>JAZDUH010000149.1:1347500-1947500 GCA_036419115.1 Scarus forsteni | reverse complement strand
AAATGTTAAAAACCATGTAAAAATTCCAAAAATGGTTCTGACATGGGGGCAAAATAGGCATAAAGTTGTAAAAACGGGGTTAAAAAAGGTAAAAATGGTCCAAAAGTGGAAAAAAGTTTATGAATAGAGGTAAAAAAAATTAGGTATGAAATTGTAAAAAACTACATCACAATGCCAAAATGTTCAACACATTTTGGGCTAAAAATATTGAACCTTCTGCGATTTGAAAATTGCAACAAGTCATATTGAGATTTAATCTAATTTGCAATTAATTGTTCAGCCCTAATTTTACACAAACTTGATTCTGCGTTTTCAGGATGGTGGATTTTATCGTGTCGTACGTAAACGTTCCAACAGTCCAGTTTCTTGGTTCTTGTTCTTGAAAACTGATGAATGTTGTTGCTAAAGCTCTTAAAGCTGCTCTGGTGGATCAGCAGCTCTCACCTGCTCTGTGTGCAGGGATGGAGCCGCGGTGGAGATCGTGGGCCTCAGTAAGTCAGCTGTTCGCTGGGTGGTGGAGCTCCGGTCTAAAGGGCTGTTCCCCTACGATGGAGCCAAACTGCACAGAGATGGTACTGCACACACACACACACGTACACACACGCACACACACACCTGCTGACTCACACCTCCCTCCGTGCAGGTAAGGAGGTGTTCGTGGCGTACTCGCAGTGGAACCAGCAGCTGCAGCAGGCCTTCGAAGCTTCTTTCTGGGTCTCTGTTGACCCCCACGACCCCAGAGAGCGGCGCCCTGACCTGGTCCATAAGCGGGGCATCTACAAGGACAGCCACGGGGCCTCCAGCCCCTGGTGTGACTACCAGCTCAGACCCAACTTCACCATCGCCATGGTGGTGGTAAGCAGCCAGCTGTTCCCTGATTGGACCACAGCTCTCCTGGTCGGTCTTCTCTGAGCTCTGATTGGCTGCTGTGTTTCAGGCTCCGGAGCTGTTCACGGCGGAGAAGGCGTGGAAGGCTCTGGAGGTGGCCGAGCAGAAACTCCTGGGGCCCATGGGGATGAAGACACTGGACCCAGAGTAACAGACTTTGAGTTGTTGTGTAACGTTACAGCAGATTCAGACCAAAGACTCACAGCCTGCCAATCACACTGCTGCTCCCCCACGAGCCTGTTTCATATGAAAGCACAACAACAAACTCACCACAGCTAAAAGTCTGCTTCTGTCAAAACAGAAAATATAAAGGAGACAGGATCCAGACGTTTGAGCTGCTCATGGTGCGTTCACTGCCCTCACAGATGTGGGAGTTTGGAGTTACGCCTCATTTCACTTAAAGGTGTAGTGTGTAGACGTGGCAGCATTTCACCAAACACAAGCGTGAATATTGGACATTATGTTTCTATTTTTAAGTAAAGTCTGTTAAAATAGGTGAACAATCATCCTCATAAAACTTTAGTTTTCTTTTATTAAGTTAGATTTTCTTTTTTGTATCTATGTACCGTGGGTCTCCCCTCTATGGAGGCTGACATAACAATCCTCCATGTTGTCTACGGGTGGGCTTAAGGGACAAAAAGAGTGAATTTTTGAACATGAGTCTACAAAAGTTTACAAACCTATAATCATCTTCTTAACTGACCTATAATCTATTAAACTAATAGTTACAAATCTGAATTAAACCCCTCACCTGTAACTGTTGTAGATGATGCCCTGTTCTCGATCCTTTTTGGTCTTCACCGTCTCTTAGTGATGTGATGCTTTAGAAACAGACGGGCTCATTCCAACATCTGAACACTAGATGTCACTAAAATGCCGATTTCTACACACTGCACCTTTAAATGCAGCTTTGAGGTTTTATAGTCGAGTACTTGGAAGATGTTCCAGCCTCCAGAGTAAATTACCAAAGTACTTCTCCTCAGGAGAGAGGAGTGTAGGAGAAAGGTCAGCTTAAAGGTGAAGATAGACTCCCACTTACTGTCTGACTTGGAATAAATTCAGTCCCAGGAAACAGTTAAAGAGGGCAGGATGTCTTAACTCTGAACTACCAGCTCAACTGTTTGAGGAGTGTTTAATGTTTTAAAAAATAGAAAAAATCAAGCCATTGTTTGATTCCATTAATGTTTCAGGGAACAGAGAAAACTACAAACAGACTAAAACCAGACATTTTCTTAGTGTGGGATTTAAAGGTTTAAAAAGCTAACAGTTAAGTGCATGATGACATAAAAATTTACAAATACTTGGGACAAAATCAGTTAAAAAAGATGGAAATGTTTGTAAATAAAATAGTAATCAAAATAACTTAAAAATATGATACTTAGTCTGACAAACACACACACACAAAAAAAAAAAAAATATATATATATATATATATATCATCAGATTAGTAAATGGTTAAGTCAAGTATATGACAGTAATACTAAAAGCATTTATCTTTCAAAACTTTTAAATCCAACACAAAGAAATATCCGTTCTTTTGGTTTGTTTGCAGTTTTTTCTGTGTCAGAAACAAATAATGACATGTTTTTTTAACACATTAAATATTCCTGAATTTATTAATCTCTGCCAAACAGTTGAGCTGGGAGTTAAAGGGTTAAAAAGGAAGTGACGCCCACACTTGTGGCCAATCACCATCATTACGTCACGTCTGCACCAGCAAGCAGACAACATTATAGACCACTTAGTAAAACAAACCTGAATTAAAGAGAAAATATCCTCACTGCAGCAGGTTTTTGTTATTATTATTTTAGTAATAAATAAGTGTGCTGCTCACAGTCGCTGTACATTTGAGCTTAGAAAGGTGGATCTGCCTGATTACAATGAATCAGACTGATCCAGCTGCACTGCAAGGTTACGGAGTCTCATCCTTTTATGAGATTCAGCTGTGACGGAGTCTTTGGTCTGAACTGGGCTTCACTCTGTTTGTTTGTTTGTTACTGACACGTCTCTCTGTTGCCATAGCGACATGGTGTACTGCGGCGTCTACGACAACGCTCTGGACAACGAGAACTACAACGTGGCCAAAGGCTTCAACTACCACCAAGGACCGGTGAGTGTGTTTACACCAAACTAGAGCGGGGAAATAAGTCGATTTAATCAAATTATTCAAATTATTTCTGCAGAAAAGATAAAAATTAATAATCAAGATTTTTCAGAATCAATTTTAAGTTGTTGCAATGTTTGAAAATAAAAATACTGAAAATGTATTTTTTTTTATGGAAGGCCTGATCATGTTTGAACAAACACATGTTTAGGCTAATTTTTGTTTTTTATATAAGAAAAAATATTCATCAGAGAGGTCCATTTAAATATGTTTTAGTTTTTATGTAGACAAACTATGTGGTCAGAATCAGAACCAGAAATACTTTATTAATCCCCAAAGGGAAATTTTGTTGTTTCGGTTGCTCAGTGTTGCATTTGGAAATATCAAACAAAGACAGTAAAATAGATAACAGATAAGAACATAAAATGAAAATAAAATGAAAAATTAAGTAGGCAGGATGCAACATGCAGAATTTCAAGGCAATATCAGCATCATTTTGAAAGAAAAATAAGTAATTAAGTTGGAGTGAGATCATAAATCAGGCCAAAGAATTCAAACTATTAACAATATTTACGATCTGAATATTAATCTGACAGCGCTGTTTATAAGTTTGACAGTAAGAATTTTGAACTGGATGGTAAGTTTGTATATTTACTTATCAATAAATATCAGAACTGTAAATAGTAAAACATGTTTATTCTCCAGATATATTAGAGGGAGGAATTAAAAAGTTCTGCATTGACACATTAGGGCTGGGTATTTCCAGCAACCACACGATATGATACATATCCCGATACACATAAATTCTGAACACTGACTATGTTTTAACAGAATTCCCAGCAACTGTTTTTTTTATTACAAGAAGAAAATTAACAATCGTGATTTTTAAATAATTCTTCAACTTAAGAACTTTAGTTCAGGTCCCCAAAGATAGTAGACTTAAGTTTAAGCTTGGAACATGTGTTTTATCATGAAGCTTGGCTTTTATTTTGAACTGTGCCGTTGTTAATATTACCCAAAGTCCACTGTCCAAACATTGAGGCGGTATCGATTCTGTAGAATCCGTATCAATACACGTATCGCCAAGAAGTGCATGACGATATTTTGCCGTATCGATATTTTGAGCACAGGCCTAGACAACATGCTCTGTACCTTTAAGAGGAAAGCTCTGGTTGGTTTGGGAATATACTTTTACAACATGAAGGCTAAACTTGTCATTTCTGTGTGACTTTGAGTCTTTTTTTTTTTAGAGGGAAAAAATTATATTAAAATTGTTAATTGAGTGTTGTGGAAAGGTTGGTGATTTTATTTTTAGGCCATAGGCCTGTCACGATAATCAATAAATCAATTAACCGAATGATAAATAAAAATGTCCTCAGTAAGTCTGCTGGCCTCAATGAACTGGCACGTGCATGCGTGTTTGTTTTCCTCCTCTCTTTCTACCAAACAGGCTGGATGAGAAGATTGATCACTCTGTCCATCTTTCTTAACACCTGGATGCGTTGGTTCAATAACAATTTAGTGGATTTATAGCGGAGTGAGCATCTGTCAGTCAGTCAATCTTTGTGGAGGAGGCGGGGCCGTTCGCGCGTACAGAGCTGAAGTGAGCAAGAGGAGTAACAAGGAAGCAAACGCTAATATGAATGATGGCACGGAAGATACAGTTCCTAAGCCGGCTGCCACAGCCCCAGTGTGGGAATATTTTGGTTTTGAACAGAATGAACAAGGTGTGAGCTCATGAACACCGACGAGCTGATATGTCGTATCTGTTTGAAAGTAGTGACGATGAAGAAGGGGAGGTGCAGCAGAGCCTTCGTCCTGACAGTCAGCACTTACTGAGGTGTTTGGTCTGCAAAGTAAACATAAATAAAACAGCAAAATGGTGCGCTCACAGACAGTGTCATTCACTACGTTACAAAAGAATCCAACCCTTCAATACGGTTTAACAGCCTGAAATATTAAAACGTTTGATAGACAGTACAATTTGACTGGGAGAGTACATGTCCCAAACAATTCAGGAACTGTATAAACTCCATTTTATTGATTGTTTTTATTTTTGTGTGTGTTTTTATTGGAGTTTTTTTTTTCTTTACAGAGACAGGGTCTATTTTTTATTGCTTTTGATTGTATAATGATTTTTATTTACATGCAATTTTTCGCAAAACAGAGTCCATTTCATTTTAATTGGATTTCTTTTCTCTTTTTTTTGTTTGTTAAATTTATTACCTCCGCCAAGGAGGTTATGTTTTCGGGAGAGTCAGTCTGTGAACAAAATAACTCAAAAAGTTATGGATGGATTTTGATGTAATTTTCAGGAAGTGTTCAGCATGGGAAAAAGAAGAACTGGTTCGATTTTGGTGTTGATCCGGATCAGCGTCTGGATCCGCCATGATGAAAAATGTGATTTTGGTGAATAACTACTGAACTAAAATAGATATCATTATGAATCCAGTTGCTAATGGTATGTTTTCATGGACAAGGAACCTAAATATTTAGATGAAATAAAGGTAGGACTAATATTTATGGTGAGAATCACAATATGGCTGAGGACTGTGGCGCTGGCGGAGGTCTGCGCTCTCCGAGTGCTTTTCTAGTTTTATTGTTTGTTTATTTTATTTTATTTAAAAGCTCTTGACCTTCCAATTACAGTTAAATACTCTTAAGAAATTAAAGTTTCTTGCTTTTGATATGGTGTACTCACTTTATTATGACATATATTATGATTACATCAATGGAGAAATGAAAAAAAATCTAAATAATATTAACAGTTATATTGTTTATTGGCAATAATTTTTGGGACAATTATCGTCCAGCAAAATTTGTTATGGTGACAGGCCTATTAGGCTGTAATGACCAACCCTTCAAACACATGAAAAACTCTTTTCAGCTTTTAGTTGAAGAGTTTTTTCTGCCTTCACTGCAGACACTCTCAAATTACTGAAGCTTGTTGATCTGAGTTTAAAGAGCCCAAACTCTGCTGTTGGAGTTCTGTACGCTCTTTAGAGTTTAACGTGTCGACTCGGCAGCAGGACTTCTCTGTCTCCTCTGCTTCATGGACCATCAGAGACCATCAGATTCTGGTCTGAGCTGAAATCTGTGATGTGGTTACAGCTGATACTCTCTGTTTCAGGAGTGGCTGTGGCCCGTCGGTTACTTCCTGCGAGCTAAACTCTACTTTGCCAAGAAGCTGGGAGAAGAAAAGTACAGCAGGACGATGACGCTGGTGAAGAATGTTCTGTCCAGACACTACACCCACCTGGAGAGGTACGGCTGATCAACTCCACATCAGCAGAAGATCAATAATCCTTTAAATCTGCTTTATGAGGCTTACTGTGATTCCATATATGAACAATTCATCCTTTTAATCCAGCAGTCAAAACAACATCGATATCACTAATTCAGCCAATAATGAGGATTTCAGAATCAATAATCTAACTTAACCAAAAGAAACTGACCCATCTGTTAAAAAGCAGACTTTAAAAACAACTTAACATTTGATTTTACAAAATGAAAGACTGAATCAATTAAAGCCATTTAATGTAACGAGTATCATCAGTGTGCATCACAGTGAGCCGTGTAGAGCAAAGTAATGCTCCTGTGCTTTAAAATGAAGAATAAATCTGTTATTTAAGCAGCACATTTTTTTCTGTTTCACTCAGACAGTCCTGTTTAAGTCTTGATATCAACACATAACCCTGAAGAGCAAAAATTATTATTTTTTGTCAGAAAAAAAACATTACAGATTAATCAGCCGATTAATTTAATATATTCATATATATAAAATTAATCACAAAAAATTGGTCCCAAAACACAACAAGAATATATGAACTACAGGGAGCACATTTTATAGTTTAACAATACTTGGTTCTCTAGTATTTGTTTGACTTAAACCAGAGATGAAATTTGAAGTACAAGAACATGCAAATAAAAAAGCATTGAACTTCTGGGACATTAATTATATAACCTTATACAAGAGTCATTCTGTGTGTTGTACTTCTTGTTGATTAAAACTAAAGTGAGGTTATGGTAAAGGCTTTTTTAAAAAGTTGTAAACAGATCACTGTGGGAGGAAAGCAACAAAAACACTAATTTAATATTCTTTTTATTGGCATTTTTATTTTTATTTGCAGCTTTAGAGGACAAAATAAAACAGTGTGCAAAACTGCAGCAAATTCTGGAAAATAAAACAAATTACCTTTTTAAAAATGTTAATATATAGATTGTTTATGTCCTCTTTGTCACATCTGCCTTTCAATCCTCATTAGTTTATCAGAAGCAGGTTTTAGTTCAGGTAAAACTACTTTTTTATTTTAAACATGAGCTAATGTCCGTGAGGAAATCAAAATATTTTGTGGGACACTGCACATATTTCACAAACTTATTTAAACAGCCTGATTAAAGTCTACAGCTACGATGAAGTCTCCCCTGGATGAGTCTGCTGGTGATGACGTAGGGCTCTGAGGAGCAAACGCTAGCATAGTTAGCTCGCTAGCTAGTTAGCTTAGCTGCCGTGTCGGGGACAAGCAGATAAAGCCAGATTTCCTTCATAATCACAATAAAACAGTCACGGCTAAACTGATCCCATCAGAAGGTCCAGTTCATCAGTATTGACGACGACAGAGGAGTCGGTCAGAAAACTGTTCGGCGGTGCCCGGTCTGTCTGTGAGGCTGATCTGTAGCGGGGACATTGTGCACCGCTGAAAGTTGCTCGTCATGTTGGACCTTCAGGCTTAAAAGAACAACTCCGTGTGAGTGTAGGCGAGTCATCTATACACAGCATCAGCAGAGAGCTAAGAAGAGCCGCTTCAACAACGTCATCATGCTGCGCGACTCGGACACCAAACAGCGTTTACTTTTTTATGAGAAATTAAGAATATATCGGCGTTACATCGGCAAAACTCTGGCCGATGTTGAACACTTTGAAAAGGGTTATAATCGACCGATTTAATCGGCGGGCTGATAAATCGGTCAGGCCCTAATCTGTAGTTCAGACCATAAATTTCTGTCCTTAGTAGGCATTCACGATATTATCAACATGATATCAACAGATATTGACTTAAGTTAATCTTTATTTGTGCAGATGCAGAGCATAACAAGTGTTAACTCAATGAGCTTTACAGTAGAGCAGGAACACAAAGTCTTGATTTATAGATACACACACATGCATGTACACAAATACTTATTTTATATATATATATATATATATATATATATATATATATATATATATATATATATATATATATACATATATATATATATATATATATATATATATATACATATATATACATATACATACATATATATATATATATATATATATATATATATATATATATATATATATATATATACATATATAATTTGTATATACAGATTCATACATCCAGAGATGTTTCCATACAGGCAGAGGCAAAGGGCCTAAAGATATGAATTATGATCCAGACAAACTCATGGATGCCAAGATCATAAATCCATCCTCCTGTTTGTTAAAATAAGCTCCTTTGGATGTTTCGTCTCATTTCCCAGGGGGTCCCCGTGTCCATGTGTTTGTAAAGGTGTTTATCATAGGTGTATAATCTATAATAAATGTAGAGCTGCAGAGGCCTGGTGCTGATCCACGTCACAGCTGAACTGACGTTAAAGAAGTTTAACTGGTCTAAAAATGAATCTGTGTTTAATGATGTTTCTGTTGGTGGTTGATGCAGGAGCTTCAGATCCTGAACAGAGGCTCTAATCTCAGTCTGACTCGTTCTGGTCCGGTCTCTCTGCTCTCAGTCTGACTCGTTCTGGTCCGGTCTCTCTGCTCTCAGACTGACTCGTTCTGGTCTGGTCTCTCTGCAGGTCTCCTTGGAAAGGTCTTCCTGAGCTGACCAATGACAACGGCCAGTTCTGCCCCTTCAGCTGTGAGACCCAGGCCTGGTCCATGGCCACCGTGCTCGAGGTCCTGCACGACCTGTAGGACCCTAAAAGAAACCAGACCCTCACAGGAACCGGACCTCCTGCAGTCCCTCTCTTCAGATCCAGCTCTTGTTCCTTTTTTTTTCACGTCAGCTTTGTGACAAACTAACATCCACTCCGGAGCTGCTCCGTGGGCCTCGTTCATCACATTTATCCATCAGGTCCCATCAGGTCTTCTTCTGAGCGGGAGCTTTGCTAAAGAGCAGGAGCTGATGCTGAGTGTGTTTACATGAACCTCCCACAGCTGCAGCTCAGCCTGGATGATATAAACCAGACCTACCTGATAAAAACGAAACCATGGTTTGTGACGACAGCAGTTAAATATTTGTTTCTGTTTCAGTCTGACTGACCTGGACCCTCTCTGATGGGGATCCAAAACCAGTTTCCCCTTTTTTTTTCTTTTTTTTTCTTTTCTTCCTTTTTTTCTATATTTTTCCTTTTTTTTCTCTTTTTCTTTTTTTTCCCCTTTTTTTATCTCTCTTTTTTTCTTTTTTTTCTCTTTCTTTTTTTCTGACTAAAAAACAGCAAAACCAGTTTCCACTTTTTTTTTCTTTTTCCTTTTTTCTTTTTTTTCTCTTTTTCTTTTTTTTTCTTTTTTTAAGTTTTTTTTTTCTCTTTCCTTTTTTTTCTGACTGAAAAAAAAACAACACCAGTTTCCACTGATGAATTGATAACTTTTAAAGGGAATCAGTATCATTAATCACATTTCTGACGTCACTTTCTTCCCTCTTTGCTCTTCATGCTCATGAGTGTGAAGCTCTCATCAGGAGCAGCACTGAGCACCAGGAGTCATGTGTTGGACAGTAGTCATGCCACAGTATCCAAGTCTCTAAAACTGCTAACAGGGCTCCAGAGTGCAACCATTATGGGCGCACAGAGTGCACCTAACATTGTTTCTTGAGCGCACTGGTGCAGCAAGAAAATATGTTCGGCGCAATCTTACAAATTAAATTTGACAAAAGTAACTGAGGTAGGTGTCTGCGTTGTATCTTCACAGGCTGCAGGCCCACAAAAACACACACACACAGCCCTCAGTCGACATCCAATCAGCTGTTAGTATGCAAACAAGCCCAGACGGAGCCTGACTGTGGTGTCAGGTTTCAACACGGAGCGGTATCTCTGAAGAAGCAGCACTGACAAATTCATCTTAGTGACTGTCAGATAATTAATAATTAACAACAATAATAAGTAAAGTAACATTTAATATTACATCTATATTTGTTCAGTCCTTTCTCCGTTAAGGGGAGCTTCTGTACGTAAAGCTGTAAAGAAAAAAAAGCCACAAAAAGAGAAAGAAATGCGTCATGAAATGTTCTGTCCTATATGCAGATGATAAAAGGTGACCTTATGACGTCATAGGTGACACTGCAAAAGTTTGGGTGCACCTATTTTTTGTTCTGGTGCACCTTAAACATTTTTTTAGATGCTCCGTTGCAACCGGTGTATAAAGTTAGTCTGGAGCCCTGGCTAATAAAACCATATTCAGCAGAGACAGTAAAGACGGATTTATGATCTGGACATCCATGGGTTTGTCTCCATCTTAAATTCATATTTTACTTCCTCTGTCTCTGCCTGATGGAAACATTTCTGCAGATATATATTTATTTTATATATTTGCATCTATAAATGAAGAGTCGGTCTACATTCTGCTTCACTGGTTGATTGATAGACGCTCTCCAAAGTTCTTTTAGCAGCATCTCCAGATCAGAAAGCTGCAGTTTTCCTGCTCTCTGCTGATTGGATGAGATGATTAACGCCCAAATAAAAACAGGACGCTGGTGCGGGGATGTAAACACACTCAGAATATCAAATCAAACATTATTGTAGAATATAAAGGCAGATGAGTCTCGTCTGTTTGAGGAGATGTTCCATGTTTGTACTCGATGTTCTTCACCTCTAACAGTTTGTGACCGGAGCAGGTGCCTCATGCTGTCCTCGTCTCACCTGCCCACACAAACACCTGGTTCACCAGCATGACCTCGGTCTTTAATGTACTCAAACCTCCACCAGAAGCCTTTACACAGAGATGAACCTGGTTTATAATAGTGTCGTTTAGTTAGCGTAGAGTGATGGCGTGCTGGTGTTTTAGTGTTTTAGAGGTTTCAGTCCGACACGCTCACAAACAGCTGAAACAGAAGCACGCTTTAAAGTTCCTGTTTTTAATCCTGTGTCACTGGAGTTTAAAAATCCTGCTGCCTTGAACACAACACGCTGAGTTTTAGATCGTCACTCTCGTGTGGAGAGAAAGTCGGCGTGCTGGTTTGTAAAGTGAAACAAAGTCTGTTTGAACATCAACAAACAAAAACAGTAAAGCAGCAGCAGCAGCTCGGCTCACTGTCCAGATCTTAGTTTAGACTCTGTAACATTTGTCCAGATTTTAGTTTAGACTCTCTAACATTTGTCCAGATTTTAGTTTAGACTCTGTAACATTTGTTCTGATGCTCACTGTCCTGTGATGTTGTCCTTTACTTTGTGTGGTGATACTGAATAAACTGTTACACGACTCTGATGGTGTTGTTCTCTGATTGCATGAATCCAGATCAGTCTAAGGCCCCATCCACATGAAGCCAAACCGAGGTCTAAACGCATAAGTTTTTTGCCGAATCTGCGTATCATCCATACGAAGACGGCGTTTTGGGGGTCTGTAAACGATCATTTTTTAAACCAGGTTCCAGAGTGGAAAGATTTTGAAATGCCGTATACACAGCTCTGTGATTACTGGCTGTACGTAACATTTCAGATACGCTTACGTCATAGTTTCATATCTTCATTGACACTCATGCGCCACACGCGGCAACGACGACAATGGCGGCGTACAGTGTAGCATATGTGCTAATGAAGCTAGTGACCCTACTATCCCTGTTGCAGCAAAATCTCCTTCTCAATCACCACCGAGTTGAACAAACAATTATCGAGGACACATTACAGCACTTTATGATCACTTTATCACAATCTCTGTTTACAACTTTTAAAGCAAGTGCACACGCCCACTGTTTTTCTGCTTGTTTCTGTCATTGTTACAGCGCCCCCAGAGGTCTGGCATGTGTTTTACAGCGTTTTCATGCGTATTGAGTGCATTCATGTAGACGCACACATTTTCTGAGACGTCTTCGTCTTTAAGACGATTGTTTTTTAAACTGTCAAGCGTTTTGTCTTCATGTGGGTGGGGCCTTAATATTCGTATCCTGAATGAAATCAAAATCACTTTAACCTGTTCAGCAAAGCTCCTGATGCTCTCCAACAAAAACATCAGAAAAGGTGAACTGTTCATGTAGAAATATAGTCAGGCTGCACATCAAATTAAACAGGACATTAACAGCCACACAAGCATTTATCCCAATCTGTTTCACTTTGATTCAACTTGAGTTGATTTGTTTGGATGTATTTGACAAAAAACAGTCAAAAACTGCCACGGATAAGCACAAGAAGATAAAAATCAGAAGAAGAAGAATCAGAACGGCCTTTATTGTCATTATACAAAATGTATAGAGCTTCTCCTTTCAGTGCAATAGTTAAGTTAAAAAAGTATACAAAACTAGTATAAGTAAAAAAGAAAAATTAACAAGTTGCAGGGAGGCTTTAAATATACAAGATATACAAGATAAGATGCAGACTTGTGCACAACACAGTTGAGGCTCAGGGCTCTAATTTAGTAGACCAGGCGCACCTGCCCTGCGCCGGCCTTCGCTGCCGGGACAGGGTGTGACCAGCGCACTTTGCAAGTTTCCTGCAGTGCCAAGAGAGGCACACTCCAGAAGCAGAGAGGCACATCCACGCCTCTGTCCCTACCCCTCAGCGCAAGTGGCAGAGAGGGAGGAGAAAAGGCGTGAGTGGGTTTAACACAGCCGAGTGTTGTCTTCACCAATCAAATGACCGCCTCTCCTTGCCTTTAAATGCGCTGCGGCCGAGGCGCAGCGTCTGATTGGTCTGAATGATCCCCGCCACCGCAGAAACAGTGTGCTGGAAAGACCGGGTAGCGGAGACAGTGTCATTTCAGCAGGAGAATGGCCATCGGGGCGCGCATCGGAGGCCAGGAAGCGTGTCACCATGTGGGCCAGCTCCCGGGACAGATGTAATCTGTTCCTTTGTCATTAATAGGAGTACAAAATTAAGAGACAGTTACACAGCAGCTGGTTTATCCATTCAGAATACTTGTGATCCACCTGCACTCCTGGTTTGTCATCACCAAATAGCAGAGCCTTTAGTGATAAACTGTATACTCTCCCGGTGTCTCCTCCTCATCCTCCTTACAATAATGTACTCCATCTTTTTAGATCACGTTAAAAATAAAGACTAAAATAGAGGAATATGGGAAATCACGGGTAAATCCTGAGTGGCATACATTTATTTTCTCTCCTTTTTCTTCGTCTTTTTTCCCCTTTTTTTCTTTGAATTTAATGAAATGAGAGACGCCAGATATTTACTCAGTATCAGATGTTAAGGCTGTTTATTGTTGACTTGTAAGATGTGCATCAAACTTCCAGATGCTGTCAGGTTAAGTTTCCATGATGACAAACGGCTTTAATCCGACATCAGATGTGACGGGAAGGTTGATATAGATACAAATGTATATGCTGGTTCAGACGGTTACATTAAATAGTGATTGCTGTGATTGTTTATTGCATTAAAATGTGCCTGACACTCTGGAAACCTGCCTCTGAGGCTTTGTTGACGTGTGCGCACATGTGTGCCTGTCACCAAATTACAGCTGTGGAGGGTGCACTTCGCCTGCGCCGAGAATAGGCCACGTTGGAGCTGGCGAGCTTTCAGCGCACCTTCAGCACAGTTTTTTGACACGAAATTGTCACTGCGCCAACATGAATCTGCCGACACCTCCCCCGGTGTGCAGTCACACCCATCTCTGCGCAGACGGTCTACCAAATTGGCAAATTGGATGGATGAAATTAACACTGCGTGGGGTGCACCAGGCTTGCACCCCCTGCGCTGTGCCACGAAATTAGGGCCGTCAGTGTACAACATGAGGTAGATGATAAATAATTAATGAAAAATAGTCCAATTCCCAGTTCTCAGTATTTCTATATTGTTCACATAGTATTGCACAGGAGGTAGATATGTATTGCACGGACACCAGAATATGTATTAATTTGTAGTGCAAATGGTGGATGGTATATACAGATGAACTGTGTTGTATTCTGCTCTCATTATGATCTAGTGTCCTTTTCTATGTCCTGCTTTTGTGTGTGTGGTGTCTTTGCCACAATGTTTATGTGTTACCTGCCAAGGGACTATGGATGCAAATTAGCATTGATGCTATAATCCGGCATATTTACATCCCAGAATGCATTGCATATGAAGGTCTCTCTTTAAAAAAAAGTCAAAATTGTGTATTACTACCCCATGTGATTATTTTCCCCAAATATCTGATTTCTCCTGTTACTAAAACTTAATTTGAGCCTGAGAGGGATAAGAACAAATCCTAAATGGTGAGCTAGTGAAAATAGGCTTATTATAGGCACATGCTTTAATGCAACAAACTCAATAAAACAAACTACACTGTGTTCCACTCCCATAAAAAAACATTAAACAAATTTGCCGTTAAATAAACAAACATTTAAAGAGTCAGCTCTCCAAACGTCCTGTAGATCCACAATGAAGAGTTTTTTAGTTTTAAAAGACTTACTGATGATGTCAAACTAAACTGTCTAAATGAGCTGCTCTGTTCAGTAAGTGAAGTTTATCTTCCACTCTCTGCACTGCTCATTCTGTATAAATCTTAACATGGTGTAACACATTTACAACTCAAAGAAAGCTGGAGATGCTCCGAAAGTCCCGCACTCCTCTACATGGTCTAAGTTTAACTAAAAAGATTTTCTTTTACCTCCTGAGGCTCAATGAGGACAGCTACTGTCAGAAAGCTGTGTGATGAACCAGACTGTGCACAAACTAAATATAAACTATGAGACCTCCTCCCAATCTGTGCTCCATGCACACCTAAACCACCACGAATAAAAATCTAATCACTGGGAAAAAACAAAGGCTATAAAAGGTATGAGCTTTATCATTGTGTGTAGAGGAGCTCAGATTTGGAACGAGCTCGATGAAACACATAAACATGTCACATCCATCTTCACCTTTAAGAAAAAACTGAAAATTAGACTCCAAGCAAAGTCTGTTTAATGTGCTGATTAATAATCATATGGACACCTGTATCTTATTGTATGTATTTATTTCTCTTGGTTAACATTGTTACTGTACTTTACATCAAACCCAATGTAACCAGGACACTGAGGTTGTTTGTTGTTTATTGTGTGTCTATTATTATTATTATTATTATTGGAAAACCACCTGTTAAAAGCTTTAAAGGAGACATATCACGCTGATGCATGATTTAATACTTACATGTAATATAATAAATTTGAAAACAAGACCTTACGCCCCCTTAATTTTCAAAAAATGAGATATTGTATTTTTTCTGATATCCTAGAACGAGATTTGATGCCTCTGAAAATAGGTCATTGTGAGATGTCCCTGAGATTTCAAACGTCGTGACATCACGAGGTACCTTTCTTTTTATTGGAGTAATCTGATAAAACACTTCCTCCTGGACTTCCGGCGGCGCTGAAGCGAATGGCAGCATAAAAACCCCGCTCCCAACCGGTCAGATATTTACCCCTTTGGAAGAATACTCTGAATAGAAAAACTGATCTGAAATGTAACATGGAAGGGGGTAAACAAAAAAAGACTAAAAGTAAACTAGGCTCAAGACGTGATAAAGGAGAGAAAACGGAAGAAACATGCAGCGAGGAGGATAACTATGAGAACAATGGCGACGGTGACGAAGTAACGTTAACTAGCCCCGTCATGCAGGCCATTTACAACGAGATTCGTGCACTCAGGTCGGACCTTAAAAGTGAAATGAGTGAATTCCGACTTTCCTTTCGTGACGACATGAAGAAGGAATTGAACGAATTTAGAGGAGAAATTAACAGGAAACTACAGGAAGCTACAGGTGAGCTTCAGGCTACCATAGCAAGAGTGACGGAAGCCGAGCAGCGTATATCCGACATTGAAGATTGGGACATTGCAGCGAGGGAGGCTCTGACTCAGGCGCTAGAGAACCAAGAGGCCCTGCAGGCTAAGCTAACCGAGCTAGAAGCACGCACACGCCGGAACAACCTCCGTATATACGGGGTACCGGAGGATTCAGAGGGGTCCAACCTATCGGAGTTTGTAACTAAACTAATAAAATCAGAAGTCGGCCTGCAGGTCGCGGACATGGACCTCGGAATACAGCGCTGCCACCGGGCTCTTGCCCCAAAGCCCCCCCAAGACGCACCGCCAAGATCACTAGTGATTTGCTTCCTTGAATTCAAAGTGAAAGAACAGGTATTGCACACTGCATGGAGAAAGAAAGATGTCCGCTACGAGGGAAAAAGGATTTATTTCGACCAAGATTATCCTCCCGAGATTCTGAAGAAAAGAAAGGCATATGTGGGAATACTGAGAGAGCTCAAAGCCAAAGGAATACGCTTCCAGACTCCACATCCAGCTAAGCTTAAGGTGTTTTTTGAGAGCGGCACCCAGGTCTACGTGAGCGCGGCGGAGGCGGCTAAGGATCTGAAGGAGAGAGGTTTTTCTATGGAGAACTTTAAGGAGCCAGACTCTGCAGCGTTGAAGCAGCGGAGATGGGCAACGTGGGAGAAGGCAGGTGCAGAACGCCGCCGACGGGTAGTGGACCACGGGCGGATAAGAGAGAGACTACGGAGCTTTCAGCGCACCCCAACACGAGCACCTGCTGCTGATGAGTGAAGCGCCGGGGGGTAAACATCTCCACACTGTGGTGGGGTAAGTGGCTACCGGCTGGAGCCATATCCCTCTATAAAAAGGTAAACCCAGTGACTGTAAATCGAAAATTCACCGCGTCTCTGGGTTCAACCCCACATCTTGGACCCTCGTCTTTAATACTGGGCCTTAAAAGAAAAATGTCATTAACTTTTATGTAAAGTGGACGACTGATAATTGTATTTACTTATAGTTTATCCATTTTTACCTAATTTGGAATTATAAAGATATGTTTAGGGTGACAACACCTGTATTTTGAGTTTTAATTTTATGTACTTATAAGGAAAGTTTAAGTTATTTCTCAAATGTACCAGTGTAGCATTTCAGTACTAAAAAGAAAAATGCTTTATCATTTATCTATCTGGCCACTAAGGAATTTAATTTTTTCGTTTCAAAAAAGAACCACCTGGATTTTTATTCTTGTGAAGACAGTACTTAAGTTTTTATACTCTCAGCTATTTTACAGAGACTTAATATCCTTATCTGCTGAGCGTGATAAGAAGAGATTTTATACCGGTTATGGGGACACTTTTGAAATGTCATCAGTGCGGACTAGTATCTGTTTTGATACCAACGAGAGGCCCTCGATGGACTCGAGGATCTCCTCTCAATTTGAAGTTTTATTTGAACTTCAATTTTGGAAGTTCTTGGTTCGTGTTCTTCTGTGTTGTTTCTTGTTCTTGTTTGAGATATCATGGGTAATACTACAAAGGTGTACACAGGTTAAGAATATATGCATCATCAGGAGTATAACATAGCTACATTAAATGTAAATGGGCTGCATAATCCGATTAAAAGGAGTAAAATTATAGCTAAAATGAAACGAGAAAAGCTGCAGGTAATTTTTTGGCAAGAGACTCATCTGTCTTCTTCAGAACATGACAAATTAAAAAAACTTGGATTTCAAAATACCTTCTACTCATCTCATAAATCAGGCCGGAGGAGAGGCGTGGCTATACTGATCCCTAATACAGTAAATTTTGAATTTATATCAGAAGTGAAAGATAAGGAAGGGAGATATGTTCTAGTAAAGGGCAAATTACACAATGAAGAAGTTACTTTATTTAACGTGTACGCCCCCCCTGGGAGCAAAAAAATGTTTTACAGGAAATTATTTGAATTAATAGTCTTGGAAACACAGGGAATTTTAATTTTTGGTGGTGATCTTAATATCCAACTTCAACCTAAATTAGATACATCTAATCAGCATCTACAGAAAAGTCCAAATGCCATTTTTGTACAGCGGATGCTTGCAGATTTGGGTTTGATTGATATATGGAGAGAATCGCATCCAGCAGAAAAACAGTTTACCTATTACTCCCCATGCCACTCTGTATATTCTCGAATTGATTATCTATTTACATATAAATCAGACTGGCATAGAGTCAGGGACTGTAGGATAGGGATTAGGGATGTGTCTGATCATTCAGGGGTGTACTTAACCCTGCATCTTACTAATAAACGCAAAAATACACTCTGGAGACTTAATACAAGTATTTTAAATGACAAAACAGTACAGAAACAGATCCAACTGGAATTTGAAACATATTTACAAAATAATGACAATGGAGAGGTGTCTCCAAACACTTTATGGGACGCAGCAAAGGCTGTCATTCGAGGTAAAATTATTGCCCTCACTGCTTTTAGGAAAAGGGAGAAACAAAGAAGACTTGTTGAATTACAACAGGAAATGAAGTCATTAGAAATCAGACACACTGAGCAAAACGATCCTCAAATTTTAACAAGAATAAATAAAATTAAACAAGATATTAATGGTATATATGATGAGGAAATTGAAAAACAATTAAAATTCACCAAACAAAGGTATTATGAAACAGGGCCAAGGGCAATGAAACTACTTTCCTGGAGGATACAAAAACAACGGGTGAAGAATACAGTGTATAAGATCAAGAACCCCAAGACGCAAAAGGTTTGCAGTAAACTAGAGGATATTCAACATGCTTTTGAGCTATATTATAAAGAGTTATATACCCAGCCGGCTATGGCTGATATAACAACAGTACAGTCTTTTCTACGTTCACTGGATTTACCATCTATAGGGGAACAACAAAACAAAGAAGTTATGGTTGAGATAACAGCAGAAGAATTGAGTAAGGCCATTTCTAGATTGAAGGCTAATAAGGCTCCGGGTTCAGACGGTTACCCGTCTGAGTGGTATAAAACATTTAAACTCCAAATAATACCAGTCCTGCTTAACTGTTTTAACCATACATTGAGAACAGGGGTAGCCCCCCGCTCTTGGAAGGAGGCAACTATCTCTATTATTCCAAAAGAAGGAAAAGATCAAAAGGAATGTAGCTCATACAGACCAATATCAGTCTTGAATGTAGACTATAAATTATTTGCGTCAATCCTATCTAAGAGATTAGAACTTATTATCCCGGAGCTAGTAGATTTAGATCAAACAGGTTTTATATTAAATAGACAGACACAGGATAATTTAAGGAGAACATTACAAGTGATGAGTTTTATCACATCAGAAAATGTTAGTGCAACGTTGCTCAGCCTAGACGCCGAGAAGGCATTCGATTCTGTGGGTTGGGAATATCTATATACGGTACTAGAAAGATTTGGTTTCAAAGATGGCTTTATAAAATGTATTAGAGCATTGTATTTCTCTCCAACAGCTAGGATTAGGGTTAATGGACACCTGTCGCAAACAATTGCTTTGGAAAGAGGGACACGCCAGGGTTGTCCTCTGAGTCCAACTCTATTTGCGTTATTTATTGAACCTTTGGCTCAAGCAATTAGAGAGGACTCTGAGATAAAGGGGGTTATGATTAGAGGAGATGAACATAAGACTTGTATGTTTGCAGATGATGTTCTGCTTTTTATTACAAACCCAGATTCAAGCATTCATAAATTGATGTCCCTGCTAAATAGATATAATTTTTATTCTGGATATAAGCTAAATATTCAAAAAACACAAATACTTACTTTTAATTACACTCCCCACCCTGATACGAAAAGAAAATATAATTTCAAATGGGACACGTCCAAAATAAAATATTTAGGAATACATCTTACTAAAGATATGTCAAAACTTTTTGAATACAACTATGGTCTCATTAATAGAGAGATCAAATCTGACATCTCTAGATGGACACTTCTCCCATTAGATATGAGTAATAGAATAGAAATAATTAAAATGAACATGTTACCCCGACTTCTTTATCTCTTCCAGTCCCTACCTCTAGAGGTACCTCAAAAGCAGTTTGATGAATGGAATGCCTGGATTTCAAGGTTTGTCTGGAACAGTAAAAGACCTAGGGTTCAGTTTAAGACATTACAGTTGACAAAAGAAAAGGGAGGAAGAGCTTTACCATGTATACAGGATTATTATTATGCTGCGCAATTGAAACCCTTAGTATACTGGTGCACCCCAAATTATGAGTCCAAATGGAAAAGCCTAGAAATGACACAGATAAAAACTCCAATACAATCTATAATAGGAAATAAAAACCAAGCTGAAAGACATTATAACAGCTTGAATCAATGGACTTTATTCACTCTTAAGCTATGGTTCAATGTTATGAAAGTTACAAATTGAGAAACAGGTCAAGGTCTTGAACTGG
This sequence comes from Scarus forsteni, assembly GCA_036419115.1. NCBI lineage: Eukaryota > Metazoa > Chordata > Actinopteri > Labriformes > Labridae > Scarus > Scarus forsteni. The sequence goes on along the minus strand of JAZDUH010000149.1, from coordinate 1,927,145 downwards.
ATAGCATACGATCCAGAATTTGAACCTGCTAGTTTGGATGGGGGCTTTAAGCGGTGGATTAGGAGAGGTATTACATCCTTTTGTTCCCTCACTACAAACAGACAATTACTGAGTTATAAGTTAATTTCAGACACATTTGGCCTGGAAAAGCAGGACTTTCACAGATATCTGCAAGTCAGAGACTATTATAATAAAAAATTACAGGTCAAAGAGGAGAAGGATTACAGTTTGATTTCTATATTTTGTGATGCATACCAAAAAAAAGAAAGTAAAAAGTTGGTTTCAAGAATATCGAAGTATACAAGCCTCCAAAAACCACTCCACATTATCCATTAAACAAAAATGGAGAGGAATCAGAAACACAAATATCAGAAGAGATATGGATGGAAATATGTGAGACACAAGCAACCACTACAAACTCAAGATCACTGAGAGAGTTTAGCTGGAAGAATGTAGTGAGATTTTTTATAACTCCTAAAATATCAGCAATGCAAACAGGTGTACAAAGCCGAGGCTCCTGTTGGAGACAATGTGGAAATTCAATGGCTAATCACTTCCATGTTTTTTGGGCCTGTCCAAAAATTGAGCTATTCTGGAGAGAGGTGGCTGTTGAGATCCAAAAGATTTTTGGGGTGGAAGTGGATTTCTCTTTTGTTACCTTGTATCTTGGTAAAATACCAGTAACAGTCTCACAGAAGGATAAATACTTATGGAAGATACTCTTGGTAAGCTGTAGGAAAGCTATAACTAGAAAATGGCTGCAACCAGACCCTCCAACATTGGACCAGTGGCGTGGAATTACACAAGAAATATACTGTATGGAGAGACTTACTTTTGTATTGAGGCTTCAGCTGGAGAAATGTACCAAACAATGGAAAAAATGGATTGTGTACGCACCATGAATAATGTGACATTATACCATGATGTATGTGTAAAATGATGTTTTCATTTTAATTGTGACACCCATGACGATCTCATGTTCTTTGTACATGTAAACAATTAAATTAATAAAAAAAAAAGTTAAAAAAAAAAAACACTTCCTCCTCTGTGATGTCCGTTAGCCCCAAACCGTCACCGAGGAACACATCCACCAGCAGGGGTATAAAGCTCCCTAGCTCACACTCCCTCATTACCAGCTCTGGCCTGTAGGGGGACTCAATACGCGGTCGCTGCTTTGAGCCTGCTGGAAAATACAGTAGAAGAAGAAGGACAGGCTGGCTCTACCCCTGATAGAACTGACCAATCAGAGCACAAAGGGGTGTGATGTTGTGAGGTAACTTTAGGTCAGTCTGAGATCTGAGCGTTTCAACGAGAGCTTGATAATGGCCTAAAATGAGGATTTTGAGAACGCTATTGTGGGGCAATGAAGGAACTAAATGACTTGTACTGAGGGCAGAAATGCTTTACAGGCATCCTAGTCTGACATAGTGAAAAGGAGAAACAAGCATGATATGTCCTCTTTAAATAGCTCCATTAGGGTGACTTCTTGTTGTATACACCATGTATTGTGTTGTTTCCTGGATGATGAGAGAATAAACTAAACTAGAAAGTCTTCATTGTCCCAGATGGGGCTGAGATCTTTAAGTAATGACTCACTTCAGACAGATGGATGAATAAAACCAGAACAAAGGGTCTTCCAAGCTGTGGAGTTGTACATGGCAAATGTTTTGAGCTCAGTATGAAATAAAGCAAACCATGCTGTTAGCCTAGCTTACTAGTTCTCCCCTCACAGGAGCATAACTGATCAAAATCTCCTTGGCTAACTTTTTTCTAATTAACATAAAATTATTTAAACAGATTAAAAAAAAAAGCCCCATTTGTAGTTTATCAAATGGGGCTTTTCAAGACAACTAATCAGTGAGTCGACTCCAAAAGGAGCTGAAAACACATTTACTGAGATAGTCTGCATGTTATTTAACTTTTAATTACATCTAAATAATCTAGATTACCATGAGCAGCACTGAGGGAGACACCAGACTGGACAGAACTGGACCACAGACCTGCCTCGTGCTTTACGTTTATTTAGTAATTAATCATGTTAAATAAACTCAAACATGATAAATAAGACAAACATCTCCGGCTGATTCATGTGTTTGTTTATGGAGAACAGTGCCTGTCCAACATCAGTATACGACACACTGACCACACTAACATGTTCATTTCAGTTTTGCTTTGGTACTGTTACTGTAAACTCTAAGTTACACTTTGGTCTATGTGGGAGACTGACTGCAGGAGAGTGGACAAGATTCACTTTGACACTTTTATTGTTTTTAATTTGTTGACAGACTGACATTATGATACAGAAAGGAAAAGAGCGCTGCACACAGAAAAAGACAAAAGTAAAAATGCATCTTTGAGCCATTTCAGTAAACAGGCTGATCTAATGCTTCACACATTTCCCTTCATTAGAGAAAGTCGAGATTCATCAGGGAGCAGCTAATTAATTCAGGACAGATTTACTAAAAAAGTCTCCTGGAAATGTATAGACATATGTTTGACATGCTAAAGACGTGCGTGATGAACTGATGCCTAAACGCTGTCAAACTATGCAGCAGAGTTATAAAACATTTGATCAGCAGAGGAAACAGAGAGTAGTGCAGAATCATCTGCATGGATGCACTGATTCAAAGAAATAAACAGATTTTTTTACTCTTTATTCTCAGCTCAACTGTTGGGCAGAGGTCAGTAAATTCAGGAATAGGATAAAGAAAAAACTGTAATGAAACCAAAAGAACTAAAGTTTTCTTTAGATTTAAAAAGATAAAAGCTTTTATTTTTAATACCCCTCTTATTATTTTAAATACTTAACCACTTACTGACACGGTGATGTATATATGTATATATCTATTGATATCTACAATATTGTCTATCTATCTATCTATCTATCTATCTATCTATCTATCTATCTATCTATCTATCTATCTATCTATCTATCTATCTATCTATCTATCTATCTAACTATCTATCTATCTATCTATCTCTCTCTCTATATATATATATATTTATATATATAAAAAACAGTATATATATATATATGAATTTACTGATGAGCTCTGCCAAACAGTTGTTAACTCTTCACTGTTCAGTTTATTTAACTGCAGTTAACTCTTCATTATTTGGTTTATTTATATTCACTCTATGTCCAGAAATAGAGCTGCTTATGAAAATAAAATAAAACAGAACAAAGTAGCATTTGACCCAGGGAGTCTCAGATTTCCGGTCAGACAGAGTTTTATTATGAATATTTTTGATGGTTGACTTCAGCTCCACATTCAAAGTTTGAGTTTATCCAACAAACTCAACATGGAGCTGAAGGATCCAAACTTCACAGCCGTCTCATGTTTTGGATTCAGACTAAAACTTCATTCATGCTCAGTTTGGGATGCACTCTGTTGTTGTTTTGGTATCTGAAGATAAAAGCTGAAAAAGTTAAAACGTTAAGTATCTGCAGATCTGAATAAGAAAGATCTACAGCAGCTGTATCAGCCGTGTTTAACCAGGCAGAATAGTGTCAGAATGTTTTAAAGTAACATCAGGATTTATTTCACCTAATGTTTACATGAAGACGCCATGTCATGTTGTTCTCCATGTTCCTTATTCTGTTATCAACACAAAAACATCTCAGAATAAGACATGGGACGATCTTAGGTGCAGGCTATGTCCAAAAACATCGGCAACAATGAGTTTAGAAATAGCAGCAAGAATCCAACATGGTGCATCCCTACTACGTGGTTAATAATAATGTTGGTGGTTAAAGAGCTTAAATCACCCTGAGCTAACAGTGTGTGCGTTAGTGTGTATGTGTGTGTGTGTGTGTGTGTGTGTGTGTGTGTGTCCATTAGCAGTACATGTGCAGACTCAGCAGGCCGATGAGGAGCAGAGTCGAGGAGGAGAACACCTGAAGAGAGAGAAACATTCAAACATTCATGATGAAGCCAGATCCACAAAGACTGGATCGCTCCTGCTAATAGCGCCGTTAGCACAGAGTTAGCTTACACAATCCTCCCTCTTTTAGCAGCTTATCCTCAAAGGAATCTACTCAAATCATACGCTGGTGCTAACATGCCGAACAGTTCGGCAGCTGAGCCAGTTTGCGTCCCTGATTGCAAAATAAATGCAGAAAATAAAACTAAGAGAAGACATTATAATCAAAAAGAAGAAAACATCCAAAATAAAAAGAAAATAGTAAACATTAAAATAAAAAAGCAGATAACATACAAAAAGAAAAAAGAAAACATACAAAATAAAATAATATATTCTTTATAATATAAAGAATTAGAAATTAGGTCATTTACAGATCTAGGTGTAAGGACACTCGGCTAGATGACCAAAAAGTGGTTAAGGGGGTCAAAGGGGTTTTAACAGATTGTATTTTGACCAGTTATTCATGTTTACTTAAATATGGCGGAGTGGTCACAGAGATAAACACAGTAGGCTATATTACTGTCAACCTTAATGTCAGCTAGTAGCGTAAGGATCATGTGGCCTGACAACTTCTATCTGCAAATGATTTCATTGTTACTTATATCAAAAAGTGTTTCTCACCTTCGCCTGGCTACAATCGCCTAGCTACAATCACTGCTGCCATGGTTACCACAGAGTCCTGGCATGACAGCCCTTATATAGGCTCTGCTCCACAGTTACCACCAACTCAGTGCAATTTGCAATCATTTTGAGTGAAAGAGTGAGTGAGAAAGGGAGAAAGAGAAATTGAGCTGGTGTTAAATTGCACCGCTCTACTGCCTACAGCAATTAGCACTGGTCTTTGTGTTTGATTAGGTGGTATTTGCAGTGAGGCTCATTTGCAGAGGAAGGGGACAATTTAGTTTTCAATTTATGAATATTCCTTAATCTACATGCATGTAAATTGGACCGGCGCAGTGAGGGGTGGCAGTGCAGTTACTGTTCAGTTTGCTTTGCGTATGCTTTGTGGATATTTTTTCTGTCATTTGCACAGGTTTAGCAGTTGCAAAAGCAGCACAGTCCTGTTGAGGATCTGACCCAAAGTCTTTACTTAAGACAAGACCAGACTAACAGGTTTTTTGTGTTTTAAGCCCTTTGTTCACCAACGACGATGTGAGTAAACGGCACGAAATTGCAAATCGTTCATAGGCGAATTTTGACACGCCTGTCTATGCCTATCAGGAGCAATATGATTTAACACGTTAAAAATAAGAAACGGTCTCGCTGTGCAAATCTGACCATTCAAAGCACTTTTCTGGCACAGCCCAAGCCTACAGATCACATCCTTTACTCTCGAATCATTCTTTGTACGTGTTTTTTTAAGAGTCTTTGAACGTGTTTTTATTGTATCATCAGCTAACACAAAGCACACCGCTAAAGCAAAGAGCTCAGCTGCAACCCTTCACTTTCAGACTGAGCCACTGATTTAAAGTTTTCCTGTTCATATTTTTTTTCTTGAGCTTCTGCTAAGATATTTTTACCTCAAATAGGAGTTTGTGTAATTGCCAGTGTCTTTTTTGTTTGTTTGTTTTTTTAGTTTGTGTGTTTGTTTGTTTGTTTCTCTGTTAGCAACATATTTCAAAGAGTTAGGGACGGATTTTGATTTAAAAAAAAGGCCGGATTGGGACAAGGAACAATATTATAACACCTCTCGTCCAGAGCTTGAGACAAGAGGTCTGTGCTTTTATTTTGAAATGTCTTGGATAGAGGAGGTGTGAGACAAGAGGTCTGTGCTTTTATTTTGAAATGTCTTGGATAGAGGAGGTGTGACGCAAGAGGCTGCAGTCTGCAGAGATAAACTGTTGAGCAGTGGGTCATACTCACTCCTGCACTGCTGCTCTCTCGCCTCATGGGGCTGCTGTTCAGCTCCACCCAGAAGATGGAGTAACTCTTGACCACAGCGGCACTGTCAGAGAAAAACAACAAGAGGTCAGCGTGTCTGAGAAGGTCAAAGGTCATGGCAGCAGCACAGGTTCATACCTGATGTAAATGTCCTGATAGCTGCTGCTGTCCGGGGCCTGCCAGCTCACCTCCACCTTCCTCTTCTTGGCTCCTGTGGCCTGACTGACCGTCGAGTTCTTCAACCAGAAAACAGTAGAATAAAAAGAAAACATCCAAAAATAAAAAGAAAACAGAAAACAACCAAAAGAAAAAGAAAACGGAAAACATCTAAAAGAAAAAGAAAACATCCAAAATAAAAAGAAAACAGAAAACAACCAAAAGAAAAAGAAAACGGAAAACATCTAAAATAAAAAGAAAACAGAAAACATCCAAAAGAAAAAGAAAACACCCGAAATAAAACGAAAACATCTAAAAGAAAACAGAAAACATCCAAAAGAAAAAGAAAACAGAAAACATCCAAAATAAAAAGAAAACATCCAAAATAAAAAAGAAAACAGAAAACATCCAAAAGAAAAAGAAAACATCCAAAAGAAAAAGAAAACATCCAAAATTAAAAGAAAACACAAAACAACCAAAAGAAAACAGAAACAGAAATCATCCTTAAATAAAAAACAGAAACACAAAATAATAAAAACAAAGCAAAAACATCCAAAAAAAAAAAACAAAAACATCCAAAAGAAAAAAGAAGCAAAAAAATTCCAAAATAAAAATAAAGCAGAAAACATTTTAAATAAAAAGAAAACAGAAAACATCCAAAAGAAAACATCAAAAAGAAAACATCCAAAATAAAAAGAAAACATCCAAAATAAAAAGAAAACATCCAAAAGAAAAAGAAAACAGAAAACATCCAAAAGTAAAAGAAAACATCCAAAATAAAACGTAAACATCTAAAAGAAAACAGAAAACATCCAAAAGAAAAAGAAAACAGAAAACATCCAAAAGAAAAAGAAAAAAACATCCAAAAAAAAAAAGCAAAAATTTCCAAAATAAAAAGAGAAAACATCCACAAAAAAAAGAAAACAGACATCCAAAATAAAAACAAATCATCCAAAATAAAAAGAAAAGAAAACATCCAAAATAAAAAGAAAACAGAAAACATCCAAGAGAAAAAGAAAACAGAAAACAACCAAAATAAAACAGAAACAGAAATCATCTTAAATAAAAACAGAAACAAAATAATAAAAAACAAAGTAAAAAACATCCAAAAGAAAACAGAAAACATCCAAAAGAAAAAGAAAACATCCAAAATAAAAAGAAAACATCCAAAATTAAAAGAAAACAGAAAACAACCAAAATAAAACAGAAACAGAAATCATCTTAAATAAAAACAGAAACAAAATAATAAAAAACAAAGCAAAAAACATCCAAAAGAAAAAGAAAAAAACATCCAAAAAAAGAAAGCAAAAAATTCCAAAATAAAAATAAAGCAGAAAACATTTTAAAAAAAAAAAAAAAAAAAAAACATCCAAAATAAAAAAAAAAAATCCTGGTCTGCTAAGTGACTGAATCAAATAAACGCCTCAGTTATTATTTGGTGTTTTACGGTAAGCAGGAAAGTTTTACATTAAAGGACAAAAGTCTCTTTGTCAGTTTAACCCTTTTGGCACCTTGATTTTTCTAACAAAATACTTTTTTTTCTTTAAAACAGGCAAAACCAGCCTTGACTTCCTGTTCCTGTTTTTTTATTTAACTTCCTGTCCCAGGTGTGTCTCTTTAAGCAGACCTGATCAGGTGTGTTTACCTGCTGGTCCTGACAGTGCAGAGCGGTGAACTGTGCAGGGTCGATGTTGACGAACTTTCCCACGGGCCACAGCGCAGCTGCAAAATGACAAAGAAAAGAGAGTCTGAGGTTTACGGTCACTCGACGCTCAGGTGGGTTCAGTAATAAACATGTTAATATGAATATTAAATATACATGTTAAACATATGAATGTTAAATACAATGTTAAGTATAAACAATATTAGATAAAAATGTTAAATATTAATATAAATATTTCATATTAACATAAATATAGATGTTAAATATAACCATGTATAAACAACTGGTGTGATTTTCTTTTGGTGAACTTAAACAACATTTACAGAAACATTTGCCATCTTAGAAATATCTTGAATAGTTTAATGTTAATATTAAATGTCACAAATAAATGTTAAATATAAATGTTAAAGATTAACGATCAATATAAATATAAATGTTAAATATAAACCATGAACAAACAACTGGTGCGATTTTTTTCTGGAGACCTTTTATGACATTTACAAAAGCATTTGTCATCTTAGAAATATCTTGTTAAATGTAAATATTAGTTGTCACACATTAATGCTAAATATAAAATAAATGTTAAATATAGAAATCAAATATGAATGTTAAAAATCAATATGAATATTAAATATAAAAGTTTAAATCTCAGTATAAATGCTAAATATAAATATAAATGTTAAATATAAATGTTAAATATAAATATACACGTGAAACATAAATATGAATGTAAATGTTATATCTAAATCTCTCAGGCCCAACTCAATATTTAGCTAACGTGCACATTGACAGTCCTGGTAACAGGAAGTATCAAATAAAAAGTTGGGGAGTTCTTGTCAGCTACAACGACCGCCGCAGAGCCAGAACAGCACTCGTTAACTTAAAGGAGATTTGATACCTAGCATAATTGCTTATTTTTTTATTGGTGAGCATAAAAACATCAGAACACATTTTAAAAATGTAGCTAATGTGGTTTAAATCTTGTAAAAGGTCACCAGGAAATATTCACAGCAGTTGTTTGTACATGGTTTGAAGCTAAATGTGACAAAACGTTTTTCAGCATGAGCTGCTTTACAAACAAGTGTTGACGTTTTAGCCTATGACACTAAAACTCTGGTTGGCAGAGCTGCTGAACGGTCTAATGTTATCTCTACATATCTATATTATTTATTTCTATAAACTGTTTGGAGCTACACATCATCAGTCTGATATTCAACAAACACCCACATGCTCCTCTACCTGACCCGGGTCAGCATTACTTCCTCTGTTGTCACATCTCTACTAACCTGACAGGCCAGATGGACAGCTCCATATATCTGAAATATTTCACTAGTCCATCTGGTAGGAGCCTTTAAATTTGTTTTCAGGGGCAGAATGTTTAAAAAAAACACAAGCTTGTGATTGGACAATCGTTTGGCTCGTCACATTCATCACAGACCAATCCACATCAAGCAGGGTTGCCTCCTATAATGTAGCATACATAGCAGCTAATATAGCGGCTAATGGCTAACAGCAGTTAAAAACAGTTCATGGACGTTAGCCATTGCGGCTAACTTAGCTGCTAACAGTTAACGGCCTTATACTATGGTCTTACACTAAATTGTACCACACAGATGATTCATTTAACACTTCTATGTGACATGAACCTCGTCAAAGACAATCCCTACAAGTAAACTTCTGAGGAGGGCAGATTTCACCAAGTTTCACTGAGTAGCCATGAGGACAATAGGCTAATTAGCATGTCCGTCTTCAACTTCCAATTGTCGTCACGTCCAAGTGAATTCGTTGGACAACGGAGGCTGGCAAGACGGACCTGCAGGATTTCAGAATCAGGCAGGTCTGTCTGCTCTGCAGGGCTACATCTCTACAGCATAAACACCAAAATAATCAAACTTTATTCTTCTTACCGTTTCCACTCCTGCTCCTGGCCTGAAGCATGAAACCCTGAAACTCTGAGGAGCTGTTGGTCGACACCTCCAGCACCACTGTGAGGAGAGAGGGAAAGTCAAATGATCAATGGACTTTAGTCTCCGAACACTGCAAACGCTTTTACACTGCAGGCCACCTCTGCCTATTTACCCCCACGTTCACACTAAAGCTGGAGTTTGTCCCTGTGTTCCTGTTAAAGACATCACTATGACTTTAAGCACGTGCACAACTGTCCACCTGGAAAAGAGGTGGGGCCACGAGGGGTCACGGGGTCAGGAGAACATGACCCACCTGTGACGTGTCCTCCAGGCCTGTAGGTGGAGCTGGAGGTGGACACGGTGAAGGGGGGGCTGTCGGTGGACGGGGTGAAGGGGGGGTGCACCGGCATCAGGCTGCCACAGGAGAACGCCACCGAGCCGTTAGGGAAGCAGGAGCAGTCCTCCACGCAGAAGACGCATGCAATCACGAAACACCAGCTGAGGGCCGAGAGGGACGCCTGAGACAGACAGAAGGACAGACGGGCAGAGAGTTTAACAGACAGACAGACAGACAGACAGACAGACCGAGAGTTTAACAGACAGACAGACGGACAGACCGAGAGTTTAACAGACAGACAGACGGACAGACCGAGAGTTTAACAGACAGACAGATGGACAGAGAGTTTAACAGACGGACAGACAGAGAGTTTAACAGACAGACAGATGGACAGAGAGTTTAACAGACAGACAGACGGACAGACCGAGAGTTTAACAGACAGACAGACGGACAGAGAGTTTAACAGACGGACAGATGGACAGAGAGTTTAACAGACAGACAGACAGAAGGAAGGACAGAGAGTTTAACAGACGGACAGACGGACGGACGGAAGGACAGAGAGTTTAACAGACAGACAGATGGACGGACGGAAGGACAGAGAGTTTAACAGACTGACAGACAGAAGGAAGGACAGAGAGTTTAACAGACAGACAGACGGACGGAAGGACAGAGAGTTCAACAGACGGACAGACGGACGGACGGAAGGACAGAGAGTTTAACAGACGGACATTTGGACAGACCGAGAGTTTAACGGACAGACAGACGGATGGACAGACAGACAGACAGATGGACGGTCAGACAGATAAAGAGTTTAACAGACAGATGTACAGACAGACAGACAGATGGACGGACAGACACACAGAGATGGACAGATAGATGGACAGACAGACAGACAGACAAACAGAGTTTAACAGACAGATGGACAGACAGACAGACAGAAAGACAGATGGACAGACAGACAGAAAGACAGATGGACAGACAGACAGACGGACAGACAGACAGAAAGACAGATCGACAGACAGACAGAGAGTTTAACAGACAGAGGGACAGACAGACGGACGGATAGAGTTTAACAGACAGATGGACAGACAGACAGACGGACAGACAGATGGACAGACGGACAGAGATGGACAGACAGACAGACGGAGATGGACAGACAGACAGATAGAGTTTAACAGACAGATGGACAGACAGACAGAAGGACAGACAGACGGAAAGACAGATGGACAGACAGAGAGATGGACGGACAGACAGACAGAGATGGACAGACAGACAGATAGAGTTTAACAGACAGATGGACAGACAGAAAGACAGACGGTTGGACAGACAGATGGACAGACAGACGGACGGACAGATAGAGTTTAACAGACAGATGGACAGGCAGACAGACGGACAGAGAGTTTAACAGACAGGCGGACAGACAGACAGACAGATGGACAGATAGAGTTTACCAGACAGTTGGACGGACAGACAGACAGTCAAACAGATGGACACACAGATGGACAGACAGACAGAAGGACAGACAGACAGAGAGACAGATGGACAGACAGAGAGATGGACGGACAGACAGACAGACAAACAGACATAGGAAAGACAGAAAGACAGACGGTTGGACAGACAGATGGACAGACAGACAGATAGAGTTTAACAGACAGATGGACAGACAGACAGACGGAAAGACAGATGGACAGACAGACAGACAGAGAGTTTAACAGACAGGCGGACAGACAGACAGACAGATGGACAGACAGACAGATGGACAGATAGAGTTTAACAGACAGATGGACGGACAGACAGACAGTCAAACAGATGGACACACAGATGGACAGACAGACAGACAGACAGACGGACAGACAGAGATGGACAGACAGACAGACAGACTAACAGATAGAGTTTAACAGACAGATGGACAGACAGACAGCGATGGACAGACAGATGGACAGGCAGACAGACAAACAGAGAGTTTAACAGACAGATGGACAGACAGACAGAAAGACAGATGGACAGACAGACAGACAGAGAGTTTAACAGACAGATGGACACACAGATGGACAGACAGACAGACAGACAAACAGATGGACACACAGATGGACAGACAGACAGACAGAGAGTATAACAGACAGACAGAAGGGCGGACAGAGAGACAGACAGACAGACAGACAGAGAGTATAACAGACAGACAGAAGGACGGACAGAGAGACAGACAGACAGACAGACAGACAGAGAGTTTAACAGACAGATGGACAGACAGACAGACAGACAGACAGAAAGACAGATGGACAGACAGACAGACAGAGAGTTTAACAGACAGGCGGACAGACAAACAGATGGACACACAGATGGACAGACAGACGGACAGACAAACAGATGGACACACAGATGGACAGACGGACAGACAAACAGAGAGTTTAACAGACAGATGGACAGACAGACAGACAGAGAGTTTAACAGACAGGCGGACAGACAAACAGATGGACACACAGATGGACAGACAGACAGACAGACAAACAGATGGACACACAGATGGACAGACAGACAGACAGAGAGTATAACAGACAGACAGAAGGATGGACAGAGAGACGGACAGACAGACAGAGAGTTTAACAGACAGATGGACAGACAGACAGACAGACAGACAGAGAGTTTAACAGACAGGCGGACAGACAAACAGATGCACACACAGATGGACAGACAGACAGACAGACAAACAGATGGACACACAGATGGACAGACAGACAGACAGAGAGTATAACAGACAGACAGAAGGACGGACAGAGAGACGGACAGAGAGTTTAACAGACAGACAGACAGAAGGAAGGACAGACAGACGGACAGACAGAAGGACAGACAGACAGACAGAAGGACTGAGCATATCCACCATTTACTTTTATTTTCTCCGCTGCAGAGTTTTTGTTCGTCCTGGAGATCTTAACTTGTCAAACTGTACCTCTGATTTTCAGCACATTTTCAGACTGTGGTCACGGAGGGAGAAAGTGAACAGAGTGATTGGGTTTCTGTGCTGATTTGATCACAGATGTGGATCCAGAAATTTTTAAATGACATGTTAAGATGGTGAGATGTTGCAGTTCTTCACATTTGGATAAAAACTCTTAATGTCAGAGATGACCTTTGTCGGACTTACCTGATTCAAACAAATGTTAGGAATTCTTCGATACAGAAGAATAAAAATAAAATAAAATTTCATACATCTTTGATTGTTTGTTCTAAGTCAAACTCCAAAACTGTCGGTGCTTTTTATAGATGTGTTTTTTTATGTTAAGTCCTTATTGGAGGTTTGAATCTTTTTTGTGTGTGTTTATTTATTTATTTTTTTGCAAAGCTTCTTTATAAGCAACAATATCAAAATAATGAAAATACAACTTTGATTTTCCTGTTTTAAAATATTTATCAGTCAAATAATACACTCATTTTCCAAATACTAAAATAGCTGAAACTGGGTTTAACTTGTCTAAGAGTATACATCTATGTTAAATGATGTCATAGTTGGAGTTGAGCAGGTCCACAGCATCAACATGACAATTAGAATGAAAAATGATCATTGATTATCATTTTAATCATGAGACAACTGTTCTGTCAGTATCTATTATATCGAGGTAGAGACTTGGTCTTTGGACTTGGACTGGGACTTGGACTTGGACAGACAGACTCCCTGCAGTAATGACAGCATTAGTGTTTCTTTTCTAAATAAACTTTAATATGTGAGACCATCTAAAGACAATTACATTTCTATTATTGAGCTATTGGCCTGTTTATTCCTGTTAATGCACTTTGTTGACTTTCACCTGACCTGTGCCAAGGAGTTTGTCCATTAGTCCATTTTGTGTCTCTGTCATCTGTCGACAAAAAATTAAAAAAAAAACTCGCTTGAAAAAGAAGAGAATATATTTTGGTCGTGATCCAGTACTTTCTAAAGGGTTTTCACGACTGTGATCATAAAATATCATTAAAGCTGTTTCAATATCACCACCTCAGCAGAATGGAAATGTTTTCTCATTAAAACGATTTTTAAATTGGTAAAACATGTTTTAATCTTTGATTGACTGTTTCTACTTGCATATATGTGTATATATATATATATAGATATATATATATATAGATAGGTAAAATACCTCACAATCGCCTTCCACTTGAAAGAATAACATATATACTGAAAAAGATGAAAGATGACTGCTGACCGTGCAGCCATTATGCCTCTGTACAATTTGATGTTTTATTTTAATGTTCACATTGTAATACAGATATATTGCCTGTTTTTATTTTAATGTAATGTAAATGAGAAGCTATGTTCATATTCGAGTTTCTGTACCTTATTTGTAAATCCTAAATTAAAATATGTGGAAAAAAAACTCACAATCATCTTCTGAAAACAGCTTGTTCCACTTTTATTACTTTTTTAATCTACTGATCTTTTTTTATTAACCTACCTGTAAAGCGTGTTTTCAGAGCCTCTTCCTCTTTTCATTCTTTTGTTGTATTTATTATTTTGCACTAAATCACAGAGTGAGATTTTCCTTATTTGGAAATAATGTCTGTGTTTAATTATCATCAGAACAACACTGATTCTTTCTCTAAATAAAAGATATATATTTTTTATTTACTTCGTCCACTTAATTCAATCAAATGATCAAATCTGAAGCAAATAAAATCAGAAACATGAGCATAAATATGAACTAAATAAACTTTGAGAAGCAAACAGATCATCATCACTCACCATGTTTGGAGCTTCTCCTGCAGACTGAAGTTTATCAGATTATTATTATTATTAATAAATCTAAAAAGTCCTGACGTGTCTGTGGAGCACTGAGCCTGTCCTCAGGTCTGATCAGGTGTGCAAGCGCTCAGGTGTGTGAGGAGGAAGTCATCCATTGGGATCCAATCTCCTGTAACCATGGCAACGCTAATTGTTGAGCATAAACGACACAAAGGTGATTGATAAAACACAAACAGGGAGGTCGGGTTACAGGAGGAGAGGCAGTAATTATTACTTCTGCTCAATAATCCGTCATTGGTCTCTTGGTTACTCTGAAATTTAACCCTTTCCATGATTGGTTTGTTTGGGGCACTGCCTGGTTTTCACCTTTTCACATCGATACTCGATTGTTCCTGTGCGTGTCCTCAAAAGTCCCCAGGAAGTGTTTTTGTGAGTTTGTTCAATCAGATGTGTGAGGTCAGGATTTGGACGTTTGTTTGTTTGTTTGTGAGCAAGATAATACAAAAAACTACTGGACAGATTTTGCTGAAAAATTCTGAAGAAATGATAAAATAATGGTAGTGACACACATGCTGCAAAAAATAAATAAATAAATAAAAATAAAAGTCAAGAACTCCCATAAATTAACATTGGGCAGGATTTTTATCGTTGTTTTTTTTAAAATCATAACTCGACATTTTTTGAACGGATTCACTTCCAGTTTGACAGGATTATATCAGGTCCATGACTCTGTCATCAAGACAGATTTAATCAGATCTGATCCAGACTGAGATCATAAGAGTTTGTCCTTTTTCATTTATTAACCATAAACATAAAGAGTGTGTCTTTTTCATTCAATCACCAGAAACATAATGAGTTTGTCCTTTTTCATTTCTTAACCATAAACATAAAGAGTGTCTTTTTCATTTAATAACCATAAACATAATGAGTTTGTCCTTTTTCATTTATTAACCATAAACATAAAGAGTGTGTCTTTTTCATTTAATAACCATAAACATAATGAGTTTGTCCTTTTTCATTTCTTAACCATAAACATAATAAGAATTTGACCTGTTTCATTTATTAACCATAAACATAATCAGAGTTTGTCTTTTTCATTTAATAACCATAAACATAATAAGAATTTGACCTGTTTCATTTATTAACCATAAACATAATCAAAGTTTGTCTTTTTCATTTATTAACCACAAACATAGGAGTTTTTGTTGGGGAGATATAAAACAAGTTAAAATAATAGTTAGTCCTCATGTTTTGGTGGGAGACACTTGCAGGGTCATGACAGTGTTGGAAATGAAACATCTTTAAACTGAAAAGTAAAATCTCTACATGTGGAGCTGGTTTCTAAAACGATAGTTTGGTAACACGAGCAGACGTGTCTGAAGTTTTAGTTTGCAGGTCAGAGCTGAGCGCTGGTTACAGCTGAATTAAAGGTTTTTGATTTCAGAACTTTCTCTGGACACTGAGGCCTCATCCACACGAAGACAACACGCTTAACAGTTTCCAAAACGATCGTCATAAAGACGAAGGCGTCTCAGAAAATGTGTGCATCTACATGAATGCACTCGATACACATCAAAACGCTGTAAAACACATGCCAGACCTCTAGGGGCGCTGTAACGATGTGACGGAAACAAGCGGAAACAGACGAAAAAACAGTGTGCATGTGCACATGCGGCAAAAGTTGTAAACAGAGATTGTGATAAAGTGATCTTGAAGTGCTGTAATGTGTCCTCGATAATTGTTTGTTCAACTCGGTGGTGATTGAGAAGAAGGAGATTTTGCTGCAACAGGGATAGTAGGGTCACTAGCTTCATCAGCACATATGCTACACCGTACGCCGCCATTGTTGTTGTTGTTGCCGCGTGTCGCACATGCGTGTCAATGACGATATGAAACTATGACATAAGCGTATCTGAAAAGTTGCGGAGAGCCAGTAATCACAGAGCTGTGTATACAGCATGTCAAAATCTTTCCACTCTGGAACCTGGTTTAAAAAATGATCGTTTACAGACCCCCAAAACGCCGTCTTCGTATGGATGATACGCAGATTCAGTTAAAAACGTATGTGTTTAGACCTCGGTTTGTCTTTGTGTGGATGGGGCCTCAGTGATGACGGTCGATGTCTCATGGATGAAACTGAGTGGAACAAACATAAAAAACAAGTTGATTTACTTTAATGGACAGATGATCAAAAGATAAAAAAAAACATATTTTCTATTTGGAAACAAAACGGGGTGAGTGGTCATGAAAAATGGGTAAGGTTAATAATGTTGTCCTCTCATGTCGTTAATTTTTACGTTATAAAAGAGCGACATTGTTTTATTAAACTAGCTGTTTAGTTGTTAACTCTGAAATATCTGTATCGGACAAAAAAGACATTTGGCCCTTTTCCACTAGCACGCCTTGACCCTACTCTACTCGGCCCTACTCGATTTGCAGCGTGTTTCCACTAGCCTGGTACCTCCTAAAACAAGCTAGTTTTAGTACCTACTCCGCTCTGGTTCCAAGCGAGCTGAGTCCATACTAAAAGATGACGTCACCGACTGCCGGCGACTGATTGGTCAGACAATGTCATCATCGATGAGTCATGACTGTGACGCCCTAGCATGCTAGCGGTAGCTACTGTTAGTTTACTCTCATACGTCTTTTCTTTGCAGCTGGATTGCTCTCGTCCTCGGCTTCATTCTGTTGTATAGCTTCCAAAACTCTCCTGTGCTTCTCAAGGGGTATTTCTTCTTACCACCTGCAGCCTTCTTCTGCTTTCCGTTTGTGACAAAAAGACACAGATTGTTGTGTTGCGCTCAAAATGACATCAGCGCAGTGCCGCTCAGCTGTTTACAGCGACACTGCACCCCGTTGGGCAGGCAACTGGGGCTAACCATAACTGTCAAGCTTTGGATTTGAAAATAAGGGACATTTTCCGGCGAGCAGCCCCACCATCCCAACCTAGCTTCAGTATCCCTCACATTTTAAGAAAGATGTACAAGAAATCTAAAATAAACACTTTGTTTTTCTTGGTTTGTTCCGCTGTGGGCTCTAATCTAGTGAGAACTGCCACTCAGGCCACTGCAGGTGGCAGTTCTATAGGCTTCTTCTTTTTTTTTTTTTTTTTTAAATTGATTGATTGATTTATTTTTTACACCATTGAATCTAACTTAATGTTAGAAGGCATACACTTAATTGATAAGAAATGCACTAGGAAACTTCTCCAAGAACCTGTAATCACATCAGCAAACATTTTTTGGAACACAAAATTCAAAAACAGAAATTGGAAATCAGTATGGACAGTAAGCAACAGATCACAAACAAAATTAAGGAAATCTCATTTAAGATTATACAATGAATTTATCCTGTTAATAAAACCATCTCCAGATTTCATAATATTGACTCTAAATGAACATTCTGTGAACCAGAAGAGGAAAGTATGTGTCACCTTTTCTTTGAATGTCAATACATATTTATTCAGGAATAAATTTGAATCTTTGTTTGAATCTTTGACTCCCCTGAGCCACCACCTTATCGTAGTGGGAGGGTTTGCGTGCCCCAATGACTCCAGGAGCTATGTTGTCGGAGGCTTTATGCCCCTGGTAGGGTCACCCAAGGCAAACAGGTCCTGGGGGAGGGGCCAGACAAAGCGTGGCTCAAAAGACCACTATGAAGAAGAAGATTGGCTCCAAGTTTCCCTTGCCCGGACGTGGGTCACTGGGGCCCCCCCCGGAGCCAGTCCTGGGGTTGGGGCTCACAGGCAAGCGCCCACAGGGCCCGGCTGGGCCCAGCCCGAAGGAGACATGGGACCCCCATCGCATGGACCCACCACCTTTGAGAGGGGCCGTAGTGGTCGGGTGTGATGTGAGCTGGGCGGCGGCCGAAGGCGGGGACCCTGGTGGTCTGATCCTCGGCTGCAGCGTCTAGCTCTAGGGACGTGGAACGTCACCTCTCTATCGGGGAAGGAGCTGGAGCTTGTGCGCGAGGTTGAGCGGTTTCAACTAGATATAGACGGACTCACCTCGACACATAGCTTGGGCTCTGGAACCAGTCCTCTTGAGAGGGGTTGGACTCTCTTCTTCTCTGGAGTTGCGGATGGTGAGAGGCGTTGGGCGAGGGTGGCAGTTCTTGTCTCCCCTAAGCTCGAGGCCTGTACGTTTGGGTTCACCCCGGTAAACGAGAGGGTGGCCTCCCTCCGCCTTCAGGTGGGGGGACAGAACCTGACTGTTGTTTGTGCTTATGCACCAAACAACAGCTCAGAGTTTCCACCATTCTTGGATGTCCTGGAGGGGGTGCTGGAGAGTTACCCTTCTGGGGACTCCCTCGTTCTACTGGGGGACTTCAACGCTCACATCGGCAATGACAGTGTGACTTAGAGGGGCGTGATTGGGAGGAACGCCCCCCTCCCCCCCGATCTGAACCTGAGCGGTGTTCTGTTACTGGACTTCTGTGCTCGTCACAGATTGTCCATAACAAACACCATGTTCAAGCATAAGGGTGTCCATATGTGCACCTGGCACCAGGACACCCTAGGTCGCAGTTCGATGATCGACTTTGTTGATCACCACCTGGTGGTGAGTTGGCTCCGATGGTGGGGAAGGATGCCGGTCAGACCCGGTAGACCCAAGTGTGTTGTGCGGGTCTGCTGGGAACGTCTGGCAGAGTCTCTCGTCAGAAAGACGTCAGAAAGAGACTATGGGCTCTAATTTCGTAGACCAGGCGCAAGCGCAGGTGCACCTGCCCTGCGCCGGCCTTCACCGTGCGCACAGGGTGTGACCGGCGCACTTTGCAAGTTTCCTGCAGTGCCAAGAGAGGCGCACTCAAGGCGCAGAGGAGCGCAGAGGGGCGCAGAGGAGCACATCCAAACCCACGTCTCTGCCCCTCGGCGCAAATGCCAGAGTAGGTGGAGAAAAGCTGTGAGTGGGTTTACTGCAGCTGAGCGCTTTCTTCACCAATCAAATGACCGCCTCTCCTCGCCTTTAAATGTGCTGCGGGCGAGGCACAGCGTCTGATTGGTCTGAATGATCCCCGCTGCTCTCACCGTCTCCGCGGGACGGTCAGAGCTGCTGTCACTTCAGCAAGTGGGAGAACAGACTGGCCGTCGGGGCGCATCTGAGGTCACGCGTCACCATGTGGGCCAGCTCCCGGGACAGATGTAATCTGTTCCTTTGTCATTATAGGAGTACAAAATTAAGAGACAGTTACACAGCAGCAAGCTTATCCATTCAGAATACTTTTGATCCACCTGCACTCCTGGTTTGTCATCGCCAAATAGCAGAGCCTTTAGTGATATACTGTATACTCTCCCGGTGTCTCCACCTCATCCTCCTTACAATAATGTACTCCATCCTTTTAGATCACGCTAAAAATAAAGGCTAAAATAGAGGAATATGGGAAATCACAGTGCGCCGTCGACTCCCCCTGGTGCGCCGTCACACCCATCTCTGCGCAGACGGTCTACCAAATTGTCAAATTGGCAGCGCACGGCGGTGCGCCGGACAAAATTAACACTGCGCGGGGCTCGCCAAGCTTGCACCCCCTGCGCTGCGCCACGAAACTAGAGCCCCATATCTGTCAGCTGGCCTGGGAACGCCTCGGGATCCCCCGGGTAGAGCTGGATGAGATGGCCGGGGAGAGGGATGTCTGGGCTTCCCTGCTTAGGCTGCTGCCCATGTGACCCGACCACGGATAAGCGAGAGAAGACGGTACGGTACGGTAAGATTAATTTAACAAAAAAGACATAATGCTTCTTTTCTTCTTCAGTTGTACGGCGGATGTCATCCATCATTCTGGTGGATTCCCACCCCATTCTTGCGACGAGGCTAGTGACAAAGTTCAGTTTGGAGAGACAGAGGAATATGTTTTTATTTTTATAATATGGGACATTTACGAGAAAATACTAATACAGGAAGATGGCGGGAAAGAGGGATAGAATACGGTCGTGTCCTGGCCAAAACGGGAGACTTGACAGCTATGAGGCTAATGGAAAAGCAGCACAAGGTGAGTAGAGAAGAGTTGAGTAGAGCAGAGTAGGGCTAATGGAAAAGGGCCACTAGTGGGGTCTGAGCTAAGACAAGGTCGCAGGTTGCTCCTTCAAATCAACGCCCCCGCTGGCTGCCCCCTCCTTTTGACCCCATGTGCTCGTCTCAGTGTTTGTTGTAATTAGTTTCTCATGTGCTGAGGTGTTTTTTTTCCAATCCCACTCTGTGCCCTCCTGACAGGTGCCTAGTTTGGAATTGTTTTCCCCCTCTTCTTTCTTCTTGTTTTCTTTTCTGCAAGCACTTTGAGTTACATATATTGTAGGAAAGGTGCTATATAAATTAAGTTTGATTGATTGATTGACAAAAACTTTATTTGTATATCACTTTAACCATGACAGAGCACAGGAGCTAAAGCACAAAAGGAAGTAACCAACAGTTTGAATGAAGACAAATAAACAAATAACCACAATAAGAACCAAGAGGAGATTTAATTAAAACATATTATAGTATAAGGGGGGTGGATCTGATCACTCCTGACATCAGCAAAAACCTGGAGAACAACCAATCACACAGCAGACACATAGTAACAGACATTCACACATCAGTACATTGAACTGTTTTCTCGGGGTGCCTGTGAACAAAGACATTTAACAATCAATCAATCAATCAATCAATATTTGTTCATTAAAAAATCATAACAGATATTTTCCGATGGTTCTCTTCACACTCCTTCCCAGCCTCGTCTTGTTCTGTTTTCTTTTTATTTCCAAACATGAAGTAAAGATGAGGCTGCTTATTCAGTGCAGGTTAATTGATTCCAGCCTGTGGCCTCTTCACTGCACGTCTTTCCCATCTCTCTCCACTGTCTCCTCAGTAAAGGACAAAAATCACTTGAAAAATAATCCAAACTTTGGCTCATCCATTTTGACCATGAAAAGGAAAACCTAACTGGTTTGAAGAATCACAGTTTTATTTCTAAAAATGACAGAGACAGCAGATTTCGATCTTTAGTGGTGCAGCAAAGACCTTAAACACAACAGGTTTTCATTTAGGAGCAGATTCAGGTGAGAAGAGCCAGACCTCAGCAGAGCTCTGCAGGGGCGAGTTCACACTGAAGGCTTTAACAAACAGCCTTCAGGTGGTTTCCTTTGGCTCAAAATGAGCTCTGTAGTTAAGAAATGTTGACAGTAGGGATGGGATGAAATATCATTAGACAATATATTGCGATACAGTACGGGACGAAATGCATCACGTTTGAAAAAAATGGATCACGAAATAAAGACGCCACGTCCAGCAATAGCACGTGACCAGAAGTGACAAAAACAAACATTAGCACCAACTACCTTGCCTCCAAAAAGCCGAATGATGGAGTCGAATGAGGTCGAAATTGAGGACGCTCCACCTGGATACAAGTCATCTGTCTGGCAGTATTTTGGTTTTCTCATTAAAAAAGATGAAGACGGTGAAAACGAGCCTACTGCTCGTTAGCATACACTCTCTCTAACCTCTCTAGGGTTAGAGAGAGTGTTATTGTTTGTGTTTGGCCTGTTAGGCCTTGTGTTTTCCTGTGTGCAACTCAAACAAAACAAATAAGTTGTAATTACACAGTAATATTTTTTCTTTTTTACTTTTTTGATATTGTATTGTGACGTATCGTATCGTGACCCGGGCGTATCGAGGTGCAGCGTATCGTGAGTTTAAGTGTATTGTCCCATTCCCAGTTAACAGATTTTTAAATCAAAATAATCTTAACAAACAGACTCTGTCAGAAATGGGAAAGTTAGTGTTGGCCTGAGTTCACCTGTTGACCGTGATGCTGTTTGACTGTTGATGTCCTTTGGTGATGTTTGTGAGACGTGAAAAGGCTTCAGGCTCCTCTGATGAAGAAAATGTGCTCATCAGTGAAGCTCGTGTTCACAAATCTCCCTGCACACTCCATGAAAGAAGGTAGGAAAGACAAGCTAAAATGCTAATGCTAATGCTAATTCACTCTGCACCTCAGGACTCAGAGGAAGTAAAAGCATCAGTGAGAGGATGGAGAGGAAACGGCACGTGTCACGTGTTTGTAGCAGCAGGCTTTCTGTGGCACCATGAGGCCTTTGGTGCCAGGGGGTTGAGGTGAGTGGTTTCAGTTCAGACCTGAGGGTCTGGGGGCCTTGCAGGACTGGCAGCAGGCCTTCCTGTAGTACCAGTGCGAGCACAGCTTCACCTTCAGCACCAGGGCGCAGTTCGCCGTAGGCTTGTCCTGGCAGGAGTCGTCCACGGCTACCGACGCTGCTGGCACCACTGCTGCTGCTGCTGACACAGAAAAATATAAGAGTGAACAAAACGATCATTATTTATAAAGAACCTTTAAAACAGATGTTTCCAAAATGCTTTAACAAAAAGACAGTAACCTTCAAACAGCAGAACGAACATCAACAACCACAGCAGATTTCAAAAGAGTCAAACCAGAGAACAAGAATGACACACATGCACAAAACTGTTGGGAGGCTTCTGTTAAAAAAGATAAACCCAGAAAAGCGAATGAGTTCTTTCTTTTCCCATGCTGAACATTTCCTGAAAATTTCATCAAAATCCATCCATAACTTTCTGAGTTATTTTGTTCACAGACGGACAAACATAACCTCCTTTGCGGAGGTAACAAAAAATCTGAGTACATAAAGCATTTTACACAGTTGAAACTATTTGAAATAACACTGCCTGGTTTTCATTTTAAAGGTTTTAACTTTAATTAAAAACACGTTTTAGTCTTTATGTATTTTTTTATATTTATTGTGAAACTAGAGCATCATGCTCTTTAAATGTTTGTGAGTCAAATGTTCACTCTGTGTGTAAAATATTTATTCATTTCACTCTGGGTGAACAGTTTGTCTCATGAACGATTGAGGTGTTTTCTACAGTTATTAACTGTTTGTCTGTTGGTCCTCCGGGGCCACCGTAGTAAACGCTCCCAGAGGAAGGCGGCGTCTCGCCGTGACGTGAGTCTGGCTGTAAGTGCGTGTGATTGTTGCGTCAGCTCGTGTTTGTCGCCTCACCTGGAGCTTCTGTCGGACAGCTCTGGATCTCACAGCTCTGTCGGGCTTCTGGCTTCAGGGCAGAGTCACAGCTGTGGCCCCGAGTCACAAGCTCCTCCCCCTGGTAACACTTCACCTCTCGCACCTGCACGCCGCTCCCACAGGTCTTACTGCACTGAGGGGGCGGAGCAAACGGGACATTTGAGTTTCTGCACGAAAACTTTTCAATCTGAACAAAGTGAAGCAGATGAGTTCTTCATGAGAGCAAAGAGTTGAACTGAGTGGTTTATGTGTGTTTGTTCTTTATTCTGTCAGTCTGATTTGTTTATCACACTGAAGTGTTTGAGACTTTACAATAAATATCATGATATTTAAATATCAAATGATCATTGGGCTTAATTTGATGTCACCTCAGCCATGAACACTTAAATTATTCCAGTTTTTATAGCCATAACCTATGAATAAATATGGGGAAGCTATTCGATTTTCTTTCGCGCTATTCCTCCGATATGGTAATTTGCAGATGGTCCCTAAACCACCGAGCCATCAGCGGCAGCGTATTGACGGCTCGTTTGGAGGAAAACGAGCTTGTAGCTAATAGTCTTCATTACAGTGATCAAAAAGAGGGTTGGGTTTGGAACTACGTTCTTTTGTTGATGAGTTATTGAGCCGCAAAGTCTGAATCTGTGAATATCTTTCTAAATATAGCCATGTAGATGTTTCCTAGTTTGATCTAAAAGATGACTTAATTCTCGTAATTCTTTTGTTACATGCAATTTTCCATAAAGAGAGTCCATTTAATTTCCACTGGTTTTTTTTTCTCTTTTGTTGTTCGTTAAATTTATCAAATTGTTTATATTTATTTATATTTATTTTATTTAAAAGCTCTTGACCTTCCAAATACAGTTAAATAAGTAAGAAATTAAAGTTTATTGCTTTTGATACAGTTTACTCACTTTATAATGACATAAATTATAATTACATTAATAAAAAAAATTATGTTTAAAAATATTAACAATAATATTGTTTATCGGCAATAATTTTTTGGTCAATTATCATCCAGCAGAATTTGTTATTGTGACAGGCCTATGCACGACTGTACACGTTTGGCTAGGCTATTTTGAATGGCGTGATACGGGAAGAAATGACCGTCTCCCACGACACTCCCCACCATCAGTTACACTTCTACGGCACTTCGAAGGCATTCGTCCTGCTTCAGTTGGTCGATACAACGATATAACAAGAACTCCATGGATTTCCATCCTGCTGACACCACGTCAGCCCCATTCAAGCCCAGTTCCCGCCATGTAAGTTTGCACCTGACTGAACCTGTCACATGCATTTTTGACACATTCGTTTCTCGTACGAGGTACGTAAGAACAACGCTGTGAAATCCCCTTGAACAGGACACAGTCAGGGCACAATCGGATACATCCTTGTCAATTGTCCTCAGAAAGCTTTCTGGATTGAGCCTCGTACGTGTCACGCTAACACCGTTCACCTTAGGACTGCATTAGGCTTCCAGTCTGCTTCACTGAGAGCGGCGATTCTCCACGACAGTTTTGAAACAGTTCATCATCTCAGATCAAAAATCAGCCAATCAGAACAAGTGTCGGGCTCGTCAGAGGCTCAGTTACATAAACAGACTTCACAGCGGCGGGAGCTCACCGCCCAATAGTCCTACGACAGGTAAAGGTCAAAGCCCAAAAAATCCAATCCAGCTGCAGACCTCCTCTCTCAACCGACTGTCTTGGAGACTCTACACCTTCAACATCAGAAGGAAATGTTGTCATGATATCAAAGTAAAATACTACAAAATAAAACAGAGATCATTGTCTCCAAAGTTTTTCTGCATTTTGATGACCTTGGTTAACTTGATTCCTCAGCTGTGTTACATTAAAAAACACTAAGTTTAAAATGCAGGTCATCAGTAGAGCACCATAAGTGCGTGTGCACCTCTGTTTGGTGTAATGATCTCGAGCGTTTTCATTTCCTAGAGACACAACTGCTTTTTTTGCATGACAGTCCTATCCCAGCCCCTGTGTTTACAATCACTGCTGTTTTAACCGTAACACAGGGACAAAGGCAGCATCAATTCAAAAACAGCCCCCAAAAACAGCCTCCCTGCCGAATGCAGAGCGTTTTTTTAAAATGTTGCCGCCCCGGTATGAGCATAGAGTCCGAGGCGGCAGTGACAGAGAGGTGATTCAGTGAACGTCACAGCAGAGCACAAGAGTCCTTCATAACACTCCCTCCTCAAACATTCTGAAGTGAAATGCTGTCTCATGCCAAGTTTATCTCCTGATTATCTTTACATGAAGGTAGAGCCGTTTGGTAGAGCTCATTGAATGTTTGTTTTGACCCGTGAAGTCTGCTATTTCCAGGTTCTCTCTCCCTCCTTCGATGTGATTGGCTGCTGCCAGGCGGCTGCCGCTAGAAAGTTGCGGTGCGGCAGGGCAAAGTTCATATACATTATATACGTATATTATATGTACATAATACGTATTTTAGACATATATGTAAGATATTATACGTATATAATTTCTTTGACAAAATCTGTTCGCATTCACGTGGTCAGCAACCGTGTCTCTGTCCTACCGCCGCGGTTAGAACTGCTTCCTGTCCGCCGCCCGTCAATCATTAAAATGACTGGAGGTGGCGCATTACCTCAAGGCTGTGTAAAGGGGGCTACATAATTATTTATATTTACGTCACGTCCGTCTCACATTGGAGGAGCCGTTAGCCGGCTGAGAGTGGAGGTCTGCAGCTGGACCCCTCTCAAAAAATCCCAGACCTCAACTAAGAGTCGTTTTCAAAGTTTATTTTTAAAATTAGCTTCCTTGAGGAAATGCTGTCACTTTTTGGACAGGTAGTTTTAGTAAGTTAGAAACACAGAAATCAAGACGACAGCTGTATTACTTGCTGCTCGTGTGTACATGATAGGCATGGAAGAAACAATCCATTCACATAAGTATCAGGATTTTTTGCTGGATGATTTTTAAATCGGTTTTTTTTGTTCAAAAAAAGATTTTTTTTTCCAAATGTAAATGCTTCATTTTAGTCTGTGTTAATAATCCACTTTAAATGCAGTCCAGGCTTCTTAAGAGAGAGTATAAACAGCTGGTTAAAATATATTGATGAATAAATCCTAAAAACAGACTCACATGTGATGTGTATTTTCCTGATATAGTCTGTAGGCATCATCATAGTTCGCCTTTTTCACTGGGGTTAAAAAAGCTAACTAAAGACTGCAAAAATCGGCAATATCCTAGAATTGCAATTTAAATCGAATCGGCACCTAAAAAAAATAGTAAAAAATCTAATCAGCAGAAAAGCGTATTGTCCCAGCCCTAATACATGATTTTTAAAATAAGACAAAAACCATATCAAACTTATATACAGTCAATAAAACAATTATGCAGTGCATACCTATTTTCTAAGATTTTAGCGAAGCGATGAAGCTTACATTTACATTTAATTTTTAATAATTTACACTTGGTTTGGAGATGTATTGGACCATTGTGTTGCCTCAAATCTGTTTGGCCACTCGTTTGAACTGCTGAGATGTTTTATAAAAGTTTGTGTAACACTTTAGAATAACGATCATTTGTAAGGCATTTATAAACCATTAGTCCCTATTAACAGATAGTTTACTAATCATGAACAAACCACTTATGTACATTTGTAAATGATTATTATACCATTGATAAATGATAATTAGATCAATTACTTCATTAAAAACACTGCACCAACATTATTTGTACATGATTTATTCATCATTAAAGATGCTGTGAGTAGTTTCTGAGTAATTACAAAAAAATCTCCCTTTTAGATATATGCCTGATGGAAATACACACTTTAAGATGAGTTTATAGCATCAAAATAGGTTATCTATAAATGCTATTCCTTAGCTTCATGGTCGGGTCGGACAGGGCTGGACTGGCCTGGATACTCAACTTCAGGAACAAGACAATTAAAACTAGAGCAAATTTATATTATTCAGACACGTCTTAGAGCACCGGGCTGTAAGTAGAGACATATAGCCAGCTACAACTATGATACTAAGTTTTCCGAAAAATTGCTTGTTGTCACACATCAAAAACTACCACTACGTAAGTAGAAAGAGATACATTACCTCGTGGCTTTGCATCCTGTAAGTTGTTGAAAAAAGAAGTTGTAAAGCAATGCAGAGTTCTGAGGAAGGTCTGAGCTGCATTCATTAGCATCACAACAAACACACACTTTGGCTTGGGTCACATCTTTACCACAGTCGCCGTGCGTGCTCATGGGTAGCAGAGTCTTTATGCCACCGGAAATGGATTCTCCTCATAGCACCTTTAACTACCATTACTTTTTATGTGTAGGAAAACATTTCTTAAGGATTTAAGGAAGTATTCTTTAACTACATGTATTATGTTTTTCATGCTAAATAAATTATTTTAATAAGTCAGTTTAAATTACATGTTAAGTCTTTGTTTCAGCTCAAGCATTTGTGGAAAAAAAATCATCATGTTTTTAGGAATATACACAAACATGTACGTGCTCCATGGAGGTTACCTGGGACCAGGAGGTGCTGAACCACTTGGAGCAGGGTCTCTGGAAACACGGCGATCTGCCCTCTGGTTTGTTGTTCTGGTCACAGCTGCTTTCTGGAAACTCTTTAAACACGCCACCTTCCAGCCCGGCACACACCACCTGACGCTGCCGCATGCCACGCCCACATGTGGCATTACACTGACACACACACACACACATTTACAGGTGTTTAAGATCACATGTTAGAAGTATGATATATACTCTTATGTGTGTTAATATTGGTACAGCTCATTTGTATGGACAGCTGTTTGGGTATAAAACTGACATCGGTGATATTCACCACAGCTAAGCTCGACTCATACTCAAATTTGGAGAACATGTACTCAAATCTGGTCAACTCGTGCATGAGTGGACTTTGCTTGTGAATCTTAAAGTGCCAGTTTCAGTGGTTAAGCAGGCCCAGGCTCAGGTTTAGGCTGCACATGTGGAGAATAAAAACACAGGGGAGGAGGAGCCGTCCAACACAAAAGAACAGTGCTGTCGCTGTCAAGAGCGAAAAAGACTGAGAAAACAGCATGTGCAACAGTTCTGATATTTAACAGCTGCACCTCGTCCATCCTGCACCTTACATTCACAGAATAACACACAAACATACACACACACACACACACACATGCAGTACACATGAAGGCACATGCACATACACACTGAGGTTTGAATTTTTAAATTATTTTGTAAAAACCGTTCTAATTTGAGATAAAGTTGTGTTTATTTTTAAGTTAATTCAAAAAAGCTAATGTTAATGTAACAGTTCTGATTGGGGCTGAAGCTATTTAAGAGGATTAGCCTTTAAAAGTGGAATAAAAATATATAAACTATAAATATTTATCAGTTTTATTGCACTTTTTTTCTGCAAGGACCCGTTGTGGTCCCAAGGGTCCTGAGTGTGAGTTTATTATATAAACCCTTATTTCTCCAAAAGTAATCATAAATCAATCAGTAATCAACACATACAAGGCTGTAACAATGTCACCCTAAACCAGGGGTGGGCAACTTTGATTACCTAAAGGGCCACATAATTTATTTTTTAAGTGTCTGAGGGCCACACTGTTTCATATAGTTAGGCACTCTCCAAGAGAAAAAATATTTATAAACAAACAAAAGAAGCAATTATAAAGCTTCATAAAAATATTGTACCAACATTGGTATATTTTAATTCAAACACAATTAAATATTTGCAAATTAATGAGCATCACACATAACTAAAGTCAATATAGGTTTATTTTAATGCAAGTTAAGAATGAATGTTTACCTATATAGAAGCACAAATACATTACCTTTGCTATTGTTTTCAAATATATTTTCTCCAAATACTACAAATTATGTTTTAATGCCTCATTAAAGGTATTTAGTGATAAAATCATTGCAAATTAACTTTATTAATGACTTGTAGAAAGCAAAACATGTACCTGCAATCTGAGGTAAGTAGAACTATTTGATCATATCTCCTAATTTGAGCGTTATGAAGCACTGTTTACTCAATGAATCATATTGAGCAGTTGTTTTGTTTCCTTCATATTTCAAATGATTGGTGGGCTGCATTGAGTGAGGTCAAGGGCCGCATGTGGCCCCCGGTTGGCCATTTGCCCACCCCTGCCCTAAACCATCCACCCCGCACTTCATTTTTTATATTTTGTGTTTTCTTTATTAAATCAGTGGCTGCAAACAATACTGATCTATAGGTTTAAAGCACTTTTGTGAAGTATACGCTTTTCTGGTGGTTAAACTTTTACCTGCTGCCATTCCTGTTCCACCCAGTGGGGGGCGCAGTCTCTGTCTCCACACGGGTGGATGGCCAGCGGGCGCAGCGATTGGTCACACTGCTCCTCTGACATCACCACGCCACCCGAGGACCGACACATCACAGCTCGCACCATCCGGCCCTCCCCGCACACACCTGAGCACTAAACACAAAAACAGGTTTTAAACAGATCCTGACTGATCTGTTGACGCAGATCTATGCTAACTCACCGGCCCCCAGTCGGTAACCGTCCACCCCCTGTCGCAGGGCGGGCCTTCACATTCCTGGTCTGCTATTGGCTGAGAGGATTTGTTGCAGAGGCTCATTTCCATCGAGCATCGAACCTCCCGAGTGCGAACTCCCCGAGAGCCACAGCGGGCTGAACACTGACACAAACACACAAACAGTGAGCACGTCCGCACTGCAGACTAAAACATAAATGATAAAGAAACAAATGACAAGCACAGAAGATAACCATCCACATATGTATTTTCTTTAATTTAATAAGTTTAATATTTTATCATCTTTATCGTCTGGACACAGGAACATCCATTTATCCTAACTCTAACTACAGTTAGGATAAAAACTGAATAATCAGGATTAGAGGATTACAGAGCCACGCGACACGCTTCCATCTAGAATCATCTGTTTATGTTTCACACATAATTTAAGTTATTGCTGTTTTTTAATATTTGAAATGAGGAGCATCAATGACTCAGTGTCCTAATATCAGAGAGTGATCATGTTTTATGATCATGATCAAAAAATACACCAACAAAAAAAATACCATTCATGATTTCAGTCAAATTTGCCATTACCACACCATGTCCACATGCAAGCTAATTAATTAGCTGTGATTGCCTTTAATGAAGCGATTTTACTGAGCTTCATTGCATCTGATAAAATAATTAATCTTTGGGATGTGTTCTTGTCCTTTTTTGTGCCTTTCCAGATTTTGTATTTTTTTTTTTTTCTACCCGAGTCAACTTTTCACCATTTCCTACTTATTTTCATTTTAGTCTTCCTGACTCTTTATTTCTGTTCTGAATATATCTTGATTGTATTTGCACCTATGTACCAAGTATTTTTCATGTGGAAATGTACTTGACAATAAAGAGCAATTCTTATTCTGATTATGATAAATGCATTCAGGAATAACTTAAATAATCAACAATAATCTAGATTTTTACGACTGCTGTGTTGGCCTGGTGACTTTTGAAAAAAATAAATAAATAAAAAAGGAAAAACTCAGCAGGACTTTCTGTTTAAATAAAAGGAAAGTAAGTTAAACAGCCTATACCAGGTTATTGCATTAAAACGGTTAATTCTAATCTGTGTTTATCGTATTAATGTAGAATAACTGTTTGGTTTTGTACGGTGGCCTGGAGAGGCAAACCAAGAATACAAGATCCAAAACACTTTTACAAAGCTTGAGACAAATTTACATTTAGGAGACACATTTACAAGTCCCAAAACATATGTACATTTCAGAAAACAAATTTACAAGACACAGAACACTTTTACGAATAGAAAAACAAATTAACATTTCAGGAACAAATTGACAAGACACAAAACCCTTTTCCAAATTTCTAGCAACCAGAAAAGGAATGTACCAACTCCGGCATTGAACCAGAAGTGCTTACAGAGAGCCGCCAATACGAGCCAAGTTGTGAAAGAACAAGAGAAGAAGAAGTTAATGGTGAGCAAACTCTTAAGACGGACCACATGGCATACAAAACCACTGTAAGGGGCTCATATGTTTTCCACAAAAGTGGCAAAACGGCACTTGGTGGTGGTCCATCTTTGCTTACCATGAGCTTCTTCTTCTCTTGTTCT
Organism: Scarus forsteni; assembly: GCA_036419115.1. Taxonomy (NCBI): domain Eukaryota; kingdom Metazoa; phylum Chordata; class Actinopteri; order Labriformes; family Labridae; genus Scarus; species Scarus forsteni. The sequence goes on along the minus strand of JAZDUH010000149.1, from coordinate 1,895,389 downwards.
TTCATACCATGCACTTAACAACTCGGCTAGTATTGTCTGCTCTCTGCTAGCACTTCTGGTTCAATGCCAGAGTTGGTACATTTCCTTTCCGGTTGCTAGATATTTGTAAAAGTATTTTGTGTCTTGTAAATGTGTTTTCTAAAATGTAAATGTGTTTTACCATTTGTAAAAGTGTTTTGTGTCTTGTAAATGTGTTTTCTAAAATGTAAATTTGTTTTACCATTTGTAAAAGTGTTTTGTGTCTTGTTAATTTGTTTTCTGAAATGTAAATTTGTTTTACCATTTGTAAAAGTGTTTTGTGTCTTGTAAATGTGTTTTCTAAAATGTAAATTTGTTTTACCATTTGTAAAAGTGTTTTGTGTCTTGTTAATTTGTTTTCTGAAATGTAAATTTGTTTTACCATTTGTAAAAGTGTTTTGTGTCTTGTAAATGTGTTTTCTAAAATGTAAATTTGTTTTACCATTTGTAAAAGTGTTTTGTGTCTTGTTAATTTGTTTTCTGAAATGTAAATTTGTTTTACCATTTGTAAAAGTGTTTTGTGTCTTGTAAATGTGTTTTCTAAAATGTCAATTTGTCTCAAGCTTTGTAAAAGTGTTTTGGATCTTGTACTCTTGTTTTGCCCCTCCAGGCCACCATAGTTTTGTGCTTGAAAATATGCATATTACTTCTGCTTAAAGTTTGGTAGTTATTGACTTAATTTTATTTTTAATATTTTAACCCTCTGCAACTGAAAATAACAAAAGGAACTTCTGCAACATACCGCCATACTGAATAAATGGGTAATTGATAATTCATCACAAGTACAACTCGTTGTTGATATTCTTCATCATTATAAATGTAGACTTAAAGCTGACAATTGTCTCAAAATGACTAAAAAAACTTTTGGAGCCATTTCTGAAGCAGCTTTCTTTTATGTTTAAACAAAACAAGATTCAGTCCTGCTCCGAAACTTCAGTTCTATCATCTATTAAACTTTCATTTTTATTATGTCAACCAAACTGGTTGTAACCCTCTATTTCAGGAGAAAAATAAATCATTATATATAATAATTGGGTGAATAAAAGTCATATTGATTCTAACGTGATCTTTTCGCTTATAAACACTGACTTCACTTTAAAAGTCGATGATTTTTGATGACATTTAATGACAGAAACACCAAACTGTTACCTCCGACCACTCCGACACCTCCCACTGCGGCCCGCAGCTCTGGCCCAGGCAGACCTTCCTATTGGCCGGTTTGTGGAGGTCATGTGACAAACACAGCGAATCATAGACGGAGGAGTCCAGACCAGGTGACAGCATCTTCCAGCAGCGTACGGTCCGATACTGAACGCCCTCCCCACAGGTCCGCGAACACTCGCTCCACCCGCTGGTCTCCCACCTGCAGAGACGAGGGTTCAGGGTTCAAGGCCACGATAACCAGGTAAAAGAGTTACATGCAGATCAGAGGAGAATTAAAGCCTGTTTACACGACCACGTCAACAGAAATGGAAAGGTGTTTCCTTTGTGTTTTCAGAGGCTTCACAGAGAGATGATGTGATCATGATGCGTAATGATGAATAATGTGTTATGTGTTTATGATAATTGATTTCCTTGCTATTTTCTACCCTGTAAACACAGTGAATATTGACCTGAAGCTAAATTTGAAGAAAGTAGAGAATCGAATTGAAATCACATCTGCCAAATCACAATCAGATTTTTTCCTGAAATTGTTCAGCATTGCTCTTTATGAATAATCAGATCCTCTTGGAATGCTTGGGCGATGACAGTGGTCTAATAAACTGACTGACTGCAGCTCTCGATAACTGTGCATGTAAACTCTGTTAGCCTTGACAGTGGTCTAATATAATGGCCTGACTCTCTATGACAGTGCATTTAAACTCTGTGAGTGATGACAGTAATCTAATAAAATGGCCGGACTCTCGATAACTGTGCATGTAAACTCTGTTAGTGATGAGGGTGGCCTAATAAACTGGCCTGACTCTCAATAGCTATGCATGTAATAGTGTGAGCGTTGATAGTGGTCTAATAAAATAGCCTGACTCTCAATAATTGTGCATGTTAACTCTGTTAGTGATGAGGGTGGCCTATTAAACTGGCCTGACTCTCGATAGCTATGCATGTAAACGCTCTGAGCGATGACAGTGGTCTAATAAACTGGCCTGACTCTTGATAATTGTGCATGTAATCTCTGTTAGTGATGAGGGTGGCCTAATAAACTGGCCTGACTCTCAATAGCTATGCATGTAAACGCTATGAGCGATGACAGTGGTCTAATAAAAAGGCCTGACTCTCGATAGCTATGCATGTAATAGTGTGAGCGTTGACGTACCGTGGCGGACACTCTTTCCCGGTGCAGAACTCGTGTGTGGGCTCAGGTCTGGCCAGAGAGTCGCAGTAGCTGTCGTCCACTTCAGTCCCGTCATATCGCACACAGAGGGCGTAGCTGCTGGTGATACCTGAAACACAAACGAGCTCACAGTTACAGCAGGGATCTACAGCAGAGAGGCAAAACTCCAAACTCAAAGCTGTCGGTCTGCTGCTGCAGCCATTTAACGGATGTTCAGACTGTTTTATATCTTTGTTACTCAAGTTTTTATTTGATGCATGACAATTAATATAGTGCTACATAATTATGCTGAGCAGGGCCTTCATATAAAAATGGAAAATAAAAAGTATCAATAACATTACATGATATTACATGAAGGTGTAGAAGTGTTTACTGGTAGGGAAGGGTTAATAAATAATAATAAAAAATAAAGATTAATAAATAAGTTCATGAATGATAAATAGTATGGAAATACAGATTAAATGCATAAATACATTATATCAAGTACAACACAATATCATACTGAGTAACTCAACTGTCATTTTGTTGATTGACAGTAATATAAGACCAAAATGATTCCCAAATTGATGCTGTTGTTTACCTTATGAAGTGGTCTCTATCATCAGATTTACCCGTTCATTCATTCCAGTCCATTTAGCGGATGTTCAGACTGTCATATCTGCATTAGCCTGTTTGTCTGGTGTACTACATCAGTCTGATGCTAACATCTAATACAGTTAACTGTTCAATCAAAGAACAGATTTAACTGGTTTAACTTCAGTTTGTTTTCCTGGTTCAGCAAGAAAGAAAATGAAACATTGAGAGATGCCAAAAAAGTTGGTGGATGGATGTCCACCTCTCAGCTGGGACAGGCTCCACCCCCCCGACCCCCAAAGGGACTCACATGTAGATTATGGATGGATGGATATTATGGACGTGGTCCAGCCACAACAAGAGGTCCACAGAAAAGGAGTGTGAGGATGGTCTCAGTGCTCTTAAAGGTGCAATGTGTAGAATTTAGCATTTTAGCGACATCTAGCGTTCAATTCTAGAATGAACCTAACCGTAGCCAAGACGTCACGTCGCTGAGCAACAGAATCCTGTGAAGACCAAAAAGGATCCTGAACACGGCATCATTTACTAAAGTGACAAGGTTTGTAACCATTATTTTTATAGGTTATAGGTCAGTTGTTAGCTGCTGATTGTAGGTTTTGTAAACTTGTAGTAAAGCTAACAAACATTAGCGCATTAATGCTAATCAGATCAAGCCTGATGTGGATTCGGTGAAATAAGGTGAAGAAGAGAGAGAGAGAACAATATGGCAGAAAGCTGGGCCGGACGAATGAGAGTTTTGTAATATGATTAATGGAGTATTTATTTTCCACCGCTTATGGGCGTTATTTACAAACGTAAAAATGTTTAAAGCTGTTTGCTTTGTTAGTGGCCAGTACTGTTGCTGAAATTGGGCTTCTTTCCAATAAACAATGTAATTTAAACATAACAAACAGTTACAAAACGTTATAAAACTGCATATTGCACTCTTACCTGTCCAGCAGAAAACAAGCAACTTCTGCGTCTGTCTTCAGACATAACTTTGTAAACAAGGCTCTCCACCTCGTAAAAGCAACCCCAATGTTTATCCTTGTTTTTGACGTTTTCTGCCACGATTCAGCTTCATTTCGTCGTGCTTTCCTTTTTTTCAAAAGACGTTGATCAGACTCTTGACTCTCGAGTGATTTTGAGTAAATGTGGTCCTTCATTTCCAAAGCTTTAACTGTAAAATACACACAGTTTAAATCCCTAGTGCAAAGTAACAACTGTCTATACATCCACAGCCGCCCTCTCTCCTCTTCTTCACCTGCATTCCAGGTAGATTTCAGAACCAGCGGATTGATTCGCATTTCATTTTTTGTCCCTAAAGTCCACCCGTAGACAACATGGCGGATCGTTGTGTCGGCCTACATGAAAGCGGCCCGTGGTAATGTAATTTTTTAAAGCTTTTTCTAACTAAATAAAAATAAAAAACGTTTAATGGGGATGATTGTACTCCTATTTTGATGGACTCTACATACAAATAGAAACATTATATCCTATATTCACTGTTTATGTTTGGCGAAATGCTGCCAAATTCTACACACTGCACCTTTAATGCTTCGTTCCAGGATAATAAGAATTACTTTGCATCCCAGCTCGATGCATTTCCAGCTGGTAAAGTCGGGCTAGCTGAGGCCAGTCCAGCCCTGTCCGACCCGACCGTGAAGCTATGGAATAGCATTTATAGCTAACCTATTTTGATGCTATAAAACTCATCTTAAAGTGTGTATTTCCATCAGGCATATATCTAAAAGGGAGACTTTTTTTAAATTACTTAGAAACTCCTCACAGTCCCTTTAAACCATGTTTTTATGACCCTGTTGTGTTTACCTGTAGTACAGGTGGAGCTGCAGGGAGCATAAGCAGAAACCTTCCAGCGATACATGTCTGCCAGACTCACATCAGGATCCAGACCCACGTCGAAGTCGTTGCTGCAGACACACAGACACAGAGAGAGCTGGAGTGGAGGCAGTAAAAAGGTTAAATCAGACTGAGGACATCTTTCTAAACGATGATCCCTCGATGGAGGACACAAACTCCTGCTGACACAAACCCCCCTCTCTGCGCCCTCGTACCTCTCTGTGCCAACGGCCTGGACCGCCGAGGCCTGCTGGAGCCGCACGGCTGCGTGTGCGAGTGTTTGTGTGTCAGCGGAGGACGGCGTGTGCACATAAGTGTCAGTGTGGTTGATGGATTGTGAGTCTGACTGTGTGTGGTTGTAGTGTAGTTCCTCCAGCAGCAGGTAGGGGGCGTCGTCGGGCAGAGCTGCAGCGGGGACGCTCTGGACACCTGTGGACACATTCAGGAGCAGATTTAGAAAACATCCATCTTAAGACCAGTTGGAAAATTGCTAGAATATGCACTATAATTGACCGTGAGTGAGACTTCAGGGTTTCCCAGTGAATCTGTCCTTTAAACCATCAGTTACTGGACATTACTGTTTCCTCACTGCCCCTCTAGTTTCTACACAAATTAAATTAAATTAATACTACTGCTACTAGAAATTGTTGGGGAAAGATCTCACTTTGGGCCCCCCCAAACTGGCTCTGCACAGTTAACCCTTTAACCAACAGCACAACTGTTTGGCAGAGGTCATCAATAAATTCAAAGATATTTAACGTTTTAAAACAGAACAAATCCTGTCATTGTTTGATTCCATGAACACCTTAAGGAACAGAGAAAACTGTAAAAAAAAAAAAGAAAAAACACCCAGATATTTTTTGGTGTGGGGTTTAACGGTTTAAAATGCAAACAGTTAATTGTGATGACATAAAAATGGACAAATATTGGAAAAAATCATTTAAAAATGCATAAATAAAATAGCAATCAGAAATAGCTTAAAATAGATGAATAATAATGACCCTAATAATAATGATAGCTTTTAGATTTATAAACCTTAAAATCCTACACAAAGAATATATCTGTTCTTTTGCTTTGTTTGCAGTTTTTTCTGTATCCTAAGAAATTGACAAAAACAAACAATGAAGTGTTATGTTTTTTAAACATTAAAAATAAATTATTTGAATGTACCGACTTCTGCCAAGCAGCTGAGCTGGGAGTTAAAGGGGTAAATAAAAAATAATTATTTTAAAGATTTCATATGATAATTAAAGCCTAGTTGTCCTGTTTGAATACTTCTCAACACTTCTCAGCTGAAAATACACTAAATAATAACTAAAGCATGATTTTTAATGTTATTATCATGGAATTTGGACCGTTCTCAGCATTTAACCTGTTTTTGTTTGTCATAAATCTTAACTCTGATAAATTTGTAAAACTTGACAAGGATGTCAAAAACTTTATAAATTTGTTTGGAGAAGTTTATGTCAAGTTGCAAAAGGGAGTTATTCCTGAATTCTTTATCATCAACACTGATGTTCTTCATTAAAAACACAAGGTCTTTATTTCATGAAAACTGACATGTTGCTGTCGGCGTGACGGGACATCTGTGTGTTAAACATTTTACTCTTGAAAAATGAGACTCTTTCTTTTTAAATGTACCCATGCAGTGATGATTTGATGAAGCATTGTGGAACATTTGTGTATTTGTGCTTGACTTACTGCTGTTTTATCAGCTGTAAATAAAGGCAAGCTGTTTGTTTAGGCCGTTGACGATATTGAAATTCAGCAATGCCAAAGACACCTGTCAGATTTTTTAATGGTGTTGGGAATCAAAACAACAATTCTGAGGAAAATTTTGCGAATACTAAAATATTTTTAGGGCCCCTCATAAGTCAAGGGCCCTTACTGAACCTTTTTAATGGTTCAGCCCGGACGGATCAAGCTGATTTAGTAAAACTCCTTCGATATTTAGAAGCTTGACTACAACATGGTTTGAGTATTTAACATCCAAGAGTACCTGAGAAATCCCCTTCACCAGGCTCAGGTGGAAGGAAAAGTGGGCTGAGACACTTTCTGTGTAAAGAAAGATTAAAAGTTGAATTGTACCTGGAAAAGAGAGCAGCAGGTCATTGTTGTGGGCAGTGGACGGATCATCGATGGAGTTAGAGGATCCTCCTGCATGAAACAAAGGATGAGACCAGCGACTAAAACAGGTGAGACAGGTGCATCACAACCAGTGCTGGGCAAGTTACTCCAAAAATGTAATGCATTATTTATTACTTGTTACTGCCTTTTCAAAGTAATTAGTTACATTATAATATTACTGTATTTGAAATATAAGGCATTACTCTATTATCACATTACTTTTACTGGTCAAAATAACAGAAATATGGATTTGTCATTCTAAATGTAGCTCATTAAAAAGCTCCTTACACATCCAGTGAAGGTGATGTGGTGTCTATCTGACTGAGTTCAGCTTAAGGCTAAAAACAGGAGAATATAACAGACACATTGATGCTCATGGCACAATACAAGAACCATCGGAACAAAAACAGGAGGAGGACTTTTCTCCTCTGCTGATCTCACACAGTGTTTGGAGAATTTGTATTTAAACAAAAAAAACACCTCTGCATTTGGGTTAAATTAAAAATGCATTGTAACTTGCATTACTGACATTTGTACCAAGCAAAATATTACTGTTTTTTTTGTAATGCCTTATTTTACTATGTTACAGTAAAAAGGAATGCATTACAGTTATTACATTACTTTTGTAATACATTACTCCAAACACTGGTCACAATTAAACAGGCAGTAAAAGCAAAATCCTTTTAGAGAATCCAATCTTATCACTTCTTCTTTGTGCCATGACAACGCAAACTAAAAATCCAAAAAGTCCAATAAGAACTAAGTTATCAGTAACTTCAGTCCTACTCATCATTATTGGCACCCATGAAGTTTAATTACACAATGTGACAGTACAGTTTCTTTACAAACCTCTCTAACTTTGCTCTGCATCACTTTATCAGACTCAAACTTGGCAGAAGTAATGTTCACATATTAAGCTTTGTAAATTATACTTCATTAGCTACTATGATCATGCAGTCATATTTAGAATAGGCAGTTTTAATTGCAACCACTTGAAGCCTACAAGGAAAAGAACACCCTACCAACAATTAAGCATGGTGGAGGTTCAATAATGGTTTGGGGCTGCTTTGCTGCATTGGATACTGGAGGCCTTGACCGTATCACAGGAATCATGAAATCAGAGAATTATCAAGAAATTTTGGAGCGAAATGTCCGACCCAGTGTAAAAAAACTTGTTTTGAGTTGAAGATTTTGGGCCCTCCAGCAAGACAAAGACCCAAAGCACACATCCAAAAGCACACAGGAATGGTTGAAAATGTAAAAAATGGCCTGTTTTAAAATGGCCAGCAATGAGTCCTGATCTCAATCCAATTGAAAACCTTTGGTATGGCTGAAATCTGCCATTGGGGAAAAGAAACCTGCAAATGTTCAAGAGCTTGAACAGTTTGCATAGGAAGAGTGGGAGAAAATACCAGCTGAGAAGAGCAAGAAGCTTATAGATGGTACAAGAAACATTTGGAGGCTGTCATCAGTGCCAAAGGGTGTGCAACAAAATACTGAAGAGGGGTGCCATTATTGCTGCACATGATTTTTCAGTTCCCTCTTTGAAATTACAATATATGGACAAAAAAAAAGATGAATGGGAGCAAGATAGGCATAAAGTTGTAAAAACTGAGTTAAAAAAGGTTAAAATAGGCATGAAATTGCAAGAAACTACATCAAAATGCCAAAATGTTCAACACATTTTGGGTTAAAAATATTGTACTGTCTGCGATTTGAAAATTGCAACAAGCCATATTGCGATTTAATCTAATTTGCATTTAATTGTTCAGCCCTAGTACAGAGTGAACCATCTTCTCATCCAGCCTGTTCGGTAGAGAGAGAGCAGGTTTATCCAGGCTGGCAAACTTACCGAAGACGTTTTTATTTATTGTGCGGTTAATTGATTTATTGATTATCGTGACAGGCCTATATATGTAATTATTGTCGATACCAACACTGATATTTCTGGTCAAAGGGATAAGCTTTGTACTAAACCTACACTAAACAAACATCCATCAGTGCTACAGCATATTTTTGTGGGAAACAGACATCAGCAAGAAAACAGCATTTAAAGCTATGGTCTACAATTTGGAAGCTTGGTACATCTTAATAACACCGTTCATAAGGCTGTTATGTTCCTATGGTCCGATCGACGCAATATAAAGACCAAAAAGAATGAAAAAAATCCATTCAGTATATCCGCTGCAAAGCAGCATAATAGTTGATCAATCAGAACCGCCGTTCCCTGCGGTTCGGATTGGTCCGTGAGTCCATCCAATCCCCTGTCTCCCCTGCTCCGCACCGTCCCGCCTCCTCCCCACTACCTCCCTCATGTACTGGTGAACAGCTAGCTGCACGGCTACTGAAGCGTCATGGAGCCGGAGAAGACCAGCACCGAAACCGGGAGGCTGCTTCTGAAACGGGTAGGCTCTGTCAATAGATTTTAGCATAAGTTAGCCACTCATCGTTAGCATTGTAAGCTGAGCTGGTGAAGACACGCCGAGAAACGTAAATCCTCGCTCACAATTGGCTCTGCTCTGATTGGACAGTGGCGACGCCAGACCCGCTTAGCCGCCGGTCCAATTGAAATGGCTACCGCTGTGTGTTACAAGGGGGATGACTGTCGTGTTTGTTACTTTCAGCTATGAGAAATCTCATTTATCTTCAACGCCAATGAATATTTTCTGCCAGCCGGCTTGTTGCTCTATCAGAGGGGGCGTGTTGTTAGGAGGGGACACGAGCTGGGGGGCGGGATCTTGGAACACGGAGGGGAGGGGTGAGTGAAGGGGGGGCAGGCTGCTTTTTTCAAATCTGTCTCAACAGCCAAACTGGTTCTCAGATTGTAGACCCCAGCTTTAATTCTTGCAAAAATGAAACCCTTGATTTTTAAATGCACCCATACAGTGATGAGAAGGCGCATCAGTGTTGTTCGATCGGCCGATATTGACAGCAAGCCGCTAATATTCTGCATCCCTCAATGTAATCCAGTGATATTCTGTAAGTAAAAGCTTTGGGGCTGGTTTAAGATAGAACGACCTGCTGTTGTGAAGCGGCAAAGCTAAACAGACCAGTGGCATCATCAGCGGGCCGTGGCATCATCAGCGGGCTGTGGCATCATCAGCGGGCCGTGGCATCATCAGCGGGCCGTGCCGGGTTCAGTGTTCACACACAGAGGTGAACTGACAGCAGAACTTTTCCTGACTCGACTGTAGAGAAACACTTCAGCAGTGTGGAGTGATTGGTTGATTTATCCCTCAGTAACAAATACAGAAGACATTGTTCTCTGTCACACCACGTCTGGTGCAGTTAATAAAAACCTTATGATGAAATGAATCTCACATGTTTTTAACAAATGGCAGCAGGACAGTCCAGAAGTCCAGTCCTGTGTTTGTGCAGTTTCATCAACACAGTGTGAGGAGCTGAATTTTCCCCCTCGGTTATGAAACACAGATATTCAGGACGATGGCAGTTTAGGACTGGACGCATGCTGAACAGCAGTGAAGTGTGTCGACTATCATTTCAACAGCAAACAGGTCAGACTGAGCTTTTAGACTGCAGATCAGAGGCTCCTGCTTCAACAAAATACATAGACATGAAATGATCTGGGGTCTCATTTATAAAAGAGTGCGTTGAATCCTTACTTAAAGTGTCCATGCACCAAAAACCCGGAAATGGCGTGCGCACAAAAAAATTCAGATTTATAAAACTGTTCGCACGCACACCTGCACACAATTTTCCATTTATAAATCAGAATCCACCTGGAGAAGTGCGCACGTGGAAAAGCTGCAAATCCCGCCCCTCGCACGCCCATAATTAACCATAAATGGTCAATGCAAAGCACCTCTTGAATATTTGGGTATATAAATAAGCCTTTCGATCATACGCTTTACGTGTGACAATGGCGACCGAAAGGAAAACCAAAAAAAGGGATTTCTCTGAGACGGAGATTGAAATCCTCATTGATGAGGAGGATGGACGGAATGGTATTTTATTCTGGTCTCACAGCACAGGAATCTCCAACAAAAGAAAGGGCAGCGAGTGGCTGTCCGTCGCTGCTGCTGTTAATGCAGCAAGTGCAACAGAGAGGACAGTGTCAGAGATCAAACGGAGGAGTTTGTGAATGAAGTGATGGATAAAATGGACATGTCAGTAGTTTGCTGCAGCAGTGGATCACAAACTTCACAAAAATCAGAGAATGACACCACGTCACTGCTTCATGCATCCATTGTGTTAAAACACCCACCTTCTTCATTACGCACAAGTATATCTGCAATGTTTCCATGTTAACGGACCCACACTGACTTCTTTACATACTTTCTGAGAGCACGCGTCAGTCAGCAGTCTCCCTGCCTCAGGATTATTATTAATCAAAGTTTTGATCGACGAACAAAAAAATGTTAATTGTTGGCCACATTTTTTTTTCCTGGGAAACTCCGTCTGTTCTATTTATGAGGATATGTAGTCTGAATGATCATGTCAGAGATGTCCTGATTTAATCCCCACACTTAGATTCTTTACAGAATAAATATGTGCAGCTGATGAAGATGTGCTGATGGAGGAGGAGAAGAAGCCACCGCCGTGTCTCTGTGTGCTCTGTGACGCAGGCATCTTTATTACAACTAAAAACCGCACTTGTTAATAAATGCGCGAGATTTACAGATATTAATGAAAACTGGTGGCTCTGAGGTTTCTGTGTTAGTCTAATTTTCAACTCTACATCAACGAAAACATTAGTGTCCGGTCCTGTGAGGTCCGTCCGGATAATGAAGGCGAGACAGCGCTGAAGAAATATGTATGTGGCGGATTTTTAGTTTTTTTTTTTGTATATCTTCATAATGAAAGTGACTTATAGGAAACAGCCAATTACACGTGTTATTTATAGCCCAAATAAAACAGTTAGTTTGAATGGTCATGATGACATGGATCTGTCAGTAAAGTTTGATATTTAGTGAAATAAAATGTTGGAGAGACATCAACATGTATCTGGAGGCTTCAGTTCACCATGCCTCCAAAATGTACGTACGCCTGGTTCAGAGTTTGCTTACCGGTGCGCACATTTTACCGTCAGGTTTGTTTTTATAGATCACAAACTTTGCGTGGGAGAAGGCGTACGCCAGTTTCAGGCCCCGTTTTGTGCATACGCAAGCTTTATAAATCAGACCCCAGAGCAGCATGTTTTAGCTGATCTGTGTGTCCACATCAACAGAATGTGTCATGGACAAGGTAAACACAGTACAGTTACACTTCCTGCTCATGATTTTCAAAGTAAAAGCCCAGTTTGTCATTTCTGTGGTAAATCTTCTTCCCTTTTATATTTGAAGATTTCCTGACAAGGTAAAAATGAATCAAGTCACTTTCAGCAACAAATTTCTGTGGTTCATGAAGAGCAGGAGCTTTAGGATGACGCAGTTAACTTGCAGCATACTGAGGCTGTCAGTGATACGTGCTCCTGCCACCACGCAGTCTGACATGATCAGATTTGTTACTCACTGTAGCCAGGGGGCGCTGGAGGACCGAGCTTCTCCACATCGTTATGACTGATCACATGACTGGTGACATCAGCAGGCCTGTAGACCAACATGGCTGCTGGCGGGGGCGGGCTGGGGGTCCTGATCTCCCACACCAAGTCTTCCTCCTCCTCCTCCTCCTCCTGCAGCTGGACGTCTGATTGGTCCTCAGCTCCCAGCTGAGTGTCGTAGTGGTGGAAGCTTGCTGCGCTGTGGTTGGACAGTCTGCACTGATCCCCTCTGACGTCCTCGTTTACCACATCATGGGTGAGGTTCAGGTGGGAGTGGGCGGAGCCTGAGGGGAGGCGCTCAGCTGTGATGTCATCAGATGGGACGGTGAACTCGTAGGTGATGTGGGGGCGCTTCCCGTTCAGGTTGTAGTACTGCACATGAACAGAGATTATCAGGTGTTAGAGGCCTGCTGTTAAACTGGGGATACTCCAGCAGCATGTCTGCGTTGGCGTGTTTTTACCATGACGTTCAGGCCCTGCAGCGTGGGCCCCTGAGCGATCATGTACTCCAGCCCGTCGGAGAACACGCTGCTTGGACGTCGGTACTTAAACATGGTTCCTGCCACTCGGAAGTTTTGAGGGTTATCAAAAACCGAGTGTCCGTTAAAGAAGAAATGTCCCGCCTCATCTGCCAGAGCTACAGAGGAGAGTGATGGAAATACACGTCAGTCTGTGTGAGCACAACTTTACTGTAGGTACAAACTAAGGCTGGGCGATAAGGCCTCGATTATTTTTCACAAAATGCTGGAAAAAGTAGTGGCTGATCAGCTAGGTGACTTCCTTCAAGACAATAGCCTGCTTGAGGACTCTCAGTCAGGACTTAGAGCTCATCACAACACAGAGACTGCTCTAGTTAAAGTAAGCAACGATCTACTTTCAGCTTCAGATGAAGGACTTCTCTCTGTTCTTGTTTTGTTAGATCTTAGTGCTGCTTTTGACACCATTGATCACGGTGTTCTTATACAGAGATTAGAGATGTTACTGGGGATTACAGGGACTGCCTTAAATTGGTTTAAGTCCTAAAGTACACTAAAGTAAGTTATGGAATTCCTCAAGGCTCTGTGCTAGGTCCAATTCTCTTCTCTATATATATGCTTCCCCTTGGTGATATCATTCGGAAATACTCTGTTAATTTTCACTGCTACGCTGATGATACACAGCTTTATGTATCACTGAAGCCAGGTGAGACAAATCACTTAGACAACTAGATGCCTGTTTAAAGGACATCAGAACCTGGATGGCCAGAAATTTTTTTCTTCTTAACTCAGACAGAGGTCAGAGGTCATTGTGCTGGGCCCTCGACACCTTAGAGAATCCTTTTCTACTGATTTAACTGCCATTGATGGCATTAGTCTGGCACCAAGCACAACTGTTAGAAATCTAGGAGTACTATTTGATCAGGATTTATCCTTTAACTCTCACATAAAGCAAATTTCAAAAACAGCCTTTTTTCATCTTCGTAACATCTCTAAAATCAGGCCTATCCTGTCCCAGAGCGATGCTGAAAAGCTAGTCCATGCTTTTGTTACGTCTAGACTGGACTATTGTAATTCTCTGCTTTCAGGCTGTCCCAGCAAGTCGCTTAAAGGGCAGCTCCGGTTTTTTGACACCTGGACCTTATTTTTAGGTTTGTGCATGCTCATATACTCACTCAGACAAACATCGTGCAGCTCGGAGTCCTTCAGAAGTTATTTAGATCCAACCGATTTAGCCGCACTTAGCGGGGGCCACGGCAACGGAGCTTCAGCGCGGGACATAATCTCTGCAAAATCGCTCGTCTCTACCACAGCCCGGTTTGTCATTGCAGAGAAATCCTCCAGAGTAGTCAGACATATATTCCTGGATAGATCCATACACGTGTCAGCCGGTCTCAAGTCCCACTCTGAGCAGCTAACACACTCCTGTTCTGTTGCCATAGGCGAACACTGTCCACAAGCGCACCACCAGTTAGCATTGAGTCGTGGACGTGCTCCTGTTTGTTGTTGTCGAGCCAGCTGCTCGTCTCTCTCCCTCTGCATTCTTCCTTCATGGAGCTCCTCGTCCGTGTACTCAGACTCAAACCGGTCGTCGTAGTCTGACTCTTCGGCATCAGATAAATATTCTGCCATGTTGCTCAGCAATGCCGGCTAAAAGTAGGTCAGCTGTACCTTTGTGTCGCGCAGCTATGACGTCATCAAAAGTTTGTTTACCAGGTCAGCTGACCCACCTGAAGACTGTAGACAAGCTGACTTTATGATAACACTGGCGATGGATGAAAAAATATAGCCGAAATGAGCGATTTTGCAGAGATTATGTCCCGCGCTGAAGCTCCGTTGCCGTGGCCCCCGCTAAGTGCGGCTAAATCGGTTGGACCTAAATAACTTCTGAAGGACTCCGAGCTGCACGATGTTTGTCTGAGTGAGTATATGAGCATGCACAAACCTATAAATAAGGTCCAGGTGTCAAAAAACCGGAGTTGCCCTTTAAGACACTTCAGCTGGTCCAAAATGCTGCAGCATGTGTGCTGACTAGAACTAGGAGAAAAGACCACATTACTCCTGTATTAGCTTCTCTGCATTGGCTTCCCATTAAATATAGAATAGAATTCAAGATTCTTCTCCTCACCTATAAAGCTCTCAGTGGACAGGCACCAGTCTATCTTAAAGAGCTTGTAGTGCCGTACAACCTCTCTAGAACATTACGCTCCCAAAATGCTGGCCTACTCGTAGTACCATCAATCTCCAAAAGTAGTATGGGAGGTAGAGCCTTCAGTTACCAGGCTCTTCTTCTCTCGTCAAAAACATATCCTAAAACTAAACAGAATTTCTCTCTAATAGTTAACTAAATGCTGTTTTTTATAAAATGATGATAATGTAGTATAAATGTAGACAGGCTTGTCTACATGAACAATAAAATCTAAGCTGTACATTGAGAGAATGTTTATCTCATATCATAAACAAATAAAGCCTAAACATGTGACAAAGCTGAGCATCATGAAAACTGTACATTTCAGTTTTGTGTTTTAAACTTTGCAACAACTTATAAGAGCAAGTGTAAGTCAAGATACTTTTTTGTTTTTAAATCTTCTGCAAAAGAAAATAATTCAAATAAACTGATTTGAATCGATATATTTCCCAGCCCTTAAATAAACCTCGTTCTGCCTCACATAATTCACATGTGTCAAATCTCAGAATAAACAATAAATCTAAATATAAAAGCCTAAGCATGTGTTTGAGCAAAAAAACAAAAGCTGAGCATCATGAGAACTGTACATGTTCAGTTTTTTATTTCAAACTTTGCAACAACTTTTAATAAGAGTAAGAGTAAGTCGAGAAAAAATCTTGTTTTGTTAGTTTTTAAATCTTTTGCAAAATAAATTGATTTAATCGATGTATTGCCCATCCCTAGTTCAAACCTCGTTCTGCCTCCCATAATTCATTTGAGTGATGGACACTAAAACATGAAGTTGACAGCACATGCAGATCAGATCTGTGGGTTTGGTGCTCAGTTTATTGACCTTAAAGAAGTTGTAGCTTCTCACCCAGGATGTTCTCCGTCTTGTGTCTCTCTATGATCTGAATGTCTGAAGCTCCGGCCGGGATGTTGGTGATGAACACGTAGCCTGATGAGAGAAACACAGACTTTATTTACTTTATTTACAGTATAAACGGGCCTGTTTAGTGGCAGTCACCATCTTGGGAATGCTTTAATAAACTACCTTTGTTTGGATTGTTTCTGAACAAAGCAGCTGTGCAGAAAGGTGATCTTTATTTCTTTCTCTTTTATTCATTTTGAACATGAACAAATAATTAAACGTATAAACGATATAAAAACAACAACAACCAAAGCACAAAATTAATGTGTCACATGGATGTTAATGTTTCTGGTCCCCCTCCTTCATCTACACAGATAGTCAGTGATCAACCCACATTCAAATGAAAATAAAAAACAACTTTACACACATAAACGACTGGTCCATCAGACTGTCAGATGGAGAAGCGTGATTGGTGACTCCAGAGAACGCATCTCCACTGCTCTAGAGTCCAGTGGCGGCGTGCTTTACACCACTGCATCCACGCTTTGCATCGCACTTGGTGATGTGAGGCTTGGATGCAGCTGCTCGGCCATGGAAACCCATCCATGAAGCTCTCTGCACTGTTCTTGAGCTAATCTGAAGGCCACATGAAGTCTGGAGGTCTGTAGAGATTGACTCTGCAGAAAGTTGGCGACCTCTTCTCACCATTTCTGTGTGCAGCTTTGGGTCCGCTGGAGGGCCCCGCTTCAACTCAAACCAAGTTTTTTACCACTTGGTGGCTGAGTTGCTGTGGTTCCCAAACACTTCAACGTTCTTATAATCCAGACCCTTGCACACCCTTTGGCACTGATGACAGCCTCCAAATGTTTCTTGTAGCCATCTATAAGCTTCTTGCTCTTCTCAGCTGGTATTGCAATTAAAACTCCCTATTCCTAAATATGCAAACTGTTCAAGCTCTAATGAACATTTGCACCTTAATATGTGAACATTCCCCAAGTTTGGCAGATAAAGTTCAGCCATACCAAAGATTTTCAATCAGATTGAGATCAGGACTCATTGCTGGCCATTTAAAACAGGCCATTTTTTCCTTTTCAACCATTTCTGTGTGCTTTTGAATGTGTGCTTTGGGTCTTTGTCTTGCTGGAGGGCCCACGATCTTCGACTCAAACCAAGTTTTTTTTACACTGGGTAGGACATTTAGCTCTAAAATTTCTTGATAATTCTCTGATTTCATGATTCCTGTGATACTGTCAAGGCCTCCAGTACCCGATGCATCAAAGCAGCCCCAAACCATTATGGAACCTCCACCATGCTTAAGTGTTGGTAGGGTGTTCTTTTCCTTGTAGGCTGCAAGTGGTTGCAATTAAAACTGCCTAATCTAAATATGGCTGCATGATCATAGTAGCTAATGAAGTATAATTTACAAACTTTAATATGTGAACATTACTTCTGCCAAGTTTGAGGCTGATAAAGTGATGCAGAGCAAAGTTATGATGAGTAGGACTGTAGCAGTAGTAAAGTCACTAACATGTGTGTCTGTGTGTGTGTTACCTAACTGTGTGAGTGCCTTTCTGTATGATCCAGACACACGGCGGCAGGACGTCCCGTTCCCTCCACACACTCCACACCTGTCCACGGCCTTACTGCTGTACAGCTGCCCGTCACAGCCCACAGGCTGCAACACAACAGAGGATCCGACATGTCAGTGAACGCACAGAAAACTCTCCACGCTGATCTCTGTCTGGGTTACCTGACACACTCCCTCTATGCAGACGCCGTGGTGCTCGGCGTCCCGGCAGAAGGTGCCGTCATGGGCGGGGACCAGCAGCTGCCTCTCGCCGCTGACGGTGGAGCACTGCAGGTCACAGGGCTTATTGGAGATGCTGATGTAATCAGCTGCACAGGAAATTACACCGTTTAAAACCAGATTGACATCACAGCAAAGGCTTTCTGTGGATGGAGTCTTTAGACTGAATCAGTTACACGTGGTCGTCATTTAGGACAAACGCAGTGAGCTCACACTACAGCTTCTCTTAATGCTGACACTTTAACATTTCAGAATCAGAGAAACCTCCAAGGGGAAAATGGTTTTCAGTTGCTCTTTTACTCAGTATTGTAAAAGGAAAATCAAACAAAGACATTAAAATAGATAAGAGCAGGACATTTAAATAAAATGAAATGAATAAAATGCAGAATCTTAAAGCAATATCAACTTCATTCGGAAGGGAAACAAAAGTAAACGGTAAAATTTTACAATAACGATCATTTGTAAGCCACAGAAGAGAATTAGGGCCACTGAGAAAAAAAATTCTCCAAAGAAAAAAAACTCAGACTTCGGACTTTAAAGGTGCTATGAGGAGAATCTGTTTCCGGTGACATAAAGACTCTGCTACCCATGAGCACGCGCGGCGACTGCCGTAATGCTGCGTTCCAGTAACCTCGGAACTGGGAGTGACATCATCTCTGACTTATCGGCGTTCCAGTTGAAGTCAGAAAAAAAAATGCCGATCTACCAGGCTATTGTTAGCCGTTGTTAGCACCCTGCATTGTTGTTCACAAATATCCCATGAAGAATGTGATTATCACTATGGCAGCATTTTTGTAAATATAAGTCTAACAATACTATGTATACAGCTGATCTAGAGCGACACACCCCAGTCAGAAGTGCAAATAAATGGATTATTACAGGAGCTAAATAACTGTTCACACTGGGGGCATCCATCTTCCATTGTCAACTCGGGGGTGGCGAGGTTTCACCGAGTTCCCAGTAGGAAATTCAGACTTTTCGGAGAGTTCCAGTTGCAGTTTCCTACTCAGAACTCAGAAATTCCTACTTCTGACTACAACTGGAACGCACCAAAAGACGTGACCCAAGCCAAAGCGTGTGTTTGTTGTGATGCTAATGAATGCAGCTCAGACCTTCCTCAGAACTCTGCATTGCTTTACAACTTCTTTTTTCAACAACTTACAGGATGCAAAGCCACGAGGTAATGTATCTCTTTCTAGTTACGTAGCGGTAGTTTTTGATGTGTGACAACAAGCAATTTTTGGAAAACTTAGTACTGTAGTTTTGTAGCCGGCTATATATGGCTACTTACAGCCCGTGTCTGAATAATATACATTTGCTCTAGTTTTAATTGTCTTGTTCCTGAAGTTGAGTATCCAGGCCAGTCCAGCCCTGTCCCACCCGACCGTGAAGCTAAGGAATAGCATTTATAGATAACCTATTTAGGTGCTATAAAACTCATCTTAAAGTGTGTATTTCCATCAGGCATATATCTAAAAGTGAGACTTTTTTGGGATTACTTAGAAACTCTTTTCTCAGTGGCCCTAATCCTCTTTCATAATAAGCTCTTAGTAGATATTAGTACAGGGGTGGGCAACTTTCATTACCAAGAGGGCAGCATAAAACCATTTTTCCAGCGGGAGGGCTGCATTGTTACTAATTTTCAGAAATACTACAGGGGAAAAAGGATGTTGGATAAATACCATTAGAGAATATTAATTAATCCTAAAATTAGCATACCAATATTCATATGTTACATGACAAATAAAAGTTATTATACATAATTAAATGAACTTGACACAGAATTAAAGCAAATTTAGCCAAAATATATGGAATAAGAGCTGACAAAGCTTTTTTCAAATCAATGAAATGATGAGTGTTCCCAAATTTTTAAAGCTCAAAGATTTTACTGCTGCCATATTTTGAATATAGTCTTGAGTAATACTTGATATGATGTTCAAAGGCTTCATGAAAGAGATTTAGAGACACTATAATAGCAAAGTAAGGCCGTAAAGAACTTACAAAAGCCAATAAAAATATCAGTCAAGATTATATAGTATTATTTTGATTAGATATTTGAGTTTTTTCATATTTACAATTGCTGATTTGAAAATAGTGGGTCACATTAAGTGAGGCGGAGGACCTTACGTCGCCCCTGGGCCGCCAGTTGCCTACCCCTGTATTAATAGAGAGTTAGCCAATCATGAGCAAACTAATGGCCCTTTTCCATTAGCCCTACTCTACTCGACTCTACCCGGCTCTACTCTACTCGCCTTGTGCTGCTTTTCCATTAGCCCCAGTCGCCTGCCCAACAGGGTGAGCGGCTCTGCTGTGACGTCATTTTGAGCGCGACACAACAATCTGTGTCTTTTTGTCACAAACCGAGTAAAAAAGGAAAGCTGCAGGTGGTAAGAAGAAATACCCCTTGAGAAGCACAGGAGAGTTTTGGAAGCTATTCAACAGAATGAAGCCGAGGACGAGAGCAATCCAGCTGCAAAGAAAAGACGTATGAGGGTAAGCTAATGGTAGCTACCGCTGGCATGCTAGGTCGTCGCGCTCATGACTCATCAATGACGACATTGTCTGACCAATCAGTAGCCGGCAGTCGGTGATGTCATCTTTTAGTATGGACTCAGCTTGCTTGGAACCAGAGCGGAGTAGGTACTAAAACTAGCTTGTTTTAGGAGGTACCAGGCTAGTGGAAACACGCTGCTAATCGAGTAGAGTCGAGTAGAGTAGGGCCAAGGCGTGCTGGTGGAAAAGGGCCAATATATACATGTTTAAATTATTAGAAAAGCATTTGTTAATGAATCATTTATAAATGTATGTATGTAGTTTGTTTATGATTAGTTAACTACTCACTAACATCCACTAACAGCTTATAAATGTCTTTCAAATGATCGTTATTCTTAAGAGTTACCAAGTCAATTAACTCAAATTGACTATAACTAAGGCCTATTAACATTAACCATATTTACAATATGAATATAAATGTGACGGCACTGTTTGTCAGGAAGGTAAAGTTTGACGTCAGGATTTAAACTTTCAGATGAGATGCATGTTGAGCTCTTTCTTTGTGGTTTACCTGGATACAGAGGAATCCACTGGAAATACCTCCTCCCAAAGGCTTTGGAGTTGAACTGGGAACACTGGTGCTGCTTGAAGCTGACGCTGGGGCTGGGACAGGGCTGGGAAACACAGACACAGACCAGGACGTGTGACGACTTCATCAGTTAACTGAACAAAAGTAAATAAATGATTCATTTTCAGAGCCGTACCTGGTTTGGACAGAGCTGGTACTGTTTGGGAGAGCCCACACAAAACGAGCTGTTCACATTCTGAGTGCTCGACAGCCTGAAGAGACACAAACTACAATATCAGACATTTATTTGGGAAAATACATAATCATAACAAAATCAACTATTATCCTAATTAAACACAGCAGTGAAGCACCTTGAATCACAACAGTGCTTTTTCACAAACTGAACAAAAACCATCAGAAAAACTTAAAACAATGCTTCTAACAGATACTTAAACTCAAAATGCAAAACCATCTGATGGCAATTTCAAGGTGCTTTAGCTTAAAAACTTTAGTTTAATTGCTGCCTTGTGTTTGGCAAAAACAAGGCAGCAAAGTCAACGTATTCAAGATTTAAACACATTATGGTTGCTGGCTTTTGAACTTTGCCCCTATAACAGTCCGGATGGTTCTTTTCCTCTTTGGTCCAGAGGACACGACGACCACAGTTTCCAAAAACAATTGTAAATGTGGACTGGTCAGACCACAGAACACTTTTCCACTTTGCATCAGTCCATCTTAGATGAGCTCGGCCCAGAGAAGCCGGCGGTGTTTCTGGGTGTTGTTGATAAATGGCTTTGGCTTTGCATAGTAGAGTTTTAACTTGCACTTACAGATGTAGACGAACTGTAGTTACTGACAGTGGTTTTCTGAAGTGTTCCTGAGCCCATGTGGTGGTATCCTTTACACAGTGATGCCGCTTTTTGATACAGTACCGCCTGAGGGATCGAAGATCATGGGCATTCAATGTTGGTTTTGGGCCTTGCTGCTTATGTGCAGTAATTTCTCCAGATTCTCTGAACCTTTTGATGATATTACGGACCGTAGATGATGAAATCCCTAAATTCCTTGCAATAGCTGGTTGAGAAATGTTGTTCTTAAACTGTTGGACAATTTGCTCATGCATTTGTTCACAAAGTGGTGACCCTCGCCCCATCCTTGTTTGTGAATGACTGAGCATTTCAGGGAAGCTGCTTTTATACCCAATCATGGCACCCACCTGTTCCCAATTAGCCTGTTCACCTGTGGGATGTTCCAAATAAGTGTTTGATGAGCATTCCTCAACTTTCTCAGTCTTTTTTGCCACTTGTGCCAGCTTTTATGAAACATGTTGCAGGCATCAAATTCCAAATGAGCTAATATTTGCAAAAAATAACAAAGTTTACCAGTTTGAACATTAAGTATCTTGTCTTTGCTGTGTATTCAATTGAGATGAAAAGGATTTGTAAATCATTGTATTCTGTTTTTATTTGCAATTTACACAACGTGTCAACTTCACTGGTTTTGGGTTTTGTACTTCAAAATATATTTTTGAAAAAAAAAAATGACCATAATGTTTAACTTGTTTGACAGTAAAATGAAGCTTTAACAAAAGTATTCCTTTGCGCTTTAGTAATTCCTGCATGAAAGGGTTAATAAGGCAACCACATCACACCTCAGAGAAATCTGATCACTACATTCTGAGTCACTCTTTAAAGTTAAGTTAAGTTTTCACTGAACTGACTTACAGACATGAGTTAAAAGATCGATATTCAGTTGAAATCTTCTAACTTATTCTGTTAAGTGGAAGTAAAATAGAGAGAAGTTAGTGCTGAGTCTCATTTTTTTAGTAAATACTGAATGAGTTGGCTTGTATGTTCTGTGCAGAAATGTCAGCTAAGATGAAAAATAGATGTGAAAATGTGACAATGTGTGCTCTTGCTCTTTACGGGAGCACAAATACAGGCAAATTCAACTTTCAAGAGACATTAATAAAAGCATGCGTGAAGTAAAGCCCATTGATCAATGGTGATACTAACAAGACATTTAATGACAATTTTCCACCACGTTAGTCTGATTATTATTGACAGAAGTGATCCACACAGTTATTCATGGACAAAAATGATCACAGGAAACACAAAAGCAGCTGCTCATCTGCTCTAAAGAATACAGCTCTCCACAAAGGCCTTGCCCTTCTCATCCTCACTGTTTGGACACGAACCCCACAACTTCCTGTTTACAGAAAAATAAACACCAACTGTGTCACATCCTCACTGGAATAAACAACAACAGGAAAGAGAACCTCTGCAAACACAAACACTTCCTCTGAATGTTACGTAAGAGCCGGTCCACACATGAAGATTCCTAACATCTTCACCGATGTTGAAACAGTGAGAGCCGCACTGATGATCAGGTTTGTTCCTGTAAGTGTGTGGTGATCCAAAAAGAGAGAGAACGTTTACCAAGAAGGTGCTCATGCAGCTCATGACCACGCAACTTCGATGTAAACAAACATGACGAACAGCATCAGGAGGCTAAACGCGAGAAGCAGCTAGCTTCCTGTAACATCGTAGGTGGTTGTGATTTCCGTCCATCCGTTTGTCACAAACAGGATGTTGACAGGCTCATGTTTTTTAAAGAGTCTGTGAGGAGTTTCTAAGTAATCCCAAAAAAGTCTCACTTTTAGATATATGCCTGATCAAATACACACTTTAAGATGAGTTTTATAGCATCTAAATAGGTTATCTATAAATGCTATTCCTTAGCTTCACGGTCGGGTCGGACAGGGCTGGACTGGCCTGGATACTCAACTTCAGGAACAAGACAATTAAAACTAGAGCAAATTTATATTATTCAGACACGTCTTAGAGCACCGGGCTGTAAGTAGAGATATATAGCCGCCTACAACTACAATACTAAGTTTTCCAAAAACTGCTTGTTGTCACACATCAAAAACTACCGCTACGTAACTAGAAAGAGATACATTACCTCGTGGCTTTGCATCCTGTAAGTTGATGAAAAAAGAAGTTGTAAAGCAATGCAGAGTTCTGAGGAAGGTCCGAGCTGCATTCATTAGCATCACAACAAACACACGCTTTGGCTTGTGGTGCGTTCAAGTTGTAGTCAGAAGTAGGAATTTCTGTGTTACGAGTAGGAAACTGCAACTGGAACGTTCCCAAAGTCTGAATTTCCTACTGGGAACTCGGTGAAACCTCACCACCCCCGAGTTGACAATGGAAGATGGATGCCCCCAGTGTGAACAGTTATTTAGCTCCTGTAATAATCAATTTATTTGCACTTCTGACTGGGGTGTGTCGCTCTAGATCAGCTGTATACATAGTATTGTTAGACTTATATTTACAAAAATGCTGCCATAGTGATAATCACATTCTTCATGTGATATTTGTGAACAACAACACAGGGCGTGCTAACAACAGCTAACAATAGCCTGGTAGATCGGCATGTTTTTTTCAGACTTCAACTGGAACGCCGATAAGTCAGAGATGATGTCACTCCCAGTTCTGAGGTTACTGTAACGCAGCATTACGACAGTCGCCGTGCGTGGTCATGGGTAGCAGAGTCTTTATGTCGAAAGTGTGTATTTCCATCAGGCATATATCTAAAAGTGAGACTTTTTTGTAAATCTTGAATCTTGAATCTTCTTGAATTAATAGGTAAAGCCTCTGCTCCCTGCAGGTTGTCACTGCAGAGCTCCAGCATGGAGGTAATGCATCTGTCTTTCATTAGCATGTTCACCCCCACCCTCACACAGCAGCTCTGTGTCAGGCCATCCTCCTCCTCCTCCTCGGTTTGTTTGAAGGAGAGAGAGACGGGGGAGGAGGTGAGCGGGAGGTCAGGATGTGAGAGTGTCACTTCTAATTGGTGGAGGGTGATGAGGGCAGGACGGGAGAGGAAGGGGAGCGAGGTGAGGGGAGGAGGGAAAAAAATACAGAGGAGAAGAGGAGTAAAAAGAAGCAGGAGAAGGAGAGGAGGAGGAGGAGGAGGCAGAGGCCAAAAGTGAGGGCAGGGGGGTGTTAATCATGGCTGACAGAAACTTCCGCAGGTCTGACTGGGGAGGTCAAAGGCCACGAGATGGCTACAAACACGCTTAACCTAACATCCTCCTGTGCATGAACACTCTGCAGCTCACACACGACCAGAGCACGTTTAAGAAATGAAAGATCAGAGCAGCAGATCCTCTAAAGCTCCTCATCCTGAGGATCGGCCTCCTCAAACTGATCGACACCATCACTGCAGCTCTGTTCATACACCCCTACCTCACCTCAGAAGACCCCCAGTAAATGTCCTGATTCACTATTAAACAGCTATAAAGCCGTCTGACTCATGTGTGCATTAACACTCTGCAGCCATAACCTCGATCTAAGGCCACATGAGGCCCGTCCACTCCCTCCGCCAGGCCTGCCTTTCCATTTCAAACCAAACAGAAACGTCAATGCGGGAAAATCTATCATGAAAACGTTAGACAAGTTGTATTTAGGCCTGTCACGATAACACGTTTTGCTGGACGATAATTGCCCAAGGAATTAATAGGAGGGTTTCAGTCACGTGATTATTATGATGGTTTCAGATGGAGGGCAGGTAGTAAACATGGAGTCTATGAAGGAGACCGGCGAAAGTTCGTACTGTGCTGATCTAGATCCAGTTGCAAGAGATAGATATATCAGTTAATCAACAGATACGTTGGGCGTGATCCATGTCTCATGAAGATGAGCGAGTTTTCGGCAGAGACAAAAGATTTACCGGCAATTGAGGCTATCGACATCGCAAACTATCTGGTTCTTCAAACGTCGTACTTCACCAAACAGCAGATGAAAGCCTACCAAAGTATGGAGGCATACAACTTTTTCATCAGCGGGTGGGTCCACAACCTCGGTACCAAACTACTACAGGATGGTTATTGTTTGGTCTTCGCAAGGGTGAGTCTTTCTTCTTTTTTATGTGTTAAGGTGCTAGCAGCTAGCAGTCGCGGCTATGATGTACACAAACCATGGAAACAAACACGCAACAAATCTGAACGGCGACGTTAGCCCAACAGTCAATGAACACAAGGATGTTAATTTGTGATATACTTAAAGCACCCGTAAACAACACAAAACATTGGCATCTTGATTGTTTATCACCGCAAGTTCTAACGTTACTTTACTTCCTGCCCTCCATCTGAATTGCATGCTGTCGCTATGCAACAATGTGACGTCATGTGAAACCCAGCTATCCCGATTAACCATGTTATTGTCAACATTATTTTTTCTTTGATGAAATTATATGTCATAAAAGTGAATACACCATATCAGAAGCATTAAACTTAAATTTCTTAAGAGTATTAGGGCTGAACGATTTGAGAAAATAATCTAAGTGCAATATTTTTCCCCAATATTGCAATTGCGATTTACTCTGCGATTGTTTTAATGTTCCTCATCTTATGTATTCTTAACCAAACATAAGCAGTAGATCTTTTTATAACCAATGTGTGATATATTGGAGCCGTTTATTCCCCGTGTGACCCGCAGGAGCGGTGCACTAACTGTCCCGCTGTTATTTTGCATCGCCCTGCAATATAAACTTCACTTCTATAGCCCCTTTAATACATTCAAATGCATCATAAAGTGCCTGACAAATAAGGGGATGTAATTCTTATGTGAAACAGCACATTATTCTATTATTCCATCATCTCCATCATGTCATTCCTGCACTTTATTCATGTGTTTGAGGTTTTTTTTTTCTTGCTGATTATTAAATTGTTAATTTTATTTTTTATCTGCTCCAATGAACTCCTCACAGCAGAGGGATTATCTGAGAGAATGGGGTAATAATTGTCAGACATGCAACACATTTTCACAGTATATTGCTTCATGAGATTCATGAGTGTGATCACTGTCAGATATAGCCCATAATAAGTACTTTGAGCATTTTCACAGTCCGCCACGCATTTTAATAATAATACTTTTTATTTCAGGGCGCTTTTCACAACACTCAAGGTCACCTAACATGAGTCACAAACAAAGAGCACATAAAGTATAAATAAAAAGTGCATTAAAAGCAGGCATAAAAAGCAAGTATAAAAAGAAACTTTGTCTATGACTGACAGCTGCTACGATGTTTCATTTCTCCATTATATTGTTTTTTTATCCTAACATCTCAACATTATCAGACGCTGCTCTTCACATGTAAAATACGGAGCTCTGTCAGCGTGTTCTCTTCTCAGCATGTTCTCCTCTCATGATCATGATTGGTCAGCTGCCTCTGAGCCCTCCCTTTATACGTGCGCGTTCACCGCTTTGGATGAAACAATCCTGGATTAAGTTACCGTGTTGATAATCTGCGTCGTGCTATCGATTATCCTGATTGACCGGGGATAAGTTGACCAAGCTTCGTGATAAAGGCCTCTGGACAGGCTTGTTGTGTTTGAGGTGCACATGCATGCTGGTCGTATTTCTCTTCTTCTTCTTCGTCACTACTTTCAAACAAATAAGACATATCGGCTCGTCATGTTCATGGGCTCACACCAAATATTCCCACACTTGGGCTGTGGCACCCAGCTCAAAAACCATCGCTTTTCTGCCTTCATTCACATTAGTGTAACTCCTCACGACACTCACTTGCAGCACTGTGCATGTACGCGCGAGTGGCCCCGCCTCCCCCTCAAAGATTGATTGACTGACAGATGGTTCACTCTGTTCCTACTTCTATACAACCAACGTGCCCACGTGTTGAGAAGGATGCAAAGAGTGAACCCTCTTCTTATCCAGTCTGTTTTGCAGAAAGAGAGGAGGAAAACAAACATGCATGCACGTGTCAATATATCGAGGCCGGCAAAACTTATCGAGGATGTTTTTATCTATCAAGCTCAGGAGTGTGACGGTACATGTACTCAAACGAGTAGAGTACGTTTACGTTATCCGCTGCACTTGGCTCTTTAATATTCACGGGGGTAATCGTCTACGATTGGCGTGGTTAGGGAAGGCTTTTTTTTTCTTTCTTTTTTTTTAATGTATTTTTTGGGCATTTTGTGCCTTTATTGATAGGAGAGAGACAGTGGATAGGCTTGTGAAAGGGGGTGAGAGAGTAGGGAAGACACTCTGCAAACTGGTCACAGGCGGGATTCGAACCTGGACAGGCAGAAGCAAGTACATGGGGTGCTAACCACTCCGCCAAACAGGGAAGGCTTTTTAATGTTCATGAGGAAAGTGGTCTGTGATTCGTGCTCTTGTGATCATGTACATATCATGTAGACGTGACGTCTCACGACGAGCCAATCAGAAGACGAATATCAAAGAGCTTCCGTAACCACAAAAGCTTGTGTCTGAATTGTGCATCATGGCTTCTGCTAGCGACCAACCAGAGCTTGGAGACCCTCCCCCATCGCTGAAATCTCCTGTTTGGGAACACTTTGGCTTCCTGGAGAAATACTGCAATGGAGACAGACAGGTGGATAAAACGACTGCGGTGTGCCGATACTGTTCAACTGAGGTCGAGTATTTTACGACAGCATGTCAAACATGCCAACTCACCTGAAACGGTACCACTCAAGTGTAAAGATTTCCAAGATAAGGAAAAAAACATTGTAGTGCAAATTCAACTGCCGTCTGCATTCAAGCAGCCTCTCCCAGACAGTTTAGATCGGGCCAAAGTGATAACAGCATCCATCAGTGTTTTTATAGCATCAGATCTAAGACCATATTCAGTTGTGAAATGCTGGTTTTAAACACATGCTAAAGGGGATTGAGCCCCGGTATAAAGTACCCAGTCGTCCACATTTAAGCCAGGAATTTAAAAAAGAAACTAATTATTTTTAATTTCATACATTTGTTGTTTATTTATTTTATTTAACTGATTAGTGTTACCAGGCAGCACATTGAATTTATTTTGTTTTTCAGATTGTATAATGACAAATTTTTGGTTTAATAAACGTGCTAAACAAGCAAATGGTTTTGAGTTGTTCCCATACTGTACCGAAAATGTACCGAACCATGACCCAAAGCCCGAGGTACGTACTGAACTGTCATTTTTGTGTACCGTTACACCCCTAATTCAGCAGTTCATTGATTTATTGATTATCGTGACAGGCCTACGTATTTCCAAAAAACAGATCTGTAGTTGTTCTGTGAGACTCTCCGTTGTGCATCACTTAATGACTTTTTCTGAAATATTCTGAAAGCCGTGAGTGTATGTGTCTGCTCATCTTTCTTTTGTTTTGAGTTCTGAACAAATTTTGATGCCATTTTCAGAGCATGTTGGTCAAATAGCAATGAAGAAGTCATTTGATTTTGATGGTGATCTAAAAAAAGTTACAGTAAGTGTTTTATAGATTTTTTAATGTTAGGAAAAAAGGACAAATTCCACCATGTTTGCTAATAACTCAATGAGTGCTCAACGGAGTTTGATAAAGTTTCTAGGAAATGTTGGTCATGGCACAAAGAAGAAGTGATACAGTTTTGGCGAATCCAGGAATTATTTTCAAGGATTTGATAACAGTGTGACATAAAGCAATTTTCCACATTTATGACAAAAACTCAACAATATTGTTAATGAAAAAGATTGAAGAAGTTTGTGCTTTTCCAGCTATTTAGGTCACCAAAGTTGCCCAAGTGTTAATCAGTTCATCAGTAATGGACTCATGTGTGTATTTCCATCAGGCATATATCTAAAAGAGAGATTTTTTGTCATTACTTAGAAACTCCGCACAGTTCCTTTAAATAAATTATATAAGCATACAGTTTTTGATGAATTTATCATACTGGTAAATGGTGAAGCATTTGAAATAATAATGACGGTAATATATTTTTTTAGCTTTTTAAATCCAAAACCAAGAAAATATCTGTTATTTTGGTTTGTTTGCAGTTTTTCTGTATTCTAAAACAATGGCAGAAATAAACAATTATTTTTTAAAAAACATTTTAAACATTCCTGAATGTACTGACTTCTTGGAAGTCGGTTTGGCAGCAGGTTAGTTGCTGATTGTCAGCGTCAGTCTGACTTCTCATCAGTGCATGATCATGGACCTGTTTGTGTATTTCTGCCTGTATGTGTGTGTGTGTGTGTGTGTGTGTGTGTGTCTCAGCAGAGTGTGAATAACTGAAGTCTTCATGAAGGATCAGTGTGGTCTGTTCTCCTTCTGAAACACTGCTTTAGCTTACCTCTGCATGAGGCAGTGTCTCTCCTGACTCCTCACTCCTCCTCCACAGCTCCTGGAACAGGAGGACCAGCTGGACCACTCCCCCCACCACCGAAACACCTCGTCCTGAGAGAGCAGGCAGATAGAGATCAGCATCTATATCAGGACTGGTGTGTTTGTCACATTAACAAATAAAGCCTGCCTGTCGGACTGGAGCAGTGAGAGCTGACAGTCTGGGCTAAACGTCAGTGTCAGCATCCATCAGCATTTTTATAGCATCAGATCTAAGACCATATTCAGTTGTGGAAAATGCTGGTTTTAAACACATGCTAAAGGTGATTGAGCCCCGGTATAAAGTACCCAGTCGTCCACATTTAAGCCAGGAATTTAAAAAAGAAACTAATTATTTTTAATTTCATACATTTGTTGTTTATTTATTTTATTTAACTGATTAGTGTTACCAGGCAGCACATTGAATTTATTTTGTTTTTCAGTTTGTATAATGACAAATTTTTGGTTTAATAAACGTGCTAAACAAGCAAATGGTTTTGAGTTGTTCCCATACTGTACCGAAAATGTACCGAACCATGACCCAAAGCCCGAGGTACGTACTGAACCGTCATTTTTGTGTACCGTTACACCCCTAATTCAGCAGTTAATTGATTTATTGATTATCGTGACAGGCCTACGTATTTCCAAAAAACAGATCTGTAGTTGTTCTGTGAGACTCTCCGTTGTGCATCACTTAATGACTTTTTCTGAAATATTCTGAAAGCCGTGAGTGTATGTGTCTGCTCATCTTTCTTTTGTTTTGAGTTCTGAACAAATTTTGATGCCATTTTCAGAGCATGTTGGTCAAATAGCAATGAAGAAGTCATTTGATTTTGATGGTGATCTAAAAAAAGTTACAGTAAGTGTTTTATAGATTTTTTAATGTTAGGAAAAAAGGACAAATTCCACCATGTTTGCTAATAACTCAATGAGTGCTCAACGGAGTTTGATAAAGTTTCTAGGAAATGTTGGTCATGGCACAAAGAAGAAGTGATACAGTTTTGGCAAATCCAGGAATTATTTTCAAGGATTTGTTAACAGTGTGACATAAAGCAATTTTCCACATTTATGACAAAAACTCAACAATATTGTTCATGAAAAAGATTGAAGAAGTTTGTGCTTTTCCAGCTATTTAGGTCACCAAAGTTGTCCAAGTGTTAATCAGTTCATCAGTAATGGACTCATGTGTGTATTTCCATCAGGCATATATCTAAAAGAGAGACTTTTTGTCATTACTTAGAAACTCAGCACAGTTCCTTTAAATAAATTATATAAACATACAGTTTTTGATGAATTTATCATACTGGTAAATGGTGAAGCATTTGAAATAATAATGACGGTAATATATTTTTTTAGCTTTTTAAATCCCAAACCAAGAAAATATCTGTTATTTTGGTTTGTTTGCAGTTTTTTCTGTATTCTAAAACAATGGCAGAAATAAACAATGATTTTTTAAAAACATTATAAACATTCCTGAATGTATTGACTTCTTGGAAGTCGGTTTGGCAGCAGGTTAGTTGCTGATTGTCAGCGTCAGTCTGACTTCTCATCAGTGCATGATCATGGACCTGTTTGTGTATTTCTGCCTGTATGTGGGTGTGTGTGTGTGTCTCAGCAGAGTGTGAATAACTGAAGTCTTCATGAAGGATCAGTGTAGTCTGTTCTCCTTCTGAAACACTGCTTTAGCTTACCTCTGCATGAGGCAGTGTCTCTCCTGACTCCTCACTCCTCCTCCACAGCTCCTGGAGCAGGAGGACCAGCTGGACCACTCCCCCCACCACCGAAACACCTCGTCCTGAGAGAGCAGGCAGATAGAGATCAGCATCTATATCAGGACTGGTGTGTGTGTCACATTAACAAATAAAGCCCGCCTGTCGGACTGGAGCAGTGAGAGCTGACAGTCTGGGCTAAACGTCAGTGTCTGATTTTCCTGTCGCTTCACTGTTGAGCTCAACACCATCTTAGCATTGGAGAGTTTCATCACCCTGCCATGGACTGCCAAAATAAGAGCAGCTGTGATTTTATCACACTGACCACAGCAGGGCCGAACAACCTAAGGAAAAGATCGAACTGTGATTTCAATTTGATTCATATATTACCCTAAAATACCAAATAAACGCACAGTCCCAAATAAACACCCGGTCCCAAATAAACGCCTGGTGTAATTTATTTGGCACAGCGTACGGGCTATGGTCGAAGTTTACAGAACACACAAGCAAATGCTGAGCTCACAACTGACAGCTGACACTTGAAAAGAATCATGATCAGACTGAACCTTTACAGTTATTTGTCTCTCTGGATGTCCTGTCGGCTTCTCCTTCCTCTGTATGTCAACAAATGCATGTTGGTGTAAGGCGCTCTGTTTCACAACAGTGCAGCTACACTCAACGTCCACAGAGGGCACTAGAGAGCAGGAAGCCAGAGTCTTACAGACTATAGGGCTTTGAAAATTCAATGAAGAAGACGTTGCTACTGCTGCTGTTTGTTTTTTGCCCTTAACTAACGTCAGGAGGCCGGTCACGTCAGTTAGCGGTACGTTGCTGCTTATCTCCATGTCCCTGGTGTAGCGGAAAAAAAAGAAGTAAGACCTTAACTTAACTACCAGTTGTTCCTTACCAGTATGACCAGACAAGAGTGTAACAAGGGTACTGTAATCTTGCCTTGAATTGCCGGCTACTATTTGGTATTTTACAGTACTTCAAGTCAAGCTTCAGGTCAATATTCACTATGTTTAAAGTACAGACAACAGTAAGGACATCAGTGATCAAAAGAACATCATCTGGTATTGATTATTACCTCCTCCAGGAGGTTATGTCAGCCCTATTCAACTAGCGGCCCGAGGGCCACATGTGGCCCAAAAGCAACCCTCAAGTGGCCCGAAATCAAAGTGATTGAGTTCTCTTCACATTGTGTGTGTGGAAAGGCTCTTACTTTCACTATTAAACACACCCCTGAGTTCTACTGTTGTTTTTCTGTTGTTATGCTTTGGCTTGGGTCGACGTGACCCAAGCCAAAGTGTGTGTTTGTTATGATGCTAATGAATGCAGCTCAGACCTTCCTCAGAACTCTGCATTGCTTTACAACTTCTTTTTTCAACAACTTACAGGATGCAAAGCCACGAGGTAATGTATCTCTTTCTAGTTACGTAGCGGTAGTTTTTGATGTGTGACAACTAGGCTTGTCACGAGAACCGATACTTCGGTACCAAGTCGGTACTAAGGTTCAGAAAATGTGACGGTACTGACTTTTCTAGACCAAAGTACCGTTGGTACCGAGGCGCCATATCTGGCCACTTCTTTAGCGTTGTTTTTTTGGCTGTAAATGAGCAATTATCTGGCAACCCTCACACAGTGCTGATCACATGCGAAGAACAACGACACACGACATAAGCGGAGCACGCACCTGGCTCGTAACACAGCGAAACATGTAAAAGACAAGCATCCGGACTTGGACAGCGAATTCAAGGTGAGTGCATTTGAATTCACGTGTTATCACTGTTGCTCATAATTACGTTACAATGATGAGATGAGCCCAGCCCATAGTAAATGAGCTGCATGTCAAAATAACATTAGCAGCCTCGCTGCTACCTCCGCTGCTGCATGGCTTGTAAAATCATGAAGGAAGAGAAAAGAGAGGGACAGAAAGAGAGAGTCCACAGAAGAAATGGCAGAGAGTGTCCCGAGTGTGTGGTCACTACAAGAAGGGACGAAAAGAAAACACAGTGCAGTGTGTCTGATGTCAAACGGAGTTTGCGTAGCACGTAACAGCATGATACGTCGTCAATGCTAAAAACATCCGGTCTGTGCAACAGGACGACACAGACGATACATCAACAGAAGCAGCTGTGATCAATAACTGAGATCCAGACTAGTAAATAACCTACTTTGATTATGGCTCTGTGTAAAGGCTGGTTCAGAACGTAAATCAATGCAGAGGCTACTTGCCCAGAATCATGTGTATTTTATTCACATACTTTTCTCATCCAATAACTTTACATTTAATTTGATTGCAGAGAGTAGAAGAGGAAACACTGACAAAGAGTAGAGGAAGCAGGTGTAGGGAATGCTTTCATATGTTATAGAAATGTACATTAGCTAGTTAAATTAT
Source organism: Scarus forsteni (assembly GCA_036419115.1). Lineage (NCBI taxonomy): Eukaryota > Metazoa > Chordata > Actinopteri > Labriformes > Labridae > Scarus > Scarus forsteni. Next base: position 1,861,330 of record JAZDUH010000149.1, on the reverse strand, counting down.
CTTAGTATCAAGTAGTATAAGTATGATATTATTTGGTCCTAGAAATAAAGTAAGCAAAATAAGATCATCAATATGGTACAGTAGTAAATGCTATGAGGCACTGTCATATAAAAAGTTTTTTAAAAAGTTTCACCACCATGTCTGTAAATTGCTGCTCCCTCTCTCCCTCTCTCTGTGTTAGTATTGCCTCTGCTGTTCTCATACAGTCATTAAGCTATACCCAAATCTCAATCTTCTTTTCACAGTATAAGCCAGAGGAGGACAGTGACATGGACAGGCCGGGCAAAGCCAGCATCAAGATACGCAGCCAACAAGAACGGACGCTTTCAATTTAAGCACAATATTGTTTGTTGTTCACTTTGTTCAAATAAAGGAGTGTATGTTGAACTACAGGGGATTTTTTTATTTTTACCATGGTATCGAGTGGTATCGAGTATCGAAGAATTTAAGTGGTATTGGTATCGACTACTAAATTTCTGGTATCGTGACAAGCCTAGTGACAACAAGCAATTTTTGGAAAACTTAGTTTTGTAGCCGGCTATATATCTCTACTTACAGCCCGGTGCTCTAAGACGTGTCTGAATAATATAAATTTGCTCTAGTTTTAATGGTCTTGTTCCTGAAGTTGAGTATCCAGGCCAGTCCAGCCCTGTCCGACCAGACCATGAAGCTAAGTAATAGCATTTATTGATAACCTATTTAGATGCTATAAAACTCATCTTAAAGTGTGTATTTCCATCAGGCATATATCTAAAAGTGAGACTTTTTTGTAATTACTCAGAAACTCCTCATAGCATTTTTAAATAACTTGTTTCAGCTGAAAGACAATCGCCCATGCAGTAATTATCCAACAGGAGGCTCAGACCTGTTTGTTTAGTTAAATCCAGGTGGAGACTTTTTTTGGCCAGGTAGTGTAATTTTAATGTCCACATCAATAATGATAAAAAGGCTGATCAGCATCAAGTTGAACTGCTAATTACTCGGGTTTTGTTTATTCAAAAATATGAAATTCTGTTAATAATGTCATTTCTGTTGATGGTTGATGCAGGATAGAGCAGTCAGAGTTGAGCAGGTCATCCATGTTAATCGTCATGAATACAGTGATACATGTGTGATGTGTGTAGGAACTACTGTGTGTTTTGATTTGTTGGTCTATCTGGTTAATATCAGGAACTTTAGTGATCATAAGAAATACAAAATTACTTGTTTTACTCCAGAAAATTGGCAAAAGTGAAGCTGGGGGTAGCTTATATTCAGCTTTGGTGGAAAATTAAAACCAAATCTGTGGAGAAATATTTGAGTTGCATCGCTCACAGATGGACAAACAAATGTGACAGAACATGAGCTCCTTGGTGAAGGTGATTATTTCACCTGACTGATAATGTGACCTTTTATCTGTCTGACTGATGTCTCAATAAAATAAAATAAAATAAAAGTGGTCACCTTGTCTCCTGCCTGTTGGACATGCTGTCCTCCAGCACCGTGCGGTTGTGGATGTGCGTCCCGCTGCTCCACCCTCCCTCCACTTCTGTCCTGGCAGACAAACACCAGAAAAACAAACATGAACATTTAGGACGGATCATCACAAGAAAGAGAACAAGGAAGCAAACTGATGCCAAACGAACGGACATCGTCACAGGAGGGACTTAGTGGTTTGCTTTGTAAACTTCACACCGGCATCGTTAACACTGATCTACTTTGTATTTTGTAGAAAAAAGACAATAACCAATTGTTTGTTGTTTAAAAGTAATTTTTTGGCAGTATTAAGACTACAACTTTAATACAATTCACTTTTTACATATTAGATTTCAAATTATCAACCAAAACCAAACTTCCACACAAGAATATAATTTTAAATACACAAACACTGCAGTCAGAAAACAAGCTAAAGAATATTCTTTACCACAATAACATGTTAATTACTTATATATTGGAAGTTTTGCTGTGGGAGTCAGTGGATAATTAATGAGCTGCTTTCCATTAAAGTGTATCAAACTACTTCTTTCTAGTTTTGTCACAATTTGAAACTATGATTAAGTTGTAGGGGTGAGTATTGGCCAGAGCCTCACGATACGATACGTATCACGTTAGCACAATATTGTGATTTATTGTGATATTCTACAGTTAAAAAACTATTTGACTGAAAACAACTTTTCCATTTTATTGTTTCTGAAACATGTCAAATGCAGTGTTACATACATACACTTAACTTGAAAACAGAGTTCATCAAGTCACTTAAACTAATGTTGCAAAGAAATTATTCTTGTTTTTTCCTTTAATAAAGAATCTAAAGCATCCTAACCTGCAGAGCAGCTCAAACTGTAACTGAACACATGAGGAACAAAGTGCTTTGAGCTACTAACAGCATAACAGGAAGTAAAAAAAATCACATATTTCTCTTTTCTGAACTGAATAGACTGCATGAATCAAACCTGTGCATACATATTTATATGTTTAATTTTATTTCCAGCTCTGATAAAATATGAGTTTTTGTTTTACAAAAAAATCAATACAGAGATTTGAAATATTGATATTATATCATAGGTAAAAATCTCACAATATATTGCTGTATTGATATTTTTTCACACCTTTATTAAGTTGTGTGTCTTCTTGGGTTTTTTATGCTACTTTTGTGATTTTCACATATATTTCAGTTAAATGCTACAGCAGAGGATTAGGGTCATGTTGTAAACTGAAAAAATAGGAAGGTAACGAGAATAAAGTCGTAAAGTTACGAGAATAATCTCATAAATTACGAGAATAAATTCGTAAAATTACAAGAACCATTCCTCCAATATGGTAATTTGCAGAGGGTCCCTAAGCCGCCGAGCCATCAGCTTCAGCGTATTGACGGCTCGTTTGGAGAAAAACGAGCTTGAAGCTCACAGTCTTCATTACAGTGATCAAAAAGAGGAATCGGGTTTGGAACTACGTTCTTTTGTTGATGAGTTATTGAGCTGCAAAGTCCGAATCTGTGAATAACTTCCTAAGTATACCAAAGTAGATGTTTCCTAGTTTGATCTAAAAGATGACTTTATTCTAACTTTTCAAATGTATTCTCGTAAGTTTTCGACTTTATTCTTGTAATTTTATCAGATTATTCTCATATCTTTTCAACTTTATTCTCGTAAATTTATAAGATTATTCTCGTAACTTTACGACTTTATTCTCGTAATTCATAAGATTATTCTCGTAACCTTCCTTTTTTTTTAGTTTTCAACATAGTCCAAATCCTCCTCCGTTGTAAAATGCTGAATAAATATCAAAGAAATAACACAAATCCCAATCAGTAACTGGACTTCATGCAATCAAGAACTAAAACCACTGAGAAACCAAGACAGCAGAGAAAATGGAGCTGAGGCGAGCAGGGCTGATGTCATAGGGTAGAAAAGCTCTATCATTGAAAAGCAGTTGCAGGTTTTTCTTTCCTTCAGTAGGTACTTCTGCTTTAGTCTGAAGCTGCAGTTACGCTGACAGCAGCGTGGGCAACGACTCTTTACGCAAGGTCAATGCACGGCCATGATGAGTGGGGCTAACCCTCCCAAAATGCAGCGTCACTTGGTCACCACAGTTGGGCCTGACCGATATGGATTTTTTGAGGCTGATGCCGATATTTGTCAGAAAAATATACCGATATCGATTAAGAGGTGTGAGGCGTCTCAGGCTGGCCTGTTGTTGTCGGTCATTATGACACGAGACAGACCAACTGACTTCCTGGGCAGAGACCCTACAGTGTCAGGTAATCGTGCATAAATCGTGAAGTCTGACTCTGGCAAAACAACAGAAATAAAGCTGACTACTTTGTGCAGTGCTTTACGTTATCACAGCACATCTGATGAACGGTTTGAGAACACTACAGTTTCTTGTTTTCTGGCCTTTAGCCTGAATCAAACATAAAAACATCTTTCTACACTAAGGGAGAATTAATCCAATAAATACAAACGTCTCCATACGCAGCATTACATCAGTGCTCCCAGGGTGTTTGTGTAAAGTATGCTTCAGTTTGGTTTTCTCTGCCAAGAAAAGAGTTTCTGATGCTCTGCCAGTTGATGTTTGCATTCAGCTCTCCTTTAACTGCTGCCATCAGCATTATGAGTAATCGACTTCACATCCAGAGTCACAGACTTTTACTGCAGCAATTTTACTGACTGATGAATATTTTAGCTTTGTGTGAGGCTTTTATGTTTAGTCAATCCAACAGGGTTTATCCATGAGCTAACAAAGAATATATTAATCATTAAGGTCAGAGGCTGCTGATGAAGTGTCTTTCTACCAGGCGGACAGTCAGGCCGCTAACCTTTTGGTCAGTTTGCTCTCTGGTCCTGTAACCAAATGGTCAGTCAGTGACGTTAACTGTGATGTTGTTCATCCTGCAGTCTTTGAGATTTACGTACAGAAGCTGAATCTCCATTAAAGAGCTGGAATACAGCTTAAATTAGTTTAGTCGTTTGCCTTAAAGGTGCTATGAGGAGAATCTATTTCCGGCGACATAAAGACTCTGCTACCCATGAGCACGCGCGGCGACTGTGGTAAAGACATGACACAAGCCAAAGCTTTACAACTTCTTTTTTCAACAACTTACAGGATGCAAAGCCACGAGGTAATGTATCTCTTTCTAGTTACGTAGCGGTAGTTTTTGATGTGTGACAACAAGCAATTTTTGGAAAACTTAGTATCGTAGTTTTGTAGCCGGCTACATATCACTACTTACAGCCCGGAGCTCTAATGCTGCATTCACACCGCAAGTGACCCAGCTTCCAAAATTGCGTTGCCCACTGACGTATCGTCGCACATCCATAAATACCTTATAAGGTCATCGTCGGCCGTCGCTCGGTGACGTCACGTCCACTCGAGTTTCACCGGGATCATATCATATATCATATAATAGGATGTATAAGCGGACATTATTCCAGCTGTATCCTTTTCATTCACTTATCAACCACAAAACACTGCAGCTGATGATGCAGCAGCATCATCTGTGAGTTTACCGCGGTCCGTCTAGGTGGAACTAATGTCCTCACTGAGTAATGTTTCCACAGGGACATGGATTGTTACTCTGTAGTCTGTAACAGGTACCGTCACACACACACACACCTCTGATTGGCTGTTGCCTCACAGACACACACGACATTGTCTGAAAAGATCAACTTTTTTTTTACTTTCACATCACGCGACAAGATATGTGGTAGTCTGAAAAGCGGCTGTCGTATTGCGGGAGGGTTAGCCCCGCCCCATCGCGGCTGTACATTGACTTTGAATGGAGAGTGATCGCCAAGGTAGTACAAGTAGCGTCCGGTGTGAACGCAGCATAAGACGTGTCCGAATAATATAAACAAACTAATTATAAATAATAAAATACAAACACTAATAAAGTCTTACAAAAACTCTAACATTATTACAGGCATTGAATGCAACATCTTCTGAAAGGTTCCTGTTGATCACATTACTTTTAATGCACTTTCAAATGTGACCAAAAGATGGTGTTTTTAATCTTTTTTATGTTCATACGCACCTTAATATGTGCTTGTGTTTACCTGTCATAATGTGTTGAAGTTTTCTGTTTGAAGTGTTATATTTAAAACAGTACTGCATGTTACACGTAAGACGAGTCAGGTATGGGAAGTCTTTACGGATTATATAAGGGGTGTCACACCTTAGAGGGGTGCAGGGTGTGGTAGGAAGGAAGGATAGATATTGTTATACAGGAGATTGTATTCATGTATGCTTTGAATGTGTATGAGTTCGGAGGGTGCTGGGGGTAGGGGCTGCCCTGAAGTTGTAAGATGAATGTTGATTTTACTTTTGTTAATGTTTTAAATATTATTTTAATTATTATTATTTTAATTATTATTTTAATTACATTTCTTTGTGTTTTCTTACCCAGACTGTTAGTTTGTCTGTTGCATTTGTGTCATTTGAAAATGTTTAAAATATGTTAAAACCAATAAAAATTTGAATAATAAAAAAAAAGAAACAGCCTCTGAGTAGAAGTTTAGTTTAAGTACTGCTTTTAAATGAGTTTATGCCCTTTTGGATATGGCAATAAATTAATAAACATCCAGTATTTTGGTTGTCTTTTTGTTTCTTTTACTTATATTTGCTCACTGTTTACCAAAAATGTCCGGCTCAGCTCGTGTCCTAAGTCTGAAAATCAGTCCCGACGGAATTTCTAATTGGATAGTTTTGGTCATCACTTAGTCATCAAAATTGTTTTAATTTTAGTCCTGTTTTAGAAATCTGCTGCAATTTTAGTCAACTAAAATCTGAAGTGTAAAGGGTAGGCATTTTTATGTTTCCTTGAATTTCTGAAGTCCTGTTTTCCTCTTGGATAAAATCAAACATCTACTAAGCCTTTATTGAATGTTAGTAAAGTCTGAATGTCTAAATGAACAGAAACAAATGTTCCTTTGTGTAAAATGCAGTCTCCTTTATTTAGGCTACCTGGCAGAGCATCTCAGTTACAATACCAGAACTGACAACAAACAGTGAACCTGCTCTACATGAATATATCAATTCATAAAGAGAGTAGCTCTGATTGGATCGCTCCACAACTTATCCCACCACCACCAAGCTAAGGCAGCTGTGATTGGATGTACTGTTCTAACTGTCTTAGTTACTGTCTAGTTTTTGTCAGGGGAAAAGGTTGTTGATGAAAATAATTAGTCAACAAAATGAGCACTGATTTGGAAAAAGTCTTTCCAGAGAAAGAGAAGCAGCAGAAACCAGCAGAGAGACAAAGAGGCTGGAAGGCTGAAGACAGTGGGGCTTGTATCAGGATGGAGTTTAAAGGAAAACCTAAACACACTGACAGAACTGAAATCACTAACTCTGTCCTCCTACCATCACAGCTCCTGACTTGTTATCCTTTCAAATAGCAGGGTTAAGCTCTTAGACGCTCCCCTGTGTGGGTGCCTGAAGGAGGCAGTCAAGTAAACGTCTCTTAATCCTGCAGAGATGTACCGTCTTCTCTGGCCTTTAATAAAACATGGTGCAGGAACGCCGTCCATAGTGACAGCTGATCCTCATCCATGTTCGCTCTCAGCTCTCTTCTACAGCTCTTTCCAAACAGCAGCATCGTTGATTCAGCCACATTAAAAACATTATCCAAAGATATAAACACTGATGACTCTGTTTTTCAGCAGTTTTTATAAATCATAAGCTCTGTTTTGAAGCAATGACACAATCTAAAGCCTGTGCTGCAGCTCTTCAGGGGCGGACAGTAGCTGGGACTCTTTTTACTCTTTTTACTCACGAAGTTGTCCCCACATAAATCCTGTTTAAAGCTATGGTCTACGATTTGGAAGCTTGGTACATCTTAATAACACTGTTTATAAGGCCATTATGGTCCTATGGTCCGATCTACACAATATAAAGACCAAAAAGAATGAAAAAAATCCATTCAGTAAATCCGCTGCAAAGTGGCGTAACAGTTGTTTGGATTGGTCCGCGAGTCCATCCAATCCCCTGTCTCCCCTGCTCCGCACTGTCCCACCTCCTCCCCACTACCTCCCTCATGTGCTGGTGAGCAGCTAGCTGCACAGCTACTGAAGTGTCATGGAGCCGGAGAAGACCAGCACCGAAACCGGGAGGCCACTTCTGGAACGGGTAGGCTCTGTCAATAGATTTTAGCATAAGTTAGCCTCTCATCATTAGCATTGTAAACTGAGCTGGTGAAGACACGCCGAGAAACGTAAATCCTCGCCCACAATCGGCTCTGCTCTGATCGGCTAACAGTGGCGACGCCAGACCTGCTTCGCTGTCGGTCCAATTGAAATGGCTACCGCTGTGTGTTACAAGGGGGATGACTGTCGTGTTTGTTACTTTCAGCTATGAGAAATCTCATTTATCTTCAACGCCGATGAATATTTTCTGTCGGCCAGCTTGTTGCTCTATCAGAGGGGGCGTGTTGTTAGGAGGCGACACGAGCTGGGGGGCGGGGTCTTAGAACACAGAGGGGAGGGGTGAGTGAAGGGGGGCAGGCTGCGTTTTTCAAATCTGTCTCAACAGACAAACTGGTTTTCAGATCGTAGACCCTAGCTTTAAATAAGATTTTTCCAGTAGTACGGTAAGGTGTTTTGACGGTACAATACAAGTAGCACTAGTTAAAAACACAATGGGCCTCATGCAAGAACATTTTCGTATTCTCATCCTAAATTTTTCTTGCCTTTTTTCTTATGTTGCGTTCGTAAAAACATGCTCCGTCAGTTTCAACAAACACTTCTATCTTTAGAAAAGTGTCTAAATGACCTGCAGAAACATGATGAATGCCACCTGTGCGTACTTATGCACGAGGATAGCATATTTGCATAAGTAACACCCCAAGAAAACCATATAAGGATATGTTTCCCACACCATAAAACAGGAGTGTTCATTCATAAAGATGGCGCCAAACACACGCTCTCTTCCAAGTGCCTGGTGTGCCAGGGCATCCAAAAGAAGAAGCCCAGCCATGACGCAGCTAGTTACTCTCTCATTTAACGTTTTATATTGGCCAGTCTAATAAACCTTAAGTTAATAGATTTTATTGTATTCTCTGGTTTGAGATCCTCAGATTTATTTCGTCTTATGCTATATTTTATTAAAAACGCTTGAAATTAGTTAAATGCATAATCAGTATGTAAGGCCCTTGATTTGAAAAGAGCAGACTCATTTGTTGTGATTTTTAAGACAAGTCTGGACCACTCGTGATTTGTGTTCGCACTTCAAAGAAAATTCTAAATACGAAAAATGCTGAATGGGACAAATGATCCTAAATCATTAGTACGCAACACTTATGAACATATTTGTTCGTACGAACGGTTCTTGCGTGAGGCAAATTGTCAGACAGTTTTTAACTGTTAAAGATATCACCCCCCTTCCCTCACAATGGTTTGGTCCAAACTGTTCACACAGAGGCAGACGGACACAGCGGTGGTGATGAAGTAAGAGCATTAAAACAGAATGGTTGATAAGTTGTTTATCACTCCACTTGTTCAACAAGCACAACTTAAAAAAAAAAAATTAAACTCCTGTGTTCAAAGTCTGACGGCATTTTGTAAATTAACTCAGCATGCAGCTAATAGGGTGCTTATTTTTAAGCTAAAATGAAATTTGCACTGTATGTAGCACATACATTCTCTTTAAATATTTATCAACATTACGTCTACTCCAGATTTATTCATTTAAAAAGAAAGTCTTTATAACTTGGACTCAGATGTTCACTTGAACACATCCCGTTTCTGATGTTCTGACTGTTCATTTCCAACCCTTATATTCCTCCAATTAAACACTTTTACGTTATTTTTTAAGTCAGGTGATTTACACTGCACATTTAGCTTGAAAGGTTTGTGAATGTAAGTTTTGTAATATATTCAGATTTTGTTTGTTTTCTTTTTGACAGTTTAATAAATGCACATGCTTGAGAAATAGTTTGGTTATTCATTAAAGTTTTTCTTCTAGTTTTAGAACTTTTTTGAGCTCTCAGTTCTTGTTAAGCTGCTGTTGTGGTGATAAGACTTGGGTTAATGGTGAGATAAGAAGTCTGTTAGGTCACACCTTCCAACCAATAAAACTCTTGAATTGCTGGTTAACAATAAACAAACCTGTAGACAGGTAGGATATGCACTAAAGAGGAGCAATGACTTATAGTTATTGTTTAATGTAACTATGCAAGACATTTGAGAAAGTGTCAAAACAACAGAGCAAAAATATAACATTTATTTTAATATCCCCCCAAGAATTACTCTCTGAAGTTTTACTGTTTATTGTCCAGCCCACAGTGAACCTCCTAAGTAGATATAATGATGTATTTTATTAATCTGTTTTATGTTATTCTATGGCAGGTACTGTCTGTCCTGTAGTTCCCACAAAGTTACTTAAAGGGCAAAGTTATTGTTTTTCTAAACTGATCCAAATATGTGATACTAATGTTTACTAATGTTTTTAATTCTGTGCAGACACAGAAATAAATAATAAGTACTTGATTGTTCTATAATAACAATAATAATGCATTTTATTTAAGGGCGTCTTTCATGACACTCAAGGTACCAAAATACCAAAACATGAATAAAAAGTGCATAAAAACAAGTATAAAACAATACAATACAACAGATCAGAGGGAGTAGATGGTTTTGAGTCTGATTTTAAAGAGGCGTAAGGACTAGGACTGCAGAGGTCAGGGGGGAGTGATGTCCATAACACGGTGACAAGGTGAGCAGAGGGGACAGAAAATCCACATTCATACATTATAATTAATATTCCAATCCCCGAACTATCGGATAAAGCAATTTATAAAGTTCAATATTCAGTTGTTGACTGTTAAAAATAATTCTTCATTTACCCATTCAACACTATTAAACCAACAAAAACACGACACAGACTACGTTGTTTTTTACAGAAATCCCATCTCAGACCAGATAATTAGCCAATCACAGTGCAAGATTGAATATGGATATGGACCAATCAAAGTATGGCACAGGAAAGCCCCGCCCCTGGGCGTGGCCTAACACCCCAGGCGTGAAACAAACATGGGCTGTGTCCGAAATGGCGTACTAATGTTCTACTCATACTGTGACGTCAAAATGAGTATGTAGTGTGTTCACATTAGATAGTATGAAAAGACTGAGTGTGCGAGAAATACCAGGATGTATACTATATCGGAAAAAATTTAAGTATGCGAGGTGGGCATACTAGTCACACTCAAACGCCCCATAATGCATTGCGCCATGCATTATGACCGACCGGCATCCAGCTAAAAATCAGCAACTAGCAAACTTCCTGTTTCCAAAATAAAAGCATCTTTTATTATCTCCTTTTAGTTCTTTAACGCTTTTGAAAATTGGGCTCTTGTTTTGGAGCCGACCGGAAGTTTCTTTGATAGCATAATGGCGTGCATAACGGAATGTCCGAAATGCCGAAATGAAATTTGTATCCGTGCATTTTATGGCTCAAATGAGCACATTTTGGTATTCTACGTGGTGACTTTCTCTCCTAAAATGCTCTCTGAACTTTCAAATGTGGAGAATCAACAGAGATATTTGATAGCCTGGTGTGCTTCTGATTTTTGTCGATGGAGGTTTGAAATGCATCATGGGAAACTTAGTAGTATACTACAGTGTGAATGGTTGGCATCCTAATTATAGTATGTAGTATACAGTATATACACACACAAGTTTGTAGTATGTAGTACGTTAGAATGCCATTTCGGACACAGCCATAGAGCCACTTGTAGATTTCTTTTCTTACATTGTGGTTCATTTCTCTGCTCTCAGTGCAGGACAGATTTATGAAAGGACAAATACAGTTTTGTTTATTTGTTTATTCATTTATTTAAATGTCTTACAACAGAGATGGCAGCATATTGCTCTAATGAGAGGGCTTTGAACAAACTATCAGGACTTTAATTCATATGTGCAAAGTTTTTGTAGCTTTTCAGTAAGTTATCAGCTCAGTGGTCTTGACTGCACGAGTTTTCTTTGTTCAGCAAGGATCAGACTGGTTTCTCCTCGGTGAGAGCAGAGGTCGTCCTTATGCTGTGTTCACACCGCAAGCGACCCAGCTACCAAAATCACGTCACCCACTGACGTAGCGTCACAGTTTGGTCGCCTTTGGCGTCGGCCGTCGCTCGGTGACGTCACGTCCACTCGAGTTTCACTGCGATCATATTATATGTCACATAATAGGATGTTTGAGCCGACATTATTCCTGCTGTATCCTTTTCACTCACTTACCAAACACGAACACTGCAGCTGATGCCCTGCAGCAGCATTATCTGTGAGTTTACTGTGGTCCGTCTAGGTGGAACTAATGTCCTCACTGACATTAGTTCCGCCTAGATGGAACTCATCCGCCCTGTAGTCCGGATGAATAACTGTCTGTCTAGGGTACCGTTGTAGGAACCAGATCTGCTCGGGCTGCCAGATCGGCTCGGGGCCTGCGCCTACCTATGACGTCACGCTATATGATTGGCTAGAAATAGGCCAAATGATGTAAAAGATTGTGATTGGTTCAGAGTAGGTTTAGAATAGTATTATTAAGAAATAACCAGTTGAAGAATAAACATCACATGCACAATACAGTATTAAGAATGAGGAGAAGCTGAAAATTTAAGGTACTACAGAGGAAAAATACAAAACAAAACGGTATAATGCAAGACTTGTCTGAAATTTACGCTAATAATGCCACAGATTGACGTAACACCACCGTCCGGCCGTTACGAACCCTTAACAGGAAAACAACCATAACTGACCTTTTTTACAGTTTTACAACTTATTACGTGTTGAAAAGGTAAAGATAACAAGCAGTGGCTCATATATTTATTTTTGTGTACTCCAGTTGTTGAAGCCTCGCTTCCGCCGCATTGCATTGTGGGTAACAGTAGGCGAAGCAGGATGGTCTGATGCATATTGTGAATTTTTTCCCGAATCAATACGCACTTCTAGTATAGTATGTGAATTCGAAAATGGCCAGAGGTTCGAGGTGAATTGAATGAACACAGAAATAAAGTAAACCGTGACGGTCTTTTAACCGAGCACAGCGTGACAGCGTGACAGCGTGACAGCGTGACGTCATCGGTAGGCGCAGGGCCCCGAGCAGATCTGGTACCTACACCGTCACACGTACACACACTGCTGATTGGCTGATGCTGCACAGCCACACACGACATCGCCTGAATAGATGAACTGTTTTTTAACTTTGACATCGCAGGACGAGTGAAGTGATCGTCTTGTACGCGGCTGTCGCATCGCGGGAGGGTTAGCCCCTCCCCATCGCGGCTGTACATTGACTATGAATGGAGAGTGATCGCCAAGGTAGTAGAAGTAGTGTCCGGTGTGAACGCACCTTTAAACGTGATAAACACCACCTTAAGAAAATGCCCGTTCACCTTCAGCAGCTTTCTAAAGGGTTAAACACTTCCGTTTACATATTCACAGGAGAACTGCACTTGGACCTGAGATTTTCTATGCAGGTTTAAGTGCTTCTGTGGCACCACCATAAAGAGGGGATCTCCTCACAGGGGCCTGACAGCAGTGAAGTGGGGGTCGTTATCCAAACCCTGCAGGGTCGAGCCGAGTCGAGCAGATACCACAAATAGAAAAAGTGCCCTGTGACCGTCTAGAGGTCAGCAGTGTCTCTGTCACATTTAGGCTCTGTCCACATGGAGATGAAAACGTGCTCTGTAAAGACGACACAGTCTTAGTAAACGTGCCTGTCCGCATGAAATCACTGAAAACACTGCAGTACACAGGCCAGGCCCGTAAGAGGCGCTGTTACGCTGCTGCAGACAGACACCAGCACCAGAGAAGAAGACAGAGCAAACATCAGGAGGAGAAATGGGATCAGACTCTGGAGTCTGCTGTTCTCCGTGTCCTCATGATGGTCAAACAGGAGCAGCAGATTCTGCTCAGGTGCTTCTGCAGCACCAACGTGACGCCGTCTCACAAAACGCTGCTTAAAAACATGTGCGCATACACCTGAAGTCACCCTGCAGTCCTGGCTCATTGTAGCTCTGCAAAGATTTGATTTGACTTATAGGGCTGCAAAATTTAAAAACTGTTTTTTTAGACTGATTCACTCCAATCATGAGTTGTTGCAATACTCAAAATGTAGAGTTTTCACAAGCACATGTTTATGTTTTTAAATTAGATTAAATAATAAAACTGATCAGAGTTCATTATAAATACATGGTGAAAATAGCTCTGCCTTCTTGTATGATCATCATTTTATGAAATTCAACTTTAACTACAGAGGCAGATTCTGTGAAGGTTTTGGATATATATTGACAACGTGAAGGCAAAACTTTATTTTTTTTGTATTGGGACAACATGATTAAAAATGTTAATTGAGTGGTGTGTTTTAAGTTTTTTTCTGTAAATGTAAACAGCCTGCTCTTATGCAAAAGAGTATGTGTTAAATAGTGACACAACAGATGCAAGCAGGAGTGCTGCAAAGTTTTCAGCATTGTGATCCGATGATTGCTCGGTCTGAAATTGTGATTTTAATTAAAAAAAACGAAAGGTCTTTCATTGTCATTTTTAAAGCATGAAATGTCTTTTCTCACAAATATTAAACCAAAACAATCAGAGAGTACAGAAACAGCCCAATAATATCAAAAGACAGCAATAACTGAGCATCAAGCAGGGCAACATTTGCATGCTGATCTAATCTCCTTTGCTTTTTGATATTTGTCATTAATCTATTTGAACATGCTGTTTTTTTCAGAAGTCACAGTAATGAGATAATCCTGATTAACTGCACAGTCTGCATCTCAACATCAGGTTTCAGTTTTTGCTCAGCTCACTTGGAGCCTCATCAGAGCAGATGTGAAAAACTCCAGGGCGTGATCTTTGATGCAAAACCACAACAACCCTGCAGAGTCCAGTCCAGTCCAGTCCAGTCCAGGTGAGACCAGGAGGAGTTAGGCTCAGTTCAGAGGGTATAAAAGTCTGCCAGGGCAGTAAGCCTGTTGTTTTACAATACTCAGCAGGGGGTCGTGGGAGTTGTTTCATGTTTGGGAGAGTCTCAGTTTTCAGAGCTGCAGATGGTTCAGAGCAGAAAATGCCAAACCCGTTTTAGCCCGGCCATGTCAGACCGAGTCCTGAAGCATCAGTGAGTCCACAAAGTGTCCCGGTTTGGACCCGGGAGGGGGGGAGGAGGGGGGGCAATGGTCTTCGGTAACACAGCTGTCCTCACGCGCACCGTTACGCTCCCGGGGCATGTCTCTGCCCGCAGACTTCACCGGGACTGTCGAGAAGAAGTTCAACCGACTGAGAGCGGGGGAGACCGGAGCCGGGTCTCCTGGACCTGGACCTCCGTGACTCTATCCCGGGTTAAACACGGACACACGGCGGAGACAGACAGCGGGTTACTTACCTTACCGTGCCAGTGGCTGAGCGGGAGGACCGGGAGGTGCAGCAGGAGGAAGGAGCAGACCGGGAGAGCGAAGCCTCCGTTACCGAACATGCTTCATTCATGTCCCGCACCGACAGCACTTCCCCTCCCCTCACCTCCGCTGCCCCTTTCTCCTCCCACTCCCCCCTCTTCTTCCTCCCCTCACCTCCTCCTCCTCCTCTTCCTCCTCCCACTCCGACCCCCTCTTGAAGGGGCTGCGCCTCCTGCTGCCGCTCGCGCTGGCACGCCAAAACGCACGAGACATGACCGAATGGTCTGTTGGACAAACCCTGATATGTTTATATTTCCAGATGTGAGAAAGAGGTCTTATGAAAATATTTGTGTCAGTATACCACCTACATTACTGTTTTAAAGACACTGGTGGCCTTCTCCCATAACTGGCCCAGATGTTCAAATGATTGCATCACTATCAAATTAAATTATAACACATTAAGATATCAGACCATAAAAATACAGATTCACAATATTGGGTACTTATATTCATTATGCCAACATTTGTGTACTTATTATTGCAGATTTTTATTGACAAAAGAGCATAAAGTCTTTCTTTTTATGAAAAATTGCTTTTGTGTGGAAAAAAGATGCGAAATGCAAACAAAAAAAAAAAAAGAAAAAAATGAAGATGATATATATATATATATATAAGGTCACACATACAGAACAGGCCAAAAGTTTGGACACACCTCATTCAGTGTGTTTTCTTTATTTTCATCATTGTAGATTCTCACTGTAGGTATCAAAACTATGAATGAACACATGTGGAATTATGTACTTAACAAAAAAGTGTGAAATAAATGAAAACATGTCTTATATTCTAGTTTCTTCAAAGTATCCACCCTTTGCTCTGATTACTGCTTTGCACACTCTTCATTCTCTTTATGAGCTTCAACAGGTAGTCACCTGAAATGGTTTTCTCTTCTCAGGTGTGCCTTTCCAGGGTTAATTAATGGACTTTCTTGCCTTATTAATGGGGTTGGACCATCATTTGTGTTGTTCAGAAGTCAGGCTGATGCACAGCCCACAGCCCTATTAGACAACTGTTAGAATTAATATTATGGTAAGAACCAATCAGCTAAGTTAAGAGAAACAAGTGACCATCATTACTTCAGAGAAAATCTACAATGGAGTTAGTGATGAAAATAAAGAAAACACACTGAATGAGAAGGTGTGTCCAAACTTTTGGCCTGCATATATATATATATATATATATATATATATATATATATATATGTATATATATATATATATATATATATATATATATATATATATATATAGTCTGTTTCATAGTTTTTTGTGTAATGTGATGGTGGTTCTCACTTTACGCGTTGTCTACTTCATGTTCTTGATTTGACAAATATTTATATCCATCATAGATGAATATAGCAGCAACATATAGTAACACCTAAAAAAGTAGGACTTAAAAAAAAATGGGTAACGTCATGTTTCATCAAATATTGAATAAAACAGTAGAAAAAACATGATCAGATTGGACCGCTGGTAAAAGGAAGGTATTCTTTATGGAACACTGTGGCTGTTGTCAGCTTCTGTCGTTTTTTCTCAGACAGTTTGTGCCTTTATCCTGTTATGTGTTGACAGCACTTTAAGAGTGAAAGAAGGAAGTAAATCAGACATTTTCATATGGAGTCCGCTGGTGGATTGAGCCCACCGTGCTGTGAAAGGTAAATCCTCATGCAGCTCCCTGCCCTGCACCCTAACCACTCACCCAACTTCTCTTTTGAGTGGAAACAAAAAAGTGACATGTGTTATTTAAAAAAGGTCTCAGTGTATGTAACTGAACAAGAACATCATTGATTACAGACCAAGATGAATTAAATGTGTAACATGCAGTTCCCAATGTGTCTTTCTGAAGCCCGTCAGACCTTCTCTGAGGCGTTATTATGGAACCCACACCGCCCACGCTGTGAGTGATGCACCCAAACCCCACCCCTGTGTTTTGATAAGGCATCTGATCAACGCTCAACAGACTTTAGCATCTGATACATTTGTTAGGTCGTTCATCTTTTCTGAAAGGAATTTTCTCACACTGCATGACTGCAGCAGAACACACCTCCATTCTGAACGTTACGTTGGCTTTTGTTTTTTTTTTTTTTTTACAAATTTAAAGTTAAGATGATGTGGGCTATATTATATATATGTGTGTGTGTATATATCTATATATATCTATATATATCTATATATATCTATATCTATATATATATATATATATATATATATATACACATATATATATATATATATACACACATACATTAGTGTGTGTGTGTGTGTGTGTTTATATATATATATATATGTATATATATTTATATATATATATATATATATATATATATATATACATATATTAATTATGGCATATGCCTACTGTACATACGTTTCTACTTCAAAGGACTGTACATTGGTCCATTTATATGCAAAGAAAATATTAAAAACTTGAAAAGGCGTCAAAGTCAATATTACTCATATTTGACTAAGACTTTAATACCCTGCAAGAGATATCCAGTTTCTGATTATGTTTTAAAATATTATAACAATAAAAAAATAATAATAATGAGTAATTTTCCTTCATTTTTACAGTATTACTGGTTTTGTGTTTTAAATTGGCCTTTAAAGTGTTAATTTTTTTATTCTAAAGGAAACATTTATGAGTTTTGATTAAAGCAGAAATTCATTACAATATTTATAAAAGAAAAATCAGGAAAAAATATTAATCCAAACTGTTTTTGCAGCTGTCAGATTTAGTACCTGTTTTTAGCCACTGAGGGTCAATGGAGGGAGGTTTATATTAAATCTGATGCTACATAAAAACTTCAAATGCATCAAAGCCAGTGATATTACTAATAAATCATACATTCAAGACTTTAATTCCCTGCAATAGATATCCGCGTTATTATGGAACCCACATCAATTTTTCATCTTTCAGAAAAGATGAACGACCTCACAAATGTATCAGATGCTAAAGTCTGTACGAGCGCTGATCAGATGCCTTATCAAAACACACGGGTGCATCACTCACAGCGTGGGCGGGGTTTGGCTGCGTCACCAGGCCTTTCGGAGCAGCGGGGCGGGGTTTACCTAGAACTGATGTGGGTTCCATAATAACGCTTCTCTGAGACGGAGCTAAAGTTAGCTTGACTGTTAGCCTGCCCCGGACCAGGCTTGTCACTCTGGCTGAGTTACCATGGTTACCAAGCCAGGCTAGCCCTAAGCCTTGTTAGTGGAACAAAACTCTCAGTAAAGTTAGCGAGGCTGACCGAAATAAGCCAGGCTTAGACCTAAGCCAGCTTCATGGAATACCCCCCTAGGTTACGTCTCAACTACAAGCAGGAAGAAAGACGCTGCTGAAGGTGTCAACGCTTTGCTTTAGAAGCAGGCATTTGCCAGTGCATGCAAGAGCTTAGATCCAAGGTTCATCTTAGTGTTCTTCATAATCCTCTGAAGTTTCATAGCTTTAGGTCAAACACAGGGGCTGGGATTAACTTTTGAAAGGTTGTAGGGGGCGCTATGGAGTCATTTTTGAGTCTGCTTCCATTTTGACAGTGGAAGCGTTAAGACGATGGTCCTCCTGACGGGTGTAGCAACGTTCTAAATCTATTTCCAATAACTCCCATTTTTTGGAAAACTCTGTAGCGCCACCTTGTTATATTTCACAACACTCGCAGAAATCCATAATGCAGCATCGGCATGGGAGTTATTCTGTCATGTGCAAGATCTAGCCGCATAGAATCAATGCAGATAGATCTCAAGGCCATGAATGGATGATTTCATTTCCTGTTAGCAGTAGGTGGCGCTATGATATATACGACATACATACTAACAATAGGCTCAGTAAATTAATTAAAAGAAGAAAGATGACTACCGCAGTGGGAATTTAAATTAATTAGGATAAATTGAGTTATTAATGATTTACATTAATTGCCTCAAATTGTTTATTTCTTCCTGTGTCATAAAGGTCTACTGTATTTTATATATTTTAATTTTTGACATCTGCACATTGGGCGTATTGATCTTGACTAATCTACTATTGTTATTGTTACCTGATCAAAGCTGATAAATAAAGTACAAGTATATAACACTGCAATAATATTCTAACTTACATTTTTGATAATAATTCTTTCATTATCCTTACTGTACCTCCTGAGCTTGAGATAATGAATGAATTATTTAAGAGGCCTTAAACAATAAATAATGAATCCAAAGATGAAATCGAGTAGGCTAAAGTGAATACATGACATTTATAACTTAACACTTCTCTTTGAGTATTTAACTAAGGTTTAAAGTAACTTTTAATGACAATGTAATAATTATTTGTCTATCAGTTCTTGACAAGAAAATGATCACTGGGAATGATATAAAACATTTTTGGAACATGCAGGAATGAATCTCTTAAATGTTACTTTTGCATGAATTAATTTGTGGGTTTAGGATTAAAACAAAATTTCTTAAATCAATGTGAAATCATAAATGTTGATCATTCCCATACATTTGTTTTTTCATTGACCTCTTTGGTATGATGGCACTCTAAAACAATAAGTGATTCAACAACAATAATAATAAGAATAATAATGATAAATATTTTTATGATTATACTTTGTAAAAAGTAAAAAAGTAAAAAAACACACACCCAGAGATCAGTTAAATGAGCAAAAACAATCTGATCAGACAAAGAAATCTGAACCCAGTGGGTCGGTGCCGTGAACTGTAAACATATGAAGTAGCTACAATATGTATTTATTTTATTTACATGGTTAAAACGTCAACATAGGAGTTTTATTAATATAGAAAATGTTGAAAAATGATGTCAAAAATGATAAGAATAAGATTATTACACAAATTACAGATCACTAGATACACTAAAAAAAAACACCACATCAGGGCGATTGTGCAATAAGAGTAAATAAATACAAACTGTGAGTTAATCAAACATAAAAATAGGGCAAATCTGGACCAATTTTTTATTCTTTGTATATTTTTTCATTATTATTATTATTACTATTGTTCCACTAACTTATGATAATAATAATAATAATAATAATAATAATAATAATAATAATAATAATAATAATAATGATAATAATAATAATGATAATAATAATACATTTTTGTTTGTTTTGATTTAAATAATTTCTATTTGATATGGTCGCTGGTAAGATGTGTGAAAAAAACCTTTGTGTCTTTTATTTTGAGTTCTGCCCCGCTAAATTTCTTCTTTAGACTCAATTTCCCAGAAGGCATTGCGTCGTAGGCAGCCGCCATATTGCTTTTTCCTAAACGCGCTAGCTAGATCGGCTTGCTTCCCAATTAAAAATGTAAGTACACATTAAATCTCTTTTAAATCCATTTGGGACACAAATGAAGCTGATGTCGGATTGTGTAGGGTGTTTATTTCCTCTCTGTGCGGGCAGATATGAAAACCCCGAAGCTAACGGCCAACTGTTAGCAGGCTGTGCGGAGGCTGCTGCTCTGTTGTTGTTTTTCCTTCTGAGGAGACAAATTACCCACACGACTCCTCCGATTTACCACACTAAACCCTTTGGTTTAAATGATAGAACAGGCACAGAGAAAGAGTCTGGGCTTTTGTTTATTCCTGCTCTTTATCTGCTTCTCTATTGGATTTCATGGAGCTAATTTAGCCCCTAATGTGTGTCACAAAGAAAAGCTAGCTAGCATTAGCTGAACCCTGATATTTCACATGCAGCCCAGGCGGCAGGCGCGGGGTCTGCACCAGTGATCACAGAGACCAGGCAGAAACCAGGCAGGAGACACAGAGACCAGGCAGGAGACACAGAGACCAGCAGGAGACACAGAGACCACCAGGCAGGAGACACAGAGACCAGGCAGGAGACACTGTGCACCAGGCAGGAGACACAGAAACCAGGCAGGAGACACTGTGCACCAGGCAGGAGACACTGTGCACCAGGCAGGAGACACTGTGCACCAGGCAGGAGACACAGAAACCAGGCAGGAGACACAGAAACCAGGCAGGAGACACTGTGCACCAGGCAGGAGACACAGAAACCAGGCAGGAGACACAGAGACCAGGCAGGAGACGCAGAGACCAGGCAGGAGACGCAGAGACCAGGCAGGAGACGCAGAGACCAGGCAGGAGACACAGAAACCAGGCAGGAGACACAGAAACCAGGCAGGAGACACAGAGACCAGGCAGGAGACACTGTGCACCAGGCAGGAGACACAGAGACCAGGCAGGAGACACAGAAACCAGGCAGGAGACACAGAGACCAGGCAGGAGACACAGAAACCAGGCAGGAGACACAGAGACCAGGCAGGAGACACAGAGACCAGGCAGGAGACACAGAAACCAGGTAGGAGACACTGTGCACCAGGCAGGAGACACAGAAACCAGGCAGGAGACACAGAAACCAGGCAGGAGACACAGAGACCAGGCAGGAGACACAGAGACCAGGCAGGAGACACTGTGCACCAGGCAGGAGACACAGAAACCAGGCAGGAGACACAGAAACCAGGCAGGAGACACAGAGACCAGGCAGGAGACACTGAAACCAGGCAGGAGACACTGAAACCAGGCAGGAGACACAGAAACCAGGTAGGAGACACTGTGCACCAGGCAGGAGACACAGAAACCAGGCAGGAGACACAGAAACTAGGCAGGAGACACAGAGACCAGGCAGGAGACACAGAGACCAGGCAGGAGACACTGTGCACCAGGCAGGAGACACAGAAACCAGGCAGGAGACACAGAAACCAGGCAGGAGACACAGAGACCAGGCAGGAGACACAGAGACCAGGCAGGAGACACAGAGACCAGGCAGGAGACACTGTGCACCAGGCAGGAGACACAGAAACCAGGCAGGAGACACAGAGACCAGGCAGGAGACACAGAGACCAGGCAGGAGACACAGAAACCAGGTAGGAGACACTGAAGGACGGCTTTCTCATGTCATGTGTGAATGAGCTGTTACATGCATTACACTGGAGAAAATTTAAGTGTGTTAATCATCAGCTGAGCACTGCTAATCAGCCTGAAACCATGCTTTACAATAGTGTTTATGAGACAGAAGAAGATTCTGCTTTTATTGCTGCTGATGTTGTGAAGGAAGATGTACAATATCTCAGGGTTCCCGCGGATCTTTGAAAAGTCTTAAAAGGCATTGAATTCATAATTCTAAAAATAAGGCCTTGATTGGCATTGAAATGTCTTAAATACAATTTTCAAAAGTCTTAAAAATTTGACCATGTTAAGATTTATGTTATACTGAACTAAAAAAACTTTAGAAACATTTATCTATTTTTCAAAAAGAACTCGCCGATTTCATGTCTTGGTTCTACCTACAGTGCCTGGAGAGAGAAAAAAGGTTAAAAATAGGAAAAAAACAAAAATGGCTTAGGAAAATTGATTATGGCAACAAAATTGGGAATTAAGTTTGAAATTAAATGTCAAAAAACATGTAAAAACACCAAAAATGGTTCTGACAGTGACCAAAAAAGATGAACTGGGGCAAAATAGGCATAAAGTTGTAAAAACGGGGTTAAAAAAGGTAAAAATGGCCCATAAGTGGGACAAAGTGTATGAATAGAGGTTAAAAAAAAGGGATGAAATTGCAAAAACTGGGTAAAAATGGTATGAAAGTGGACAAAGGATAATAAATAGGTGCAAAATAGGTATGAAACTGCAAAAAAATTGGGAAAATTGGCCAAAAAAATCTAGAAGTGGCTTAGGAAAATTGATTATGGCAGCAAAATTGGGAATTAAATTTTCTATTTAATTTAAAAAAACATGTAAAAATTACAAAATGTTTCTGACAGTGGCTAAAAAAAAGATGAATAGAGGCAAAATAGGCATAAAGTTGAAAAAATGGGGTTAAAAAAAAGGCAAAAAGTGATGTCTTTTTAAAAATAAACATTGGGTTAAAATTGCCTGTAACCCAGGTAATTCATGTGGTGTTTTTATTTCCTTGTTTTGTTTGTTTCAGTTGTGGTTCGTTGTCGACTTGGTCTTAAATTCGATTTCAAACGGCCTTAAAAAAGTCTTGAAAAGTCTTGAATTTAACTTGGCTTGGGCTGTAGGAACCCTGTATCTGATTTTTGCGACATTTATGAGTGCTTTATTATTTTTGAATCAAGAGCACAATGTCAGTGCTTTTCAGAAATTGTTTTGCTTTACAGTTTGACAGGAAAATAAAAAAAAGAGAGGCAACATAAAATTCTTAAACAAATGAAAATCATGACAATTAAATGTACCCATGCAGTGGTGATGATGAGGAGCATTATGGTACGTTTGTGTATTTTACAGACATACTGTAAATATACAAATGTGTACAGTCGAATCTTTAGTGGCCGGTCTTGTTTTTCCTAAGGATGCAATATTTATAAACTCAATATTGAAGGTACTGGTATTTTTTTTTTTGCGCTTTTTCATTAATACTTTTTTCATTTTTTATTTTATATTATATGTTATTATTATTCTTATTTTATGATTTATTTTATTTTAGATATAAATAATTAGCATCAATATTGAGCACTGTGTTCTTTATTTTGTGTTTTCATCTATTGATGTATGAAATAATTGATTTGTGATTGGTCTTAGATGGATTTCCAATTGATTTTTAAGTTTTGGGTCCTTCTGATTCAGGAGACTGCCACATAGCGAGGAAAAAAATATATAAATAATCAATCAAACTTTTTTTTTAATAGCACATTTCATGCAGAACTTTGTAATACAAAGAGCTTTACATGCAAAAAAGATAAAATAAAATAATAAGTGGAATTAAAAGCAGAAAATTGCTAGGGCTGTAATCAACCAAAGAAATTGTTGGTCGACTAAAACACAGCAATTGTCACCAAAAATCGACCAATGCTGGACTAAACTTATATCAGCACCTGCTTCTGCTTCTGTTTTAGCCCAGTTTTGGCTTTGTGCCCCTTATTAAATCTTTAGCCAGAACATGGCTGCAGCCTGGCGAGGTGTGCCCCGGCCCGGCGCACCTCAATGCCTGCATCTTAAACCATTCATGGGACTCCTTAAGTGTTTCCATACAGAGTTCCATATTAGCCACGTTGTTCACTACAACAGACACTTTTTTTTCTGCTCAACCTTTGAGGTATCGGCAAGTTCATATAATCCGCAGCGATGTTTCTTCCCGTGTCCGCCTCTCCTTTTTTACCTCTCTCAAGCAGAAGACTCTTTGCTTTCCAGTCTTCATCAATGAAATGGGCAGTCACTCTCATATAGGACTCCATTCGAAGAGACGTACACATCTGTTATCTTTATCTATTAACTCAGAAACTTTCTCTTTTTTTACTCCCTCTTATTTTGCCGTATGTAATATGCGTAATTGTCTGGCGCTGGCGCTGAATATCCAGGTTCCAAGGTTTTTCTTGGCCTTCCATGACACCAATGGGCCTCATACCCTCAGAAATAAAACTGACAATTCCATCTGTGATGTCGTTTTTGCATTTGGATATTTATATGAGGCATACAATCCAGCGCGGACTGGGTGAGGGATGCCGCCGCTGCAGTGGGCAGAGCGCATGCAGCAGCGGCATGCAGCTATAAAACGAATAAAGGATTATTAGACTAGAATATTGAAAATTTCTTAATATAATATTGATATTGAAATGAACGATAAATACATTAAAAGACAGGCTGTTACCTGTGAAACGGTTCACTTGATACATTTCTCCTGATAAAATGAACCATATACTGCAGGGGAAAATATAAATTGATACATTTGGTTGACCAATCAGAATTTTGGTCGACTGAGCACGCATCGACCAATAAGTCGACCAGTCGACTTGGACTTTACAGCCCTAAAAATTGCATCATTGCATAAATTGAAAACACAAGACCCCCACAATCCCCCCTCCCCCAAACCACATTCAATATACGCACTCACTTACTCAAACACATAAAGACATAAAACATAAATTCTGACAGAAAACAGAATTAGAGGACTGAGGAAACGCTATCTTGAATTAAAAATGAGGAAACACAGGAGCTAAAACTAAAATAATACTTAAAAATACTCAAAAGCACTAGAGGGTAAGATAAATAAATGTGTAAATACATAAATAAATAAGATAACATAACAGTATAGAATAAAAGTTGGATAAATAATATGGTAAAATGAGGAAGTGTAACATCAGGTGCATAATAAAATCAGTAAAATAGGATGATAAAAGAAAAAGCATTTAACAAAGAATAAAATTCAAATAAAAAATCTGAACTGAAATGTAGCAATAAAACAAAATAAAAGGGTTAAAATATAACGTAAAATAATAATAAATATAATCAGCTAAAAGCCAGATTAAAATAAAATAAGCCAAAAAATTACAAATTTAAACCTTGAAAAATGGCAAATATAAAGCTTCATAAAAGATTATACCAATATTGATATATTTTACTCAAACACAATTAAAAATGCAGTTTAATAAGCATTACACATAACTAAACTCAATTTAAGCTTCTTTAATGCAGTAAAAGAGCGAGTGTTTACCATATTATTATTTCTTATGCTATAATTTGTATGTAAATACTCGTAAAAGACATTCAGAGATACAATCATAGTTTAATACATTTTTAAAGTTAGTAGACATCACCTATCCCAATTTGTGTTGTCATGGTTACTCATGTTGTTGATTGGTGGGCCGCACTGAGTGAGGTGAAGGGCCTCATGTGGCCCCTTGGCTGCCAGTTTCCCACCCCTGCTGTACATCCTTTTATCGATTTATTTATTTATTTAGCCAGCTTTATTTCCACATCATTCCTTACAGTGTCCTCCCTTGTTTCAGACGTGTATCCTCTGTTATTTGCTCCTTCTTTAATCGCCCACCTGGCCGGTCACCTGGTGTTAATTATATCTGATGGTCACTAGGGCTGCCACAAATGACTATTTTGATAGTCGACTAGTCAACGACTACTTTTGCGATTAGTCGACTAGTCACTTCATGTATGAACTGCAGCGTACTGCACCAGCATGCAGCTGGTGGCCCAAATCGCTTATTATGAGCAGACCTGGCAACTTTGGTGCCTGCGTAGTTGTTCATGCACCACATGCATGAGATTAATAATAATAATAATAATAATACATTTTTATTTGAAAGCGCCTTTCAAAACACCCAAGGACACTGTACAGGATAAAACAACAACAACAATAAAATCAACAAACAATAGAACTATAAAATCAGCAAAATACAACAGTCAGTGAAGGATAAGTGGATGAGAGTGGGATATTTATGGTAAGGAATATGCAGTTCTGAACAGGTGGGTTTTGAGTCTGGATTTAAAAATAGACAGGGAGGTCAGGTTTCTGAGGTCCGGTGGAGAGGAGACCAAACCTAATGGAAATTGACATGTTACCTTCAGTGTGAGAGTCTGTTTGAGAAACATGTAAAATAAGAAAAGAAATATTCAAGTCTTGAAAAAATGAACGTCTTGGTTTTTAAATGAATCAGTCTGGCGATAATCTGGTGAAGCATTAAGGTCTCTTTCTGTATTTTGCTGATATTACTGCCAGTAGGTGTGGCTAATTTAAGGGCTGTAAATATCTGCAGAAATCTCTTTATCCCCAGATACTGAAATTCAAAGCTTTAGGCCGATATTTATCGATATCAAACAGGTGATATCGTGCATCCATAGTTATGAATCAGTGTTCCTTAATATGATCCTTCAGTACTATCACTCAGATCAGCCCATCAGTTGGAAAATGTAAGGAAAATATATAGGAAATATCAGAAATGTGGAGAATAGCATATAGAATTTTAAATGATGAAATAGTGTATAAAAGGCAATGGTCCAAGTGGGCCAGATTTGAGGCTTGACTTTGTTCATTAACTACTGAATGAACTACTTAAAGGCTAAAAATGATTACTTACACAGTTTTGAAAAAAAGCTATTTCCTGAGTGAAAGATCTTGGGTAATGTTTATGTTTATTTATCTATGATTAGGTATCTATTTTTTTACCTGGAAAATCTCAGGTAAAAATCAGGATGATGTTTGTAGAGATAAGATGTTGTCCACAGGAGGAGGGAATGAAAACATGAATATAAGGATGAAATCAGTTATGCTGCTGTGCCTTTTTTCTGTTTTTTTTTCCTTTCTGGTTCAGTCTGTATTAGGGCTGGGCGACATTACCTAATCTCAGTATCACAATAATTGAATCTCTTACCTTGATTATGGTTAAGCAACGATTATTTCATGATATATTGGAACAAATTGGTGGTGTAACCGACAGTGGTCGAAACAATCTTCCTGCAGTATTTACACTTAACTTCTTTCTGCTTTATGTCCTCTGCACAGAGTCCAAAATGTGCATAAAACAACAAAGACGGCTTTTTTTCTTGGCTACCAGCTCCCCTGATAGATTAATAATAATAATAATAATACATTTTATTTGAAAGCGCCTTTCAAAACACCCAAGGACACTGTACAGGATAAAACAACAACAACAATAAAATCAACAAACAATAGAACTATAAAATCAGCAAAATACAACAGTCAGTGAAGGATAAGTGGATGAGAGTGGGATATTTATGGTAAGGAATATGCAGTTCTGAACAGGTGGGTTTTGAGTCTGGATTTAAAAATAGACAGGGAGGTCAGGTTTCTGAGGTCCGGTGGGAGAGAGTTCCAGAGCTGGGGAGCAGAGCGACTGAAGGCCCTGCTCCCCATGGTGCTGAGGCGAGCAGAGGGCACAGTGAGGTGGGTGGAGGAGGAGGATCTGAGGGAGCGGGCTGGAGTGGCGATGTGGAGGAGGTCCGACAGATATGGAGGGGCGAGGTTGTGGATGGCCTTAAAGGTATACAGGAGATTTTTTATTATTTTTATTTAGCTGCTGCAGGATGGTGCTATCATCGGGCAGGTTCAGAAAACCAGTTGGAGTTTATGGGCTGACTTTTGTGGGATGCGAAAAGGAGTGAATTGCAGAAGTCTAGGCGGAGGTGACAAGGCTATGGACAAGGATGGAGGTGCTGTGAGGTGAGGGAGGGGCGGAGGCGGTTGATATTTCGGAGGTGGAAGTAAGCGGACCGGGTGATGTTATTGATGTGAGACTGAAAGGAGAGTGTGCTGTCGAGGATGACACCCAGACTCTTAACCTGAGGGGAGGGGAAGACCGAGGAGCTGTCAATGGAGAGGGAGAAGGTGTCTATTTTTGAGAGTGTGGATTTGGTGCCAATTAAAAGTATTTCTGATTTGTCACTGTTTAATTTAAGGAAATTTGAGGTGAACCAGTATTTTATGTCAGATAGGCAGGAGGTGAGAGAAGGGGGTGGGAATGTGGAATTGGGATTACAAGAAAGGTAGAGCTGGGTGTCATCCGCGTAGCAGTGGAAATTGATATTGAATTTGCGGAAAATATGGCCGAGGGGGAGGAGGTAAGTGATGAAGAGGAGGGGCCCCAGGACGGAGCCCTGACATTGAGATTGACATTTGTCTCCTCCATGTTGGCAGCACGTCCCTCGCTCTTGGCGAAAGTGAGCGCAGACTGAATGGAGGGGGTGCTTAGACGGGGGAAATAATCAAAATAATCTTTAGGAGTGGTTAGCAACCAGGCACCCCATGTTCTTGCTTCTGCCGGTCCAGGTTCGAATCCCGCCTGTGACCAGTTTGCAGAGTGTCTTCCCCTACTCTCTCTCCCTCTTTCACAAGCCTATCCAGTGTCTCTCTCCTATCAATAAAGGCACAAAATGCCCAAGAGATACTTAAAAAAAAAAAAATCTATAGGAGTAAAACTACTTTGATCAGAAGGTCCGATTTTGATTATTTTTCGATTATTTGTCCAGCCCTAGTCTGTTTTCTTTGCTGCTTTGTTTTCTCAGAAACACCCTCTTTGTACGGTGGATTCACTTGAAAATAAATAAAATTCGCCTGTTTTCATGAGATACTATCTCGTAAAAACAGGAATTTATTTATTTTCGATTTTCCTGTTTTTATGAGATACTAAGGAATCTTAAAGTAACGAACATGTTGTGCATGTTAGTCCTTATTCAGTTTTATTTCAGTAGATGGTATTGTTATTAGTTTGTCCACATTGCACAGACACCTGAGGAATTTGCGGTTGTTCCTACACAAAACCCACTGGGATATGCTCGACATTGTGGTTTTTGTACATGATCAGTTGGACCAGTACGGCGGGCCTCCCTTACCTGTGTTGAACATGTACCTGGTTGATAAATGCAGCAGCCAGTCTCGAGGGAAAGTGTCAGGGGGAATCCTGTTTTTACAAGATAGTATCTCATAAAAACAGGCAGATTTTTTTATTTTTATTTTTAAGTGAATGCTATACGCCAACGTAATGTGTCATCATTAGGGTTCAGAAAAAATTAACTGCAACTACAAACGTGTAATTTTTGCTCTATGTTGTGGCACTGGCTGTGAAGTGATTGTAATTAAAGTTGTGGAAGTTTCCCCCCTCACGTCTACAGGTGGGATTGATGCTGGGTTATATCAACTGAAATTCAAGGCTTGGTGTTGGAGCTGATTGGTCATATGCTGTATATTCCATGTAGTTGTTAATTTAAAAATCTAATAATCACATCCAAATGATTAAGCATGTTTCACACAGGTACTGTCATTACATGCCACCAAGTAAGATTTAACTGAGTGTGAAAAATTAAGATGATAAATTAGACTATTACAAGTAAAATGACAGGATCTATTTTTACTAAGAACTCATGATACTGGATTTTTACTAGGGCTGGGAAGATACGCTTTTCTCCCGATTTGTTTTTTTATGATTTTTTAGATGCTGATTCGATTTGAATTGTGATTCTGCGATATTCGCGATTTCTGTAATGTTTAGTTAGCTTTGTTAACACCAGCAGAAAAAGATGAACAATGATGATGCATACAGACTATATCAGGAAAAATACTCATCAAATGTGAGTCTGTTTTTAGGATTTATTCAGCAATATATTTTAACCAGCTGTTTATACTCTCTCTTCAAAAGCCTGGACTGACTTTAAAAGTGGCTTATTAACACAGACTTAAATGAAGCATTTGCATTCTGAAAATAATGATTTCTAAACAAAAAAATCTGATTCTTAGGAATCGATTTTTTCTCCCACCCCTAATTTTTACCAGTGTCTAATTTGCAGATATCGCTGAACTCTGTATCACCAACACCAGTATTTTTCATCAAGCGCACAAAGTCTTAACTTTGTTAAAATGAGTGATGGTATATGGGTTATAAATGTCTGCAAAGATTTCAGCCTTGGCCAAAACCGATATTTAACCTTTTAGGCCAGTATCTGCTGATGCTGATATTGTAAATGTAAACAGATGCATTTATTAGTGCTGTCAGGCGATTAAAAAAATTAATCTAATTAATTACAGGATTTGTAATTAATTAATCTAATTAATCACCTTTTTAATTTCATATCTGCTGAAAGTACCCAAATAAAGAATTTGAATTCTAGGACATCACAAAATTGTGGTGTAGGACTAATCAAATGAAAACACTAAAAAGAGAAGACTGTACATCTACATTTTTATAGGTGACTAAATAAAACCAAAGTCAGGGCAACTTGTCCAGAAAATTCTAAGCTCAATCAGGCAACTCAAATTACACTTTAAGTGTGTTTCATAAATCAAATTCAAAATAAGAAAAAAGGTGGAGGACACCCAGCAAACCAATTAGGCCTGATGCATTATTAAAGAATGTAGAACAAATATAGATAAATTAATTCAAAAATAAAATAAAGCTGAGTCTCAAATAGGCCATTCCTGTTGTCACCTCAGCTTTTTTTGGTTTGACTAACGACGTATGTGGGAAGTGACGTGCCACAGCCATGTAAGGGTCCTCCAATAATGGCCAATATCAAAATGTTTGTGTGCCATAATTAATCGCGATTAATTTTTTAAATGCATTAATTTGCGTTGTAATTAATTAATCTAATTAATGCACTAAAGTGACAGCCCTAGCATTTATTATTATTTTTTTTTCAGATGTTACTGCCGATATACACTGCCTGACCAAAAACAAAGTAACACACTCTAATATTTTATTTGTCCTCCTTTAGCTTTGATTTCAGTCTCATTCTCTGGGACATTGTCTTAATAAGCTTCTGTAATGTCACAGATTTGTCCCAGATCACAGCACTGCCCCCACAGGCTTGGACAGTAGGCACTAGGCATGATGGGTGCATCACCTCACCTGCCTCTCTTCTTACCCTGATGCTCCCATCTCTCTGGAACAGGGTCAATCTGGACTCATCACCCTGTCTTATATGAATATTTATGGAATATATTGAAAACTGTTTTGTAGTTTCTACTGCTGGGCTCAGGCCAGTTCAGGCCATTCACCTGAAAGTGGCACGTGGCATCCACAAATGTCCTAATAAAAGTGTTTAAATCTAATTTACACTATCATCAGTCATCTTGAGATTTAAGATGAGGGATCAGAAATGTTGATTTTCTTTATCTTCTTGATTTTCCAGGCCACAGTAGCTCTGCAGAAGCTGTGTATGTTTAACTCTTTAACTTGCAGCTTAACTGTTAAGCAGAGAGCCATAATTATGAAGAAAATTTAATGTGTAAAAAAGCCCAAAAAGTTGTTCATTAATACTTCAGGGGAAAGAAAAAAACACCAAGCAATAAAAAGAAACAGTAATTTCCTTTGAGAAGAATTCAAAGGTTTAATAGATAATAGTTGATTATGTGATGACATAAAGATTCACAAACATTAGGTGCAAAAATCAATCAGAAGAGACAGAAAGGTTAGTAAAAAAAGCACTCAGAAATGATGTAAAATTGATAATACTGACTTTGACTAACACAAAGTAGAAGCTAACTTGATAACATCTGCTCTGTTCATCGAAAAAGTTATTTGTATTCGTCAAACATTTTTTATCATCCATTCAAAGTTCTTTTGGATAGCTATTTCAGTTACAAACATTTCTGCCTTAAACCTTTAAGTCCCACACAAAGAAAATATCTGTTTTTTATTGTAGTTTTCTCTGCTCCCTGAAATGTTAACGGAATCAAATGCTGTTATAATTCTATCATTTAAAAAAAACATTTTAATATTCCTGAATTCATTGATGACCGATCAGTTGAACTGGGAGTTAAAGGGTTAAAAAGATGTGACTAAGTGCCTTTAATACCCCATAAAACTGATATTTATGCCAGATTCCCAACGTGTCCATGGACTATATATGAATAATATATACAACCAAATTTATCTTAAAGAGTTTTCAGTTTTGCCAGTTTGATGATCATCTTCTTTAACTATTCTTGTTATTTCCCCAAATTTTGTGCAGACCAATGTTTTTGCTCCACATCCAGGAGTCTGACAGTTGTTTGGCCACCGAGATTATGGGTTTGATATCAATGTCAGCCTGAAAAGTCAAGTATCATATCGGCTGATATTGAAATTTTTGCGGATATTTACAGCTGATATATTGACCACAAATATCAGCTGGAATTTCAGCAAATTATACAGATGTTCAAAGTTGACTTCTCATCTCTACATGGGTACATTTAAATACAGAGGGTTTCATTTTTGTGAAAGTTAAAAGTTGTTCATGTGATTATCTGTAACACTGACAGAAACCAGTCCATTTTTATTAAGCACAGAGCTTGTGCTCTTGACCTGAAATATTAGTATTGGCAATAGGGATGTATATCGTTGTGATTTTATTGATACCGATACAGATACAATACTCCTTATCGGTATCGATACTTATCAATACTCTTATCGATATAACCACACGTAATTTTGTTTAAAAAATAAAGGCTTTACAAGATATTAAAATTTTTATCAACAGAAGGTAACAACAAAGCTTCAACAGAATAGAAGTAATGCATTACAAATGCTTCTCAGAGGCAACAAGAAAGCTAAGGAGATGGCATAAACCCCTTCATGCCGCCCAACAGACGGCATGTACACACAGACCCATAAATCAGTGGGGCTAAAATCAATGCTGTAATGATGACTGCTAGGGCTGTCACTTTATATTAGATATTCGAATAACCGTTCAAATATGGGGATAAATATCTGTAACCGAATAGTAAATATATATTCAAATGTAAAATATTGAGTGTAGCAGCACATCAGGGCGCCTGGAGCAGTGGACATTAACAGCTCTGAATCATCTGAGGAGAGCTGTGCCGTCGGCTTTTCATCCAAGTTATACGGCCCAGTGCAGCGATGCTTCGTCAAGGGTTTAACCCCGTGTGACTGTGTTGTTTACGGCAGGGTTTTTACCGAAGGGGAGGATAATAGAGTCTTTAGTGTTAGCCAGGCTGCTAACTCTACTCGTGTTGCAATAGCAGTCAAACAGCCCGCTCTCCTTTAGCTTTATATTATGCGTGCGCTCCAAGTGTTTGGTGATGTTGCTAGTATTTCCCCCCTTGGATGCAACTTCTCTCTGACAAAGATTGCATCGGACCGAGTTTTCATTAACTTTGCTAAAGTGAGCTCAAACCTTCGAGCGCTTAGCCCTCACCGACATGCTTGAGCCGGACGGTGGTAGTGTCATTAACTGCGTGACAGTTGAAGAGACGGTTAAGTACCAATAACAGTACTGTTTTTCCAGATTCTTAACGGTGTTCGGGTACCAACCCAATTAGGGACCGGTACATGTACTGGTCCATGGTATACATCCCTAATTGGCAATAATGAATCAAAAAAAAAATTGGCATACCCGCAAAACTCCAATATCGTGCAACCCTACTGTGTTTGTGACATGTTCATAGAAAAGTACTGTTTTATCTTTTGACTGAGATTTAGCCTGATGAAGAATATCAAACACTCGAGGTCTCACACCATGAATGACCGTCAATGAAAAGATGATTGTTGTTTGTGTTTATTTGAGGAGACTGATGAATCTTTATCTGTTTCTAGAGCTGCAGCGATGACTCAGACGGTCCAAACCAACGGGGTTCAGCCCCTCAGTAAGACCTGGGAGCTGAGTCTGTACGAGCTTCAGAGAACACCACAGGTAAGCACCAACGCAGCAGCAGCCAAAGCCCTGATTCACCGACAGCTGTGCCGTTTTCACACAAGTATAAAGTTTACAGTTGATGTTTGAGTCAAGGTGACAAACACAGCAATGAGACTGTTGTCAGTTTAATAACCAGTTCACTCTGCGCAGGTTCATTCTGGTGCTCTTTAGCTGCACAAACAATTACCCACAGACCTTCATTTTTAAGATTTAGGACACTGCACTGTAGGGCTGTAAAGTCCTAGACGACTGGTCGACTAATTGGTCGATACGTGCTCAATTGACCAAAATTCTGATTGGTCGACCAAATGTTTCAATCTATTTTTTCATCAGGAGAAACGTATCAAGTGAAATGGGGGTGTTTTCTGAGCAACCCCGTTTCACAGGTCACAGCCTGTCTCAGAACACCATTTTATTTTCGTTCATTTGATCATTTGAGTCCTCTTGCATGTGAAAGGCATCGGCAGTGTGGCTGAATTTTACCAAAATAGATGGCGGTAAAAAAGTGAAATGTCAAATTTGCAAACAACAGATTGTATGTTACAGCTCGACTGCAAACATGGCGTATCATCTTAAAACTGTAATATTATAATATTTTTATTGTATTAAGAACATTTCAATTTTCTAGTCTAATAATTATTTGTTTTATAGCTGCATGCGCACCTGCCCGCTGCAAAGGCGGCATCCCTCACCCAGTCCGCGCTGGATTTTAAGCCTCATGTAAACATCCAAAAGCAAAAACGACATCACAGAATGAATTGACAATTTTATTG
This sequence comes from Scarus forsteni, assembly GCA_036419115.1. Taxonomy (NCBI): domain Eukaryota; kingdom Metazoa; phylum Chordata; class Actinopteri; order Labriformes; family Labridae; genus Scarus; species Scarus forsteni. Next base: position 1,826,722 of record JAZDUH010000149.1, on the reverse strand, counting down.
CTCAGGGTATGAGGCCCATTGGTGTCATGGAAGGCCAAGAAAAACATTGGAACCTGGATATTCGGTGCCAGCGCGCCAGACAATTACGCATACACTAACGGCAAAATACGAGGGAGTAAAAAAGAGAAAGTTTCTGAGTTAATAGATAAAGATAACAGATATATGGGCGTCTCTTCGAATGGACCCCTTTATGACAGTGACTGCCCATTTCATTGATGAAGACTGGAAAGCAAAGAGTCTTGTGTTTGAGACAAAACAAATAGGAGAGGCGCACACAGGAACAAACATCGCTGCCCGACTATATGAAGTTGCCGATGCCTTCAAAGTTCCAGCAGAAAATAAAGTGTCTGTTGTATGTGAACAACGTGGCTAATATGGAACTCTGTGTGGAAACACTAAAGCAGTCCCATGAATGATTAGAGCTGCAGGGCTCTAAGGCAGGGTTTAAAAAGGGACACAAAGCAAAAACTGGGCTAAAACAGAAGTCAGGTGCTGATATCAGTTTTCACCCAGCTGAGCCGCGCTCCGCTGAGCCATGCTCCGCTGCCCCCCCATTAGTTGATTTTTGGGTGACAATTTCTGTGTTTCAGTCAACCAACAATTTCTTTGGTTGATTACAGCCCTACTGCACTGTCAGAACGCCTTTGACAAAACAAAGACAGAATTAGCTCACACAATCCTCCCTGTCTGTTTTGGCGCCTTATCCTCAGAAGAATTTGCTCTAATCATACGCCGGTGCTAACATGCTCACACAGTTTGGCAGCTGAGCGCACTTTGCAATAAGCAGCGTGGCATATGGGTGGCCTGACCCTGCAAACTTTGAGGAGATTGACGTCTCCTTTACACTGAGCAGCAAAAACAAACACTGACCTATTTACCTCAGAGCAGAGCTGTCTGTGGTCCTGTCTATAGGTCAACATGAAGCCCACTCTGACCTACCACTGAGGCCGCTGAATTACTATCGTCAGGATGAGAAGTTCAGTTGCATTGAGTATTACTGATTTATCCTCTTATTTAGTGGAGCATCACACATTTAACAGACGATCCTTAACCTCCTGAGACCAAGTGTATAAATGTCCTAACTTGATGACATTAGCTTTATGCAGCAGAGGAAAAAAAACAGCCATGCAGCTCGTCTGCTGCCGATTAGACCGACTCTGTTGGCAGACGGGAAAGAGTTACTTGCTGAGGTGATTTACCCACCGCTATTGTGTTTACAGCAGCAAACAGGAGGCAGTGACGAATAAACTATCTGTGCAGAAACATTAGACCCTCGTCACATGCAGGCTTTGCACCGACCTGAAATATCGATGAGGGCTGAGAGCTTTTGCGCTGTCGTGTGGCTGCACTCTGCACGGGCTGATGCTGTTCGCTTTCTAATTGTTTCGTGATCGAGTTGATCATTTGTTTGTGTTATTTTCATTGTTTCAGTTCTACAGTTGTTAGAAGAAGTTTATTTCCGAATCTGGAACCTGCACTAATAACATACTTATCTTTATATCACTTTGTTACATTATATCGCAACAACACATTAAAAACATTTACAGGTGACAGATGATTTTATTTTTAAGAGTTAATTTATTGTATTTTGAAGATGTTAACTTTTTTACTAGACGTGTCAGTCTTCATTTTTTAGGCTGTGACCTCTCTTAGCTAAGAAAAAAGAAGAAAAATATTTAGTCAGTGCTCTGTATGAACTTGTTTTTTCCTAAAAAGAGCCGCCTTTTATTCAGCCAACTGTTTTCTGAAGATGTAACTTTTTTAATTGATGTGTAGAGTTTATATTCACTCTTAAACCCTTTAATTTAAGAGAACAAAGAAATGGTTATTTGACTCCATTTGCACTTATTTGTTTATTAAATTTTATGTTTTTCCGTTGTTAATCTGGAATAAAGGCCTTAAATTAATTTGCCTAGGACTGTTTTTATTTTATGGTAAAGAAGCTTAACCTGACAAGTCAGATGGACAGCTCCATATATCTGAAATATTTCACTGGTCCATCTGGTAGGAGCCCTTTAAATTTGTTTTCAGGGGCAGAACGTAAAAAAAAAAACACAAGCTTGTGATTGGACAATCGTTTGGCTCGTCACATTCACCACAGACCAATCCACATCAAACAGGGTTGCCTCCAATAATGTAGCATACATAGCAGCTAATGTAGCGGCTAATAGCTAACAACAGTTACAAACAGCTCATTGACGTAAGCCATTGCAGCTAACTTTGCTGCTAACAGCTAACAACAGTTCATGACTGTTAGCCGTTAGCTGCTAACTTAGCTGCTAACAGCTAACAACAGTTAATGACCGTTAGCCGTTAGCTGCTAACAGCTAACGACCTTTTACTATGGTCTTACACTAAATTATACCACACAGATGATTCATTTAACACTTATATGTGACATGAACCTCGTCAAAGACAATCACTACAAGTAAACTTCTGAGGAGGGCAGATTTCACCAAGTTTCACTGAGTAGCCATGAGGACAATAGGCTAATCGGCATGTCCGTTCTCAACTTCCGGTTGTCGTCACGTCCACATTCTGCTGCTCCCGCCTCTCTTCCCTGATTGGGCCGGTAAGAATTCAGCCGAGTGAATTTGTTGGACAACAGAGGCTGGCAAGACGGACCTGCAGGATTTCAGAATCAGGCAGGTCTGTCTGCTCTGCAAGGCTAAAAGGAGCTAGCTGTGCACTCAATAAAACATAAAAAAAATTGACAATAAATATTGTTGAAACTACATAATCGTGGACATAGGGGGAGGCTTTAAGACACAAACTGGACTTCGGTTCGGGACTTTTATTGGAGGAAATGTTATCAAGTGGATTTTAGAGACTTTTAATTGAATAAAGGCACTATTGAAATGATAGTGAAGTCAAAGTTGTGTCATGTGTTTTGGTATCTTCCCGTGGTGTGTTCTGATCGTTTTGCTGCTCTGTCACAGGAGGCAATCACAGATGGCCTGGAGATCGCCGTGTCGCCCCGCTCCCTGCACAGTGAACTCATGTGTCCCATCTGCCTAGACATGCTGAAAAACACAATGACCACCAAAGAATGTCTGCACCGCTTCTGCGCCGATTGTATCATCACAGCCCTGAGATCTGGGTGAGTGTGTACACTTCCTGCTGTTAGCTTAAATTATAATATTATTCATTAAAACAGCGGATGATTAGAGCTGTTGGTAACGTCTGTGGCTGAAGTAGGAATGTAACAGTTACCAGTTAAATGGTAAACCGCGGTGAAATTTCCTACGGTAATCATTACCATGTCCTATTAGAATTACCGTTATACTGTGTTTGATCACCACACTGTGTCAGTAACTCACGGTGATGCTGCTCTTTGACTGTAAAGCCTGAACTATGTGTGTCTGCTCCTCGGTGAAGCAGCTGTCTCCCACAAACAGAGGCGTGCATGCACAGCTTGTAATGTTTGGCCTCAGCAGCTGGAGCCTCGCTCAGACTCTTACAGGTTTACACACTCAAACAGACAAAGTCTAAAGTCTAAAGGGTGTGGAGGGGAAACTGATTGATGACAGTCACCCTGTCTAAAACACCAAGCTGCAGTAAAAGACAAAAATGTGCGTGATTAAAACTGCTGTAACTCCTCGAGTAAACGAGCAGAGAGAGAGAGAGAGAGGATTCAGAGAGCCATACCTGAGTGAATTATAGGAGGTTTATCAGGATTTTCTGAGTAAATAATGTATAAAAGTTGTAAATAACAGCATTAGTATCAATCTGGAGTGTGCTCCTGCCGTTTATTCGCCATATTTCGTCATAATAGATCGTCTTTTTCCGTCATAGTTTGTGTTTTATGGATTTAATCAGTTGTAATTTGTAAATATTAAAGAAGGAGATGTGGAGGAGATCTGCCATGGAAAGGGGAGACCAGAGGAGAGTCATGAAGGGGGCTAACTGCTTCAGGGACTATCGTTAGTAAAACAATAAATAAATTTTAAAAAAGTCCTGGACATGGTCTGATATAACGAGCTGTAACATGGACACTAATGCTGCAGGCAAACTAAAATGTGTGAGTGTTTGTAAAATAGGTTACATTTATTTTTGGTCGTCTCAAAACTTTGAACATGTTCATTTACAATTGTTTATGAAAAGAATCCTGTTTAAAGTTCAAATTAGTTTTTCTTTTCTTGTAATTACACACAGTTTAAACATTTATAGCATAATAATGACAAATACTTGCCAGAATGGTTTACTTTTATTTCTCATGAAAAAGATTAAACACTTGTACTTATAGGACATTTCCTGACACAGTTATTGACAAAAAAGACAAAAGAACTGTTAGAATTATAATATTAAAGCGGTTAAATGATTACAAGACTGTGTTAAAGTACTTTTTGAACATTTTGAGCATGCTGCAGCAACACAACTCAACTCATCTTTATTTATAAAGCACTTTTAAAACAACCACAGCTGAAACAAAGTGCTGTACACAAATAGACAAAACAAAACAGACAGAAATTAATTAAAAACAATGGATAAAATAAAGCAGATATAAATACTAAAACAATTGTTTCAATATTTTTAAAAACTAATTTAAAGACAGTAGAAACAATGAGTAAAAGCAAACCATAAAACACTAAAACAGGAGCCGAGTCTCATGCAGGGTCGAAAGCCTAGGGATAAAAATGCATTTTAAGACGAGTTTTAAAAATAAATACCATGATAATAATGATAACCGTGATCATTTTGGTCACAATAACCGTAATATGAAATTTTCATTCCGTTACATCCCTAGGCTGAAGTATCAAAAATGAGGGAACACTGGAGCTAAGACTAAAATAACAATAAAAACTCCTGATAAAAAAATTAGACTAAAATGAGTAAGAATACTGTAAGAAAATTAATAGATAAATAAATTACAGTCATAAATTGCACTACATTTTTACCTTGCACCACTTGTGTATATATATTTATTTTCTGCACGTGTACATACATATTTATTCTTTTTTTTGTCCTATTACATGTACATATTGTCTCTGCCTGGTGCATACATATTTTCTTCTTCTCTTATAAGGTATATTTTTTCATAGGTATTTTCTACTTTGATATTATGTTTATTCTTTCTGCTGTTTATTCCACGAGTGACACCACCTTGTATGTTGTGAACGTAATTGGCCAATAAAGCTGATTGTGATTCTGAAATAATGAATTGGTAAAATGAGATAAAATGTACTGAAGTAAGATAGTGGAAAGAAAATCACTGAACAGATAATAAAATCCCAAACAAGAAGTCTGAGCTGAAATTGAAAAATAAAACATATGAAGGGGGTTAAGGTGAATATATAAATAAGATAAAATAATAATTATCACCTCCACCAAGGAGGTTATGTTTTCAGGAGAGTTTGTCTGTCTGTGAACAAAATAACTCAAAAAGTTAAGGATGGATTTTGATGAAATTTTCAGGAAATGTTCAGCATGGGAAAAGGAGGAACTGATTCGATTTTGGTGTTGATCCGGATCAGCGTCTGGATCCGCCATGACGAAAAATGTCCTTATGTCTTCATGAAATGTTTGCCTCATGCATCGGTCCAAAAAGAGTATGAATCGAGCACAGCTGCATTCGATCCATGCTCACATAACCCCTCTGTTCAAAATGGCTGGTTTTGAGGGCGGTCCTATTCATATGCTAATGAGCCAGAGCAAAGTGTTGAACGAGATGGCCACATACACATCTCTACATTGTTTACTCTCTGACTCTTTTGGTTTCTTTACTGATCCGTAAGTTTTTACTTTAAAAGGTTAATTACATCCACCAAGGAGGTTTTGTTATTGCCGGTGTCTGTTTTTTTTTGTTTGTAAATTTGTTATGTTGCTAACAGAGAAACAAACTAACTCAAAAAATTAAGGATGGATTTCAATGAAATTTTTAGGAAATGTCCAAATTGAGACAAGGAAGAACTGATTAGATTTTGGTGTTGATCCGGATCACCGTCTGGATCCGCCATGATGAGAAATGTGATTTTCGTGAATAACTACTGAACTAAAATAGATATCATTATGAATCCAGTTGCTAATGGTATGTTTTCATGGTCAAGGAATCTAAATATTTAGATGAAATAAGGGTAGGAGTAATATTTATGGTGAAAATCACAATATGGGAGAGGACTGTGGTGCTGGCGGAGGTCTGAGCTCTCCGAGTGCTTCTCTAGTTCTAAATATAATCTGCTAAAAGCTAGAATAAAAATGTAGGTCTTGCTTTTAAAAATATGAACAGTAGGAGCTGCTCTCAGGTCTTCAGGCAGACCGTTACACGGACGAAGGCTGTAATGTTGAAATGAAGCTCCACTGTGAGTTTTAGTTCTCACTTTGGGTAATTATTAAAAGGCCTCTTCCTGAAATCATTTAATTGGTTAAAAGCCAGTTTCTTTAAAGTCTTACTTAAAAATGATGGATTGGAAACTGGCCTGTAGTTCTCTAAAATATATGGGTCCAAATTATTTATTTTTCTTTTACAGAATTTGACTTAAAGTCAAGAAATACACTTTCCTTCAACTTTATTTTGTTCTGATGTTTTGACACTTATGGATGAAATGTCCCTGCAGTAACAAAGAGTGTCCAACCTGTCGTAAGAAGCTGGTGTCCAAACGGTCTCTGCGGCCCGACCCGAACTTCGATGCTCTGATTAGTAAGTGACGCACGCCTCATAATTCAGGATATTAATCATGATGGCAGAAACAAAACCATGTGTTTGGTCCCATTTCAGGTAAGATTTATCCGAGCCGTGACGAGTACGAAGCCCACCAGGAGAGAGTGTTGGCCCGCATCAGCAAGCACAACAACCAGCAGGCCCTGTCCCACAGCATAGAGGAGGGGCTGAAGATACAGGCCATGACCAGGTGAGCGGGCCGCAGGTGTTTGACATGCAGGTTCTGGCTCTGGGTTTCCTGCAGGTCTGTTGATGATGAGTTTTAAAAATAAATATGTTTGATAATAATGATAACCGTGCTGATCATTTTGGTCACAATCCCAACCACTTTGAAGATTCTGTCTTCTTCAGTAAATACTAAGGCTACTTTTGATTTGATCATTTAATTTGTGTTTTTGTCAGACTGCAGCGCGGGAAAAGACACACGGTGGAGAATGGCAGTGGAGCGGAGGACAACGGAGACTCCTCCCACTGTAGCAACGCCTCCGTCCACAGCAACCAGGTGAGACAGAGAGGAAGTCCATCACAGGTGTTTCAAGCCCGACTGTCTAACCGCAGAATTTCCCCTCCTTAAGATTCTGACAGGGTTCACTTTTTTTCTTTTGCTTGTTAATCAGAAGCACAAATGTGTGAAACACAGACAGATGTTCCTCAACATTTTCTTTGAGTCAATCAGTCAACCCTTTTTTACTGATTACATCCACCAGTAGGCCTGTCACGATAATCAATAAATCAATTAACCGAACAATAAATAAAAACGTCCTCGGTAAGTTTGCGGGCCTCAATAAACTGACACATGCATGTTTGTTTTTCTCCTGTTTTTCTACCAAAGAGGTTAAATGAGAAGATGGCTCACTCTGTCCATCTTTCCTAACACTGGGGTTCATCGGTTCTATAGCAGATTTATAGCGAAGTGAGCATCTGTCAGACATGCAATCTTTGCACACACAGAGAGCTGAAGTGAGCGTCGTGAGGAGTAACGAGGAAACAAACGCTAATATGATTAAAGGCACGAAAGATACAGTTCCTAAGCTGGCTACCACAGCCCCAGTGTGAGAATATTTTGGTTTTAAACAGATTGAACAAGGTGTGAGTTCATGAACACCGACGAGCTGATATGTCGAATTTGTTTGAAAGTAGTGGTGACGAAGAAGAAGAAGGGGAGGTGCAGCAGAGTCTTCGTCCTGACAGTCAGTCCTTACAGAGGCGTTTGGTCGGCAAAGTAAATGTAAATAAAACAGCAAAATGGTGCACGCTCAAAGACAGTGTTGTTCACTACATTGTTAAAGAAATGCAGCCCTTCAATACGGTTGAAAAGCCAGAAATGTTACAAACGTCTGACAGACAGCACAAATTGACTGGGAGAAAGTACGTGTCACAGACACAAACTGTATAAACTACATTTTATTTATTGTTTTTAGTTTTGTGAGTGTTTTTATTGGAGTTTTGTTTTTTTCTTTACAGAGACAGGATCTATTTTTTTTTTATTGTTTTTGATTAGTATGATTTTTTTATTTACATGCAATTTTTCCCAAAAGAGAGTCCATTTCATTTTCATTTGTTTTTTATTTCTCTTTTTTTTAATGGTTTGTTTAATTTGTTTTATTTGAAAGATCTTAACCTTCCAATTACAGTTAAATACTCTGAAGAAATCAAAGTTTTTTGCTTTTGATATGGTGTACTCACTTTATTATGACATATATTATAATTACATTAATGGAAAAATAATATTGACAATAATATCGTTAATTGTCAATAATTTTTTGGACAAATATCATCCAGCAAAATTTGTTATAGTGACGCCTATCCACCTAGGAGGTTATGTTATTACCAGCGTCTGTTTCTCTGTTAGCAACATAACTCAGAATGTTATGGACAGATTTCGATGAAATTTTCAAGACATTTCCAGATTGGGACAAGGAACAAATAATTAAATTTTGGGAGTGATCCGGATCACCGTCTGGATCGACCATGACAAAAAATGTGATTTTCGTGGATAACTACTGAACTAAAATAGATACCATTATGAATCATGTTGCTAATGGTATGTTTTCATGGTCTAGTAATCTAAATATTTAGATGAAATAAAGGTAGGACTAATATTTATGGTGAAAATCACAATATGGGAGAGGACTGTGGCGCTGGTGGAGGTCTGCGCTCTCCTAGTGCTTTTCTAGTTGATTGATTGTATAGTGCCAATACACAACAAGTGTAACCCTTATAAAGCCTTTATAAAGCAAAGTCAGGCTTTCCATTAGCTTTTAAAGATGTTACAGCCACTCATGGTGCTGGATTGTGTACTAGTAGACAACTTTATGCACATAGTAGTACTATAGTAGACTTAAAAATGTTTCTTGTAGAATCTTAGAGCTTTACTAGTGGTACGAGTAACACAAGACTGTCTGCAAGCTGATGCTTTTGCTTTACTGGCAAGGTCTACTCACGCAATGGTGCAGCAAAACTATTTTCTAGTACAACAAATGTTTTGTTTACCAGTATTACTAATGAGCGTGAAATATTTCACGAGTAGTCCTAGTAGAATGTTTTAGTCTACTTGTAGTACGAGGAAAGCCAAAAGATTCACAGGTAGTATTAGTAGTATGATTTTCCGTCTACTATAATGGCCCTCTTCCACTAGCAGGCCTTGGCCCTACTCTACTCGGCTCTACTCGATTTGCAGCGTGTTTCCACTAGCCTGGTACCTCCTAAAACAAGCTAGTTTTAGTACCTACTCCGCTCTGGTTCCAAGCGAGCTGAGTCCATACTAAAAGATGACGTCATCGACTGCCGGCTACTGATTGGTCAGAAAATGTCGTCATCGATGAGCCATGAGCGCGACGACCTAGCATGCTAGCGGTAGCTACCATTAGCTTACCCTCATACGTCTTTTCTTTGCAGCTGGATTGCTCTCGTCCTCGGCTTCATTCTGTTGTATAGCTTCCAAAACTCTCCTGTGCTTCTCAAGGGGTATTTCTTCTTACCACCTGCAGCCTTCTTCTGTTTTCCTTTTTTACTCGGTTTGAAAGTAGTATGACGTAAGAAGAAGAAGGAGGTGCAGCGGAGTTCGCCCTGACAGTCAGTGCTACTGAGGCGCTGGTCTGCAAAGTAAGTGTGTTTTTTGTCAGACTGCAATGGCAATGGAAAAATACGCCACCCTGTTGAGCAGGTGACTGGGGCTAATGGAAAAGCAGCACAAGGCGAGTAGAGGAGAGTAGGGCTAATGGAAAAGGGCCATAAGCTAGGGCTGAAACGATTCCTTGGATAATCCAGATAGGTCCCGCCACTGTCAGACCATGTTTGGAATTTTTACATGTTTTTTGAAATTTAATCCCAATTTTGCTGCTATAATCAATTTTCCTTAGCCATTTTTTTTTTGCAATTTCATACCTATTTTTTACCTATTAACTTTTTTTCCACTTTCGTACACATTTTTTTACCCAGTTTTTACAATTTCATACCTATTTTGCTTCTGTTCTTCACTTCTTCACTTTTTCTCCAATCTTTTATCCTTAGATTAATTTAATGTCATATTGGTTTTACTATAAAAAGATCTACTGCTTATGTTTGTAGAGTAAATCGTAATTGCAATATTGGGGAAAAATATCGCAGTTAGATTATTTTCTCAAATCGTTCAGCCCTAATCGATACCAGCCCTACTGCCAAGCAGTTGAGCTGGGAGTTAAAGGGTTAATGACTTTAAAGCTCAAATGAAAGTGAATAAAAAGGACAAAACAAAGACATAACGTCCTGACAGAAGAAACAAACTAACCCTCCTCTTGAACTCGGTGCTTCAGGAGGCTGGGCCGAGCATCAAACGCACCAAGACGAGTGACGACAGCGGCCTGGACATGGACAACGCCGCAGAGAACGGGGGCGGAGACTACAACGCGCATCCTGAAGGTAACAAGAAACAGATATGAGCAGAGAGCGCAGCTTCCCTGATGGAGAAGGACGCTTGACAACAGGTAGACCCGACTACACTAAGCATTTGTCTGATTGAAAGTAGTGGCAGGACGACACCTCGTAAAGTCTCTAACGCATGTGTCTGTGTGCCTGTTTAGCATGGAGTTTGTACCACGCTACATTAAGACATCGGGGAACGCCACTGTGGATCACCTGTCCAAGTACCTGGCAGTGAGGCTGGCTCTGGAGGAGCTGAGGAGAAACGCAGAGGCCAGTCCTGTGAACGTGGAGGCGGCTTCAGAGAAACAGTACACCATCTACATCCCGACAGCCGTAAACCAGTACACCGTGAGTGCCAACAGACACAAGACCAGAGATAACAACACCTTAGGCATCAAATACTAAATCAAACATCAGCTTTCACACCAGGCACGTGAATGTCCTTCAGCTCTGTCTTCATATATCAACCCAGTCATGAGCTCCTGTTGCAAGTTTAGGAAGACCCACAATTAAAGATATAACCATATAAAAACTTCATATCACGGTTATCATTATTATCACAGTAGTGTTGGCGCAGTGAGCTCAGAATGTTGTACTTTTACACACACCTGAAATCATTTAACCCCTTTAATAATCATTTGTCATTATTATGTTATAAATGTTTACACTGTGTGTAATTGTAACATGTATGCTACCCTATCAGATCTAATTTAAGTTAATAAAGACAGCACCACTGTCATTATCTGGGCTAGTTCAGAAGACTAGGCTAGACTCAGGGAGTGAAGAGGAAGACACCGAGCACATCTTTAATTTGAGTGACACCGTGTATTGAATATAAATTAGTTGTGCAATCCACATAAATATTTACACAAAAAGAAATTTGAATGGCCATTCATAGATATATACACATATACAATTTCATCATTCATATATTGTGAGACAAGTTCAAGGTATTCATGAATTCTAAATTTGTTAAGGAAAAAAAACAAAAGTCACTTTCACCTAGGAACAATAACAAACAAAAATAAATCTCAGGTGCAACCGATTTCAATAGTCCAACAATTGAATGTCCAAAGTGGGGGGAAAGAAAAGTCCAATTGTGGGACGTTGACTGTGTGTAGTTAGTTGGGCCGTTGATGAGTTTAAGGGCAAACAACAATTAGAAAAACAAAAAGAGTGGCTGCACAATGGAGCCTCCTACCACCCTGACCAGAGCAAAGGAGGTTCAGTTGATCAATCAGGCACAATCTTCGGGCTTCGTGCCCAGGCTAGGCTCTGTCGCTCGCCATCATTTTGGCCTGTATAAAAACAGGTTCAATTATATTTCTTGAGTGCACACACTAACCTAAATAACACAGACTGTGTTAAATAAATGATCAATCAGTATTGTACAATATAATCAAATCAAAGCCAAAAATAAATCTAACCTATTTTACAAACACTCACACATTTTAGTTTGCCTGCAGCATTAGTGTCCATGTTACAGCTCGTTATTAGGGATGCACCGAAATGAGAATTTGTGGCCGAAGCCGAATAGAATATAAACGCTTGGCCGAATACGAAGACATGTTTTTAAAAGAAAGTAATTGTTTATTGAATATTATTATATTTTTTAATATTCCAGTAGCCTTTGCTTTTCACAAAAAGCCCAACAAAGTTTTTCATTCATATTAAGCCTTCAAACAAAACAAAACATGCATTAAAAAAATACTAAAGTGCATTGAAAAGGATATAAACCAATAATACCAACAAATAAATAATCGTCCTTTTGACACAAGGCTGCTTTAAGGCTGTCACTTTATATTTGATATTTGAATAGTCGTTCGAATATGGGGATAAATATCTGTAACCGAATAGTAAATAAATATTTGAATATAAAAAACTTAGTGTGGCGACACATCAGGTCTGGAACAGTGGATCGTTCTGTCCAACAGAGGGCGCTGTGAGCACAGCTTCCGTCAGTCATATCTGCTGCTCTCTTGACCTCAGTAAACAAAGAGTTTCCACTCCGAGCGGACATTAGCAGCTCTGAATCATCTGAGGAGAGCTGTGTGGAGGTAGTTTTGGTTCTGCACCGTTGATGGCAAACTTAAAATCAAAGACCAGGCTGTGTGTTCTGTGAAATACAGTTTGCAGCTCAGCTGTCGGCTTTTCAACAAGCTATACGGCCGAGTGCAGCGGCGCTTCATCAAGAGTTTAACCCCGTGTGACTGTGTTGTTTTCAGTGGTGGATAAGAGAGTCTCTGTCCCTTACGGGGGGTGGGTAATCGAATATCTTCAATTATTTTGGTACCAACGTACTACATACTACATACTCATGTGTATATACTGTATACTACATACTATAAGTATGATTAGGATGCCAACCGTTCACACTGTAGTATACTACTAAGTTTCCCATGATGCATTTCAAACCTCCGACAACAAAAATCAGAAGCACACCAGGCTATCAAATATCTCTGTTGATTCACCACATTTGAAAGTTCAGAGAGCATTTTAGGCAAGAAAGTCACCACGTAGAATACCAAAATGTGGTCATTAGAGCCATAAAACGCACCGATACAAATTTCATTTTGGCATTTCGGACATTACGCTATGTGCGCCATCATGCTATAGAAGAAACTCCCGGTAGTCTCCAAAACAAGAGCCCAATTTACAAAAGCATTAAAGAACTAAAAGGAGATAATAAAAGATGCTTTTATTTTGAAAACAGGAAGTTTGCTAGTGGCTGATTTTTAGCTGAGTGCCGGTCGCTCTTGCATGGCGCAATGCATTATGGGGCGTTTGAGTGTGACTAGTATGCCCACCTCGCATACTTAAAATTTTTTTCGATATAGTATACATCCTGGTATTTCTCACACACTCAATCTTTTCATACTATCTAATGTGAACACACTACATACTCATTTTGACGTCACACTTAATATGAGTAGGTTGTTAGCATGCCATTTCAGACACGGCCTTAGACTTCACCACTGCCTCATGTCACACTCTGTCAGAACTTCTCTGAACAGAAATGAAGGTCCGATTGTCTGAAAAGTCCGTAGAGCTTTGACTTCGACTCCTGCCTGAATCCTAAAAGTCTAAAATGCAGGTCTGTGTCTGCAGGTCCTGAACGGGTCGTTCTCCCTGGAGCTGGTCAGCGAGAAGTACTGGAAGGTCAACAAACCCATGGAGCTCTATTTCGCTCCGACTAAAGAACACAAGTAGACACGTTAGCACACACACACAAACATCCACACGCATGCACACACACAGCAGGAAGTACACATGGACGCTGTTACAGCTTCACACACAAACAGAGGAGAGTGTGTGTGCCTGTGTGTGAGGCAGAGGAGCGGCCCGCCCTCCCACGGACTCTTGTAAAAAGAAGAACATTGTTTTATATTCTCTGTATCTTTCTGTGTCTCTTTCTATCTTTTTCTCTGTAGGAGGAGTCAGATCAGCACAGCAGCTTCTGGTAAACCGTTAGTTCACACTCAGAAAAGTTAAGTCTGCAGCGGCGGCTCGGTCTCGGTTTGATCTCGGTTAAAGACTTTACTCACAAAAAGTGTTTGCACTTCTTCAGAGAGGCAGGACGATTCCACCGCGGAGTGGATCTAAAAGAAAATCATCTCAATATTTCACTTTGGAAGCACAGTTGGAAATTATCCCTCAGTTAAGTATGATCAGCATTAGCCCCTAAAGTCTGTCTTTCTATCAGCTTGATTACTCAAAGTGAATGAAGTGGTTTGTTAACATGGCTCTAATCTAGGGATGCACTGTTTTTAGATATGCTGATATTTTTAAAAATGTTTTTGCCAAGAATGATAATTATCCTCCAGAGCACAAACCCTTCACTTTACTAAACTGACCTGTTCCTGTCATGGTGATATTTTGTTAGAAACAGACGTAAAGTAAGAAAAACAACCTTTAATTCTTTGATAAATGACACCTTGGATTTATGTTTTTATTATAACACATTCTGACGATATTACTGCCAATAGGAGGAAACTTTTTAGATCTGCAAATATCAAAAATGCACATTTTTGGTATTTATCTGCTAATTTGTTCCGTTGATATTGTGCATTCTCAATCTAATGACCCTTTTCCACTAGCACGCCTTGGCCCTACAGCGTGTTTCCACTAGCCTGGTACCTCCTAAAACAAGCTAGTTTTAGTACCTACTCTGCTCTGGTTCCAAGCGAGCTGAGTCCATACTAAAAGATGACGTCACCGACTGCCGGCTACTGATTGGTCAGACAATGTCGTCATCGATGAGTCATGAGCGTGACATCCTAGCATGCTAGCAGTAGCTACCATTAGCTTACCCTCATACGTCTTTTCTTTGCAGCTGGATTGCTCTCGTCCTCGGCTTCATTCTGTTGTATAGCTTCCAAAACTCTCCTGTGCTTCTCAAGGGGTATTTCTTCTTACCACCTGCAGCCTTCTGCTTTCCTTTTTTACTCAGTTTGTGACAGAAAGACACAGAGCTTCTGGTATTTTGAAAAACAGAAGTTTGCTAGTGGCTGATTTCTAGCTGAATATTGGTCAAGCGTTGGGCAGGTGACTGGGGCTAGTGGAAAAGCAGCACAAGGTGAGTAGAGTAGAGTAGGGCTAGTGGAAAAGGGCCATACCCTTCATGTGCAAAAACAAACCTCTGTCATCGTCATCAGGACAGTAAGTGTGCTCGGCTGTGGTGTTTGTGTCACGTCACAGTGATGAGAAGAGACCATGACGCTGCACACATGTTAACGCTGAGTTTAGCTGCTCATACTTGGAGTGATCAGCAACATCCCATCATCTAAGATGACATGTTTAAACTCAAATAGGATGTCAGCTTGTCCAGAGCGTCTCGTGGGTGTAAACATCACAGTGTGAAACATCAGCGTGCATGGGGCTCTTTAAATGTATGCATCACTTCTTTAGTTTTTACTGAAGAGCATAGACGGTGCGACTAAAAGCCTGCAGCGTTTCTCATTTTGTTTTTGGATCACTGCTGATTTTAAGGTTACATGCTTTGTTAATATAATCTTCCCAAACAAACACAACTTTAATGTTTTTTAAGGTAAATGTAGTGAGACAGTTGAGCATCAGACTACAACACAGAGCCACTTGTACTTTTCGAGTTTCTGCTTCATTGAAAGCCTGATCAGTTCCTCATGAATTATAGATGACTGTGTTTGGGTCCCACGTTACTTTAAAAGTAGCTTTAGTGGTTGGACACTTGCTATAGGTTAAATCCTGTGTTCATGCTTTAATCTAAAAACAGTCAATCTCATGGGAACCAGAGGCTCAAACTAGGAGACAAAGGTTTTTCCTGACATCTTACCTTCACTATGATCTCAGTAAAACCGGTGATCACCACAGACTGTGATCCTTATATACGTGATGAATCTGTCGGTGTCCGCCGATGAGCTGCTGTGCTGATCCGGCTCCTGTAGGAACAAACTGTCCTGATATTTGTGCTGCTCGTCCTTTTATAAATGTCTTTTGTAACTCAGAGTTGGAGGAACGTGTGACTGGAGGATTATTTTGTTTTTGCAGAGTCACAGAGTTGAACTTTACAAACCGGCTCTTTTGCAAGGACACCGTTTGCTCCTGAAGCAAAGAGACTGGAGTTCTGGTGAAGCAGTCCACTTTGGTTTGGTTCAGTCCACATGGTACCAGAGCCGAGGACTGGGAAGGTAAATACGTCCACGTCTTACCTTTCCTGCCTCCTTGGATCCTACAGAAGAGCAGAGAAGGCTGAAGTGGGGCTCTGGTGGGCGGTCTGGGTCTCCTGGTTCAGAAGTGGACTGCCTGATGGGGGCGTGGTCTCTCCATGTGAAACCCACATCAGCAGAGTTCTGTTTGTTTCAGTCTCCGTGTAGCTGACTGAAGAGTCTGGACGTGTTTGTATCATAATTGTGAAAGTGTTTTACTGCCTTATCTCTTTTTTTTTGGATCTGATTCGGTACTGTTGTGCCCACAAGAACCCAACTGGACAAAAACCCATTAAACACCTTTCTGTTTCAAAGTGGACGCTTGTCACTGGTGTGTCTGTGTGCAGGAGCAGAGCTCTCTGGGTTACTCATTTATATATACAAAAGTATATGTATACTCAGTTTACATATATACAGGCCACACTGTGTTATCAGGCACTCTCAATGAAGAAAAAGGATATAAAGCTTCAAAATAGGGTTACAACACTAATATAATTAAACTTAATTCAGTCACAATTCAATGAGTATGACACATAAAGCTGATTTAAGATCACTATCATGCAATAAAACAATGAATGTCTACCAGATTTTAACCCTTCTTTAAATAAAGAAAGAGTCATAAAAGATCTCTTGAGTCAAAGTAAGCTCTTTAACACTTTGGCATTGTAACCGTGCAGCTGCCTGTTTGTCCTCATTCTGTTTGTAACACTGATGTGTTTCCACTGGGTGGCGCTGCTGCACATGAATATGATTGTTTAGAAAGAGAAAATCAGAAGTGAATCTTCGCTGCCAGCTTCTCAGAAATCAAACAGTAAAACTGGACAGAGTAAGAAAAAAAATCACATATTTCCAGATTTTATAACAATCATGATTTAGCTGAAGGAAATAAAGAAAGAAATCCATTCATGCCCAGTTTAGATGTAAATGTTCTTTATTTATACAGCCCTCTACAACAAACCTTTTGGCAAAGTGCTTTACAATCATTTTATAGAAGTATAATCTTAGATATTCTTACTGAAAATAAGAATTTATGGTAGTGATGAACTCATGGATGCCCAGACCACAAGGTCATCTCTACCATATTTGTCTCTGTTAAGTATAAATGTGTTAAAGGCCTCTTGAGATGTGACATCCCATTTTCAGAGGGACCTCATGACTATGTGGCGATAAAGATAGATACTATAGATGTATCAACCATGGATATGGAGATCATGCTAATATCTACATTAACAGCTATAATGATAATGAACTGACATGTTCCTAATGAAATGGTCAAATACAGTCATGGAAAAAATTATTAGACCACCCTTGTTTTCTTCAATTTCTTGTTCATTCTAATATCTGGTACCACTAAACGTATAATACAATGAACACAACAAAAAATGCAGCTGGTCACATAATACTTTATGTCCTATTTGACATTCTTCAGCTTAATTGATTCCCAGGGTATATAAGAGGCCATTTCATGTCACAAGCAGCACTGCACATGCAAAGGCCTAGAGTGGTTTCCTGCTTACATTCAAGCCGTAGCACAACTCAGAAGTTGTCAGCTCTCACATAATGCCTAAAACAAAAGAATTATGTGAAGCCACAAAGGCAGCCATCTTGGCACTGCTGGAAATTGGCATGAGTGAGAGACAGGTAGCGAAAAAACTGAAGATCTCCAAGACAGCCGTTCATTACAACAAAAAAAAACAAGCTGAACATGGCACTACCAAATTGCTACCTGGCCGTGGCAGGAAACGTCTTTCTACCCCACGAGATGACCGTGCACTCATCCGTTCCTGTGTCAGGAATCGCCGCCAGACCTCCAGGGACCTTAAAATGAGTGGGCACTGTCGAGAAATGTGACTTGTTCAGCAAGGACAGTTCGAAACCGACTTGTTGAAGCTGGTTTGAAGTCACACAGGACAAAAAGCCCTTCATCAATGAAAGGCAGAGGAAGGGCCGGTTACTCTTTGCTCGAGACCACAAGGATTGGACTGTTGATGATTGGGCTAAGGTTCTCTTCAGTGATGAATCCAATTTTGAATTGATGCCCACTCCAGCCAACTTACTGGTTAGGAGGAAGCCTGGAGAAGCTTACAACCCAGACTGTCTTGACCCTACAGTAAAACATGGGGGTGGATCAGTCATGATCTGGGGTTGTTTCAGTCTGAGTAGAACAGGGCAAATGCAATTGTGTGAAGGCCGAATGAACCAGGTCATGTACAGGACTACCCTTGAAAACAGTCTTCTTCCATCAGCTGGAAAACTCTTTCCTGCCTCGAATGACTGGATTTTCCAACAAGACAATGCCCCTTGCCACACGGCAAGGTCAGTTAAAGCCTGGATGGAGAACCACAACATTGGCACCATGCCTTGGCCTGCTCAATCACCAGATCTTAATCCAATTGAAAACCTGTGGAAAATCATCAAACTCAAAATGGAGAACCACAAGCCCAAAAACAAAGAAAATTTGTTTGAATTTGTCCAACAGGAATGGGCTGCTGTGACAGCAGAACAATGTCAGAAGCTGGTGGAGAGCATGCCAAGACGCATGGCTGCAGTCATCAAAAACAATGGTTATGCAATCAAGTATTAACTCTTGTATCATGTGTTTAAAGCGAAAACAGAAAAACATGGAATGCTTAAAAGTAGTGTTTTTGGCGGTACAATGCCATAGCTATTGATGTAAGAATTTAAGTAATTTTGGTTATTATCAAGAAAACCATGGAAAATAAATAGTTCTTAGTTCTTAAATTAAACTCTCATGAGCTATTTTTGTTGTTATCATTATAATTGTCCAAACCATGGATATGGAGATCATGCTAATATCTACATTAACAGCTATAATGATAATGAACTGACATGTTCCTAATGAAATGGTCAAATACTGTATGTGTCATGTCTATAATTGTAGTTTTTAAGGCTTTATGACTCCACAGCAGCAGGCAGTCTCCACCAAGGATCCCAGACCACCTACAAGGATGATGTTTATTACCTCCGCCAAGGAGGTCATGTTTTCAGGAGAGTTTGTCCGTCCGTCTGTCCGTAAATGGTAAATGGACTTGAGCTTATATAGCGCTTTTTCTAGTCTTTTGACTACTCAAAGCTGCTTTACACTGCAGGTCACACCTACCCATTCACACCCATTCACTCTCACATTCACTCACTGATGGTTCAGAGTTTCTATGTTAGTTATCCATCAGTATCTCTAACACATTCACACCCTTTCATGCCCATTTATACACCACTGACTGTCTGATGGGGTTAAGTGTTTTGCCCAAGGACGCATCGCCATGTGTCACCCGGAGCTGGGCTTGAACCTGCAACCTCCTGATCACTGACCAAGCGCACTATCAAACTGCGCCACCATCCGTCTGTGAACAAAATAAGTCAAAAAGTTATGGATGGATTTGGATGAAATTTTCAGAAAATGTTCAGCATGGGAAAAGGAAGAACTGATTTGATTTTGGTGTTGATCTGGATCAGCGTCTGGCTGCCATGGCAAAAAATGTGATTTCTGTGAATAACTACTAAACTAAAATAGATATCACTATGAATCCAGTTGCTAATGGTATGTTTTCATGGTCAAGGAATCTAAATATTTAGATGAAATAAAGGTAGGACTAATATTTATGGTGAAAATGACAATATGGGAGAGGACTGTGGTGCTGGCGGAGGTCTGCGCTCTCCGAGTGCTTTTCTAGTGTTGAAAATGTAACATGTGGAGCCCAGACAGAAGAGCTGCTGCAGATCCAAAATAAATCAAATCAAAAATCTGTCCCCACAGATCGAGCAATCTGGATCACCAAAGTCTAATCATGTCTTAGAGTGGACCTTTGACAGTGACACGTCTCTCTGTGCTGTGCAGTATTTTATGTTCCTCTCAGCTGTTCTTAGTTTATAGACCTGAAGGACGTGGACTTGCCTGTTTGATTAAGACAGATGAGAAATTTTTCACTCAGGAAGGCAAGTCAGATTGTTGGCACAAATGAGAACATATTTCTGAATGTAGACATTGTTTTAAGCTCATAAAATACTTCAGCAACACATAATTCAAACTGATATATTTCCCAGCCCTATAATCCATTTCTCTGGAGCCTCGCTCACAGCTCGGATGGTAAGAGCTTTATTTAAATATCAGAAATACTTTTCTGTGAAAAATTAACTTAACTTTAAGTTAATTTAATTAAAGGTGCTATGAGGAGAATCTGTTACTGGTGACATAAAGACTCTGCTACCCATGAGCACGCACGGCGACTGTCGTAATGCTGCGTTCCAGTAACCTCTGAACTGGGAGTGACATCATCTCCGACTTATTGGTGTTCCAGTTGAAGTCAGAAAAAAACATGCCGATCTACCAGGCTATTGTTAGCTGTTGTTAGCACACCCTGTGTTGTTGTATGAAGAATGTGATTATCACTATGGCAGCATTTTTGTAAATATAAGTCTAACAATACTATGTATACAGCTGATCTAGAGCGACACACCCCAGTCAGAAGTGCAAATAAATGGATTATTACAGGAGCTAAATAACTGTTCACACTGGGGGCATCCATCTTCCATTGTCAACTCAGGGGTGGCGAGGTTTCACCGAGTTCCCAGCAGGAAATTCAGACTTTGGGGGACGTTCCAGGTACAGTTTTCTACTCGGAACTCAGAAATTCCTACTTCTGACTACAACTGGAACGCACCACAAGCCAAAGCGTGTGTTTGTTGTGATGCTAATGAATGCAGCTCAGACCTTCCTCAGAACTCTGCATTGCTTTACAACTTCTTTTTTCAACAACTTACAGGATGCAAAGCCACGAGGTAATGTATCTCTTTCTAGTTACGTAGCGGTAGTTTTTGATGTGTGACAACAAGCAATTTCTGGAAAACTTAGTATTGTAGTTTTGTAGCCGGCTATATATGGCTACTTACAGCCCGATGCTCTAAGACGTGTCTGAATAATATAAATTTGCTCTAGTTTTAATTGTCTTGTTCCTGAAGTTGAGTATCCAGGCCAGTCCAACCCTGTCCGACCCGACCGGAAGGCTAAGGAATAGCATTTATAGATAACCTATTTTGATGCTATAAAACTCATCTTAAAGTGTGTATTTCCATCAGGCATATATCTGAAAGTCAGACTGTTTTGTTATTACTTAGAAACTCCTCACAGTCTCTTTAAAGCATTTATATAAAATATACACAGAACTTTTGAAGTTGCTGTCTGTGCTTTTCAAAGTTAAAGTTTGTTTTGGTGTTTCAGGTTAAAAATTCATTTGAACTAAACTGATTTTTAAAATCTTTTCGTCCTTTAAGACTCCACAGACGTCCTGTTAGCATGTTTTTATTTATTAAACCTGTGAGCTGGACAATCAAAAACCAGGTGATCCAGACTCATAGTGACATGCCACTGCTCTGTTAGTCTGTAGACCAGGAGCCACCAACCTGTAGGTCTTCATCTTCTTATAGATGTTTTGGACCACTGGAGTTTAAGACTAGATGCTTCACCCTTCATCTGACACACAGGAAATCTTTTTGCTTATCCATGACAAATCTGGTGGATCCAGCTGCTCTGCAAAAGCAGTCTGACTGGTTTCTCTCCACCTCATCAGTTTTTAGCATTAGAAAGATGTTAAGAGAACTAAACTGTGTTTTATGGTAACTAGGGATGGAACGATACACTTAAACTCACGATACGCTGCACCTCGATATGCCCGGGTCACGATACGATACGACACGATACAATATCAAAAAAGAAAAAAATATTACTATCAGTGTTGGGCACATTACTTCAAAAAAGTAATTAGTTATAGTTACTTGTTACTCTCCCAAAAAAGTAACTGAATTACTAATGGAATTACTCCTTCATAAATGTAATTAGTTACCAGGTAAAGTAATTGATACTTACTTTTTTGAAAAATCTTTTCCTCTTGAACTGTGTGTCTCTGTGTCCTTCCTTGTTGTTTCCTGCTGCAGCAGCTCTGACATCATCAGTTCTCCAACAGCGCGTGCAGGGGAATTTACCTGATAGACTAGAATGGGGGCAAAGTGCTCCGCAGTAGCTTCACCAATGCACAGCGCTGCGTTGGTGAGAGCCAGCGCGCACCAAGGAGCTGGAGATTCGCTTCAGATCTATTTTCTGCGTGGCTGCAGATAGAAGTTGAATAAATCACGAAGCTGTGTGGTTGGGACCAGCAAAGGGACCTTAGAGAAGGGAAGTGAGGTGTTATTTATTTCTTTTCTCAGTCTATAACATGTTTTATGAGCGTGTAACATCGCTGTGCTCATCATGAGAGCCTGTGGCTCTCTAGGGATCAGCCCTCCCCCTACGGGACTGCAGCTGCAGCGCTGCTCGGTGTGCCCTTTCAGTGGGTTTTGTCTGTCAGGGCAAGACCGTGGCGCGGCACTCCCGTCTGCCGTGGAATTTGAGGGTGAGGCTGGTCGGGTAACAGCTGCTTGACATCGGTGCAAAGTAACGCGCCACATTTCCCTGTTATTAATGGTAACGGCGTTGTAACGCATGAAAAAGTAATTAATTAGATTACCCGTTACTGAAAAAAATAATGCCATTAGTAACGCCGTTATACTCTAACGCCGTTATTACCAACACTGATTACTGTGTAATTACAACTTATTTGTTTTTGTTTGAGTTGCACACAGGAAAACACAAGGCCTAACAGCCAAACACAAACAATAACACTCTCTCTAACCCTAGAGAGGTTAGAGAGAGTGTATGCTAACGAGCAGTAGGCTTGTTTTCGCCGTCTTCGTCTTTTTTAATGAGAAAGCCAAAATACTGCCAGACAGATGACTTGTATCCAGGCGGAGCTTCCTCAATTTCGACCTCATTCGACTTTTTGGAGGCAAGGTAGTTGGTGCTAATGTTTGTTGTCATCACTTCTGGTCACATGCGCTATTACTGGACGTGACGTCTTTATTTCACGATCCACCTTTTTTAAACTCGATGCATTTCGTCACGTACTGTGTTGCGATATTCTGCCAAATGATATTTCATCCCACCCCTAATGCTAACATTGTTCCAGTCCTTAGTGATGAGTTTTGTTTTAGGCTGCAGACATTTAAAAGTGTTAATGTGATTTTAAATCCACAGAATCTTTATTTTTAATTCCTGCCCTTTATCGCATTTATGGATTGAAGATTTTGTCTTTGGCTGTGAAGTTAGATCATCATTAAGATTTGAAGTTCTGTTTATGGTTCTCAAGGAATTAAAGCAACTTCTGCAATGATGATCTTCAGCTGAAGAAGGTCGGTGACCTCTGCTGTGGACAGTCTCATACAGCCCTGTTCAGTTAGCGGCCCAAAATCAACGTGACGGTTTCTTCGGTCCGGCGAGAAAAACATGAAAAACTTTTACAATCACTGACAAGGTGTTAGAAAAATTCCAACATTATCACAGACATTGAATCCAACACAATCTGAAAAGTTGCTGTTAATCAAAATACTTTTAATGCACTTTCAAATGTGACCAACAGATGTTTTTAATCTGCACTTTCTTATGTTCACACACACCTTAATATGTGCTGGAGTTTAAAGAAACAGTAGAACTTTAGTTTGAGTACTGCTCTTTATTGATTTTATGCTCTTTTGGATGTGGCAATAAATGAATAAATATCCAGTTTGTAATCTGTTTGTGTTTCGTTTACGTGGTAAACTTTGCTCACTGTCTGGCCCAGCTCATGTCCAAGTCTGAAAATCTGAATTTCTAATTGAACAGCCCTGCTCTAATGTTTACAGCAGATCAGCCTTAGGACCCACCACCATCTCAGGAACAAGAAATTAGGACCAACATCAGCTGAGTCGACGCTCCTGTTCTGTTATAGCTCTTTATTTTCAGATATATAAAAAAGAAGAGACCCACCCCCAATTATAATACACGTAGAAAACTTAAAGAAAACAAAGACGATTCAAAGATCAGGAAAAACAAATCCATCCCAGCATGCACTGGGAGCACAAAGAGGAAAGCTCCACCTGAGAGAGGGGAAGGGAAGCGTCTGAAATGTGGGCGTCGGCCTGGCGTGGCGTGCAGACGGAGGCGGAGACGGTGCCAGCACCCCCCTGCCCGACTGCTCCTCTAAATCCCAGAGCTCAGAGCAGGAGAACGGAGAGGAGGAGGATGAAACAGAAGAAGAGGAGGAGGAGGAGGAGGAGGAGGCTCGCTGCAGCTCCTCAGAGTCAGTCAGACTCAGATCTGGCACCAGCTCGGCGTCAGGCGTGGTCACACGGTTCTCCGGGCCGTCAGGACTCGGACTATGGATCCCACCCCTCCCACGGCGAGAGCCTGAGGAGGACAAACAGGAGAACTCAGGTGAGGAGGAGACGACAGCTCTGCAGGACTCAAGAGAAAAGTTCAGTGTTCTGCAGCATCATCGTCCACGTGAGCGTCAGTGAAGGAGGCAGGACAACAGGAGCTGAACACGCCAACGAGGTTCGGTCTCTGCAAACGTTTAAAAGATGACAGAAAAACTACTGCAGGAATTTACATGAAAATTTAACCAGAGCTTAGTTTGGTCCGAGAAAGAAGCCGACAGATTTCAGTGGTGATGCAGACATTTGTCCTGATGCAAAGAAATCCCTAAATTTTAAAAAGTTAACACTGGGCTGAATTAAAAAACCTCCTCTGCTGCTTTATCATAGATTTGCTTCTAATCTGACAGAACAGCATGGGCCCATGTCTCTATCATTAAAGGTGCAGTGTGTAGAATTTGGCATTTAAGCGACATCTAGTGTTCAGATTCTAGAATGAACCTAATTGTAACCAAAACGTAACGTCGCTGAGCAACGGAACACTGTGAAGACCAAAAGGGATCCTGAACACAGCACACAATTTATGTTGTGTGTGTGTTTATACACACAGTTTGAATCCCTAGGACAGAGTAACAACTTTCTATGCATCCACTGCCATCCTCTCCTCTTCTTCACCTGCATTACAGGTAGATTTCAGAACCGGTGGACAGATTCGCGTTTCGTTCTTTTTGTCCCTAAAAACCACCCGTAGACAACACGGCGGATCAATATGTCGGCCTACACGAAACAGCGGTAATCAAACTTTTTAATAAAGATTTTCCTAACTAAATAAAAATAAAGCAAACGTTTGATGAGGATGATTGTACTCCTATTTTTACGGGCTTTACATACAAATAGAAACATATATCTCCTATCTTCACTGTTTCTGTTTGGCGAAATGCGGAGGATGTATCAAATGCCACATTCTACACACTGCACCTTTAAGGTTAGTTTCATCTGAATCTAATCAAAAACAACATTGAACTCAATAATGGCATTCTAGGGCTGCAACTATGGATTCTTTTTGTAACCGATTATCAAGTTATTGTCGATTAATCGAGTAATCGGATAACAGTTACATTGCGCTTCCTGCTTTTTTTTTTTTAATTGAATCACTACGCATTATTATTATTAGTAACAAACAAAACAGAAAAGCCAGGTCACTTCAATTAACAACTTATTTTTCTTATTTTGAACATTCTGAGCATAAATGGGATCTCAAAATCAAAATCTATACTTTTATTTTTACTCTGGGCCATATCTTGCTTTTTTCAGTATCTTTTTTTAAGTTTGGTTATTTTTATTTTATTTGTATTTATGTTTGTCTCTTCTTGCTAAATTATTGCCTTTACTACTGTACCATATTGATGATCTTATTTTGCTTACTTTATTTCTAGGACCAAATAATATCATACTTAGATACTAAGATCATTTAACTAGCTAATGTCCATTTCTATAACATATGAAAGCATTCCCTACACCTGCTTCCTCTACTCACTGTCAGTGTTTCCTCTTCTACTCTCTACAATCAAATTAAATGTAAAGTTATTGGATGTGAAAAGTATGTGAACAAAATACACATGATTCTATGGAGGATACAGAGCTGGTCCACAGTTCCACGACCAGGATGAAAACCACATTGTTCCTCCTGGATCCAAGGTTCAACAATCCGACGGACCCTCCTCTCCAGTACCCCTGAATGGACCTTACCGGGGAGGCTGAGGAGTGTGATCCCCCTGTAGTTGGAGCACACCTTCTGGTCCCCCTTCTTAAAAAGAGGAACCACCACCCCGGTCTGCCAATCCAGTGGCACTGTCCCCAATGTCAGCGCAATGTTGCTAAGACAATGTTGCTGTCTTGGTGTCAACCAAGACAGCCCTACAACATCCAGGGCCTTGAGGAACTCCTGGCGGATCTCATCCACCCCCGGAGCCCTGCCACCGAGGAGCTTCTTGACCACCTCGGCAACCTCAACTCCAGAGATAGAAGAGCCCACCACAGAGTCCCCCAGGTCTACTTCCGCACTGGAAGACATGCTGGTGGGATTGAGGAGGTCTTTGAAGTATTCTTCCCACCGATCCAGAATGTCCCGAGTTGAGGTCAGCAGCGCACCATCCCCACCATAGACAGTGTTGACAGCGCACTGCTTCCCCCTCCTGAGACGCCGGATGGTGGTCCAGAATCTCTTCGAAGCCGTACGGAAGTCGTTCTCCATGGCCTCTCTGAACTCCTCCCATGCCCGGGTTTTTGCTCTAGTGACCACCGAAGCGGCATTCTGCTTGGCCAGCCGGTACCTGTCAGCTGCTTCCGGAGTCTCACGAGTCAAGAAGGCCCGATAGGACTCCTAATTCAGCTTGACAGCATCCCTCACCTCTGGCATCCACCAGCAGGTTCGGGTATTGCCGCCACGACAGGCACCGACCACCTTACGACCACAGCTCCGATTAGCCGCCTCCACAATAGAGGCCCGGAACAAGGCCCACTCGGACTCAATGTCCCCTGCCTCCCCCGCCACATGGTTGAACTTCGCCCGGAGATGGGAGTTGAAACTCTTTCTGACAGGGGACTCTGCCAGATGTTCCCAGCAGACCTGCACCACACGCTTGGGTCTACCAGGTCTGACTGGCATCCTCCCCACCATCAGAGCCAACTCACCACCAGGTGGTGATCAGTTGAAGCTCCGCCCCTCTCTTCACCCGAGTGTCCAAAACATGCAGCCACAAGTCCGATGATGCGACTACAAAGTCGATCATCGAACTGCGACCTAGGGTGTCCTGATGCCAGGTGCACATATGAACACCCTTATGCTTGAACATGGTGTTCGTTATGGACAATCTGTGACGAGCATAGAAGTCCAATAACAGAACACCGTTCAGGTTCAGATCGGGGGGGCCGTTCCTCCCAATCACGCCCCTCCATGTCACACTGTCGTTGCCGATGTGAGCGTTGAAGTCCTCCAGTAGAACGAAGGAGCCCCCAGAAGGGGTGCTCTCCAGCACCCCCTCCAGGACATCCAAGAAGGGTGGATACGCTGAACTCTTGTTTGGTGCATAGGCACAAACAACGGTCAGGTTCCATCCCCCCACCCGAAGGTGGAGAGAGGCTACCCTCTCGTTCACCGGGGTAAACCCCAACTGCAGGCCTCGAGCTTAGGGGAGACAAGAACTGCCACCCTCGCCCGGCACCCCTCACCATCTGCAACTCCAGAGAAGAGAAGAAGAGAGTCCAACCCCTCTCAAGAGGACTGGTTCCAGAGCCCAAGCTATGCGTCGAGGTGAGTCTGACTATATCCGGCCGGAACCGCTCAACCTCACGCACAAGCTCCGGCTCCTTCCCCGATAGAGAGGTGACGTTCCACGTCCCTAGAGCTAGACACTGCAGCCACGGATCGGACAGCCAGGGTCCCCGCCTTCAATGCACCCGACCACTATGGCCCTTCTCACAGGTGGTGGGTCTATGCGAGGGGGGTCCCATGTCTCTCCTTTGGGCTGGGCCCGGCTGGGCCTGGCCGTGGGTGTAGGCCCGGCCACCAGGAGCTTGCCTGCGAGCTCCACCCCCAGGCCTGGCTCCAGGGGGGCTCCGGTGGCCCTCGTCTGGGCAAGGGAAACTTGGAGCCAATCTTCTTCTTCATAGTGGTCTTTTGAGCCATGCATTGTTTGGTTCCTCCCCCAGGACCTGTTTGCCTTGGGTGACCTACCAGGGGCATAAAGCCCCCGACAACATAGCTCCTGGAGTCATTGGGGCACTCAAACCCTCCCACCACGATAGGGTGGTGGCTCAGTGGAGGGCTTTCTTTACGATCGAGAAATGATTTCCCATGACATTTTACGCTGCTTTTTTGGAAACAGATTTTGATTTACTGTTTAAGTGGCCTAAATTTTATTTTGCATTGTTTTCAGTTTTTATATTTATTCCCTAACTTGCATTATTTTATCTCCTCATTATTTACGCTCAGCGTTTTTACTTCATTTTTATGTTATACGATTTTTGTTCACTAACAAGGTAAAAGGAAGGTCAATTATTTTCCAGGACATTTGACTTTTTTCTTCATTTTCCAGGTTTTCCAGGATGTATGAAAACTCTGTCTAAGACAAGCCCACCATTTTCACGACTACACCAAAATAACTTCACAGAGAGTTCATTCTTTTTGTTGTTAAACTCTTATGGCCCTTTTCCACTAGCACACCTTGGCCCTACTCTACTCGGCTCTACTCGATTAGCAGCGTGTTTCCACTAGCCTGGTACCTCCTAAAACAAGCTAGTTTTAGTATCTACTCCGCTCTGGTTCCAAGCGAGCTGAGTCCATACTAAAAGATGACGTCACCGACTGCCGGCTACTGATTGGTCAGACAATGTCGTCATCGATGAGTCATGAGCGCAACGACCTAGCATGCTAGCGGTAGCTACCATTAGCTTACCCTCATACGTCTTTTCTTTGCAGCTGGATTGCTCTCGTCCTCGGCTTCATTCTGTTGTATAGCTTCCGAAACTCCCCTGGGCTTCTCAAGGGGTATTTCTTCTTACCACCTGCAGCCTTCTTCTGCTTTCCTTTTTTACTTGGTTTGTGACAAAGAGCCACAGATTGTTGTGTTGTGCTCAAAATGACGTCACAGCAGTGCCGCTCAGCTGTTTACAGCAACACTGCACCCTGTTGGGCAGGCGACTGGGGCTAATGTACCCCTTTTCCACCAAGCTGGTTCCAGGGCTGGTGCGAGTGCTGGTGCTAGAGCCAGTTCGCAGTTGGTTCAACTGCGAACCTGTTTAGAACTGTTTGCTTTTCCACAAACGGGTGCCGGCCAGAGGGCTACGTCATCACATCAATGTATACGTCAGTATACGTCTCGCTAGTTTCCCATAACAACTAGCGCCGAATTCAATTGCCACTACAAAGATGGAGGACTACGTTGCGGTTCAAGTGTTGCTGCTGGCTTTTCGAGCCTTCCTTTGTAGAGCAAAAGTTGGCGATCCAGCAAGTTAATGCTACTCGACGATTATGCAACGAACAGCGATCACGCTTGAGAAGACGAAGGTAAGAATGCTTCCGTGTTTTTACTCTGCTTTGGTGCTTCCGTGTTTTCACCCGCCCCCACCCCCTGACGTAAGCCGTAGCCCCCGACGTAAAGTGGTTCTTTCTGCTGGCCCAGCAAAGAGTTGGTGCTTGCTAAGCACCGGTTTTGGGAGCCAGCAATGGGTGCTTAGTCTGTGGAAAACCAAAGAACTGGTGCTAAGCTGGCTCTAGCTCCGAACCAGCCCTGGAACCAGCTTGGTGGAAAAGGGGTAACAGAAAAGCAGCACAAGGCGAGTAGAGTAGAGCCAGGTAGAGTCGAGTAGAGTAGAGCTAATGGAAAAAAAAACTCTTCTCTGAGTGGATGATGAGTTTAATCAAAACTTCTCCTCTCCTCTGGTACTTCAGGTGACTTTTCGTACCTTTTCGTGCCACTGCAGCAGCACGGCGCTGCTGTTGTCTGACGGCTTCTCGAAGCCTCTGTAGATGTATTTCATCAGCAGGTCCACGCCGGCACGGTCCAGAGAGCCCACGGCCTTCTCTATGTCGCTGCTCTTAAAGCTGCTGAGCACCTTCACCACCAGCAGCTCCGCCCGCTCCTGCAACCACGAAACAGACAGTCAGACCACAAACAGTCAGAAAACAGTCAGACCACAGGGAGACCTTCTGTAGGGATGGGAACTGATAAGACTTTATGGATACCAGTGCTGTTAACAATCCTGCTAATCAGTCCAGTTCTTTAATGATTCTCTTATTGATTCCTGCAGATTTTCAGCGTCAACAATGTCAAACACACGTCACAGATAGATAACTGCTTCTGCAAAGTGTTTCCACTCACTTAAGGTTGTGCAGTCGGTGCCTTTTGTAAAAATTAAACCACAATTCTGACACTTCTGAACCCTGTCAGTGGAAGGGAATTGATTACCAATAAGACTCATGATATTGATTCTTTGATGGAGCTGTTAACGATTCTCAACTGGACTTGTTTTTTTATTCCTATCCCTATTCTTCTGTGGGCATCTGCTAGTCTAAGTGCAGAATCAGTTTTAAAACAGACAGAGCAGTTCTTTATTTATCGAGGCTTATGCCCACTTTCATGTTAAAAGGACCTTTACATCCCAGCAGCATGAGCCCAGGAACTAAACCTGTTAGAAATACACTGTCCTGTCAGGGCTTTCCTTTTTATGTACATGTTTAATCATTTTCAAAACAGAAATAAACATACACCACCAAACACAACAACACAGGACGGAACATCTCAGCTCAGAGATTCACAATCAAACTAACACGAGGAAGAGGCGGGCTTCACACAAAAAAACGAATTTATTATTATTATTATTATTTTATTTATGTACTTCAGTTGTAGAATATGCTTATGTTGAAGTTAAACACTGTGATTATTTTGCAATTTAAAAATATATGTTTTTGTTTTTAACAGATTTCTCACAGATATCGACAATACAATTATGACTATTTGTAATTTTAGTCCGACATATCTACAATGACATTCTGACTAGTTAAAACTTTAAGATATCTAAAAAAGGACATGTAGATACCTGTGATTGAGAGGGATTGAAGATATCTCGAACAGGAATTGTGACGAGTCAGAATTAAAATGTAGATATCTGAATCTGAAATAACTCGTAATTAAGCTTCAGATATCTACAATTCATTTTATAGATATCTGCAACTGAACTGGAGATATCTATACGTATATGTATATGTATATCTATATCTCTATATATAGATATAGATATACATATGTATATATGAATGGCAAATTTGACGTCATTTATCCTGGGTAAAATGTCTCTCTCCATCTGACATGACAGTTGTGGATTTAAAGAAAGACACTGCAGATATCTGAAAAGCTCTTTTTGACTAGGAAGAACTTAATTACAGATATTAGCAATGGATATCTAATTTGGTCATTAAATGTTAAAACAGCTTGCCATACGTAAGCTGCGCTGAATACATGACACCCAGCGTTTAGTTGGTATGTTACGGTTATTTAAAACCTGCTTTTTGTATTTACTCAGGTCGTCTTTGATATTAAAATGTCTTTATTTTTTCTGTTTCTCTAATTTAACACCAACGAGCTTCGTTTCTGTTGTCGTGGTTCTTGCACACAAACAAGCAGAACAGAACACAGACCACGCGTCTGTTTCAGAGGATCGTGAGGTCATTAAACCACAGAACAAACTCAAAGACTCTTAAAGGATCGGCACAGCTCTAATGCAGACTTCACGGTCAGACGGTGGTACCTTGGTGTTCTGGTTCTTGGTGTTGATGGGCGGGTTCTTCAGCACGGCCTGCAGAGCTGCATTCATGTTCCCCTTAAAAACAAAAGTCAAGGACACAACAGCAGCACAGCAGGCAAAAAAGACTCTACTGACCACTGATGGAGCGACTGCGTAAATCAAGGCTGATGAGAAAGTCTCAAATAAGAAAGAATTCAAAGTCTGCTCTGTACCAATAAAATGTTAAACCATGGTAAACTTTCCCACGGTAATCATCATCATGTCTTATTAAAAATTACTGTTAAACCGTGTTTGATCCCCACACTGTGTCAGTAACTCACAGTGATGCTGCTCTAGACTAGAAAAAGCCTGAACTATGTGTGTCTGCTCCTCGGTAATTTAAACAACACGGTAATACTAACCGTGGAAAATTTTATCATTTATAGGTAACCTTTACAAAACTAGCAAAGAACTGAACCATCATGGGTACAAAAGACACCAAATTTAAAGCTGCAGAAGCTCAACAGTTAAAAACAGACCCAGATTAGGTTATATTTTCAGTTTTAAACATCAAGTTCTCCCATCAGGCTTTGGAGATGAAATCAACAACATAAAAGAAAAACTTGAGCTTCCCAAAAATCATCAAACTGGAGGACATCTGCATCGACAGAAGAGATTTTCTACACTGCTGGAGACATCCAGAATATCAAAGCTCTGGTCATGTGTATCTGAAGACCTGACAGCAATATTTAACACAGCGCAGGAGAAAAACGAAAAGAATTAGTCAACAAATCAAGAAATATGCACTCTTGTTACAGTCAGTCCCTCACAAAAACTAGACAGTAACTAATAAAAACAAGAGCACATGGACAAAAACTCAAACTAAACTAACTGACATTTTTATCAACCAATAAAAACTAGACTAAAATGTCTGACAGACTTAATCCAATCAGACCTAATATGGTCATGTAGGAAGTAGAGACAAGTGATGAATCTATCCAATCACAGCTACTTTGGTTGTGTTAAAGGTTGGATGAGTTCAGAGGGACATCCAATCACAGCTGCCTTAGCTTGGTGGTGGTGGGATAAGTTGTGGAGCGATCCAATCAGAGCTGCTCTCTTTATGAATTGATATATTCATGTAGAGCAGGTTCACTGTTTGTTGTCAGTTCTGGTATTGTAACTGAGATGCTCTGCCAGGTAGACTAAATAAAGGTGACTGCATTTCACACAAAGGAACATTTGTTTCTGTTCATTTAGACATTCAGACTTTACTAACATTCAATAAAGGCTTAGTAGATGTTAGGTAGGTAGGTATGTAGGTAGGCAGATAGACATTCAGACTTTACTAACATTCAATAAAGGCTTAGTAGATGTTAGGTAGGTAGGTATGTAGGTAGGCAGATAGACATTCAGACTTTACTAACATTCAATAAAGGCTTAGTAGATGTTAGGTAGGTAGGTAGGCAGATAGACATTCAGACTTTACTAACATTCAATAAAGGCTTAGTAGATGTTAGGTAGGTAGGTATGTAGGTAGGCAGATAGATATTCAGACTTTACTAACATTCAATAAAGGCTTAGTAGATGTTAGGTAGGTAGGTATGTAGGTAGGCAGATAGACATTCAGACTTTACTAACATTCAATAAAGGCTCAGTAGATGTTTGATTTTATCCAAGAGGAAAACAGGACATAAAAAAATGTCTTACCCTTTACACTTCAGATTTCAGTTGACTAAATTCACAGCAGATTTCGTCTGAAACTTCACTAAACTAAAACACTTCAGAAGACTAAACCTTAAAGACTAAACCTTAAAGACATCTCAGACTGTAAAGTTTCTAAAACTTCACTAAACTAAAACACTTAAGAAGACTAAACCTTAAAGACTAAACCTTAAAGACATCTCAGACTGTAAAGTTTCTAAAACTACACTAAATTAAAACACTTAAGAGACTAAACCTTAAAGACTAAACCTTAAAGACATCTCAGACTGTAAAGTTTCTAAAACTACACTAAATTAAAACACTTAAGAGACTAAACCTTAAAGACTAAACCTTAAAGACATCTCAGACTGTAAAGTTTCTGATACTTCACTTAATTAAAACACTTAAGATGACTAAACCTTAAAGACATCTCAGACTGTAAAGTTTCTAAAACTTCACTAAACTAAAACACTTCAGAAGACTAAACCTTAAAGACTAAACCTTAAAGATATCTCAGACTGTAAAGTTTCTAAAACTTCACTAAACTAAAACACTTAAGAAGACTAAACCTTAAAGACTAAACCCTAAAGACATCTCAGACTGTAAAGTTTCTAAAACTTCACTAAACTAAAACACTTAAGAAGACTAAACCTTAAAGACTAAACCTTAAAGACATCTCAGACTGTAAAGTTTCTAAAACTACACTAAATTAAAACACTTAAGAGACTAAACCTTAAAGACTAAACCTTAAAGACATCTCAGACTGTAAAGTTTCTAAAACTACACTAAATTAAAACACTTAAGAGACTAAACCTTAAAGACTAAACCTTAAAGACATCTCAGACTGTAAAGTTTCTGATACTTCACTAAATTAAAACACTTAAGATGACTAAACCTTAAAGACATCTCAGACTGTAAAGTTTCTAAAACTTCACTAAACTAAAACACTTAAGAAGACTAAACCTTAAAGACTAAACCTTAAAGACTAAACCTTAAAGACATCTCAGACTGTAAAGTTTCTAAAACTACACTAAATTAAAACACTTAAGAGACTAAACCTTAAAGACTAAACCTTAAAGACATCTCAGACTGTAAAGTTTCTAAAACTACACTAAATTAAAACACTTAAGAGACTAAACCTTAAAGACTAAACCTTAAAGACATCTCAGACTGTAAAGTTTCTAAAACTACACTAAATTAAAACACTTAAGATGACTAAACCTTAAAGACATCTCAGACTCTAAAGTTTCTAAAACTACACTAAACTAAAACACTTAAGAAGACTAAACCTTAAAGACTAAACCTTAAAGATATCTCAGACTGTAAAGTTTCTAAAAACTCTTCTCAGTCCTGTTCCTCTGGACCACACCCTCTGAACTGACACCCGGAAATCACAGCTCCACCAATCAGAGGGCCCGAAACATGACCAAATTA
The DNA here is from genome assembly GCA_036419115.1 of Scarus forsteni. Lineage (NCBI taxonomy): Eukaryota > Metazoa > Chordata > Actinopteri > Labriformes > Labridae > Scarus > Scarus forsteni. The sequence goes on along the minus strand of JAZDUH010000149.1, from coordinate 1,791,817 downwards.
GGTCAAAACACAAACTGTCCAACTCTTTAGCCAACAGTAAACTAAATAAACTCCTAACAGACCTACAAAACTTCACTGATATTAGAGTATGTCCCTGTTTCTGCGGCCTCAGCCGGACTACTTAACGCGGCGGAAGCATCTGTCCGGAACTCCGTTAGTTAACGAGAGGCTGTCGGAGTAAAACCGTGCACAGCAGAATATTCCGCATCATTTTCTGCTTTTCTCTTCATTATTTTTCTCTGTTTTAGGATATTTTCTGCATTTTTCTTCATTAATTACCACATTTTTAAGGATATTGCCTGAGCAGGGAGTCCACCTCCGCCTCGTCCGGACCGCTCTGGTTCTCCCCTCCGTCCTCTTCGTCCACAAACTTGTTCTCGTCGTATTCGTCCACGTCCACCTTCCTGAACCGGGCCGAGTCCGTGTTTTTAGACATTTTACCGGAGAAATAAAGACTAATATGAGGTAAGAGAGGCAGAAAAGTGACACCGGAGGGTCTGCAGGCCTGCTGACGGGTCTACTCTGCAGCACTTCCGCTTCTGCTTCTTCTTCTTCTGCTGTTTTCAGACGCGGCTGGAGGACTGAACACGAGGCGCGACGCCGCCCCCTGCCGGTGACTGTGAGAATTACACAGAGCCCAATGAAGGCAAAGAGCGCTGTGGCCTCCAGGGGGCGCCACAAAACAACCTCCAATAAAACTAGTTGATAAAGTAATGTCCAGTAAATATCAATACATTAGATTTTTCTACATAAGGAGCCACCAAGGGGCCGCATACCTCATGGAGGGGCCAAGTGTTTTAATTATGTATAAGCGTATTAATTATAAATCAAATCCAGTCACTCCTTTTTTCAAACATTTTAATTTACCATTGACCTCCACACTAATAAACACATTTGCAACAAATTGTTTGTTGATCAAATTTTGTTCCTTCCTCTTCAATTAGCAACATCAGGTTTTATTTTTCAGATGAGCCTCTCTGGAAGCAGATATGTTGGTAAACCTGCTGATTGGCTTGCCTGTTCAGGGTTATACTGGACATAATTTTATTTTATTTTATTTTGTTTGAAAGCATCGCAGAGAGCAACATTCAGACATTTAGCTGCTGACCCAGTTTTCTGAGGAATCTGAGAAGCTGTGCAGCAACAATTCACTTCTGATTTTTTATAGTTTATTTTATTATATGTACATCAGTGCCTCACAGATATATTGCACGACGCACACAAACACATCGGCAGGCTTTCAAAATGTTAAACACAGTGGTACTTCAGCAATAAGTCAACCGCACGGTTACAATGGCAGTCAAAGGGTAGAAAGTGTGTGGACAGCAAAACTTATTTTCAACACGACATTTGAGGATTTGAGCAACTTCAAAGGAAATAAAATAGGATTTAAAACCATGTTTCATGATGTTGTGTTAAAAAAAACATGCACTTTTCTTACATTGTGTTCATTCTAACGATCATCTTCTTCTGCAGCTTCATTGATGGTGGACCTGCCTGTTGTGTCTCAGCTGGGCATGAAATTACGTTTACCTACAATCTGTCATTTTCTTGCAAAATAACAGATGAGTGACAGGACAGGGGCACCTCAGGGGGCCAATCAGATTCCAAATGTGGTCAATGCCCCTGTGGCCCCGCCCCCAGAACTGATGTTCTCGTGATTCATGCATGAAAGGGTTAAAGAGGGGGGTGGTACTGAAGTAGTACTGTACTTCAGTGCATTTTTGAGTATCTGTACTTTACTTGAGTGTTAATATTTATATATATATATTTAAACGTACGACTTTTACTCCACTACATTTGAAAAACAAACTTTTAACGTCAATACATTTCTATGAAGGGTCTTGTTACCTTTAAGTCAGTAGATGAAATGTCTTTGCTCTTCTAAGTTTAATTTGTGGTTTGTTCATGGTGATGCTGTACCTGTAGCTCATGTTTGCACTCCTCAGAGCAGACAGGTAAATATTGAGCTAACGTCGCTCTGATGATGATAATGGCCATGTCTGAAGTTCATGTTTGAGACATGACAGATGAACAGTTACATATCAATCAAACTTTATTTATAAAGCACTTTTCATCCAAAACTGTAGCACAAAGTGATTTACAAACAGACAGATGAATTAAAATAAAGAAGTTATGACCCAAAACCCACTCCACCCACACCACAATAATACAGTGTTGATAAAAGCATCATTAATAAAAGACAATAATAAATCAAATCAAACTTTATTTATAAGGCACTTTTCATACTTAAAAGCAACACAAAGTGCCTCACAGAGGCTAAAAACAACATAAAAACAGAAAACCCAGCTATCCCCCTCCCACAAATAAAAAGACATATCCAGACATCAACATACGCACACACTCACACACACACACACACACACACACACACACACACACACACACACACACACACACACACACACACACACACACACACATTCATACGAGCTGTCATGAAAGAGAGAGACATGTCTGTGCACCGAGGACTGAGGTAAGGAATAAGCTACCTTTGGGGGCCATCAACACTGAGGAGGGCTCCCGGCCCATGAGGAGCTCAGCTGGAGGCTTCCTCGTCGCTCAGACACGAGGCCCCACACCACAGTGCAGGGACCTCCAGCCATGCAGGTGGAGCCGTCCCCCGGCAGCGGCCCCAGAAATGGACCAGGAGCAGCTCCCAGTGTGGAGAGCCCCCATGAGGAAGCACTGGAGCTAAAAACCATCATACCAAAACAATAATAAAAATATAAGAAAAGGGTGACATAAAAAAAGAGTTAAAATTACATAAAAATGAATATTTTAAATGATGTAAAAAATTAAGAATTAAATATGATAAGAAATTTGACTACAAGAATAAATAAGTTATAGAATAATAGAATAATAAAAAAATAAACAGAGGAATAAATAAGTTGATTAAATCAAGTAAAAAATAAAGCACACTGCTGTACCCAGTGCGTAGTGAGGAAACGCCATCTTAAAGGTTTAAAAATGAGAAAACACTGGAGGTTAGGTTAAAGTGTAAAATTAAATATATCATAAAAATAATAATAATAATAATAATACATATCTATCTAAATAACGTATCTAATCTAATTTATGATATAAAAATATATATATCTGCCACGTAAATATTTCAGGATTTCAGTATCAGACAGGTCCTTCTGCTCTGTAAGGCTGTGAGGTTGTAGAAATTAAGAATCATTCATATCCTTAAAAACAAACAAAAGAAAAAGACAATGAGAGTGGTTGTCTATCTGTGGACTCAGTCGTGTTTCAGGAGGCATTTCTACAGCCTTCAGAGCAAACATAAGCTTTTTATTCTCCAGCTTCAATAAGCAGCTCAGTCCTCTGTAGCACTGTCACAGCATTAACACTTTGACATTAAGACAAAAATATACTTTAATACTTTAGTTTATGTGCTCCAGTACTTTAACATAAGTATAAACTTGAACAGCTTCCACTTGTATTGCAGTAATATTTGACCAGGAGTATCTTTATGTCACTCTAGTCCTGGAGCTGAGTGCTGCTCATTGGATAGATCCGGCTCTTTCCGACCAATGGGCTTTAATTGACTGTACCTACCTGTGAACACCTGGGGATTTAAGCAACAGCTGTAATAAAATACTTTCTGCTGATGAGATGTTTCTTAGTCCATTATTAATTAATGTTGCTAAATACACTTTTTTCCTTATTGTTGCAATTTTTGATAACTGTCTATGAAGCCCACATCTATAATACATTATAACAGCATCCATAATGCATCATGACGTCTCATAACTACACTTATAAGCAAACATAATGCTTCATTATGTTTTTATATCAACAGTCATAAAACATTATAATGTCATTTATAATGAATTATAATGACTTGTTCCATGGATGCTCATGAACACTACATCCATAATGCTTTATGAGGTATAAAGCCCCGACAATCAAAATGCATCATGAGGGCATTCATAATGCTTCATAACTACACTCATAATGCTTTGTGATGTGCTATATCATAAAGAATTACATTTGTTTTATTTTTAAAAATTATGATTATCAGTATTTACTCTTTTAACTTACTTGTTTTATCTACTGCTTTTTTCTGTCTTACGGTTTCTTATTATTTTATTCCTGTTTTTACTTTTTCTTGTTTTGACATGCTCAGTTTCTATTATCATTATTTTATTCATTCATTTTATGTATTGATTATTATTATTATTTATTATTATTATTATTATATTTATTTATCTATTTTCCCTTTTTACCAGTCTTCTATCTGCCTTCTTATTTTAAATCTTCCTGATGTGATGTTGTCAACTTTTAACAGTCTTGATTTAATCTGTGTATCTGTAAATCTATTATCTGCCTACTGTCTGATTATCTCCTTGTCATTATGCAGTTTACCAGCTGTTTCAATCCAACCAGTTTATAATATTTTCTTTCATTTTGTTGCTTTAGTTAACTCGACCCTCTGATGAACTGATTGTTGATTTTATTTTGCTTTTTTCTGCCTTTGTTTTGTCTGTTAAAGCACTTTGTAAACTTCTGTTTTTAAAGGTGCTATATAAATAAAGTATTATTATTATTATTATTATTATAATTATTATATCAACAGTCATAAACATTATATCACTTACATATAATGATCACATAAAGTTTTATGACTGTTGATATAAAGCATCATGAAACATGTTTTCTTATAAGTGTAGTTATGAGGCATTATGAATGCTTTATAATGCATTATGGATGTGGGCTTCATATAAAGTGTTGCCCAATTTTCTTAATGAATAATCAGTGTTGGGAGTAATGCATTACAAAAGTAATGTGATTACTGTAATGCATTTCTTGTTACTGTAACATAGTAGTTTAAGGCATTACAAAAAAACTAATATTTTACTTGGTACAAATGTCAGTAATGTAAGTTACGATGCATTTTTTATTTAACCTAAATTAGGTGTTTTTTTGTTTGTTTAAATACCAATTCCCCAAATACTCTGTGAGCTCATCAGAGGAGAAAAGTCCTCCTCTAGTTCTAAAGTTACAGTACCTCTAACACAGTTTTACCTGTTGTCTTTTTTTGGCTCTGATGGTTTCTTGTATTGTGCCATGAGCATCAATGTGTCTGTTATATTCTCCTGTTTTTAGCCTTAAGCTGAACTCAGTCAGACAGACACCACATCACCTTCACTGGATGTGTAATGAGCTTTTAATGAGCTACATTTAGAATGACAAATCCATATTTCTGTTATTTTGACCAGTAAAAGTAATGTGATAATAGAGTAATGCCTTATATTTCAAATTCAGTAATATAATAATGTAACTAATTACTTTGAAAAGGCAGTAACAAGTAATAAATAAAGCATTACATTTTTGGAGTAACTTGCACAACACCACTACTACTACTACAAAACTACTTTGGTAACTCCTGAGTTTCATCAGCAGAGGCCCACACTGATCGGCCAATCAGAGGAGAGGACCTCCAGATAGACCCCGCCTGACAGTGAAGCCTCACCTGCTGCTTATGGAAAAGTTTCTTGACCTCTCTGGTCTTTCTAGAAGCCTTACCCTCCTGTTCCTCCCGTCTTTGTGCTGTTATCTGTGGTCTGACCTGCAGAGTTTGTTCTTCACGGCACTAAAATCCTCTTTTTGCTGCTCTCTGTGGACGGAGTCAACCGCAGACAGTTACTCATTAACAGACTTCTGCTCACATAAAGGAGAGACAAAGGTTTCATAGCTGACACCAAGACCTCCTTCATTTCAGACAAGGGGACACTTTAGTCTCCTTCTTAAATGACCTCAAATATCACACATTAATGTACTCATTAAAAATACTGACACTTTTTTAATTTAGGAATCTTTCTTAAATTCCAACCATGGAGCAAAACTAAAAACCCATTTAATGAAATGTTGCTACTAATCACCAAAGTATCCAAGACTGTGATGATCCTCCAGAAAATTCCTCTTTGCGTTTAATATATTAAAGTATTTCACTTTATCATTTTTTTAATACAGAAATGATGAGTTCATCACAAACACTGACATATGAGGGTTAGACTGTGAAAATAACTGAAACACTGATCAGCAACAAAGAGGATCAAAATAGTTATTCAAGGAAGTTCTGTTGTTATTGTGCAAAGGGATGTACAATTAAATTAAATTATGGCTCAAAATCAAAAACCAAACCATGAGGCTTGGAGGAGTGCAGTCAATGCATTAAGCAGCCTCACCTGGTGGAACAGCGGATAGTTCTGCACTTTGAAGAAAAAGTGAAGAAAGTATGACTTTTTTTTAAGAGTTGTTTAGAAGGAGGCAAAAATGTCACTTTTTCAGACATAAGGTTTTTTTCATGTCCTTGCAGAATAGCTAGAAATCCATAAAAAACAATGTTGTTACTAATGATTGATGTATCAGGACTGTAATAATCCCCCGACCAGAAAAGTCCATTTTAATTTAATCTATTGATCATGCAGGCACCTACAACCTTCAAACTAATACTTAAATGTCTCAAATCAGCATCTAAAGAGCTGAAACTGCAAAAATAATTAACACACTTCATATTAACACATTAGGGGCCCTAATTTCATGGTGCAGTGTTAATTTCGTGGCGCACCGCCATGCGCTGCCAATTTGACAATTTGGTAGACCGTCTGCGCAGAGATGGGTGTGACGGCGCACCAGGGGGAGGTGCCGACAGATTCATGTTGGCGCAGTAACAATTTCGTGCCAAAAAGCAGTGCTGAAGGTGCACTGAAAGCTCACATGTGCGCACACGTCAACAAAGCCTCAGAGGCAGGTTTCCAGAGTGTCAGGCACATTTTAATGCAATAAACAATCACAGCAATCACTATTTAATGTAACCGTCTGAACCAGCATACACATTTGGATCTATATTAACTGTCCCGTCACATCTGATGTCGGATTAAAGCCGTTTGTCATAATGGAAACTTAACCTGACGGCAGCTGGAAGTTTGATGCACATCTTACAAGTAAACAATAAACAGCCTTAACATCTGATACCGAGTATATATCTGGCTTCTCTCATTTCATTAAATTCAAAGAAAAGAGGGAGAACAAAGACGAAGAAAAAAAGAGAGAAAATAAATGTATGTCACTCAGGATTTACCCGTGATTTCCCATATTTCTCTGTTTTAGTCTTTATTTTTAATGTGATCTAAAAAGATGGAGTACATTATTGCAAAGAGGATGAGGAGGAGACATTGGGAGAGTATACAGTTTATCAGTAAAGGCTCTGCTATTGGTGATGACAAACCAGGAGTGCAGGTGGATCACAAGCATGATGAATGGATAAGCCAGCTGCTGTGTAACTGTCTCTTAATTTTTTACTCCTATTAATGACAAAGGAACAGATTACATCTGTCCTGTCCCAGGAGCTGGCCCACATGGTGACGCGTTTCGTGGCCTCCGATGCGCCCTGATGGCCAGTCCGTTCTTCCAGTTGCTGAAGGGACAGCAGCTCTGACCGTCTCCGCTGCCGGGTCTTTCCAGCACACTGTTTCCGCGTTGGCAGGGGTCATTCAGATCAATCAGACGCTGCGCCTCGGCCGCGGCACATTTAAAGGCAAGGAGAGGCGGTCATTTGATTGGTGAAGACAACACTCGGCTGTGTTAAACCCACTCACGCCTTTTCTCCTCCCTCTCTGGCACTTGTGCGGAGGGGCAGGGACAGAGGTGTGTATGCGCCTCTCTGCGCCTGCAGTGCTCCTCTCTTGGCACTGCTGGAAACTTGCAAAGTGCGCTGGTCACACCCTCTCGGGTTAGGGTTAGGGGTTAGGGCAGGTGCGCTGCGTTTGTACCTGGTCTACGAAATTAGAGTCCTAGATCTTAAGGCATTTTTGAAAGGGCAACATGCCCCTTTAAGGCTCTGTGTAATATCATCTCCACAGTGAGGAAAAGTGTGATCGAGCATCTGTAAAAGCACAACTGTGATGAGTAAAAGCAGGTCCACTGTGAAATTATGAGAGAAAATGAGCCATCAAGTTATTTCTCAGATATAAAATGATCCAGTGGCAGCACTTTCGTGTTGAGTTTGTTTTTATTTGAGAAATGAGCTTCATAATGCCTACAGCACTTCATTACAAAAGGACACACCAGAACATTCACGTGTAAATAATAATGCATTTATGTGCATGAAAATACTTCAAATATTGACCTTAAATGGTTAAAGTGATGATAAGCAGTTTTTATGAGTTTAAAATGTCAAAGATGAGGTGAAAGAGTTGTCGCATTAAGAAAAGTACAAATGCAAAAAAAAAAAAAAGTTTCATTTTAAGACATTTTTAGTCTCTCAGGCTGATGGCACACTCCAGCGGCACACACCGCGCTCATGCTGTGGAAAAGTGAAAAACAAACCATCAGACAGAAAGTTTAAGGCAGCGCCGGGGCTCAGGAGAACATCCTGAACTTGCTGCCGTCCAGGGGCGAAATCATCAGCCGAGCAGAGCCGGGGGAGTTCAACGGTCGCCAGTAGTTCCTCCAGATGACGGTGCACACGCGGAAAACCAGGAGGACGCACGCCACCACCAGCAGGACAACTGAGAGAGAGCACGAGACGGTCAGGGTCAGCTGGGAGAGCTTTAGGTTCACAAACATCTTCAGGCTTAAAGTAGCTCCAAACTCACATTCAGGAGAAACGCTCAAAAATAAAGTCAGTCCGAAACTTAGGACTACTAAATTTCTCTCCTAAAAGTATTTCACTAGGCCTGTCACGATAACAAAATTTGCTGGACGATTAATTATTACCAATTAACAATATTATTTTTAATATTATTTTGAAACATATTTTTTTCATTCATGTAATTATATGTCATAATAAAGTGAGTACACCATATGAAAAGCAATAAACTTGAATTTCTTAAGAGTATTTTACTGTAATTGGAAGGTCAAGAGTTTTTTATTAAAATAAATAAACATAATAAATTTCACAAAAAAAAAGAAAAAAACTAAAATGAAATGAACTCTCTTTAGGGAAAAAATGTATGTAAGTAAAATAATTATACTAATCAAAAACAATAAAAAATAGACCCTGTCTCTGCAAAGAAAAAACAGAACTCCAATAAAAACACACACAACAATAAAAAACAACAAATAAAATGTAGTTTAACAGTTTTCACCAGCCAATTCGTACTGTCTGTCAAACATTTGTAACATTTCCAAAAATGCAGACTTTTCAACCGTATTGAAGGGCTGCATTTCTTTTGCAATGTAGCGGACGACACTGTCTGTTAGTGCATCATTTTGCTGTTTTATTTATATTTACTCTGCTGACCAAACGCCTCAGTAAGCACTGACTGTCAGGACGAAGGCTCCCCTGCACCTCCCCTTCTTCATCGTCACTACTTTCAAACGAATACGACATATCAGCTCGTTGGTGTTCATGAGCTCACATCTTGTTCATTCTGTTGAAAACCAAAATATTCCCACACTGGGGCTGTGGCAGCCGGCTTAGGAACTGTCATTTTCGTGCCATCATTCATATCAGTGTTTGTTTCCTTGTCTCCTCATAACGCTCACTTCAGCTCTGTATGTGCGAGCAGCCCCACCTCCTCCACAAAGATTGAATGACTGACAGATGTCCACTCTGCTATAAAATTACAGAAGAACCAAAGCACCCCGGTGTTAAGAAAGTGGCACAGAGTGAGCCATCTTCTCATCAAGCCTGTTTGGTAGAAAAAGAGGAGGGAAACAAACACGCATGCATGTCAATTTATCGAAGCTGTCAAACTTACCGAGGACGCTTTTATTTATCGTGTGGTTAATTGATTTATTGATTATCATGACAGGCCTAACGGTAAGCAGCTCACGTGTTACTCTGTAGACGATGAAGCTGTTGTTGTTCCTGGTATGTGTGCACAGCCTTCATGTGAAAGAGTACTGCACACACAGTGACATCTGTTTCACCCTGAAACGCTCTGACTCTGGTTTACACGGAGCTGCATGGAGGAGAAAACTCTCCACTCTGGAGCCTGGCTTCAAAAGTTTCTGGGCTCAGGCACTCGTTAAAGAGTTCCCATGTAAACGCAATGAAAACTTACTGGATTTGACCGCTTTAGGGCTCGTTTAAACGGCCCCTAATTGAGTTTATCAGCAGCATGAAAACTCCACATTATGATCACACAGATGAAGACATTTCAGTGTCTCCAGGTTTCCTCGTCACAGTCTCAGCTTGTTCATGAAAGTGCTTCAGCCGGCCCACCCTAATGTTTATGCTGTAAACATCTAACCCTTACCTCTTCCTCAAGTTTGAATATACAAAGGAAAAATCTTTGCGTTGTAAGTCACAGTCCCTGTGTAGACGTAGCCTTAAGCTCACAGCATAGCATACATCATTAGCTTTACTTACCCATGAAAATGGAGTTTGGAGTGGGATCATCAGGGTTGAAATGCTTCAGGATGTTTCCCACCAGAGCCACGATCACCACAGGATAGACCGTCAGGATGTAACGCACCCACCGGTCCAGCACCCAGTTCTCCAGGATGAACCTGAACGCAGCAAAGATCAGACACATTCACACCAGCTTTGGGAACAGTAAGCCATGAAAACGGTCATTTCAGATCATGAAGTGCTTCATAATGACCAGCAAAAACAGATCAGTCTGCAACACAAAGTCTGATGTCTGATTTTTGTTCTTCGATCTGTTTTTCTGCACGTGCGACGATCACCGATGTAAACAAACTGAGGATTGCACCGCAAAAGCTACACGACAAAAGTTTGCACAGCTGTTTGGTGTGTGTATAATCAGCTCTGTGGGTGTTGGTGGCTGCACCCTTTTTCTGTACAACAGTATTTTCACAGCTTAATGCCTTTAAATCCTCAAACCTCTTACATAATCAGTAAGTTAATCATAATGTCATGTTTATTTAAATATGTACGGGTCTTAAAGGGACAGTTCAGTTTTTTTGAAGTGGGGTTGTATGAGCTCCATATGGCCACTAAGTACATCAGATACAGTAGAAAGTTCTCTCCTCTCCCTCAGTAAGCCACAGTCTGTAACTGTCGGAGACAAAAAAATAGACGCTAACAGGAAAGTACCGTACCAAATACAAAGGCTATTTTCTCCGCCTACAAGAACTCAAATAAAAAAGTAATACCACAGTTTAAGAGTACGCTACATATGAGTGTTTTTAAGTGCATTAACATTTCGTAAATATAAAGTTTATCCGGACCTAGCTAACTCATGCCATGTATCCTTCCGCTAAATCACTTTGTATTTGGTACGGTACTTTCCTGTTAGCGTCTTTTTCTCGTCTCCAACGGTTACAGACTTTGGCTTACTGAGGGAGAGAAGAGAACTTTCTACTGCATCCAATGTACTTATGGCCCTTTTCCATTAGCCCTACTCTACTCTACTCTACTCGACTCTACCCGGCTCTACTCTACTCGCCTTGTGCTGCTTTTCCATTAGCCCCAGTCGTCTGCCCAACGGGGTGCAGTGTCGCTGTAAACAGCTGAGCAGCTCTGCAGTGACGTCATTTTGAGCGCGACACAACAATCTGTGTCTTTTTGTCACAAACTGAGTAAAAAAGGAAAGCAGAAGAAGGCTGCAGGTGGTAAGAAGAAATACCCCTTGAGAAGCACAGGAGAGTTTTGGAAGCTGTACAACAGAATGAAGCCGAGGACGAGAGCAATCCAGCTGCAAAGAAAAGACGTATGAGGGTAAGCTAATGGGAGCTACCGCTAGCATGCTATTAGTATTGACTCTGCTCGCTTGGAACCAGAGCGGAGTAGGTACTACAACTAGCTTGTTTTAGGAGGTACCAGGCTAGTGGAAACACGCTGCTAATCGAGTAGAGCTGAGTAGAGTAGGGCCAAGGCGTGGTAGTGGAGAAGGGCCATTTGCGGCCACATGGAGCTCATACAACCCCACTTCAAAAAAACTGAACCGTCCCTTTAACCAGTGTTGGGCAAGTTACTTCAAAAATGTAATGCATTATTTGTTACCTGTTACTGTCATTTCAAAGTAACTAGTTACATTATAATATTACTGTATTTGAAATGTAAGGCATTACACTATAATCACATTACTTTAAGTTCCTCTGGTCAAAATAACAGAAATATGGATTTGTCATTCTAAATGTAGCTCATTAAAAAAGCTCATTAACATCCAGTGAAGGTGATGTGGTGTCTGTCTGACTGAGTTCAGCTTAAGGCTAAAAACAGGAGGATATAACAGACACATTGATGCTCATGGTACAAAACAAGAAACCATCAGAGCAAAAACAGCTCTTCATTTGGGTTAAATTAAAATGCATTGTAACTTGCATTACTGACATTTGTACAGAGTAAAATATTACAGTTTATTTTTTGTAATGCCTTACATTATGTTACAGCAGAAAGGAATGCATTACAGTAATCACATTACTTTTTAATGCATTACTGCCAATACTGGTCTTCACACACCTTAGCCTTCTGAGACTTTTATTTATTTATTAGTTATTGTTATACTGTATGAAAATAAGGAGAAATACAACCCAGGGTCAGACTCCTTGTACATGCTCTGTGTGTGTATATATCAGTGTTGTAGTCGAGTCACCACAGCTGGAGTCCGAGTCCTCAGTGTTTGGGTACCTCAGTACCTTAGCCCAAGTACTAGAAAAGTTCTCAGTCTGAGTCCTCAATATTGAGCCTGAGCCAAGAGGCTGATGCTCATCAGCTCTCCACTTTAGCAAAGTCTGAGGACTGACATGCAAATTAAAAATGTCCTCATTAAATTAAATAAAACAGTTTTCTCCATTTCAACAGAACTTCATTAGTGAGTTTGCTGTTCTTCTTCAAGAATGTATTAAAGGTGCTATGAGGAGAATCTATTTCCGGTGTCACAAAGACTCTGCTACCCATGAGCACATGCAGCGACTGTCGTAAAGACGTGACCCAAGCCAAAGCGTGTGTTTGTTGTGATGCTAATGAATGCAGCTTGGACCTTCCTCAGAACTCTGCATTGCTTTACAACTTCTTTTTTCAACAACTTACAGGATGCAAAGCCACGAGGTAATGTATCTCTTTCTAGTTACGTAGCGGTAGTTTTTGATGTGTGACAACAAGCAATTTTTGGAAAGCTTAGTATGATAGTTTTGTAGCCGGCTATATATGGCTACTTACAGCCCGGTGCTCTAAGACGTGTCTGAATAATATAAATTTGCTCTAGTTTTGATTGTCTTGTTCCTGAAGTTGAGTATCCAGGCCAGTCCAGCCCTGTCCGACCCGACCGTGAAGCTAAGGAATAGCATTTATAGATAACCTATTTAGATGCATTTGATTAGGTTCAAATGTTTAAAAAGTGCTAAATAAACTTAAAATAACATTTCCACATTATAACGTCAAACCAATCAGCCACTAACAGCCCTGGAAACAAGAACAGCCTCTAAGCTTCTGAAAACCTACAGAATAACAGCTTCCACCTGCTGGAGCTGAGCTAACATGCTGCATTTCAGAAACATTAGCTCTGAAACATGGAGCTGCTCATCCTGCACGGTGAGGCCTCAGCAAAATGCCTCCATGACTAAAAACACTTTAACAGGTGCACTGCTGCAGGAATCAGCACATGAACATGCACGCAGGTAAGCTAACACACATGGAGAATGATATGAGGACGTTATACCAGAAGAAATAATAAATAAATAATAATAAAAATACAAAGTATTCATTGATAAATCAGGTCAAGTCCCCGAGTCCTCATGCAGCCAGAGCTCGAGTCCAAGTCGAGTCAGGAGTCCTACAACACTGATATCCAATCAGAGCTCACCATGTCATCAGCTCTCCAAACAGGATGCACAGAGAGGCCGTGGCGGCGGTGCTCTTGTCGACGCCCCACAGGTGAAGCACCAGAGCGAAGTTAATGAGGGAGGCGATGGACGTCCAGGTGGTGTAGACAGCCAGACCGTTCTGGACCTGAGACGACAAACACTCAGGAGATTGTTCATGCCATTCACATTTTTAATCAGCTTTGTACTAAATACTCTTTCTTCATTTATACTGTGGTCAGGACAGTTCAGGAGGTTCAATTTACATTTATAACTGTAAAGGGTAATTACACCCAAAATTAAACAAGCTGAAAATAAAGTTTTCAAAACATGTGGGAGCTTCTCTTTTAATTACTGTAAAATATTGTTGCCTGTGGCTACTACTTTATTCTTTTAAGTGTTGAGATGTTACACTAAGAAATATAAACAAGGACATTTTGTAGTTTTTATTGGCTAATTCTAATCCTAAAGTTTTGTGGGCTGCAACCTCTTTGTAAAGCAAACTGTGAGCTCATTCACACCTGCAGAAAAACACTGAAATGATCCTTAACACACTCACATGACTGCAAACAGTTTGTTTTTCACTCAGACTTTGTCCTGTTAAGTATTTCCCCTCCCCTCGACCCTTCGGTGACCCCCATGGGGTTGAGGGTCGGGTGTGAAAAAGCAGGTCAGGGACTTTCCTGGTTAATATCAGGAGGAGAGGATCACTCAGTGTCAGACTGTGTCAGTCTTTACCAAATATATTTAGGAGATTTTACGTGTTTTATTTGAAAATAAGTGCAAAAAAATGGAAAATGCAAACCACCATTTCCAATGAAGTTGGGATGTTGTGTAAAATATAAACAAAAACAGATCACACTGATGTGCTGATCCTTTACAACTTATACAGAACAGGCCAAAAGTTTGGACACACCTTCTCCTTCAATGTGTTTACTTTATTTTCATCACTGTGGATTCTCACTGAAGTAATGATGGCCACTCGTTTCTCTTAACTTAGCTGATTGGTTCTTGCCATAATATTAAATCTAACAGTCGTCTAAAAGGGCTGAGCATCAGCCTGACTACTGAACAACACAAATGATGGTTATTTCAAGATATTAATGTTGAAAAAGCATCGATATAAACAATATAGATTTCCCCCACGCTCGTCCTGCAGGTAGAGCTCTGGAAGCTTCAACAAGTTTCCTTTTTACGATTGCACTCGAATGCACCACTTGGTTTTCACTGAACCTGTCATCATACATATTAACAGACTGTTAAGAGCTGACAGAAGAGGATTACTGTGTATCTACCACAGTAATTATAAATTATATTAAAGTCAAATGTCTTCATATAAAACAGACAAATGCAGTGAAACAAGTGAAAGAACTGTAAACAGTGTTTAAAAATGCTCAAACTGATGTAGCAGACAGTTTCAAATGTTTCAAGGCTCAAGGCCTTTTTATTGTCTCTGTTCAGAGAAGGTAAATAAAATGTTCTGCATGATGAGCTTAAATATCAACAATACTGTTGAACTGTTAGATTTTACATAAAAGTCATATGTCTTTTTGAAGGGAAAAAGCTTTCAAGTGACTACATTATTTTAGTTTTATATATTTGAGGGCCACTGGATTAAAAGTGTTCCTGCCATAACTTTTGTCAGTATAAATTCATTTAGCCCGTCCATACGATGTAGTGAAGCTCAACAGAGACTCTGACAAACAGTCGTGGTGGAGGCAGGAACTAAAATCAGCAGATAACATTCAGTAACATCTGTTACACACAAATACACAACCACACACACACACACACACACACACTCATTCTGTCATACCAGAGCTCTGAGACAGAACAGGTCTTTCCGATGGTACGACTGTAACCACAGGCCGTAGTGATCAGTGGCAAAGCAGCAGAAGAACAAGGCACAGTAGTTTGTAATGGAGATCAGGATCAGGACCACCAACGCTGCCAGCATCGCCCTGAAACACACACAGGAACTAATAAAGGGGAAGCACTTAACAGACGGACATTCAGCAGCATCACCCTGAAACACACATAAGCCTAAATCACAGGGAAGCTTTGCTCTTGCTTTGGCTGCTCTAGGTGAAGAAGAAAAGTGGAGGCTCTTATTTCTTCAAAGCTAAATTTATAACTCTCAAATTAACTTCAGCCCCTCTCAGCTGGATCAGACTCAGGACCCTAAACTTACATCTGCTCAACTACAGACACTGTGGCGCTCCAACAGAAGGAAGAGTCACATGTAATTTGGCAGGACAGTCAGAAAAAATACATGAAAGCATTAGCTGCTTACTGCTCCTCTCTAATTAAAGAAAATAAAAACAACATTCAGCTCTGTAGAGTCAGAGCTCTATGAGCCCGAGACTCCTCTAGAGCTGTGAGGACTTTATGATCTCCTTCAATGACAAAGTTTATGAAAAGTAGAAATGAAATTAGCAACTTCCTGTCTTCACTTGGACCTGTCGAACCACTAAAGTACAAGAAGTTAGACCTGACTTAGACTATGTCCCTAAAATTAGCCTTCAGGAGCTAGACAAGGTTTGATATAGGCCTGTATCAAACCTTGTAACTACAGAACTGTATCAAACCTAACTACGAGCCTATTTCAAACCCCCTAACTACAGGCCTATATCAAACCCCCTAACTACAGGCCTATATCAAACCTTCTAAATACAGGCCTATATCAAATCTCCTAAATATGGGCCTGTATCAACCCTTCTAACTACAGACCTATATCAAACCCTTTAACTACAGGCCTATATCAAACCTTCTAACTACAGGCCTATATCAAACCCTCTAACTACAGGCCTATATCAACCCTTCTAACTACAGGCCTATATCAAACCTTCTAACTACAGGCCTATATCAAACCTTCTAACTACAGACCTATATCAAACCTTCTAACTACAGGCCTATATCAACCCCTCTAACTACAGGCCTATATCAACCCTTCTAACTACAGGCCTATATCAACCCTTCTAACTACAGGCCTATATCAACCCTTCTAACTACAGGCCTATATCAACCCTTCTAACTACAGGCCTATATCAAACCTTCTAAATACAGGCCTATATCAAAACCCTCTAACTACAGGCCTATATCAAACCTTCTTACTACAGGCCTATATCAAACCCTCTAACTACAGGCCTATATCAAACCTTCTAACTACAGGCCTATATCAAACCCTCTAACTACAGGCCTATATTAAACCCTCTAAATACAGGCCTATATCAAAACCCTCTAACTACAGGCCTATATCAAAACCCTCTAACTACAGGCCTATATCAAACCTTCTAAATACAGGCCTATATCAAAACCCTCTAACTACAGGCCTATATCAAAACCCTCTAACTACAGGCCTATATCAAACCTTCTAACTACAGGCCTATATCAAACCTTCTAACTACAGGCCTACATCAACCCTTCTAACTACAGGCCTATATCAAACCTTCTAACTACAGGCCTATATCAAACCTACTAAATACAGGCTTGAATCCAACCCTCTAACTACAGGCCTACATCAAACCTTCTTACTACAGGCCTATATCAAACCTTCTAACTACAGGCCTATATCAAACCTTCTAACTACAGGCCTATATCAACCCTTCTAATTACAGGCCTATATCAAACCTTCTGACTACAGGCCTATATATCAAACCTTCTGACTACAGGCCTATATATCAAACCTTCTGACTACAGGCCTATATCAAACCTTGCTTTTACTTAAATTAACTGATTATAGAAAGACCGTCCATCTTTTCCAGTGTATAATCATTGTAACTGTTTATGTTAACATGAGGAGATCTCGATCTTTCTTCATCTCTCTAAAATAATAAAATAAAACAAACCACCGCTCTGACTTCCTCCTCTGTGAAGCGTCTTGAGATAACATTCATAATGTTTTAGGCACATAAGTAAAGTCTGAACTGTACAGAAAGACTTTGTAACCCTCTTTAACACTCATCCATCTGTTTTGGTTGCTCCTGCTCTCTAACTGTAAGGTGGGGTTAAGGTTGCAGACGTACTGGCGGTCCCACAGCAGCAGCCAGGTCACGTTCAGCACCATGTTGGACAGCCAGCAGAAGTAGAAGGCGTAGGGCAGCAGGCTCTGAGCCCAGGATCTGTTCACAGAGAGACACATATCAGAGCTCAGGCCTGAGCCAGACTGCAGGTCTTCATGTTTCATCTGCTAACTCACCCTCTGAACACATAAGAGGTCAGGTAGACCACCATCAGGGTCAGCCAGGTGTAGATGACCCCCCAGATGGAGAAGGTCCACCCGGCTGGAGTGATGTTGGTCTCATAGCGCGCAGACACGTTTCCCGTGGAGGAGTAAAAGGGGCCTGGAAACAGAGCACACAAATCATGCTGGACGGACACAAACACTTTAATCTGCTGAAGTTTCTGGAAGTGTGGGTGGAGCTAAGGTCAGGAATCTGTGAAGGCCAAACAAGAGGAGTGTTTTTCTGGAGCATTGTTAAAACAGGAAAAGGACTTTAGTCACCATGCTGTCTGCAGACCTCTGCTGTCTACGCTAAAGCTGCAGGATGCTCATGAAGAGATAGCTGAGGTAGATTAAGGCGAGACAAACATGGAAGGATCCATATTTACCCTTAACTCTGGTTCACACATTCAATTTTGGCACGTAAACAACCACTAATGTCCAAAAACTTTTTTATAAACAGAGCCCCCAAGATCCACTTGTAACATCAGTCTGTCCTATCAGAGCTTGTGACACTAAAGGTGCGTACACACCGCACGCTACTTGTACTACCTCGGCGGTCACTCTCCATGCAAAGTCAATGCACAGCCACGATGGGGCGGGGCTAAAACTCCTGTGATGCAACAGCCGCTTTTCACACTACCACATAGCTTGTCGCGAGAAGTAACAAAAAGTTGATCTTTCCAGAAGATGTCGTTTGTGGCAGCCAATCAGCGGTGTGTGCGTGTGTGACAATGCCCATGACAGACAGTTATTCATCCGGACTACAGAGTAACAATCCATGTCTGTGTGGGAAACATTAGTCAGTGAGGACATTAGTTCCGCCTAGACGGGCCACGGTAAACTCACAGATAATGCTGCTGCATCATCAGCTGCAGTGTTTTGTGTTTGATAAGTGAATGAAAAGGATACAGCTGGAATAATGTCCGCTTATACATCCTATTATATGATATATGAAATGATCGCGGTGAAACTCGAGCGGAAGTGACGTCACCAAGCGACGGCAACGGTTACCAAAATGAGGTATTTATGGATGTGTGACGATACGTCAGTGGGCGACGTGATTTTGGTAGCTGGGTCGCTTGCAGTGTGAATGCAGCATAAGGCTGCTTTCTTACTAGGTGCCCTGTCCCAGATCTTAGTGCACTTGAACCCAAAGTCCGGGTTATTTTGGTAGTGTGCATTAGGCCTGTGCTCAAAATATCGATACGGCAAAATATCGTATCGCACTCCTTCTGGATACGTGTATCGATACAGATTCTACAGAATCGATACGGCCTAAATATTTTGACAGTTGTTGTAAATACACTTTGGGGAATGTTAACAGTGGCACAGTGTAAAGTAGAAGACGAGCTACATAATGAAGCACATGTTCTAAATTTGAACTTAGGTCTACCATCTTTGAGGATCTGAATTTATGTCTTTCAAGTTGTAGAACCACTTAAAACTCATCCTTGTTCTTTTTATTCTTATAAGAAAAAACTATACTTGTCAAGAATTTTGCTTAAAGCATAGTCAATGTTCACAATTTACATGTATCGGGATACGTATCGTATCGTGGCCTTAGTATCGGGATACGTATCGTATCGTGAAGTTGCTGGAAATACCCAGCCCTAGTGTGCATGCACTGAGATGTGAATACAAACGTGCCAGGATACGGGACAGAAGTCACGGGGCATTATCACAGAGCATGGGACTCACTACGTAAGTCAAGCTCAGCTGATGATAGGGAAAAGTTTACCGGTATGATGTAGTTGATAATATCATTGGCCACAAACCAACAACTCAGCCTAATGTAGTGCAGTCTTAGCCTCTTTTCCCACCGGCACCATTAGGCCTGTCATGATAATCAATAAATCAATTAACCAAACAATAAATAAAAACGTCCTCGGTAAGTTTGCTGGCCTTGATAAACTGACACGTGCATTCGTGTTTATTTTCCTCCTCTCTTTCTACCAAAGAGGCTGAATGAGAAGATGGCTCACTCTGTCCATGTTTCTTAGCACCGGGGTGCATCGGTTCTATAACGGATTTAGCGGATTGAGTGAGCATCTGTCAAACATGCAATCTTTGGGGGGGCCGCTCGTGCGTACACACGGAGAGAGCTGAAGTGAGCGTAGTGGGGAGTAACGAGGAAACAAACAAGTATGAATGATGGCACGAAAGATACGGTTCCTAACCCGGCTGCCACATCCCAAGTGTGGGAATATTTTGGTTTTAAACAGAATGAACAAGGTGTGAGCTCATGAACACCTACGAGCCGATATGTCGTATTTGTTTGAAAGTAGTGGGGACGAAGAAGGGGAGGTGCAGCGGAGCCTTCGTCCTGACAGTCAGCGCTTACTGAGGCATTTGGACGGCAAAATAAATATAAATAAAACAGCAAAATGGTGTGCTCACAGACAGTGTCGTTCGCCACATTGCAAAAGAAAATGAAACACTTTAATACGGTTGAAAAGCCAGAAATGTTACACAAGTTTGACGGACAGTACGGACTGACTGAAAGAAAGTACATGTCACAGACACAAACTGTATAAACTTCCTTTTATTTATTGTTTTATTTTTGTGTGTGATTTTAAAGGAGTTTAATGGGTTGTGGTTCATTAAAAAAATAAATAATATATATGTACAAAACATCAAAAACATTAAATATAAAGTCACATTTAAATAATGTAGAATTGTTTAGTTTTTTAAAAATTATAAACTATTGCAATATAGGTTTCCATTAGTGTAGTTATTTCAATGTATTTGTATTGATGAAACAATATCAATATTGTGGACTTAGAAACATATTTATTGTTTTCCCTAACTGATGGATCTCAGGGGCTGACATATTTTCCTTTACTGGAGTTGATTCTAAAATACTCAAACTCCTGCTTTAATATTAGCTCATAGTGGCTTACAGGTGGATTTTTGGAAATAAAATCAAATCCCAAGTTTTTTCTGTTATGCGCAAGTCGAGTCACAGGTTATGACGGGTCGAGTCCCTCACCATTGTTCCTCGTTGCAGTTTGTGCACTTGGCGTGTCTCCGTTTTCATCTGATTGAAATTCTTTATAAGAAAATAACTTTGGGCACAGAAAACATAGCGGTTGCCAATTTAAAACCCACGTCCCACATCATCACTGTAGCAGAAGCAGGTGTGTGGTAGGAACCTATGTGTGTAGTACTGTGTGGTGTGCAGGACAATAATAGGTGACGGACCAGTGTACTGTGAATGGAGCATCAATAAATGAACCTAAAAGGAAAGAGTGGCGTATATCTCCTGTCTGCTCTTCATATAAAGCCTGAGTGCAATTTTCTGAATCATGTTGTCTCAAGTCAGGTCGAGTCTGGAGACATTTTCTCCAGAGTCCAAGTCGAGTTGCAAATCGTCTTATTAGCGGCTCAAGTCGACTCGAGTCCGAGTCCCTATGACTCAAGTCCAATTGTCTGCAAACATGAACTCATTCCTGAGTAAACTGTTCTAAATAAGGATGCACAACATTAGTTTTTCATGATATCAAATATTTCAAAGCTTATTAACGCCCATATCAATAACTGTATTGATATTTATATTTTGTGTTAAGAGCACAGTCTTTACATCACTCAAATTGGCCTGTTTCTTTTTTTATGTATTTTGGGGCATTTTGTGCCTTTATTGATAGGAGAGAGACAGTGGATAGGCTTGTGAAAGGGGGAGAGAGAGTAGGGGAAGACACTCTGCAAAGTGGTCACAGGTTGGACTCAAACCTGGACCGGCAGAAGTACATACATGGGGTGCCTGGTTGCTAACCACTCCACCAAACCAGCACCCCAAATTGACCTGTTTCTTAATGGTTTTAGCTTCTTTGTGTCAGAAACTGATGTGAAGAAAGAAAAGCAACACTCCATTTTTAAATGGATGATACTTCACAGCCCTGGTTTTAACTGCACTTGTATTGAGGGTTGTGTAAATACGTTTGGGAGATTAAACTCCATAATGACATTTGTAGAGCCACAGAAAGTTTTCCTTCACATTTTCAGAATTTGATAAAACCCTACTGACCAGAGGGAAAGCTGTGAGGGGCCTGATGTGGCCCCCGGGCTGCCAGTTGATGAACACTGGTGTAGTCTGGACCACATGTTTCCTTTTTGTTCTTTGGTTTAATAAAAAACATCAAAATGTTATAAATTCTGTAAGCATTATAGGAAATGATTGATATCTTAATAACTACAACAAGAGTACCAGCACTGATCTGAAGTCTGTTAATGTACAGTCAGTATGACACGTGTATTATTATGTATGTTAATGAAAACATGTAACACGCTGCACAATTATAAAGCAGGACAAACATTAAACAGGACAAAGAAAATGTTAAATTAAAACATGCAGGACAAATACAAAGCAGAAGAGAGAACACATGCGTGATGGAAAACAGGCTTTAGGTGGTTTATATGATCAAACATGCAGGCAGGACACATGCAGAGGATAAACTGAGCATTATTCACAGTTTAACATGTTTAAAATGATATAATGAGCTGATATAGCTCTTTCTCTTTTGCCCTGATTTTTCAAACGACCGATCAGATCATAACTTTTACTCTGTTTGAGAGAGTGAAACCATATTTGGTGAAGAGCCTTAACTCTAACCAGACAGAACGTTCCATATATCTGCCACGGAAATATTTCCCTAGTTCATCTGAAGAAGGGTCCAAAGAAAAGGTTTAAGAAGCAGAACCTTCAAAACAACAGCAGCTGCTGATTGGTATGAAAGCGGAAAAAGGTTAATAAATAGGTACAAAATAGGTATGAAATTGCAAAAAAAGGGGAAAAATTGGCAAAAAAAATCCAAAAGTGGCTTAGGAAAATTGATCATGGCAGCAAAATTGGGAATTAAATTTGGAATTAAATTTCAAAAACCATGTGAAAATTCCAAAAATGGTTCTGACAGTGGCCAAACAAAGACGTCTCGCCCATGGTCCCGCCTCTTCCCCTCTATCTCTCTCATGTACTGGTGAGCAGCTAGCAGCACAGCTACTGAAGCATCATGGAGCCGGGAGGCTGCTTCTGTTCGCCTCCACATCGAAGAGAAGGAAACGTAAAAGTTTCGAGGAAAAGGCTGAAGTAAGGAAGAAATATGAGCAATACAGGTCCCAACGGAGACTCAACATTGGATAATTGTACGGTGGAAAAAGCGAGTGATTTGGGATTGTTGAACACTGCGCCGGCCGCCGGCTACCTAACGGCCAGCTGCAGCATGGGCCACCAGCTGGCGAACGGCCGCCGTCCGACCTTCAGCACCGGCCGTTCCGCCCCTGGTTGAACAGGTAATAACTTTGTTAACTACAGTGGGAGATGTCTGCTGAATAACTCTGGTTAGTTTGTGCCTATACTGGCTAATGACTGAACGTTGTTGGTCGGAGCGGGTAGGCTCTGTCAATAGATGTTGGCATAAGTTAGCCACTCATCATTAGCATTGTAAACTGAGCTGGTGAGGACACACCGAGAAAGATAAATCCTCGCCCACAATCGGCTCTGCTCTGGCAACGCCAGACCCGCTTCACCGCCGGTTCAATTGAAATGGCTACCGCTGTGTGCTACAAGGGGGATGACTGTCGTGTTTGTTACTTTCAGTTGATCTGAGTTGTTTTTGAAGTTGTTGTCGCTGCTGATATTTTATGCCGGCCGGCTTCTTGCTCTATCGGAGGGGGCGTGTTGTTAGGAGGCGACACGAGCTGGGGGGCGGGATCCTTGAACACTGAGGGGAGGGGTGAGTGAAGGGGGGGCAGGCTGCGTTTTTCAAATCTGTCCCAACAGCCAAACTGGTTTTCAGATCACAGACCCTAGCTTTAAATTGATTTAATCTATTTTTAAACCCAGCCCTAGTTTTATCTTTCCGTTTTTTTTAATCTGATGTTATTGTTTTAAGTCAGGGATAATGCATTTACATTCTTCCTGTTTTGCTGCTCTGACACATCTTGTTTTGTAGTTTGTGTGTTAGGGATGTCTTTCTCTCTGTGGCTGCATAACAAGTTTACTCACGTGTACAAATGAAGTCACCTGAACATGAGCCTGCTGCAGGACAAACAGGAGGCAGCAACAGTGTTTAGAATCACCTGGCTGATGTTTGTAGAAAGAGTTTAACTGGTGCATCTGTACATCCCTAAGGCTGTGAGCTGAATGCAAAAGAAATCATTATATCTCATACAGCTTCACTTATCATTCCTCCATTTACTGTGCAATACTGTGGTCATAAGAGCTCCATGTCTAAAATAAAACTTTGTTTGAATTCTGTTATCCAACCCTTTCTCTCTGACAAATTACAAAACTTTTTCCAAAAAGGAAGAAACTGAGATCATGTGACTGTGAGTCACCGCTGCAGCTCCAGAAGAGGAAAGTTAAATCATCAGGGAGTCCTAAAGATGGATGTTTGTGCCCCACCCTGAGCTGCAGGGCTTCACTGTGTCGAGCTGATTATATTCATTAATGAGGGGTTAAATATAAAACCAGCATCTTTCACAAACAGAAAAAAAAAATATCAGCTCAAACTGATGAGTAACTCAGACTGTAAATATCTGCTCAAATAAAATCTAGTCAAAGTTTCTTAAAGTGAAAGAAGCTTGTTGATGATGAGAATAAAGAGTCCCCCTGTCCCTGAGGAGCCTCTCATTATATAACACATTAATTATTTTATAATGACACACTCACTGCCATGGAA
Source organism: Scarus forsteni (assembly GCA_036419115.1). Taxonomy (NCBI): domain Eukaryota; kingdom Metazoa; phylum Chordata; class Actinopteri; order Labriformes; family Labridae; genus Scarus; species Scarus forsteni. The sequence goes on along the minus strand of JAZDUH010000149.1, from coordinate 1,767,166 downwards.
ATAACTCCCTTTTGTTCAGCGCATCATCGCTTATGAAATGTACTGGTGTAGCGATCTAACGAGTGACCGTGTTAGCTGGTGACTTCGGTCTTAGCTACGGCAGATATCTTTCCTTATAAAACCATACGACGTTTGTTTTATTTCCCATTAAGTATTAATAGTGCTCGTGATAATTCCTAACATAAATACCTAAATACAGGTGTGTTACTTAACCTCACACCAGCATGAGAAACTACGACAGGCCGGAAAGGTCACCAGGTAGCACGGTCGCCGTTTCAGCAGAACATCAGCAGATCAGCAGAGGCGTTCAGGGAGTCTCCCAAAAGTTCAATAACCAGATCAATAACAGCTGTGCGAGTTAGCAGAGGCAGTAAAGAGGATTTAAACTGTTAATTCAAACAGATATTTTAGTATTTCAGACAGTAAATAAGCGTCACGTCGTGTTAAACGTGCCCGTCAGCCCCGAAACTGTCGTAACTTCACGCACCTTTTCCCGCCCCGGCCAAAGCGTTGATGATGAGCACCACCACGAAGACCAGGGTGCACAGCAGGATGACGAGGATCCGGGGTAAGCTGTTCTCCCTCATGCTGCCGAAGGTGAAGGTGCTGCTGCTCGGTGTGTTGGATCTGTCTGTGGGAGCGGACCGTCAAGGCGGGGACACAAACACATGCACGTGGGCTCTGTGATGCGTTCACGTGCCCCATGATAACGCCCACAGACACTAAGCCAATCAGAGGGATGGAAGAAGTATGAAAATGTATGGTTTGTTTCTACGAGGTTTTCTGTCGGTGCGTTTTAACGGCACAGTTAAAACAGTCAATCAGACTGTCCTGTGTTTGTATAGGATTTCTCTTTTTTTACAATAATTTAAGCGTGTTTTAGCGCCCTCTACAGGAACACAGCGGAAGTGTTGTGTCCTGAGGGGGCCGTTATTTTCTTGACCAGGCATGAAGGTACGGTGGCATATTGCATTGACTTGAAAATAAATAAAAATCCGCCTGTTTTAATGAGAAACTATCCTGTAAAAACAGGAATTTATTTATTTTTGATTTTCCAGTTTTTATGAGATACTATCTCGTAAAAACAAGATTTCCCCTGATGCTTTGCTTCAAGACTGGCTGCTGCATCTATCAACCAGGTACGTGGTAAACACAGGTAAGGTCGGCCCACCGTACTGGTCCAACTGATCATGTACTAAAACAGCAATGTCGAGCAGATCCGAGTGGGCTTTGTGTCGGAACAACTGCAAATTCCTCAGGTGTCTGTGCAAGGTGAACAAACTAATAACAATACTACACCGCTCAAAGACACAAGTATCTCCCGATGTTTCAAACCGAGCGAGAAATAAAACTGAATAAGGTCTAACATGCACGACATGTTCGTTACTTTTAAGATTCCTTAGTATCTCATAAAAACAGAAAAATCGAAAAAAAAAATAAATTCCTGTTTTTACGAGATAGTATCTCGTAAAAACAGAAAAATTGAAAAAAAATAAATTCCTGTTTTTAGGAGATAGTATCTCATAAAAACTAGCAGATTTTTTTATTTATTTTCAAGTGAATGCAATACACCGCCGTTTGAAGGGGGCAGATTTAAAAAAAAAAAAAAAACAGAGGGAAATGTTCTAACTATGGATGCAGACATTTCAACCCTCCCCTTCCAGCCCAGTGCCTGCAAAGTTCCAGCCAACTACAAGCAACCAGTAATGGACAAATGGTGTGTTCCAGTTGTAGTCGGAAGTCGTAATTTCTGAGTTCCGAGTACGAAACAACTGAAATGCCATAGACATTATAAACACCTCATTGCAGCCTGGACTGCATCCAGCGTCGCCGCCATCTTAGATGGGTCTCTTCACTGCGGTCTAGCACCAGAAACAAGTGGAGTGAACGCAGTTATGCTCGTATTTTGTGCAACGTAAAGTAAACAGCGCAATATTGAAAGCAGATGACTTTTTTAAAAAGTTTTATTCCAACACAGCTGAATAAAAACGTAAAGTTTAATAGGCATGTCAACATGATTTATATGAGATGTCTGGTTTGTGTGTGCGAGCGCACGTACATGTGCCTGAAATAGTTGCACTGAATATTCTCACAGCACACAAAAACAAAAATATGAAAATAATATAATAAAATTAGTAATAATAATATTACTGTTGCGGTTGTTACTACTATTCCCATTATTATATTACCATTATTTTTTTTAGTTTTCTAAAATCTGCTGCATGTAACAGGGTTAAATATTCATCCTTGTTTTTCTATTTTGTCAATATAATTACAAAAAACTACCTGGCAATCCTGTGTTCACTTAGCAAAGCAAAGTCTCCTTCCTTACGCTCCTGTGTGACGTTGCAGCTCCCGCCTCTCTTTATTTCTTCTTCTGTGGTGTTTTATTCGTATGTGTTCCTTTCTCCTCCTCTTTCCTATGAATCCCTTCAGGAGAGGTGGGTGCTCGCTAACATGTCTGTTATTAATCTAATGCCATCTTTGTATTAAATGCTAGATTTTATGCTCTGTTTTGTTCTCTCTGTTATTTTGGTTTATTCTCCTAGCCTTTAGTCTGTATATGTCCATTATGAATGTTTATTTTCCACCTTCACACACGTATGTTAGTGCGGTACGCTAAGCTAGCATTTAGCTACTTACATGCACTTTCCTCTGGTTATCTTTAACGCTGTAACTTTGCTCTGTATAGGATCTGGAGCGGGCTGGGAGTCACTACCATAAATTCTTATTTTCATTAAGAATATCATCGATTATTCTCCTATAAAATGATCACCAAAAGACGTGACCCAAGCCAAAGTGTGCGTTTGTTGTGCTATATATCTCTACTTACAGCCCGGTGCTCTAAGACGTGTCTGAATAATATAAATTTGCTCTAGTTTTAATTGTCTTGTTCCTGAAGTTGAGTATCCAGGCCAGTCCAGCCCTGTCCGACCCGACTGTGAAACTAAGGAATAGCATTTATAGATAACCTATTTTGATTGAGTTAAATCCAGCCTGTGGCCTGTTTGCAGAGTCTCTTCCCTACTCTCTCTCTGTTTCACAAGTCTATCCACTGTCGCTCTCCAATAAAGGCACAAAATGCCCAAAAATAATGTTAAAAAAATCCTTCATGTTATTTTGTGAATGGTTCTGAGGATCTTCGAGGGCGTTCTCTGTGCTGATTTTCAGTCCCTGATTCTACTTCTGCAAAGAAAGCTGTGTTTAAGCCAGCGTTTGTCCGCCCATCATCAGTCTGTGAGCAAATAACTCAGAGAGTTCTCACTGGATTTAGATTATCAGGGAGTGTTGGTCATGGTGTGGGGAAGGATTCAGCTTCAGTGGTGATCCGATTATGGATCCAGGTAGTTTTGAAAGGATTTGTCAACACTGTGGGACGAGCAGTTTTTCATATTTTCATAAATAACTTCATCAGATCAGAGATGCCTGGGTGAGTTTTGTGCTCTTGAAGCACCTCAGGTTATTTACTGTTACTGGTGAACAGCTAAAGAGTGTAAGCTGTTCCTCAGAGGGAACATGAGGCAGCACCTACTGTTCATATTTTTAAAAATAAACTTAAGACCTGCCTTTTAGTCTAGCTTTTAGCTGATTATATTTATTATTATTATTGTTATTATTTAATCTTATTTATGTATTTATTTTAACCCCCTTAATATATTTTATTATTCCATTTAGTTTCTTTTCACTTCAGTACATTTAATCTAATTTTACCATATTACTATTTAAAATGCATTTTATTTACCTGTTTATTTTAATATATATTTATTTTAATCTTATTTCTGACCAAGATGTTATTTCATTTTATTTATTTATTCTTATTGTTTTAAATTATTATTTTAGTCTTAGTTCCAGTGTTCCCTCATTTTTTAATGAAAGATGGCGTTTCCTCAGTCCTCTTACTCTGTTTATGTTAGAATATCTTCTTCATGTCTTTGTATGTGTGTGAGTGAGTGTGTGTGCTGTATGTGGATTGAGAGGGTAGGTGGGTTGTATTTTTCATTGTATTTAATTTTTTACCTTTGATTATTTTAATTTTATTTTCCTCATTTCTGTGTAGAGCACTTTGTGTTACAAAATAAAGTTTGATTGATTGATTTTAGGTTTTAAGAAATAAATCAACTGTTTTCAGGATGTTTCTTTGTTTTATCAGTAAGTTAAACTATCTACAATCAATATACCAGTCTATCTGACTGAGCTTTTTTTAAAACGATAATCACGCTGCATTCAGATAGAGACAAGAAAATGAAGACTGACTGAATTAAAGCTGAACAGTGACTCTTTTGAGAAGCACGTAGACACCCACCCAAACTCAGACCTGTAGTTTGAAATTCTGCACCTAAACCTGCAGTTTAGATACAGAAAAAATCTGTGAACCCTTTGGGATTACTTGGATTTCTGCTTAAATTGGTCATAAAATATGTTCTGATCTTCATCTAAGTCACACCATTAGACAAACACAGTCTGCTTAAACTAATACAGCACAGGAAATTATAAGTTTTCATGTTTTTATTTGACATAATATGTAAACAGTCACAGTGCAGGGTGGAAAAAGTATGTTAACCCCTAAGCTAATTACTTCTCCAAGAGCTAATTGGATCCAGGAGTCAGCCAACCTGGAGTCCAATCAATGTGATTAGATAGGATGTGTTGGTTAAAGCTGCCCTGCTCTATAAAAAACACACACCAGTTGTGAGTTTGCTGTTCTCAGAGGCATTGGCTGATGTGAACCATGCCAAGCACAGAAGAGCTCTCAGAAGATCTACCATCAAGAATTGTTGACTTGCATGAAGCTGGAAAGGGTTACAAAAGTATCTCTAAAAGCCCTGATGTCCATGTGTCCACGGTAAGACAGACGGTCTACAAATGGAGAAAGTTCAGCACTGTTGCTGCTCTGCCAAGGTGTGGTGGTCCTGTAAAGATGACTGTGAGAGCACAGCGCAGAATGCTCAATGAGGTGAAGAAGAAGCCTAGAGTGTCAGCTGAAGACTTACAGAAATCCCTGGCACATGCCAACATTATTGTTGACAAATCTACAAGACGGAAAACATCACACAAGAATGGAGCTCACGGGAGGACACCACCAAGGAAGTCATTGCTGTCCAAAAAACATTGCTGCATGTTTGAAGTTTGCAAAAGAGCACCTGGATGTTCCACAGCACTACTGTCAAAATATTCTGTGGACAGATGAAACCAAAATTGAGTTGTTTGGAAGGAACACACAACGCTATGTGTGGAGAAAAAAGGCACAGCACACCAACATCAAAACCTCATCCTAACTGTGAAATATGGTGGAGGGAGCATTATGGTTTGGGGCTGCTTTGCTGCCTCAGGGCCTGGACGGATTGCTGTCATAGACAGAAAAATGAATTCCCAAGTTTATCAAGACATTTTGCAGGAAAACTTCAGACCATCTGTCCACCAACTGAAGCTCAACAGAGGATGGGTGATGCAACAGGACAACGACCCAAAGCATAGAAGTAAATCAACAATGGAATGGCTTCAACAGAAGAAAATACGGCTTCTGGAGTGGCCCAGTCAGAGTCCTGACCTCAACCTAATTGAGATGCTGATTGAGAATGGTCCAAAAATCCTCCTGACCGTTGTGCAGGTCTGATCTACAACTACAGGAAACGTTTGGTTGAGGTTATTGCTGCCAAAGGAGGGTCAACCAGTTATTAAATCCAAAGGTTCACATACTTTTTCCACCCTGCACTGTGACTGTTTACATAGTGTGTTGAATAAAAACATGAAAACTTAGCATTTTTTATGCCGTATTAGTTTAAGCAGACTGTGTTTGTCTAGTGATGACTTAGATGAAGATCAGAACATATTTTATGACCAGTTTAAGCAGAAATCAAAGTAATCCCAAAGGGTTCACAGACTTTTTCATGCAACTATATGAGAGTGAACTTTTCTTAAACTAAAAATCCAAGGACTGTACAGTAGACTTCTCATACACTCAGATCTGCGAGCGCTCTCCTGATGAAAGGCTGCAGTTCTCTGTGATGCAACAGAAAGTTCTGGTCTCAAATATTAAAGACAGCTGAGGAATGAGGATCTCTCCCACACTGGACAGACATCTGCAGATGGTTTAGGGGAGGTTACTCCAGGCTGAGGAACATCATTTATGATTAAATAAACAGCCAAGTCATAAAATCAAATGTGGTGAAACTGAAGCATCTCTGTTGTAGGACTCTGCTACACTGGAGTTTCAACACTGTTTATTATTTTAATTATTGTCTCTGCTGGCTGCAGGACTCGTCCAGGCTGAAGGCGTCAGTCTGTGGAGCTGCCGTCTCTCCGAGCATGTTTACGTCTCCACGTCTCCATGGTTACATGTTAAAACATCACAGTCATCAACAAACCGCCTGAAAAAGCTCCATCGGGTGGACATGAGGTATTCATCTGCTGTGTTGTAGCAACATCTGGTGTGTGTGTTCTTGTGAGTGCATGTGTAATGTGTGTGTGTTATGAGGCCCGAGTCTCTGTGCTGCAGGGCTCGTAGTCTTTGTGCAGGTCCAGGGCTCCATACAGACTCTCCAGAACAGCCAGTACTCGGCTCTGCACCGAGTCCACCTGCTCCACTGGGCAGTATTCATCCAGACTGGACCTGCAACAAACACACGAACATTTACTTCACAGTGAGCCAGATTTGTTTATTTCCTTTTCAGAGCTGTGTTCAGACCAGAGACTTTAAAACACATCTCAGAGAGAGGCCGTCACATTTCAGAAAATTAAACTTGAACAGTTTTCAAACATGCACCCAGATAACCGAAGATATTTGGTTATCCCTCTGGAAAAGCTCTCTTATCAGCCCCTGCACTTGGCTTTATAACGTGGGTGAAAAGCCTGCAAATTTGATGAGGAGGACTAGTGAGTAAACGACTTTGCACATAACCGACACACGGTCCAGCCTTTGATTTAAAGGTGCCATCAATGATGTACTTTTGTAGAACCAAAAATACTACCCCACAGCTCTCCTCAGATGATTCAGTGTTGTTAATGTCACTTGGAGAGGCTTCTTTTAGTCTACTGAGGTCAAGAGAGCAGCGTATGTGTTTAACTGTCCACTGCTCCAGGAACCCTGATGTGCTGCTAAACTCAGTATCTTAAATTTTTATTTACAGTTTTATTTACTAAAAGATGCCTCACCGTAAGTTTCTGTTTTAACTTTGGGAACTGTTCACAGAGAACTTCCTGAAGACCTGAGGGCTCTAATGGGCTCGTACGGTAAAAGCAAATCAGATAAATATGAAGGACTAAGACCATTAAGAGCTTTAAAACCAAAGAATCTTAAAATCTATCCTAAAAAAAAATGGGCAGCCAATGCAGAGACCTTAAAACCGGTGTCATATGAGCTCTTTCTGGTCTCCGTCAGCATTCCTGCAGCTGAGTTCTGCAGGAGCTGAATATTGTTTTTTTTTTTTTTTGCAGAAGACCAGAAAGAAGAGCGTTACAATAATCTATTCTACAGGTGATTAAAACATGGATTAATGTCTCTGCATTCGCTTGAGAGAGAAACGGTCGCACTCAGGCTATGTTCCTTAAATGATAAAAAGCTTTTTTGGTGACATCCCGGATATGTGGCTCAAATCTGAGTCAAATAAAACCCTTAAATTTTTAGCCTGCCAACACGGATTAAAAGATGAAGCTTGTAGTTTGCTGACTAGTTTCTCTCTCTTAACCCCTGAACCAATGATTAAAACCTGAGTTTTGTCCTGGTTGAGTTGTAAAAAGTTCTCTGCCATCCATAATTTGCTATCTAAAATACATTTTAAAAGGGTGTCGTGGATCTTTGTTTAACTTTGTATGCACCAGCACTTTTGTTTAATAATAATTTCCTTCAGTTACAGCTTAAACGTGTTAAAGTGCCGATCCTGCAGGTCTGTATTTTCTACCTGGACATGGTGACCAGCGTGGGTTTGGGCAGAGCCTTCAGAAACAGCTGCACAGCAGAGACCAGCCGGTCGATCTCCTCCTCTGAGCTGATGTGGTGAGGAAGCTCGATGGTGTCACACGTCAAACCCGCCTGATGGACCTGAACACAGACATCCAGACTTTATATCTGATAATAAAAGCACAATAACAATTAACACTTCCTTCATAATGAACGTTTTGTTTTACCATTTCATAGTCTGGGGTGACATTCCTGGACTTCAGACTGGAAATCAGCCGAGCCAACGAGGCCATGCTGGAATCACAAGCGAGGAAAAATAAATCAGATTTTTTTTTAATAAGAAAAACAATCCTTGAATGAGGATGAGGCAAAAAATCCTCCTGTTTGTCGTTTTCAGCTCTGTGTTTACACTAATGGAGCAGTGCTTCCTTTTTTAATAACTTAAAAAATAAACCATGACACAAACACGTGACCAATGTTTCAACAACAGCTTCTACAGTACCTGCATAAATGAGTACAACCCCCATTAAAAATAATGTATTAATCAGTTTCTAAATGAACAAAAAACAATTTCCAAAGTTGTGACAAAGCCGAGTTTAACATAACTTTTTTTTTTTTTTTTACTATAGATGAAAATAAGGGTAATATGATTAACAAAAATTGAGCTTTGCTCCTATCCGTTTGATTGGCTGGTACTCATGTTAGCCTCCTGATCTTAAATTGAAAAAAAAAAAGTTCTTGTTTGCAATCAATGGTCCAGATTTAGGAGGACATCTTCTGTTATAGTACGCCATAGAAAATATTAACTTAGAAAGGACACCTAAGGTTTACTAACAAATCTGAAGGGGTGTGCTCATTTATGCTGAGCACTAGAACACGTAGCAACACAAAACACACAAATACACAGAAAGAAGACATCACCAACAACAAACACAAAAGAAAGTGAAGACAAAATGTAGTCATTATTTATCTAAACATGGCTGCAAAGTGGTTTGCAATGATTCCCTCCAACTCATAAAAAATGTTTAAAAAAAGAGAAAAATGTTGACTAACAAACTTTTCTTCTTTTCTTTTCTGTTGAAACTAAATTTAGATGATGGAATCTACAGTTCTTGAACATCCATCCCTTAATTCACCAAGTATTATTGTATGAGGGCCAGTGTTTGGAGTAATGCATAACAAAAGTAATGTGATTACTGTAATGCATTCCTTTCTAATGTAACGTAGTAATGTAAGGCATTACAAAAAAAACAATATTTTACTCTGTACATATGTCAGTAATGCGTTTTAATTTAACCAAAATAAAGAGGTGTTTTTTACTCTGTGAGCTCATCAGAGGAGAAAAGATCTCCTCTAGTCCTAAAGTTACAGTATCTCTAACACAGTTTTACCTGTTGTCTTTTTTTTGGCTCTGATGGTTTCTTGTATTGTGCCATGAGCATCAATGTGTCTGTTATATTCCCCTGTTTTTAGCCTGAAGCTGAACTCAGTCAGATAGACCACATCACCTTCACTGGATGTTAATGAGCTTTTTTTAATGAGCTACATTTAGAATGACAAATCCGTATTTCTGTTATTTTGACCAGAGGAACTTAAAAGTAATGCGATGGACAGGAGTGTGGAGAAAAGCTTTTCTTTCAAATTCATCCAAACATCACAGCATGTGGAAAAAAACAAAAAAGATTTAATATACTGTATCCTAAATTAGATTTACAAAAATAACAGGACTGATCCTTTTCTGAACCTCGTCTGAAAAGCATTTATCTTGTGGGCAAAACTTAATTTAGGATTTTTAACTGCACATATGTGATCTAGTATCTAATGGCCCTTTTCCATTAGCCCTACTCTACTCTACTCGACTCTACCCGGCTCTACTCTACTCGCCTTGTGCTGCTTTTCCATTAGCCCCAGTCGCCTGCCCAACGGGGTGCAGTGTTGCTGTAAACAGCTGAGCGGCTCTGTGTGTGGCTTTTTGTCACAAACCGAGTAAAAAAGGAAAGCAGAAGAAGGCTGCAGGTGGCAAGAAGAAATACCCCTTGAGAAGCACAGGAGAGTTTTGGAAGCTATACAACAGAATGAAGCCGAGGACGAGAGCAATCCAGCTGCAAAGAAAAGACGTATGAGGGTAAGCTAATGGTAGCTACCGCTAGTATGCTAGGTTGTCGCGCTCATGACTCATCGATGACGACATTGTCTGACCAATCAGTAGCCGGCAGTCGGTGACGTCATCTTTTAGTATGGACTCAGCTCGCTTGGAACCAGAGCGGAGTAGGTACTAAAACTAGCTTGTTTTAGGAGGTACCAGGCTAGTGGAAACACGCTGCTAATCGAGTAGGGTCGAGTAGAGTAGGGCCAAGGCGTGCTAGTGGAAAAGGGCCATAAGTTTGACTTGTCAGGCTGTGCACCATTCAGATCATATAACCTGACACACCAGATGGACTGCTAAATATATATCACTAGTACATCTGGAAAAGAGCCCATAGAAAGTGTTTGGGGGGGCAGGAGCTTTTAGAAGTGTATCTGGCAGGTGATTGGATGATTGTTCCATCAATCAACATTCATGACGAGCCATCAGATAATGACGAGAGCTACTGCCACTGAATCAAACTCCCATCTAAACATGTTGAGCCAAAATATCCTTACTAAAGGGAAGATTGTTGTGTTGGTGTTAGTTTTTAATAAAATTAAGAATTGTGGTCCAGATCTGATAAAACTGCCACGTAAGGTGTTAGCATATATGCTAATCTCCTGCTGCCTGATGACAGAAACTAAACCAAGGTTACAGATCATAGAGACCACCCAAGAAAAAAATGTACCTTCAACAATTCATCATTTTCCCTTTTAGCCACAGAAAATCTTTAATAAGGAGTCAATATGCCAACAGCTTCCTTACTTTCTTAACTTTTTTCTCCAGGCTGGAGGAAATACAGCTATGAACTGAAATTTAAATTTGGAGGAAATTGCACAATGCACAATATTGAAATTTGGGCAATATCTGATGCACCAATATTTCAAAACATACGTATGTCGGCCTTCACCAATATATAAAAGTATTCCATTTTAGGTTACACTTACGTCAAAGATAAAATGTATTTTTGACAGTAGCTTCCTTTGCCGTACTACGACACTGATTTACTTACTGCTAACATTTATCTGCTGTTACCAATATTTAGCTTTGAAGCAGTTACTGTATCTAACTGTATTATACTGATTATATCATGCAGCCCTACATTCTGGACGTGGTTTGAACACATAGTACCAGTGATGCTTTACCATATTACTATCATTAGACAGTCTTAAGATCAAGGTGAAGAATATGTTAAACTAAAATTAACATTAATACACATTAAAAAGGGAACAGTACACGTCCTGTTAAGACCAAATCATGCAGAAAGAAAAACTCTTCAATCATCTGAGCTTTTACTGGACTGAACCTAAAAATGATCCAGCTTGACTTGAAACAAAGGGCTGTGTTCACATCTCAAAAACTCTGAAGTCTAGAGTACCCCGGGTTATTGGCCCAGCGTGTCACCGTCTCCTCGCCGTCATCCTCCAGCAGATCAGCGAACGCCGCCTCCAGGTCCTCCAGCTGATGAACACGGTGATCCACACACTCCTCCAGCTCGTCCTGGATTCATCCACAAACACACCGGACATCACAAACAGAAGAACAGCTCCTTTTCCTTCACGTCATTCTCTGTCTCATGTTTCATTTAGGCTGCAGTAGACTGATTTTATACACAGTCACAGAGTGGTGGGTTGATTAAACTGATCAAATAAAGTCAGACTTTTCTTTAAGATAATAAAGACATATCCATATTAAAGTCACTCTATAGATGCTCTGTTGTCTGTAAGAAGTAAATGATTCTAAAACTGGCTGGTTCAAAAACCTCTCTGGTGTAAAACAGGGATATGTCTTGCCCTCTACTTTGTTTTCTCTCTATATAAATGACTTGGCTGTGGAAATAAAAAACTCTGATGTAGGGATTCATTTAGATATTACTTTGGGTATCCTGTTGTACGCAGATGACATTGTTCTACTGGCTTAATCAGAAGATGATTAAGAGTACCTACTGAATTTGTTCAAGACCTGGTGCCAGATGGAGACTGACGATAAAATCAGAAGAAAACAGAGATAATTCACTTCAGAAAGAAAGGTACCCCAAGAAGTAAGAATTAAGGCTGTCACTTTTCCTAAAAATCAAAGTCGAACAGTTTTCGAACATACCCAAATACTTGAAGATATTCGAAGATATTTCATCATAGCGTCACACGGTACTATTTGGCCTTGCTATTACCTCACTCCACCGAAGGCCGAATATGGATTTTTTTTCAATATTTGGCTGAATATATTTGGTCATCAAATATTCGGTGCATCCTTAGTCAAGAGTTTAAATATTTACTCAGTGTGTTTGTTTGAGTAGACACATGTCAAGTATCTGCAGATTCATCTTTGACTTTCAGTCCATCTTTGAGCTTGTGAGGCAGGGTTTTAATGTTTGGCTGATAAAGTAGAAGAAGAAAGTCTGACCTCAGAGGGATCAGGTCCAGGTCCTCTGAAGGAGTAGAGCTCTTTCAGGATGTCGTACTCCTCCTGCACAGAGAAAACAGTCAAATCAGGTTCCAGTAGGGCTGAACAATTTATCGTTTTCAGATCAAAATCGCAATTTTAGACAATGCAATTTTGTGATCGCCAAAGCAGCAATTTTTTGCAGCGCTCCTGACTGACTCAGGATCTGTGGTGTCAAGTATTATACAGATACTGTTTTACAAATTTGTAGACAATCTATATGTTAAAAGTGCTGGTAAGCAGGTCAACAACACAAAGCCTCTGTTCAGGAGTAGAAGTTAATGAAAACAGATTATTTATCATCACTATTGAAGGTGAATAATGTGTTAAGTGTTTTTCATCATTTATTTCCTTACTGTTGTCTGTACTGTAAACAAAGTGAATTTTGCACTGAAGTTTGATTTGAAAAAAAAAAAATCGTGAATTGCAATATCTGCCAGAAAAATTGAAATTAGATCTTTTCCTAAAATCGTTCAGCCCTACATGTGAATATCCCAAAGCTTGATTTGAAGAAAATCGTGAATCAAATTGAAATCGCAATATCTGCCAGAAAAATCGCAATTCAATCTTTTCCTAAAATCGTTCAGCCCTAGGTTCCAGTGTTCAGTCCACTTTGAGCTGTGCAGTTAGTGTGTTACTCTAAACACAGCTAATCTGATTTTAGCACATGTTCAGTCAGGGTGGCATCTATCAGTGTTAATTCTTTAACATGAAAAGCACTCTGAGCGCAGACCTGAGCAGCTCAGCTACAGCAGTGTCTTTACCACAACCCCTGTAAAAGATACAAGTCTGGATCTCTGATTGGACGGCTACGTCTTCGCTCATGTCAGCTCCAAGTGATGAAGTCTCTTATGCCTGAAAACATTGACGTCAGTTTGCAGACAAACACAGTTCCCACTGTGACGTAAAGGGGGTGAAACCTTCGCTGCAGCTGAGGAGAAGAGAGAGGGATATCCCATGATGGACCCACCATGTTTTTTTGGGACATCATTCTGGATCAGATCAACATTTGCATATGCACATTTACTTTGATCATAGAGACATTATTTGTATTATCCTGTACATTATAAATCCTTTATGTGATAGCAGAGATACAATTTTTTAAAATATATGTTAACTTAAGTGATTTTTAGAAAATTCAAGCATTTTTTTGCATCCAGACAAATATCCATGTAATAATTAGGGCCCGACCGATTTATCAGCCGGACAATTAAATTGGCTGGTTATAGCCATTTTGGAAGTATTCAACATCGGCCAGAGTTTTGCCGAAGTAACGCCGATATATTCCTAATTTCTCATAAAACAGTAAACGCTGTTCGGTGTCCAAGCCGCGCAGAATGATGACTTGAAAGATGGCGACGCGCGTTACTGTAGCGGCTCTTCACTCTCTGCTGATGCTGTGTGTGAATGATTCGTCTACACTCACACAGATTTGTTCTTTCAAGCCTGAAGGTCCGACATGACGAGCAACTTGTATATAATGTCCCGCTGCTGCTGGACACAGAGAGAACTCCGGGCTCTCTGCTCAGCTACAGATCAGCTTCACAGACAGACCGGGCACCGCTGAACAGTTTTCTGACCGACGCCTCCTCTGTCGTTGTCAATACTGATGAATTGGACCTTCTGACGGGATCAGTTTAGCCGTGACTGTTTTATTGTGATTATGACGGAAATCCGTCTTTATCTGCTTGTTCCCGACACGGCAGCTAAGCTAACTAGCTAGCGAGCTAACTATGCTAGCGTTTGCTCCTCAGAGTCCTACGTCATCATCAGCAGACTCATCCAGGGGAGACTTCAGCGTGGCTGGGGACTTTAATCAGTCTCTTTAAATGAGTTTGTGAAATATGTGCAGTGTCCCACAAAATATTTTGTTTTCCTCACGCACATTACCTCATGTTTAAAATAAAAAAGTGTTTCTACCTGAACTAAAACCTGCTTCTGATACACTAATGAGGACTGAAAGGCAGTGAGAGTTCATTAATAATCTATATATTAACATTTAAAAAAAAGATAATTTGTTTTATTTTGCAGGAATTAGCTGCAGTTTTGCACACTGTTTTATTTTGTGCTTAAAAGCTGCTGAGAAAAATAAAAATGCCTATGAAAATAATGTTAAATTAGTGTTTCTGTTGCTTTCTCTCACAGTTGTCTGTTTACAACTTTATAAATAGTCGTTCTACCTTCACGATAACCTACCTTTAGTTTTCATGGACAAGGAGTACAACATACAGAGTGACTCTTCTAAAGGTTATATAATTAATGTCCCAGAAGTTCAATACTTTTTTCCATGTAATTGTACTTTAAATTTTTTGACTGGTGTAAAGTTAAACAAATACTAAAGGACCAAAACTATAAAATGTTCTGCCTGTAGTTTATATATTCATTGTTGTGTTTGGGACCAATATTTTCCAAAAATAATTTTATATACATGTATATTTTAAATTAATCGGCCGATTAATCTGTAATCAGAAAAGTCACCTTATAAAAGTAATAAAAAAAATAAAAAAGTGCATTGAAACAGTCATATAATCTAGTAATACAATACAATAGACAGTGCAGATATGAGACAGAATAGGAGAGCTGGAACAGATGAGTTTTGAGTCTGGTTTTAAAGAGGGGTAAGGACTCAGTGTTGAGGAGGTCAGGGGGGAGAGAGTTCCATAAGTGGGGAGCCGAGCGGCTGAATGCTCGACCCCCCATGGTGACGAGGCGAGCGGAGAGGACAGACGGCATAGGGGTGTAATGATCCATCGACCTGGATCGATACATCGATTGGTTAGGTGATGATCCAATCACATCAATGGAAACTCAAAACATCGATCAGCATCCTCATCTTTAATATACGTCTTTATTTTGAAATCCAGACCGGACACGCGTGACACAGTTTTTATCTATCGTGTGGTTAATTGATTTACTGATTATCGTGACAGGCCTAACTACAAATACAGACATGACACATATTTGGCCATTTTATTAGACACATTCCAGTTCATTATCATTATAGCTGTTAATGTAGATATTAGCATTATTTCCATATCCATGGTTGATACATCTATAGTAACTATATTTATCACCACATAGTCATGAGGTCCCTCTGAAAATGGGATGTCACATCTCAAGAGGCCTTTAACACATTTATACTTAACAGAGACAAATATGGTAGGGATGACCTTGTGGTCTGGGCTCCATGAGTTCATCACTACCATAAATTCTTATTTTCAGTAAGAATATCTATGATTATACTTCTATAAAATGATCACCACAACCATTCAGATATGAGGACCCTCCTGAAAACCAGATGTAGCATCTCAAGAGGCTACCCTCTAATAAATCAGACGACAGGTCTATGGTTCATGGATCTGTCCCTAACTTTAGTTCTTACTTTAGTCCACTTGTCTCCTCTTCCCTCCCTTCCTTCACCCTCACACCAACACAGCATGGTGTGGATTTGCTGTTCATCATGAGACTGGGATCCACATTCAAGATTTCCTGCTGCTTAACAGAAGGTTTTTTCTTGAGCCATGATGGAGGGATTCATGATTGGCTATATGGATTCATGTTGGTGTTGGATGTATATATTTGTATATATATGTATATGTGTATTTTATATGTATATATGTATCTATGCATATATGTGTATCCATAAAATGAAGAGCTTTGTGCTCTATTGTAAAGTGTCTTAAAGATTGATCAGACACCTGTTGGCAAATTATCTCCAAACTTAAAGGTGTGTATGATGTGGAGGTCTCACCTGTGTGTGTTACAGGTGTAGGTTGGGTGGAGGCCTCACCTGTGTGTGTTACAGGTGTGTGTTAGGTGGAGGTCTCACCTGTGTGTGTTACAGGTGTGTGTTAGGTGGAGGTCTCACCTGTGTGTGTTACAGGTGTGTGTTAGGTGGAGGTCTCACCTGTGTGTGTTAAAGTTGTGTGTTTGGTGGAGGTCTCACCTGTGTGTGTTAAAGTTGTGTGTTTGGTGGAGGTCTCACCTGTGTGTGTTACAGGTGCGTGTTGGGTGGAGGTCTCACCTGTGTGTATAGCTCTTTGAAGGGGTTTTTGCAGGAGAAGAAATCTAAGTCGATGTCCAGTATGTACGGCTCGGTCTCACTCAGCATTGCAGATAAACTCCTCACGACATAAGCCGTAGATCCTTCTTCTTCTTCTTCTTCTTCTTCTCTGTTGTCTGTGCTCAGCCTGTCAGTGCTGCCCCCTGCTGCCTGCAGTGTGTCAGCACAGGTGAGGGTGGACTGAGAGCAGCCGGCCTCCTCGGCTGCACAACTGCCTGTTTTCTGTCTCTTCACACTCCATCTCTCTGAGTCCTCGGCTGGTTTCTGCCCTATAACATCAAGAAGAGGAATATCATTCACTAACATACAGTTTGCTTCAAAAAGACAACACGATTAAATAATTTTGAAAGTCATTGTTGGATTGCACTGGATATTTAAGTCGATAAAAACAATGTACTGCATTAAAAAGTGTAAAAATTAAAAAAGAAGAAAAAAGAAAGAAAAGAAAAAAGAAAGAAAAAAAGAAAAATGAAAAAAAGGAGGAAAAGGAAAAGAAAAAAAGAAAAACAAGAAAAAAGAAAGAAAGAAGAAAAAAGAAAGAAAAGAAAAATAAATAAAAAAGAAAACACAAGAAAAAAAAGAAAAAAGAAAGAGAAGAAAAAAGAAAGAAAAAATAGACAATAAAAATTAAAAACAGAAAGAAAAACAATAAAAAAGAAAAAAGAAGAAAAAGGAAGAAAATAGAAAAAAGAAAAAAACAACAAAAAAGAAAAAAGACAAGAAAAGAAAAAAGAAAGGAAAAATTAACAATAAAAATAAAAAACAGAAAGAAAAACAATAAAAAAGAAAAAAGAAGAAAAAATAAAGAGAAGAAAAAAAGAAAAAATAAACAATAAAAAATTAAAAACAGAAAGAAAGAAAAACAATAAAAAAACGAAAAAGGAGAAAAAAGAAAGAAAAAACAAAAAAGAAGAATGAAGAAAAAAAAAAAAAACAGAAAGAAAAACAAGAGAAAAGAAGAAAAATAAGAAAAAAGAAAAGAAAAAAAGTCTCAGGTCCGACAGTCTGTAATTGAATTATATCAGGAATTAATGCATCAAAACATACAAATACTTTCTGTGAAATTCTTGGCTTCTTTTTTGGTTTTACATATCTGATACTAGAGACCAAATATCACTATACATGGAAAATGAACATTGATGTAACTGTAGGTCACTGCAAGTTAAGCTGAAATCTTGTGTCTGATTCTTAAAATCTTCTAGAATGTCAGTCATTTTCCAACCAGAATTCTGAAACCCTCTCTGCTGCAAGCAACGAACCCTCTGTTAATATTAACTATATTATTGTTATATATTATATATCATATTATATTATTATTATAATATCTGAAGCATAGACCATCAAGTATTTTTTGCTTTATTATGTCAAGAAAGGGGCTGGAATTTATACGTTTTTCTTATTCCTGTCCCTTTTTGATCATTAAATGGAAGAAGTTACAGAACTTATAAATGTACAGTATGGACCTGTAATTTCATGATACGGAATAAATAAAAAAAAAAAAAAAAAAAAAAACTATGAAAGTTTAGCTCCTTCAGTTCTTACCTGGCTAAGCTGGAATACATCTATTATCAGCAGAGACGAATGTGATGAGGGCAGATTTATGGTCTATGGGCTGATCTACTGAGATCCAAAATATAATTGCTTGTGCAAACTAAAAAATTGCACATGCAGTTAGTGGCTGTGTTGCGGGTGATCTACTAAGTGTGTGCGCAATTGATAGCAGGCGCAAAAGTGGTGCAGACCGCCCTCTTTAGAGAGGATTTAGCATTTGCTACTGTAACTGTGGAGAGTTTGGGAGAGCAGAACGGCTGTAATGAGGTTTGAACAGACAAACACACACAATTGCGGTCTGACAGTTACACACAGACTGAGCGGCTAACTGTTAGCTTGTACACACTGACAGCCTCTAAACTCTGTCTGTGTGTGGAGAGTGTGATGCAGTCAGCTCTGAGAGACAAACAGAGTGATTATGGCTAATTTAATGACCTCCTCCACAATGTTTTAAGAGCACAAAACAGAGGGTTTAACTTTACGCATGTGTCTACATGAGTATGATGGCACACTGGATCATTCCTCTTTTTCCAGTCCTTTATAATGGCAGACAGCCTCCAAGTCTTTTCATCAAAAAAATTCAGTAGGTGATGGAAAATACTCGGTTAATGTGACCCCTATTTGCCACCATGATCACAGCCCTCTGTCCGTAACACTGCGCCTTTTTTGCACCTGCTTTTCAGACGTCTTACATGTAGACCCAAAAACTGACTGCAATCAGTTGTGGGTTTAATAAATCACACTGTGGTGCTACATGATCACATCTGCATCTCCTCCCTTTAGTATTCTGATGATCTGCATGTATTCTGCATATCCATGAGGGCAAACACGCTAAATAGACTGCGTGTGCTATTTTGCTCATTTGACAGACGTTACCCTCGCTGCACCCTGTTAGTAGATCAGATTTGCACGTGCGGTCAAGTTTGCATGTGTTTTTATACACGTAGACCTTTAGTAGATCGACCCTAAGTGTCCGTGGGTTTGCTGCCATAAATAAAAACACTTTTGCTCTCTAACCCACACTCACACTTGTCCATGAATATCAGTTATTTCCGGTGTAACGCTGCCTCTGACGGTTTCCTCCTCTCACATACCTGCGGTGGACATGCGGTCCGGTCTGACCGGGTTGACTTTGACCACACTCAGTCTGAGCGGTTTAGAATTTTCCAGATGATCTTCACACACGTACAGACCGTCGCTCAGGAAGTAGGGGTCCACACTGGTGAGCCTGCAGAGAGGGGGGATCACCAGCAGGTCATGGCTAAAATAAAACACAGAGACGTCCTTCTGTTTGGACGTGCAGGCGGAGAACATTAAAACCTCTCTCCTGCCATCTTTAGACAGACTGCTGTTGATCACTGGGTCACTTCTGCTACAATTTAAGGCAATAAAGTTATTTAGTTTGATTGACTGATGGATTGATTTCTTTATTTTGATCGTGTGAATGATAACTTCAACACTGTTAGAAACATAAATAAGTGATAATCAGAAAAAACACAGGAAAATAAAACAAGAATCTATATTTTTTCTTTTTTTTTAGCCTCCAAGTTTACAGGAGCAAAAATAAGCAGGAAGAAGTATAAACTTATCCAATCCTACCCCCTTAAATCTTACTTTACTTCCTAACTGAATCATAACACTGACTTAAATTTATATAAAAAAATTAATCATGCCTTTACCTTCTTTACACATGTATTTATCACACCCTGCACAATTTCCCTCCCTAACACAGACACAGAAACTTTTCACTTCTAACCTTTGGATTTAGATTTTCTCTTAAATTATAACCCTTCTCTCTTTCATGAAACATTTTCTGATATTTTGGAGCATATTATTCCTCACATTGTGAAGTCGTTCAGCTGTTTTTGTGCTCAAAGAAAAAAAAAACTTCAGGGTTTTAGATAGAAAGTTATTTTGTTAAGCACCAGGGGCCACATGCAGCCCTCCTACTCTTTCAGTAAGACCCACTATAAATTTGAAAAATCAAAAAATGGATTTGAGTGAAGGAAACATTAAGATGGAGATATTCTTAAGAAAAAAGGAGCTGTAATTATGTCTTTATTCCTCCTGTGAAGTCTGCAGATCATCACCTCTTCTGTGTTGACTTTCAAAGATGGCTGCGCCGGTGTAAACAGTTACTAAGCTCCTGTAATATTCTGTTTATTAGCACCTCTGATGAGTGTTTGTGGCACTGAATCAGCCGTATGCACAGTGGAGTTTGAAGATGTTAATGGAAACGCTGCTGTAGTGTTACTGACTCTAACTGGAGTTCCTCTACACAGCTGCACAATGCTGTCCGAGCTGAGACACCGACTGACCGACGGAAAGGGTTACGCCCACTTTACAGATAACGACTTAATTCCTCATCTTCATGTGTTATGTGTGAACTACACACAGGGCATGCTAACAGCGGCTAACAGCATCTACGATGTAAATGAAATGCAGCATAAATGTTTCTTCTTCTTCTGTTCCCTCCGTCACTAAACATAGCACCTCACCGCAGTCCAACAGCAGCTTTAAGATGAACCAGAGCAGCCGTGTGGGATCCAGCGTCTTACCTGATGGTGGTGGTGGAGGAGTCCCTCCCCACTGACATCCTGTGCTCCCCCTCCCTGATCTGCTGGGCCCAGTAGGGGTGGAGCCAGGCCACGTGGGACACATGGCCTGCGTACACCATGGGCATGATCCAGTTCTCTATGCTGAGCTCGCTGTGAGGGAAACACGTGGAGTCAGATTTAAGAGCAACACGTAAAAATAAAAAAAACAGAATAAACGTCCTCTAAAATTGCCCTTTAAACTGGAGATCATGCTGCCAGGCTTCACACTGAACCTTCCAGAAAGTCTCCTTTAACACCAGCCTAATCACTTTTCATTAAAGGGATACTCCAACTTCTCTTTGTCCACTCCCGAGTCCATGACAGAAGATAGACCTGATCCTCTGTGCTGCAGTGACAAGGAAGAGACGGCTAATTAGCTTAGCTCAAACACTGGGAGTCTATGGGAAGCTTTAGCCAACAGTCGTTAGGTAAACTCTTCAGTAACTCTACACAGTGTGGCGTGTTTGTTGTGAGACTTTTTTATTACCGTTATGTGGCGTTATCTTCATCCACCTTCATGTTTTCTTCTTCTGAATACAGGCTTTGTTTTTCGTGCAGTCGTGAAGATGTTAGTGAGCTGTTTGTTTACAGAACATTCATGTTAACGTCTTTAAAAACAAACTCAAAACCTACCTTTTTTTTTTTACCTGAATTACATTTTAGTGTTTTTATTTATTCTAATTACAGGCCACTTTTTATTATTTTATCTTATCTAATTTTTTTATCTTTTCTTTTTAAATCTTTTCTATTTTTCCTTATTTTATTTTCTAGTTTTCCTATTTTAGTCTTCATTTATTTATTATTATATATATGTATATTTTAACTTAATTTCAAGTTATTTTTTATTTTTCTTATTTTTTAAAATTAATTTTCTTATTTTATTTCATGATATATTTAATTTTATACTTTTAACCTATCCTCCAGTGTTTTCTCATTTTTAAACCTTTAAGATGGCGTTTCCTCAGTACGTACTGGGTACAGCAGTGTGCTTTATTATTGTCTTTTATTTATGATGCTTTTTATCAACACTGTGTATGGATTGCTGTGTGGGTGGGTTCAGGGGCTGGGTGGAGTTGGTTTGGGTCATAAATCCTTCATTTAATTCATCTGTCTGTTTGTAAAGCACTTAGTGCTATGTTTTTTTGGTATGAAAAGTGCTATATAAATATAATTTGATTGATTCTCAACATGCAGCCAATAAACATTTAAGAATGAATCTCAGATGAACGGCTCACTCACAAATGCAAACTGATTCCCAATGTTAGAGCTGGGCAAAAAATCAATTAAATCGATTAAATCGAATTATTAAATTAAAAATCAAGATTTCTTTTCTTTTTTTTCCTTCTTTGCCCTGCAGTCAGATTATTCTGGACAGAAGTCTGTAAATTAATTTCATTAATGTAAATATTGCTCCATGTCCATCAGTATGTCTGCTGGGTCACAGGGACACCTTAAAACAAGAAAAGAGAGAAAGACTGTTGGCTTAGCCTTTTTGGCTGCCAAAGAATTATTTTATCCAACTGGAAAACTCACAAACCAAACTGTTTCTCTGTAGAAACACGGATGTCTGAATTTCTTAATATTCCAGGTATGGGACGACTAACAGTTACACTAAATGACACTAAGTTTAGGTGTGCACTGATTACCCTTCTATGTGATGTTGTTGTGTACATGTTAATTTTTGTCTATTTGTATTTGTCAATGTATGAACCTCAGTGTATTGACTTTCTACAGAACAATGAAAAGTATGAATACAAAAAGAAAAAAAAGGTTTGTTTTCTCGCCTTAGTCCAGTTGTAAGTTGTTGCAATTTTTTTAAAATTACGATTTTCATGACAGTCGGCCTTGTAGGGTTTGCACAAGCACTTTTATAGGCTTGTATTTGTTATTTAAGTAGATTAAATATTGATCAGAGAGTTTCATGCTAATACTGTAAAAATACCTCAGCCTGTTAGTGTTTATGTAGACAAACCTGCCTACGTTTATACTACATAATCAACCTTTAATGACCCAGACTTTGACTTTAAGAGGGAAACATTTAGACAACATAAAGGCAAAACTTGATTTGTTTCATTTTTGTCACTGGGAGTTTTGTTTGTTTCAGGGAGGGGAAAATTGATTAAAATCGTAAATCAAGTGCTGTGGAAAAAAATCTGGGATTTTATTTCTAGGCCATATCACCCAGCCCTACCTAATGTTCACTTAAAAAGTCAGGTTGCACACTGGATTATTGCTGATGTCTGATATTTTTTAATCCATAATCACTGTTACTGATATTTCTGGGCAGGAGCACAGAGACAGACTGGTGTCTGTGATCGTTACAGAATGTTTTTGTGAGGAACTGAGGTAACAAAAACATTTAAATCCTACAAAAATGAACTTTTGATTTATTAAAATCTGAGGCAGCGATGAGGCGGAGCATCAACATTCTTCATTTGTGTAATTTGCTGATTTATTTCTTGATCTGTGTGGCAGATATATCAACTGTAAATATCTACAAAAGTTTCAATATGGACAGATTTTTAACTTTTAAGGCTGATATCAAACCGATAATACCCTAAGCACGGACCTGTCCGCTGTCACGGACTCAGGAGAGAGCGAAGATTAAAAAAAAATGTGGCACATCCCTCTAAAGAGGAAGTGGATGTTACAGGACATGGGGCCTGACTCTCAGGTGAGCAGCCGTTACCTGAAGAGCTTCTCCTTGTCAAACACGGTGTCTGCGGCCATGTTGACGGGGATGAGCAGGTCTGGGTGCGAGTCCAGGTGGACCATCCTGATGCTCTTCAGAGGGAGGTGTCTGGACGCGATGGACCTGTAGATGTGACTCACCACCTGGACACACGTTTTTATTTATTTATTTATTTTATTGATTTTAAAGAGGGACCAGCACATATTAATGAACATTTTTTTCAAATGTAAATATGTCAGATTATAGCCACAGGGCTAATTTCCATCTGCAGACCCCCTGGCAGGTTGATGGTAACATATACATACAAGACACTATGCAGACTAAATACAGTAGGACAAACCCAAGGACAGTAGACAAGTAAAAAAGAAACCAGAAACATTTATATTGCACATCCTCACATCACACAGAGTCCATCAAGCATTTAGCAAATGCATCTTCTATTGCACAAATCCCTATTGCACTGAATATTATTGCACCAGTTTATATTGCACAAATCGAAAGGACAGTAGTTCATAATGAGAGCATAGAAAAAGGACAGTAGTTCATAACGAGAGCATAGAAAAAGGACAGTAGTTCATAATGAGAGTATAGAAAAAGGACAGTAGTTCATCATGAGAGCACAATACAACACAATTCATTTCTAAGACCCTGGATGTTAGTGGTTACAGGACTGGTTTGCTTGCAGCCACTGCTTAACATGTGTTTTAAAAGTTTGTAATGTGGGACACTCCCTTATGGCGAGTGGGAGACTGTTCCAGATCTTACTGGCCTTTACTGAAGCACAGTTTTGTCCAAAAGCTGTTTTTCTGTTTCACCTCACAGTCCCCTCTCGTTTGAATATCGTTATGATTTCTAATCATGATCATCCTAAGTGAAGATGAATTTCTCGTGTTTTAACCACTTCTTTACGAGTATTTGGTGAATATCACCGGTCATTTTCATTGTTTGGACATTTTTCTGTTTCTTGGATCAGAGTAAATTAAAGCTTTGATGCCTCATGGACTGAAGTGCCTTGGGCTGAATGTTAATTTTAATCTTTTTAAAAATATATAATTATTGTTAATTTGTTATACTTGTTTGTATTTGAGCTGTTGAGGTAACAGAGCACCTTTGTGTCCCATCGAGAGTGTATGTTTATTGTATTTAGTCAAATAAAATGAAGTTTATATTAAATATAAAAATATGATGAATCTTTCTACTCGAGCTGTTGATGGTTTGGAGTCATGATAGATGCTGTGTTTTATGTTACTTTGAAATTTAACTATTTGTCATCTGTCTATTGAACGTCTTCATAGATGTGCATGTTGGTTAGATGTAGAGCAGATCTATAATGAACAGATCAGGTCCACAGTCTGACCTACAGAGAAGGATGTTTAATTTTTAATGTCTAAACTGTCAGGGGATGTTTTCTTTATTAAATTATACAGGACATATTATATTTATGTAAGTGTAAATGGACACAAAAATTACCAGAAATTAAACAATTTAAATGGAATGGTAAAAGAGCAAAGAAAACTGAACATAATGAAATGATTTATCATGATTATTAATTTAATTATTAATTCACCACAGTCTGGACCATCAGTTTTTACACGGTGTTATAGATCTGTGTTTATGTCTCTATGTGCTTCACATTAAATAAAAAACATGTTGGAGATAACAAAAACATTTGTATATATAATATAATGGAGCAGACTGAGATTGAGCCCACACTCACATCGTGATGGTCCTCCACGATCCACACCGGAAGCTCCGCGTACAGCCTCTTCAGAGGAGCGCCGCTCATCCCGGAACAATCCCGGTTCGACGTGTTTATACAGAACTGTTACGGCTCAGTGACGTCACGTCATCGTAGACCACCGGAGCGTTACCGTAACGACCAGAAACCGAGAGACGGTTCACCGGCGGGACGAGTGGCGGCGGACACACCGGAAATGGGTCCGACTTTGTTTTTGTCTCCGAGCGGAAACGCAGGCAACAAACGTTCCTCCTTCTTCGGGGAAAGGTATCTGGTCCATGATGCATTTATTGGATAGCCACGGTAAGCCTTTGACTTATGATGCTCTCATAGCAAAATACAATCTGGATTGTACTAATAGACAATATAATGTAGTAATCAAGGCAATTCCACAAGCAATGATTAATCTAATCCAAGGGATGCTGACCTACTCTGTGGTTATTTCACATATGCCTTCTTTAGTCAGAGATGGATGTAGTGTTTTGGATAAAAAATGCAATAATAAATTCTTAAGGACTAATTTCACTTCAGTTTGTTTCTCCTCACCGTTGAAAAGGGCCCCTTTGTTCAAAGAATACTCCAGAAATGTTATTAGTAAGATAAGAACCGGTTACCTTTCTAACTAAAATGTACTTATTCTACTAACTAAAATTAATAATAATAATAATCTAAAAATAAATAAATAAATAAAATTATAATAATTTAAAAATAAATAAATAAAATTATATTCTCGTCATCAAATTCGTTCTCTTCAGATACTGTAGCAGTGCATCATAACATTTTATCACTTGAATTTCTCTGTACAATGTCTCTTAAATCCAATCTCAACTTCATTTCTGTTAGGTTAGAAAATAAGTTCCCTTCTTTCAACATCATACTTTGGACAAGACAGTACCACATGCTCTATAGTTTCCTGCTGGTCACAATAATCACAGTTTCCTGAAATATGCTTCTTTATTTTAAAGAGTGTGCTGTTAAGTCCAGAGTGACCAAATCTTAATCTTGAGATAACTGTTCCTTCTTTGTGGGATCTTGTTGTCTGTCTCATCACTCCTACTTGTCTTTGAATTCTGTAGTACCATCTGCCTGTTCTTTCTTCTTCCCATTGTTTTTGCCACCTTTCATTTAATTTGTGCTTAATTCCGATCTTCGTTTCTGTTTTACTAAAAGGAACTTGTATATCAATGTGACTCTTTCTTGTTACTTCTTTTGCACACCTGTCAGCTGTTTCATTTCCACTCAGTCAACAAACGTTCCTCCTGTAGTAATGCATGTTTTAACGTTAATGGAACAACAACAACAATAATAATGATTAAATAATAATGAGTGATGCATTATACATTCACTGTACATATTTCAAAATTATTGTTAAATTTAAGACAATGTTTTAAACTCAGGAAGTCCAGTTAAATTTAAAGGGTGTGATCAGATCAGTTTATTCTCCTCCCTTTTTCCTTTTCGCTCATTTAAGCTGAGGGGCTGAAGAAATTGCAGATTTTAGTCTTCATATTATTTTTTGATCATCAAATATTTGTATTTTTAGCTGTTTTAAGTTGTCATTTTCATGATCGAAGTACAGATATCAATCAATCAATAAATAAATATCCACAATAATGATAATATAAATGATTATTATTATTAGTTACAGTAGTAGCAGTCGTTCATACTTTTGGCTCAGCACTTTATTTCAGTTGCCTTATGTTGCTTGGGGTTTCAGTTTCGAAGCTGACACAGATATAAAGATATTCTGAGGCACAGTACTCCCAGATAAAGTAATATGCACTGTTTTATTGTACTGTCATCATAACTGCTCAGAATTCCTCAGTTTTTCCTGATGACACTTCTTTCCGTTAATTTCATTTCAATAATTGTTAATATTCTACTAATCCTTTTTTCATTTACTAATTGTAAATGTTATTAATTTATAAGTATTATGTTATTTTTTCTATACCTTTAGTGCATGATACTTTACTCTTGTATCCTTGTATCCTTCCCCTCTGGGGGTCAATAAAGACTATCCTAAAAAGTTAATAAAATATTTTCACTCATTTTGAATCAAACTGATCACAGGCTATTAATAAGGAGGGAAATAAAAATACACGACTATTTCAATCATCACGTCCTTCAATTTTTAATTATTGGTTAAACTAATAAAATAAACAAAGTGGGATGCATTAAATATTTTCTACAAGTTGAATTTATTTACTAACTGTGTTCAAACACTGTAATTTTCTTTGTGACATACAGTTGTAATATTATGCACCTTTATGCATGATTTATTTATTTATTATTATTTTATTTATTTATCTATTTTCCCTTTATACCAGTCTTCTATCTGCTCTCTTATTTTAAATCTTCCTGATGTGATGTTGTCAACCTTTAACAGTCTTGATTTAATCTGTGTATCTGGAAATCTATTATCTGCCTACTGTCTGATTATCTCCTTGTCATTATGCATTTTACCAGCTGTTTCAGTCCAACCAGTTTATAATATTTTCTCTCATTTTGTTGCTTTAGTTAACTCGACCCTCTGTGTCTTTTCCTCTGACTCTCGTGGTCTCTGATGAACTGATTGTTGATTTTATTCTGCCTTTGTTCTGTCTGTTAAAGCACTTTGTAAACTTCTGTTTTTATAAGTGCTATAGAAATAAAAGTTATTATTATTATTATTATTACTTTAAATCATCTTTTGTTTCAATAATCATTTTCTACTTTTCATTCTCTACTGTGAGGCTGCTGGCCAAATTTAATTTGAATCCTTTTTTCTCTTACAGCCTTTTTTCTAGATGAATGAAGCAACTTTTTCTTTTAACAGAAAATGCTGATTGTTTTGTGTTGACATCAAACCACAAATTAAGAGACAAAGACACTCTGGTTGGAGTGTAAATCATGTTAAAGGATGTCTGCAGGTCTTATTTTGATAAATGTCAGACTTATGGCTCAGCAGAGTGCAGATGTGGTTGTTGCTGTGGGTCTTCACGGAGCTCTCTGCTGTCTGCGGTGCAGCAACAGCTCCATCTAGAGACTGAGAGGATTCACCACAGTCTGGACTGTCAGGCTTCGGCTCACAGCAGCAGAGACCCATCTGGTGGCTTTTCAGGTAACTGCAGTACCAGAAACAGAAATAACTCTCAGTGGAGGTATGAGAGAGGAGAATAAAAGTCAGAGCTCAGCTTCCTTTCAGAGATAAAGACAGATATTTATTTATTTACTTGCTTTTTCCTTCCTTCTCTTTGTTGGATTGTTAATCTGTTTGGTATGTATTTGTGTAATTATGTTTTATGTCTGTTTGTGGAAAATACAATAAAGAGATTGTTTATAAAAAAAAAGATATAGAGACAGGAACCTGAGCCAACAGTCTAAATGTTTGAGGCTGATGTTACATTTATTGTTGTTGGGGGTCAAGCGAGGACTGATATAAAAATGTCATTGGTCTTTGCATCTGCTTCAGTTTAGATGAACCTGTTGAAGTTAAAAGACCATGCTTCAACAAAGAATAACTTTCTGCAACCTCCCGTCAAACAGCCAATCACTGAAGAGAAGAGATTTGTAGTCGTTCTTCTTGGCCCTGAGTAACACAGGATCAGACAGGACAGAATGTGAACTCTACTGGCCCTTTTCCATTAGCCCTACTCTACTCTACTTTACTCTACTCGCCCTGTGCTGCTTTTCCATTAGCCCCAGTTGCCTGCCCAACGGGCTGCAGTGTCGCTGTAAACAGCTGAGCGGCTCTGCAGTGACGTCATTTTGAGCGCGACACAACAATCTGTGTCTTTTTGTCACAAACCGAGTAAAAAAGGAAAGCAGAAGAAGGCTGCAGGTGGTAAGAAGAAATACCCCTTGAGAAGCACAGGAGAGTTTTGGAAGCTATACAACAGAATGAAGCCGAGGACGAGAGCAATCCAGCTGCAAAGAAAAGACGTATGAGGGTAAGCTAATGGTAGCTACCGCTAGCATGCTAGGTCGTCGCGCTCATGTCTCATCGGTGACGACATTGTCTGACCAATCAGTAGCCGGCAGTCGGTGACATCATCTTTTAGCATCGACTCAGCTCGCTTGGAACCAGAGCGGAGTAGGTACTAAAACTAGCTTGTTTTAAGAGGTACCAGGCTAGTGGAAACATGCTGCAAATCGAGTAGGGCTGAGTAGAGTAGGGCCAAGGCATGCTAGTGGAAAAGGGCCATAAGAAGAGAATAAGGCCCTGTCCACACAGAGATGTTTCTGTAAATGTAAATGTGTCTGTCCCCATAAAAACACAGGACACACTGCAGTACACATGCCAGCCTGTAAGTGGAGCTACAACATTGCTGCAGACAGACACCACAACCAGAGAAGAAGATGTGGAGCAAACATCGTGGCTGTGTCCAAAATGTCATACTAACGTCCTACTCATGCTAAGTGTGACGTCAAAATGAGTATGTCGTGTGGTCACATTAGATAGTATGAAAAGACTGAGTGTGTGAGAAATACCAGGATGTATACTATATCGGAAAAAAAATTTAAGTATGCGAGGTGGGCATACTGGTCACACTCCATCGCCCCATAATGCATTGCGATACGTAGGTACCTATTAATCAAGTGCTGGAGGTGACGGACGGGTCGTCTTCGGTGGCTGCGGACAGTCAACATTTTACTGTATTTAGGGAGTTACTGATTATAATATTATTAATATCATAAATGTTTAATCCTCTTGAGACCGGCATTCAGCTAAAAATCAGCCACTACCAAACTTCCTGTTTTCAAAATAACAGCATTTTTTATTATCTCATTTTAGTTCTTAAACACTTTTGTAAATTGGGCTCTTGTTTTGGAGCCAGCCGGAAGTTTCTTTGATAGCATAATGGCACGCATAGCGGAATGTCCAAAATGCCGATATGAAATTTATATCTGTGCATTTTATGGCTCAAATGACCACATTTTGGTATTCTACGTGGTGACTTTCTCGCCTAAAATGCTCTTTGAACTTTCAAATGTGGAGAATCAACAGAGATATTTGATAACCTGGTGTGCTCCTGATTTTTGTTGTCAGAGGTTTGAAATGCATCATGGGAAACTTAGTAGTATACTACAGTGTGAACGGTAGGGTTGCCAACACCCAGAGATTGAAATAAGGGACACCGCCTGTGGGCAGCTGAAAAAATTTGGGGTTTTGGGGGGATCAAAAACGGCATACATGTGAGACAGTTATTATTCAAGTATATATTTATTTTTTGCAAAATGTGCAAAATAACATTTAACAACTGCTGTCTCTTCTTCTGGATTTTAACAGTTTTAAAACAATGTAAGCACAATGTAACAGCAGTAAACAATGTAGGAGTAGGCCTAATAGTGCAACTAAGTTGTGCAAACATGTTTTGGTTGTTGCCTACTTATTTGGAAACTTAATTCCATTTCTTTTTTTATTTTCAACTAAAAAAACTGCAAAATCACAACTGTAAAATCTTCTGAACAAACAACCAACAAAGTGCAATATCTAAACTGAAAACACACACACACACGACACGAGTAGTAAACATTGGAGGCATTGAATGCAGGCAGGCAGCCAGACACACAATGCATGGAGCACAGAGAGAAAAAATATATGCATCTTCCCTTTACCCATGCGGCCGGGACAAACAACGGGATGCGCCTCTTTTGGCTCAAATACTTGACGCCTCGGCAAATACGGGACGGTTAGCAACCCTAGTGAACGGTTGACATTCTAATCACACTTATAGTATGTAGTATACAGTATATACACATGAGTATGTAGTATGTTAGTATGCCATTTGGGACACAGCCCATGAGACATGTGAACAAACATGGAGTCTGCTGATCTCTGTGTTCTCTTGTTGCTCACTGCGATCGTAAAGAAGCATAAGATTTTTCTGTTGAAGCCAAAACATCTGAGCAGCTTCATGAACACAGCTTTGTATTCAACTTCTGTTTCTGTATTCAGAGAGCATGCAGTGTGAGGAAGAGGACGGTTCCTAAATCTGGCTCACATTAGTGGGTCATCTTGTGTTTGACTGAAGATCATGGCTAAATAGCAGCTCATTCATTCTGCTCCCTCAAGTCCATTTTACCATGGACCTATAGCCCTGTTTCCACCAGAGAGTTCAGTTTGGTTCATCTCACTTTTTGTGGCGTTTCCATAGCCTAAAACCAGGACAGAACCCTTACAAGTGAACCATACCGTCCTACTTTTTGGGACCCTTTTGTTGGGGTGCCAAGCATACTGATCCGACCCCAGAAGGTGGAGCTAGAAACACTGCAGTCCATTGATTGGTCGAAGGAGACGTCACTTCCCGTGCGACAGTGGAACAACACATAACTCGCCATGTTTAAATCTCCACTCGTCTTCATGAAGATAACTCTCGCGGCACACAGCCTTCTCTGAAATAAAGCTTGGTGAAGCCACATGCTGATAACAAAAAAGAAGAAATGCTGATGTCGTCCATCGTTGATCTTTGTTTACTGTGTCGCGTTTTCTTCTTCGTTGTATGTAATAGCTGGGTACACTGTGTTGTGCTGCTATGACGTCATGCTATCAGCATCCGGCTTATACTCCGCCTACCAAGTAGGGTTCAGTTGGCTATGGAAATGTTAACAGAATCAGACTTTACTGATCCGGCCTGAGCCAAACCGTGCCGATCCATGCTGAACCACTTGGTGGAAACGGGGCTTTAGAGAACCAACACCCTCTCAAAGTGAAACAATCAGGGAAGAGAGGTGGGAACTGCAGAATGCGGACGTGACGACAACCGGAAGTTGAAAACAGACATGCCGATTAGACTATTGTCCTCATGGCTACCTAGTGAAACTTGGTGAAATCTGCCCTCCTCAGAAGTTTACTTGTAGGGATTGTCTTTGACGAGATTCATGTCACATGTAAGAGTTAAATGAATCATCAGTGTGGTACAATTTAGTGTAAGACCATAGTATAAGGCCATTAGCAGCTAAGTTAGTGGCTAACTTAACTGTTGTTAGACATTAGCCGCTACATTAGCCGCTATATATGCTACATTATGGGAGGCAAACCTGCTTGATGTGGATTGGTCTGTGATGAATGTGACGAGCCAAACGGTTATCCAATCACAAGCTTGTTTTTTTTTTTTTTTTTTTTAACATTCTGCCCCTTTAAACAAATTTAAAGGGCTCCTACCCAGATGGACTAATGAAATATTTCTTTGGCAGATATATGGAGCTGTCCATCTGGCTTGTCTGGTTAGCTCTTACCAGTAAAGGCTTTCTAAATTAAACCCTGATTCAAGTAAGAAACAGTCCTCTGGATTTTTCTTTTTGGATGAAAAGTTGTGACTGAAGCTTCTTTTTCTCTCTTAAATCACAGCTGAGCAGAACCTAAAAGCTAAGACACCGCTAATTAATGTGATTTTGCAGCTGTAACCCATCAGACTCAATCCCAGCTCTCTAGTGTGAGGAAAAGGCTTGACGTTGGCCCTTGGACCTCAGTTTGGACACTGCTTACATCAACTCTGAGTTACAGAAAACATGTTAAAGTGCTGCCGGTTAAGAAATTCACTCAATAATGTGAGTCCAGAGCTCCTGTTTTACCTCTTTGAAGAGTTTAAGCCCAGTAGGATCCTCAGATATTCAGAAAACAGTCTGCGGGATTCTCCTGGAGTCAGAACCAAACAGGCTGTTTCTAACTTCACCACAGTTTCTCTGGTTATTGATCATTTCTTCTCTGCACTTTTTAGATTCAGTTAGACTTAAGGCAAATTTCTGTTTACAATGCCACAGAGACACACGTGTTGCAGTGAATCTCAGTTTAAGAATTAACTTCATTCTCGGCTGATTGGTTATTTCCAGCTCAAATCCACATAAAACAGAGAGATTGTACATGTAGGCATTAATACGTGCTTCTGAGAGACACGGTAACCTTCAAGATTGTTAGATTAAGAGAAGATGTTCAGCTATAATGCATGAAGCTCAGGACATGGCCATGTTTGAGAGACTATCCAGGAGTAGAAATTGTGAGATGTACATGTTTAAAGTGGATTTAGCTCCTCTACAACACATTATAAAGGCCAGCATGTTGTTCTCGGAGCTTCACTGGACTTCATCTTGCAGGTCTTTTAATAATACATCTAATTTGTGTGTTATGTGTTTGTCTGCTTACATTTGTTTTTGTGGTGCATGCAGATCCCCCGGTGCTCTCATTGATTAGAGGCTCTGATGAGGAGCAGCATATCGTAGGAGGCAGAAGGAGGAGAATCAAACTTGCCAGACTTTCTGTCGTGGAGTCAGGAGGCGTCCCGGACCTGTCTTTAATGTTAGTCACTGTGAGACACTACACAATGTGCAATGACCAACTTTATGGGCCATGGATCTTAAAACCAGCTGTAATCATGCAGAAACCATGTAATCAGACGGCAGCATTGGTGAGTGTTCATTTAACAATGTGATAAAAGTTAGAAGTCATTCCCTGATATATGCCTGATGGAAATACACACTTTAAGATGAGTTTTATAGCATCAGAATAGGTTATCTATAAATGCTATTCCTTAGCTTCACGGTCGGGTCGGACAGGGCTGGACTGGCCTGGATACTCAACTTCAGGAACAAGACAATTAAAACTAGAGCAAATTTATATTATTCAGACACGTCTTAGAGCACCGGGCTGTAAGTAGAGATATATAGCCGGCTACAAAACTCCGATACTAAGTTTTCCAAAAATTGCTTGTTGTCACACATCAAAAACTACCGCTATGTAACTAGAAAGAGATACATTACCTCGTGGCTTTGCATCCTGTAAGTCGTTGAAAAAAGAAGTTGTAAAGCAATGCAGAGTTCTGAGGAAGGTCCGAGCTGCATTCATTAGCATCACAACAAACACACGCTTTGGCTTGTGGTGCGTTCAAGTTGTAGTCAGAAGTAGGAATTTCCGAGTTCTGAGTAGGAAACTGCAACTGGAACGTCCCCCGAAGTCTGAATTTCCTACTGTGAACTCAGTGAAACCTCACCACCCCCGAGTTGACAATGGAAGATGGATGCCCCCAGTGTGAACAGTTATTTAGCTCCTGTAATAATCCATTTATTTGCACTTCTGACTGGGGTGTGTCGCTCTAGATCAGCTGTATACATAGTATTGTTAGACTTATATTTACAAAAATGCTGCCATAGTGATAATCACATTCTTCATGTGATATTTGTGAACAACAACACAGGGCGTGCTAACAACAGCTAACAATAGCCTGGTAGATCGACATGTTTTTTTCAGACTTCAACTGGAACGTCGATAAGTCGGAGATGATGGCACTCCCAGTTCAGAGGTCACTGGAATGCAGCATTACGACAGTCGCCATGCGTGCTCATGGGTAGCAGAGTCTTTATGTCGCCGGTAATAGATTCTCCTCATAGCACCTTTAAGGTCCATATCAGGTGCACAGTTAGGGGGTGACTTTTTGGGCTCAAGCCTCGGATGTTTTCTGAAAAGCCCCAAATCTGAATTTTTACTTAAGAGTTGCCTGCATACAGCCTGCCTGACAAAGAAGCATCTGCAAACTGCTCTTGCCTGATTGAAAGACTGATGCAAAAAATTAGTGTCAGGAAGTTTTTTTTTTTTTTTTGAATACCTTGACAGAATCACAACACCAGCTGTGATGATGATTTAGGTTAGTTAATCTTATTTGAAAAGTGTTTGACGGGCTTCCGGTCTGGGTGATCATCATGGCGGCTGCACAACTGTAGAGCGCCAGCGCCTTCAGCCCCTTTTCCCTCTCCCGTGAATCAAATATTGATGTAAAAGAGGCGTAAAGCCCACATTCAACTGCGGAATGAGTCACTGTGGTAAAAACTCGAGAGAAAAGACAAAGCCATCCGAGGGGAAGAGTAAAGATACTCGATCAAACTTCTTCCAGCAATGCAAGCTAGGGGAAGCTAACGCTAAGGCTAACCCTGGGCCTGAGCCAAACTCGGAAGAGGAAGACAGTATGGGCGCTACCATACTGTCCGAGCTCAAAACATTCAGAAGGGAAAATAACGAAAAGCTAACATCCATAACGTCAACTATGAAATCCCTTGAACAAGCTGTTGAGAAGATGGGGGAGCGTATGACCGAGGCTGAGAGCCGTATTAATCAGGCGGAGGAGGGATCTGCTCGCTCGGCTAGGCTACTTAGCTACCTGCTGCATCGTGAACAACAACTCGAGGAACGATGCGAGGACTTGGAGAACTATACAAGAAGAAACAACCTGCGGATCTACGGAGTTGCTGAGGGGTCCGAAACGGGCGATATGGTGAAATGGACAGAGACTTTTTTGAGGGAGCTACTGCATTTACCACCGGACTTCCCCCTACAGCTAGAACGAGTACACAGATCCCTTCAGCAAAGACCAACGGATGAAAATGCCCCTCCGAGATCGCTCATTGCAAGATTTGTGAACCATCAACATAAACAACACGTCTTATACAAAGCTTGGAACATGAAGAACCTGCACTACAAGGATAAAAGAATCTATATGGATCACGACTACTCAGTGGCTCTACAGAGGAAAAGACGCGAATATGTAAGCATCAAGAAACAGCTGAAGGAGAAAAACATCCGGTTCCAAACTCCATATCCAGCCAAACTGAGGGTTCATCTTGATAACGGAACCAAAACATTCAGCACGGCCTGGGAAGCAGCGGAGGGATTAAAACCATTGGGTATTAAAATAGCCATCTCTGAGGAAGAAAAACTGGATCGAGAGCTGAAGAGGGTCTGCTGGCAGACTGTTGGCAGGAGCGCTACACGGGGGGGAGGGAAGATGACCTACAGCCTCATCCAGGACATGGAGACCCTGAAGAGTACAGCTGAGGGAGGTGAAAACTTTGACTGATAACAAGCTCTAACTTTCTGTGGTGACTAGAGCCAAAAATCTTATAAGTCCATTTCTAGTGAAAGGACGTAAGTACCTCGTTTGTTTAGTTATATGGTTGTATGGTAACATTATAATGACGTTAAGAGAAATACTATGGGACTCATTTTCTGAGGGAGGGGGGATGGGGGGGAGGGGGTGTTAGAACATGGTTAGTAGACCACATAATAGCCCACAATGTTGGGGAGGGCCCTGTGTGTCTTACAAAGGTTTACCCTCAGAGTTAAATCCATCTGACTCAATTACGGTCACCTTCTTGACCTACCTTTTGGAAGCCAAAAAAAAGATGGACTGTATGTTCTGTATTTGTTATGCACATTTGTTAAGTTGTTCAAAAACGTTTCTTAAAAGAAGTGGGGGAATATGTATTGAAGTCAAGTTGTACACTTTAATACTGAAAATTGACACTACAAATGCAGGATAATCAAGAGGTGAAATTTATTTCATATAATGTAAATGGGGTACACAATCCGATAAAGAGGAGCAAAATATTATCGAAACTAAGGAAAGATAGAATACAAGTTGCCTTTCTCCAGGAAACCCACTTAAGTGAAGCTGAGCATGTTAAGTTGGGGAGAATGGGATTCAAACAAGTTTTCTCATCATCACATAAGTCTGGTAACAAAAGGGGCGTGGCAATCCTTATAAGTAAAGCCGTTATCTATGAACATATAATGGAAAAAAAGGACACAGAGGGAAGGTATATACTCATTAAAGGTAGACTAGGGGGTATCATGATCACTTGTCTGAATATTTATGCCCCCCCAAATAGTGACTGGGCTTTCTATAAACACCTTTTTGACATCATGGCCACAGAGACGGAAGGAGTCTTAATCTGTGGAGGTGATTTAAACATTAGATTAAACGAAAAACTTGACTCCTCAAGGATTAATATTAGACCAAATAAGATAATCAAAAAAATAAACACAATCATGCAAGAAATGGGAATTATCGATGTGTGGAGGGACCTTCACCCAGCAGGTCGGGACTACACTCATTTCTCTCATCCCCATTCTGTTTACAGCAGAATTGACTATTTTCTTACTTTCAGTTCAGAACGACATCGTATAGCCACATGTGACATAGGAAGTATTGACATTTCCGATCATGGTCCCCTCTACCTAGATATAAATTTAAGCCAAAAACCTAAGAAAACATTATGGAAATTCAATTCAAGTATACTAAACAGCCCGCAAATTATAGAAGCACTAGGAAAAGAAATTGATGCTTTCATGGAGTTCAATGATACGGGTGAAGTGGAGCCGCCAATGCTGTGGGATGCCTTTAAGGCAGTAATGAGAGGAAATATCATTGCACGCACATCTAGGATAAAAAAATTGCAACAGGAAAGACTAAAAACTCTACAATTAAAATTGAAGCAATTACAAAGGGAGCACAAAAAGAATATAGATTCTACTAAAGAGGAGGAAATTAAAATAGTTCAGAAACAGATTGATGAGATACTTTCACAGGAAATTCAAAAGAAACTCATGTTCCTGAAACAAAAAAACTGGGAGGTGGGTGGCAAAGCTTCTAGGTTATTAGCATATAAGCTTAAGAAAAAACAAGCAGACACTGCACCTATACAAAATAAGAAATCCTATTACCAAAGAGATTGAATATAACCAGGAGAAAATACAGCAATGTCTAAGATCCTACTATCAAAATCTATATTCCCAGCAACAAACAGCTAATAACTTACAAATAGACTCTTTCCTACAAACACTTAATTTACCAACACTTACAGAAACTCAAAACAATACTCTCATAGCTGAGGTGACAGTAGAGGAGATAAACCAAGCTATTTCAAGACTGAGGATGGGTAGCTCCCCAGGTGCTGACGGCTTTACCTCAGACTGGTATAAGAAAATGAAGGATAAAATAATGCCTCTTTTAAGGAAGGTGTATAATGGGGTGTTAAAGAAATTTGAGATGCCTCCCTCATGGAGAGAGGCAATTATTTCTTTGATTCCCAAAGAGGGCAAGAGTAAACAAGAATGTGACAATTTGAGACCAATAAGTGTACTTAATGTAGATTATCGGATTTTTACATCAATCATGGCAAGGAGACTAGAAAACTGTCTACCAGATTTGATCCATTTTGACCAAACTGGGTTTATTAAACAAAGACAAACCCAGGACAATATAAGGAGAACGCTTCACATCATTCGATATGTCTCAGAGAAAAATATAACTGCTGTCATGCTTAGCTTAGATGCCCAAAAGGCTTTTGATACAGTTAATTGGTCTTTTCTTTACAAAACCCTAAATAAATTTGGTTTTCATGGGAACTTTATTAAAATTATACAAACCCTTTATGATAAACCAACAGCCAGACTAAAAGTAAACGGAGACCTCACTGATTTGTTTACACTACAACGGGGGTGTAGGCAGGGATGTGCTGTCTCCCCACTTCTATTTGCGTTATTTATAGAACCTCTCAGCCAATGGATTCGTCAAAACCAAAGCATAAAAGGAATATCAGTCTCTGGGCTAGAGCAAAAAGTAGCTTTATTCGCGGATGATATTTTAATTTATCTTGAGCAACCTACCCAATCCTTGCCAGTAGTAATGTCTTGTCTTGAAGAATATGGTTGGCTATCTGGCTATAAACTTAATGTTTTAAAAACACAGGTACTAACATTTAATTATGATCCAACTCCTGCTATAACTGAAAAATACGAACTGAAATGGGATACAGATGCAATAAAGTACTTGGGTGTTTATTTACCAAAAAATTTAACAAACTTGTCAAACATGAACTATGGACCCTCAGTGTTAAACTAAAAGATGATATACGATGGAATGTAATCCCTTTTCTTAACTTTAATTCAAGGATTGAATCAATTAAAATGAACTTTCTCCCAAGATTATTATATCTTTTTCAAACACTACCTGTGGAGGTGCAAACACATCAATTTACGGAATGGGACAAACTAATATCTAGGTTTATATGGGAGGGCCGAAAACCCAGGATAAAATTTAAGACCCTGCAACTCAAAAAGAATATGGAGGTGTGGGACTTCCATGCCTGTTAGAATATTATTACGCCTCCCAGTTGAAACCTGTCATATGTTGGTGTAACCCTGGGTATTCAGCTCGATGGAAAGAGCTTGAATTTGCAATTATAGGTAGAATTCCATTACAGGCAATTATTTCAGATGAAGCATTACTAAAGCACGCTTTCAGATAGAGAAAATCCTTTTATAAATTTATCTTTAAAGGTCTGGAAGAATATTCAGAGGCTATGTAAATTAGAAAAATTGCTAAATTATTACGGTGGTGTTCATTTGACAGTGATTTTCCCCCAAACTTAAATGATAAGAGATTTAACCTATGGGCAGCAAAAGGAATCTCAACTTATTGTGTATTAATTCATAAAGGAATGCTCAAGACTTTTCAGAGGGTAAAGACTGAATATAACCTTGAACAACAAGACTTTTATAGATATCTTCAAGTAAGACACTATCTTGACACATTTATAAAAGGAATTAATCTCACAAATGTAGATGCAGGAATAATCAGGATTTTTGTCTCTGCTTATAAATCTGAAAATAATAGTAAAATCATCTCCAGAATATACAACTCCATCCAGGACACAAGATCAAGTGAAACATTTTATGTTAAAGAAAAATGGGAGCGGGAAGGCAGTAAAATTTTCTCTGATGAGGAATGGCTGGCAGTTTGTCAAATACAGTGGAAAACCACAAACTCCTCTATTTGGAGGGAGTTCTGTTGGAAGAATCTTATCAGGTTCTTTATTACTCCCCAACAGAAACGACACAGATCCACTGATTCACATTGCTGGAGACACTGCAAGACGGATAATGCAGATCATTATCACATATTTTGGTCCTGCCCTGCTCTAGAAAGCTATTGGAAAAAAATTCACCAAACCTTAGAGAAAGTTTTTCAATTCTCTATCCCTTTCAGATTTGATGTCCTGTACCTATGTAACCTACCGCAAGAAATAAACTCAAAAGACAAAAAACTAATGGCATCGTTGCTGGCAGCAGGAAAGAAAGCTATAACCTGTAAATGGCTGAAGCCCCAAGCTCCACTTGATAAGGATTGGATTGATATAGTATATCAAATATACTCAGTGGAGAAACTCACATATATACTTAGACTACAACAAGAAAAAATTACTAACATATGGTCGAGATGGATCACATTTATTAAACCCCAAAGGCAGGAATTCCAATGAAGGTACAAACGACTAATTCACAAAGTTTATAGTGTATATAGTTATATTTTCTGACACCAGAACTTGAAATGTAAACACAGTATATATATATATAAAATTTATTTTTTTTTTTTTTTATTTTTTTTTTTTTTTTTCTCAAGTATTTATCAGTGGATTCTTTCTCCTCTTTGTAAATATCCCAATTAATATTCATTCTCCTCTGACTAATTTTTGGTGCAGTTAAAAAGTTATGAGACAGGGACGGATGAGTGGAAAAGACTCAGGTGTGAGAGCAGAGTGAGACTTATTGATTTTTGAAATGGGATACAGATTATAAAGACTCAGGAAAATTTAAGTGTGCAGAATATACTATGTATAAATGTTTGTACTTGCATGTGAATATATGTAGCGTTAGATCCAATCAAGTAAACTTGGTTATATACCTCGCTGTAGTCATGTTTACAGAACCCTTACCTCCATGTTTTAATTATTTATTTTAATTTTGTTTTTAAAATTTTATTTGTTTGTAATTTTTGTCTTATCTGTTTTATTTTCTTTATTATTACTACTATTATTATTATTATTATTACTACTATTATTTATTTATATATGTTTCTTTTTTATATATATATATATATATATAACTTTTTTTTTTTTTTTTTCTCCTGTGTTCTGCTTGTGATTTGAGAACTGAATGTACCCAATGTATGAGACATAAAATTTTTTTAACAGGCATTATATTCTCAGGTGTGCCTTTCCAGGGTTAATTTATTTTTTTAATTATTAATTGCCTTATTAATGGGGTTGGACCATCATTTGTGTTGTTCAGAAGTCAGACTGATGCACAGCCCACAGCCCTATTAGACAACTGTTAAAATTAATATTATGGTAAGAACCAATCAGCTAAGTTAAGAGAAACGAGGGCCATCATTACTTCAGTAAGAATCTACAATGGAATTAAATGAAAATAAAGAAAACACATTTAATGAGAAGGTGAGTCCAAACTGTTGGCCTGTACTGTACATTTTTTCTTCTTCCTTTGTCTGTTTATTACGGAGCCCCTTAGGTGCCACAGAGGACAAAATATATAACTCGTGCGCACGATATATTAAAACGTGCGCACGAAATAATAAAACGTGCGCTCGAAATACTTATTCGTGCGCACGTTTTAGCTAAAGCGTGCGCACGACATACTAAAACGTGCGCACGAGATACTAAAACGTGTGCACGAAATAGTTTTGAGCGCGTTTTCTAAAACGTCTTCGAAATAAAGTTATTCATCGCGTTTTGACTTGTCCTTATTCTTATCCGCTACTGCTTCCGTAGAGAAGCCGGACGTTCACAAACACACACAATGGAGAGAAGAAGTGAGCTAGTTAACTTTCACTTCCACCTCGGACTGTCATATAATGACATTCTTGTTGCTCTTATTATGAGAGATGGAATAATCTGAAGTAGAACTTTGCTGCTTATACCTAAAGACAACAGGCTCCCGGATTTACTGTATTAAATTAACTGGTGACCGTCCAGGCAGAAGTGAGGGGGGCGTGTCTGAAGGACCCTTTTGTTTACTATCTGAACACCTCCCGAATCAATTGTATACACAAAAATTAGCTCTTTACACCCATTTACTTAGTGGTGGAAGTGACTTCACAACATTGAGCGTGACGATGAAAGGTTTTGAAGGATTACAGACTTATTTGACAGCGTAAATATACGTAAGGTAATATATAGGTAAATATCTTAGATGTCTGATCAAAATGACAAATTTCCGACTGTGTCAACTGGTGATGGCCCCAAAACCCGCATTTTACCGTAACTTCGGCGTATCAACAAACAGTGTGTTCATGTTCAACGTATAACAAGAGTCGGGAGGACTTGAAAATAGGTACAGAGGAGTAGGTTTTTACAATGTGGAGGAAATTTTCGCTTCATCTTGTGATCAAACTGATTGCATATGTGTCTGCATTAAGTGTAAGGACAAGAGTGCATTTCTGTAAGCATGCTGAATTTGAGGGATATGTTCTACTGTAGTTAGTGCTTTTGTTGACCACAAAATGACTCGTCCTTGTAACCCATAGTAGAAAATTAATCCCTGTTAAGATCTTCATAATGCGATGGTCGAATGATACTTTGTAAACTTTGCAGCCTTTTAACAGTTCGACGATCACTGACTTTTGACATCAGATCAGGACACGTTGTTGAATGCTGTTTGAATCAAATGTTGATCTCAATAAATGTTTTAACTGTTAAACATTGGTGTGCTGTCTTTAATTTGCTGTCCTGTTGAAAATATATGTAATTACCTTTTTTACTGACATTGATAAACAGCAGATGTCTGCATTTTATTCGATGGGAATCTTAAACCAGCCGCCTCGATTAAAACTATATTAGGTGTCCAAATGCAATAGAAAGTGGTATGTGTCAAAGAGTCAGTATTATTAATTTTGAGCCAACAGGTCACATGACCTGCGACTCATTGACCTATAATGCTCAGATTTGCATTATAAAACACATTAAAATTCATTAAAAAAAAAATTTGAAATATGCCCAAATGGAATAAAAAGTGGATTGTGTCATTGAGCATGCTAACTGTCCTACACTGATTCTGAGCTAATATGTCACACAGCCTGAGACTTATTGAGCTATGAATTTTTAATGTATTTTATACTGTAAATATGAGTATTTTAGCTCAATAAGTCCATGGATAAGTCCAGGCCATGAGTCTTGATTGCTAAAAAATTAAGACAGAATGGTAGATCTAATGCTCCTTGACACACACCACTTTTTATTGCAGTTGAACGCAAAACATTTTATGAATTTTTAATATATTTAATACTGTAAATATGAGCATTATAGCTCAATAAGTCCCAGGTCATGTGACTTGTTGGCTCAGAATCAACCCAGAATGGTAGATCTAAGCCTGTTCTATGAGACACACCATTTTTTTAATTGCATTTGGACACACTTTATATTTTTTATGAATTTTTAATTTATCTTTTAATGTAAATATGAGCATTAGAGCCCAAATACCTCCCAGGTCACGTGACCTGTTGGCTCAGAATCATGTAGGACAGTAGACTTCAGCCTGCTTGATGAGAAACACCACTTATTTTTGCATTTGGACATGTTTCATATTTGTATGAATTTGTAATGTCTTTTATAAAGTAAATATGGGCATTATAGTTCAGTAATTCCCAGGTCATGTGATCTGTTGGTTCAGAATCAGTATAGGACAGTAGACTTAAGCCTGCTCTATGACACATACCACTTTTTATTGCATTTGGACATGTTTCATATTTGTATGAATTTTTATGTCTTTTATAAAGTAAATATGGGCATTATAGCTCAATAATTGGTCATGTGATCTGTTGGCTCAGAATCAGTGTTGGACAGTAGACTTAAGCCTGCTCTATGACACACACCTCTTTCTATTGCATTTGGACACATTTAATATAGTTTTAATAAATTTTAATTTATTCCATTCTGTAAATATGAAAATGACATTTTAATGTAGTTCTCATATTTTTTAGAAAATCTTATTGTATTTCACAACCACTTTTTATTTTGTAAACCTGAATTTAACACACGCTTTTATAAGTAAGTTAGTGCTGACTTTTCCACTTATTTCTGTGCGCTTGCCATAAAGTCTGTAATAAGAGCGCACTTAAAATGTTGGAGCAGCTGGCTTGACTGCGTGAAATCGAGAGACAGCTGACGTGACCGCAGTTGTATACGTTGACTTATCACAAAAACCTTCATGGTCACAGAACTATAATAGAGTTGTATTTCCCAGTCACACTCACAAAAGTCAGTGATCGTCAAACTCTTAAAAGGCTGCAAAGTTTACAAAGTATCATTCGACCATCACATTATGAAGATCTTAACAGGGATTAATGTTCTACTATGGGTTACAAGGACGAGTCATTTTGTGGTCAACAAAACCACTAACTACAGTAGAATATATCCCTCAAATTCAGCATGCTTACAGAAATGCACTCTTGTGCTTACACTTAATGCAGACACATATGCCATCGGTTTGATCACAAGATGAAGCGAAAATTTCCTCCACATTGTAAAAACCTACTCCTCTGTACCT
This sequence comes from Scarus forsteni, assembly GCA_036419115.1. Classification (NCBI taxonomy): domain Eukaryota; kingdom Metazoa; phylum Chordata; class Actinopteri; order Labriformes; family Labridae; genus Scarus; species Scarus forsteni. Next base: position 1,722,911 of record JAZDUH010000149.1, on the reverse strand, counting down.
ATTTTCAAGTCCTCCCCACTCCGTTATACGTTGAACATGAACACACTGTTTGTTGATACGCCGAAGTGACGGTAAAATGCGGGTTTCGGGGCCATCACCAGTTGACACAGTCGGAAATTTGTCATTTTGATCAGACATCTAAGATATTTACCTATATATTACCTTACGTTTCTTTACGCTGTTAAATAAGTCTGTAATCCTTCAAAACCTTTAGTAAATCACGCTCAATGTTGTGAAGTCACTTCCACCACTAAGTAAATGGGTGTAAAGAGCTCATTTTTGTGTATACAATTGATTCAGGAGGTGTTCAGATAGTAAACAAAAGGGTCCTTCAGACACGCCCCCCTCACTTCTGCCTGGACGGTCACCTGTTAATTTAATACAGTACACCGGCGGAGCCTGTTGTCTTTTAGTATAAGCAGCAAAGTTCTACTTCAGATTATTCCATCTCTCATAATAAGAGCAACAAGAATGTCATTATATGACAGTCCGAGGTGGAAGTGAAAGTTAACTAGCTCACTTCTTCTCTCCATTGTGTGTGTTTGTGAACGTTCGGCTTCTCTACGGGAAGCCGTAGCGGACAAGAATAAGGACAAGTCAAAACGCGATGAATAACTTTATTTCGTGCACACGTTTTAGTATCTCGTGCGCACGTTTTAGTATGTCGTGCGCACGCTTTAGCTAAAACGTGCGCACGAATAAGTATTTCGAGCGCACGTTTTATTATTTCGTGCGCACGTTTTAATATATCGTGCGCACGAGTTATATATTTTGTTTTATTTTGTCCTCTGTGGCGCCTAAGGGGCTCCGTAGTTTATAAAATCCTTCATTCAATCATTTTTAGGGGTGTAACGAAATGGTCAACTCACGAAACGATTCAAAATACGAAACAGGGCTCACGAGACAAAATACTCACGATACAAAATAAAGATTAAGGAAAATCCCCAACAGTAGGAAGTTGTGCAAAAATCTCATTTTCTTTATTTTGTTCCTAATGCAAAAAAATAATATAATACAAAAATATTGCTGCATCAGTACAAAATAAATGCTCTTTGAAAAAAACAAAATTGTAGTTTTTCCCCTTATTTAGACTACAGTGTAAATACAAACATAAAATCTCAATAAAAAGTGCTTTGTTGTTGTAACAATCAGGATAAGTTCATTCTTGAATGAAAAGGAAAACAAATATCAGTCCTCAGAGCTGCAGTTTAGACCTATAAATGTCTGAACTGTGAACTATAATATTTAGCCTATAACAGTGCATATACTTCTGATCTTCAAGTATGATCAAATTCTGTCAACTCAACAGTCGATGCAAAAATCAAATATTGTTTTTTATGCAGACTTACACAAACATAGTGGAGCAGTTCTACCGTTTTTGTGTTCAATGTGGATTTTAATGTTTCCTATAAATAGACGGTCAGTGAATGGACCAGGAAGGCGGGGCAAGCGGGTCAGAGTTCAGAAGGGGAGAGTTAGTGTGTGTGTTAGCGAGGAGGTAGAGAGCCGTGCAGGAGGTCTAGAGATCACTACTGACTGTTTTGTTTGTGAATTAAAATTGTATTTGGCGTGGTCACAGCCCACAGTGACTGTTAAATAAAAGCAGGTATTCACAAGCAGGAGTCACCTTTATTTTTACGTCCGACGGACGTCACAATACAGCCACTTCCTGTCTGCAGTTCAAAGAAGTACTCGCCGCAGTATACGGCGAACTGTAGCAGCATATTTTGCACACGGTTGTTGTTTTGTCCACAATCTTCTCACCGTTCTCTCGTCTTTTACATGGGAAGCCAAAATAGGTCCACACAACCGATTTATTTGACAAAGGAGCGTCAGCTAATTCCTCGACCTCGTCTTCCTCCATATTGCAGCGAGTGTTTTGCTACGGGAGGCGAGGAGGGTTTATTTCGTCCTTTTATTTCGAGCGTCTTTGAATTTTATTTCATCATTTTTTATTTCGCGAAATTTCGTGGCACGAAATTTCGTTTCACCCCTATTTATTTTCTATACCCTTTAATCCCAGCTGTCATTGGGCACCAGTCGGTTGCAGGGCCACATAAAGAGGCAGACAACCATTCACACACACACTCATACCTGTTTAACCTACTGAGCATGTTTTTGGTCTGTGGGAGGAAGCCGGAGTGCCCGGAGAGAACCCACTCATGCACAGGAAGAACATGCAAACATGACATAGATAGGCCCCTGTCTGACCCGGGATCTAAACGGGGACCTTCTTGAACTACCTGCTGCACCACTGTGCTGCCCAATTTTTACAAAATGTGAAATACTATAAATAAAGTTAAAAAAAGAAAACAATACATTTAATTTTGGCCATGAGGATTTTTTGGTTGAAACATCATTTTGGCTCTTTTTTACAGTAAAATTAACATCTGTGTTCAGAGTGGGAGGAATGGTTTGTGTAACTTGTGTTTGGAGCCACAATAAGCCCAAATGAGTTGCTGCACGAAACCGCCAATATATGCAAGGGACTTTTCAAAAGAAGAAGCCCACAGTGGCTCATAATCAGCTGTGATGGTGAGTTACCCCTGCACTTCAGACCGGTGGATACTAGGGCTGCAACAAGTAATCGATTAAGTCGATTAAAATAAATAACTAAATTCGTTGTCAACTAATTTAATTGTCAGTTTTCATCTGCAACTAATCGCGGGTGTTTTGGTGCATGAAATTGTAGCTTACAGTAGGTTAGTTTGGAGGTGAGCCCGCTCTCTTGCCATAAGCTACTGTGAGAGGTGTGCATGTGCACTAGTGACCATCACTGCACACAACAACATGCAGAAGGATTCACAATGACGGCGTCCATGGCAGCATCACTTCCTGAACGACCAAAAACCTCCAAAAGCTGGGAGCATGTCACGCTCAACAAAGCAAAGCAAACGATCACTTTCAAACATTGAAGGTTGACTTCATCTGGCATGGGAGCACGACCTCTATGAAAGAGCTGAGCTGAGAAAGCACGTCAGCGTGTTGGAGACGGACGAAGACTCGCCTCGGTATAAAGATTATTTTTGTTTGTTACATTCAGCAGCACCTTATTTTATTGAATACTTTATAGACAAGACTGCTACTTCTTTGCCTGCTTTGTGTCAAGAAAAAAAAGTTAGTTTGTGAGCATTTATTTAAACAACATGCAAACAAGTCTGTTGTAATGTTCGTCGAATATACAAATATATCTGCTTTAATTTAACAGTCAGTGTGGGCCGTGACCACGCCAACTACAATTTCAATTCACAAACAAAACAGTGAGTAGTAATCTCTAGACCTTCTGCTAACGGCTCTCTCCCTCCTAGCTCAAACCCACAAACTATCTCTCCCCTTCTGAACTCTGACCTGCTCGCTCCGCCTTCCTGGTCCCTTCACTGACCATTAATTTTCAGGAAACATTAACATCCAGATTGAACACATAAACAGTAGAACTGCTGCACTGGTGTGGGGTCCCCCAGGGGTCAATTTTAGGTCCAACTCTTTTTTCCACATGCTTTCCCTGGGGGATGTCATCAGGAGGCACAGCGTCAGCTTCCATAGTTATGCTGATGATACGCAGCTGTACATCGCCATGTCTCCTGATGACACAGGGCCTATGATGCCCTTTTTATTTGCATTTTAGATATAAAGTCATGGATGGCAGCAAATTTCCTACAGCTCAACCAGGACAAAACAGAAGTTTTAGTCATTGGCCCTGAAGGCAAGAGAGAAACTTTTACCAAAACTCAACATCTTTAACCAACAAATTCTGTAAAAAATCTGGGTGTGATTTTTGACTCTGAGCTTTCTTTTATTCCACACATCAAGAATATAACTAAGATTGGTTTTTATCATCTCAAGAATGTAGCCAGAGTCGCCCTGTTTCTCTCTCAGGCCAGCACGGAGGTGTTAATGCATGCTTTTATCTCCTCTCATTTAGATTATTGTAATGCCATGCTCTCTGGTCTTCCCAAAAAGACAATATCCAATCTCCAATTATTACAGAATTCAGCCGCACGAGTGCTGACGAGGACCAGAGGGCGGGAACATATTACTCCAGTTTTAAAATCGCTGCATTGGCTCCCCGTGCATTTCAGGATCAACCTTAAGGTTCTTTTACTGGTTTATAAATGTCTTAACGGTCTCAGGCCTTCTTATTTATCTGACCTGTTCAGCCCGTATCAGCCCTCGCGGACCCTGAGGTCCTCTGGCACTGGCCTTTTAACCATACCAAAAGTTAGAACTAAGACACACGGGGAGGCGGCTTTTAGTTATTATGGCCCCCGATTGTGGAACAGCCTGCCGGAGAATCTCAGGGCTGCAGAGTCTGTTGATACTTTTAAAAGAGGCTTAAAACCCACCTTTTTAATCAAGCTTTTAATTGATTTAACTAAGTTATTTATTCCTTACTTTTTATTCATCTATTACTTTATAACTCAGTTATTCTTTTATTCAAACTTCTTAGCATATTTAATTCTTAATTTTTTTTATCCATTTTTTGTTATTTTATCTCTTTTCTTATATTTTTATTATTGTTTTAGTATGATGGTTTTTAGCTCCAGTGCTTCCTCATGGGGGCTCTCCACACTGGGAGCTGCTCCTGGTCCATTTCTGGGGCCGCTGCCGGGGGACGGCTCCGCCTGCATGGCCGGAGGCCCCTGCACTGTCTTGTGGGGCCTCGTGTCTGTGCGGGTTGGGGAAGTCTCCGGCTGCGCTCCTCGTGGGCTGGGAGCCCTCCTCAGTGTTGATGTCCCCCAAAGGTAGCTTATTCCTTACCTCAGTCCTCGGTGCACAGCCATGTCTCTCTCTCTCTCTTTGATGACAGCTCGTATGTATGTGTGTGGGTATGTGTGTGTGGGCGCAGGTGTGTGTGTGAGTGCGTGTGTTGATGTCTGGGAGTGTATGTCTGGATATGTCTCTTTATTTGTGGGAGGGGGATAGCCAGGTTTTCTGTTTTGATGTTGTTTTTTAGCCTCTGTGAGGCACTTTGTGTTGCTTTTAAGTATGAAAAGTGCCTTATAAATAAAGTTTGATTTGATTGACTGATACACTACTACACTGCTTTTAATTGCCTTTATTGTTGTTAAGAAAATGCCTAAAACAACTTTAAGCAAAGTTGTAAAGGAAATTGCAAAAATGTGTCATTAATCCGATTAATCAATCAACCGCTTAAGCAATCAACCGATTAATCGATTATGAAAATAATCGTTAGTTGCAGCTCTAGTGGACACAGAGCAAACCTACTCATATAGACCATAGATCATTACCTTCTCTAAGCCATTCCCTCACATCTTCACCTGTGTGAACCTGGTGTCTGATCTGACGCTGTACGTCTGTGCTTGGATATATATCTGAATGTGTGAGACAGTCTGCTCAGATATCCTCACTTTGATCCGGTGGCCTCTGAGACCATCAGCCTCTTTGATCCGGCTTCCTTCGGTTTGGACCTCGGCCCATCGGAGATGACAGTAGCCTGAATGTTAGCGAGGAAGAAAGAGGAGAAAAGGTTAAAAAGTAGAGCGGCAGCAGAAGCAGCAGCTAGGTTGGTTCAGGTGGAGGGGAGACAGAACAGAATCACAGCAGGACGTTAGCAGATGAAAGGAGGAGAGGAAGAGGAGCAAATGGAAAAGACAGATAAAGAGCTGAGCTGCTGCAGAGGTATGCACAATCAAATCACTTCAGTTTCAATCTGCTTTGAAGGGCAGTTCACACAGAACTACAACAGAAGTATCTCCTCTGCTGTCTCTTCATCTTTTCACTTTTGTTGAGTGTTTTAAAGGAATATTTCACCCAAAGAATGATATGCCTTAATTTTCTACTCACCCTCATGCTGAGCAACACTCTGGAGCACTTTTTTGATGTCTCAAATGCAGCCGGAGGTCCGGGGGGATTTTCGCTGTCAACAAACGTCCATCTAACAGGGGACAACGGAGCCCGAAGAAAAAGGTCCATAAAAGTCCACAAAAACGTGCCTATTTTCCTTCATACTGCTCGTCCGCTGTAATCCAAGTGTCCTGAGCGGGTAACGTCCATAATTAGTTCGAAACGAGGTCATTTAGTACATTTTTCGAGCCTAAACAGTGCTATAGCGTACTTCCACAGTGCACGTCTACGCGCGCTCCCTGCACTATGTAAGCCGCGGCAGACCAAGCCAGACGGCTTACGTAGTTTGGGTGAAATATTCCTTTAAACTCTCAGTCTGTCAGCTGGTGCCTCCCAGACTCTGATAATAATAAAGTGATTATTTATGTGATCAGGATTCAAATTTAAAGCAAAGTAACGTCATTAAAAGACTTTAGATTTTCTACATGCATGGACAAGTTGTTGGTTCCCTTCTATTGATGACAGAATGGTCAATGAAATAAGTATAAACTGGCAAAAGTGATAATAAATAAATAGAGATTTACTGAAATTTAACTCATTAAAATCAGGCACAACAGAGTAATCTTAAAAAAACAAACTAATGAAACTGACCTGGACAAAAATACCCTTAAAGGGACAGTTCAGTATTTTTGAAGTGGTGTTGTATGAGCTCCATGTGGTCACTAAGTCCATCAGATACAGTAGAAAGTTCTCTTCTCTCCCTCAGTAAGACACAGTCTGTAACCGTCAGAGACGAAAATATAGGCGCTAACAGAAAGTACTGAACCAAATACAAAGGGTATTTTCTCCGCCTACAAGAACTCAAATGAAAAAGTAATACCACAGTTTAAGAGTATGCTACATATGAGTGTTTTTAAGTGCATTAACATTTCAGAAATATAAAGTTCATCTGGACCTAGCTAACTCGTGTCATGTATCCCTCCGCTAAAAAAAGGGATGATTATGATAGCGCTGATGAAGATCCATTCACTTTGGAGTCAAGAGGATACCTGTATGAACTGGAGTTTACAGAAGAAGAGCTGCTGAAAATGGACAGACCGAAAGGAATACAGAGGAAACATCCACGGACACTGGACATCAAGAAAGAGTCTGGAATAAACAGTGATGTAAATGTTTGGCCTGCGAGTAGCCAGAGGAAAAAGGTGATACAGATGGCCGTATTACTCATCAAACAGACTTTCCTGCTCTTCTGAATCCTGGAGTTTTGAGGACATTCTTCAATTTCCCGATGATAAACTGGAAAAACGTCTCAAACCTGAAGGACCTAATGACAGTTTCTGCTCAAAGTGAGTAATAATGATCTGTCAGAGACAAATAATCAGAGTAGAGGAGACTGTTTATCAAAACACTACAGACTACATGTGTGTGTGCATGCGTGTGTCTCTCACACACGCACACACACGCAACGATTACTGTGTATTTGCCTCTAATATATTCATTTATTTATATATATATAGATAGAGATGTATAGATCTGTGTACACAGTCTATCAGGTAGCAGGTAATGAGAGTTGCATTCACTATATGATGTAACCGCATGTCCTCGTTACGCAGAAGAATACGGTGAAAGCTGAGTTCTCCATGATGCACATCTGTTTCTGCATCAAGAGAAGCATCACAAAAACCCATCTCAGAAATATTTGTTATATAATGTGCTTTCAATTAGTCTAAAACAGTCTCTGAGGCCGCTAGCTTACTACGGCGGAGTGATTTAGCGGAGGGACAATTTAAACTTTGTATTTCCGAAATGTTTTACTCAAAAACAATCATATGTAGCGTACTCTTAAACTGTAGTATTATTTTTTTATTTGAGTTGATATGATGACCTGTGACTGAGACCAAGCTTTCTGACACTGGGCAGCACATTTCACTCCAGAATGTCTTGATAGTCTTGAGATTTCATTTTACCTACACGGATTCAAGACACCCTGTGTCAGATGCAGCAAAGCAGCCCCAGAACATAACTGAGCCTCCTCCATGTTTCACAGTAGGTACAGTGCTCTTTTCTTTGTATGCTTCATTTTTGTGTCTGTGAACATAGAGCTGATGTGACTTACCAAAAAGCTCCAGTTTTGTCTCATCTGTCCAAAGGACATTCTCCCAGAAGCTTTGTGGCTTGTCAATATGCAGTTTGGTCAATTCCAGTCTCACTTTTTTATGATTTTCTTTCAACAGTGATGTCCTCCATTCAGTCCACTTTGGCTCAAACAGTGATGGATGGTGTGATCTTGACCTTGGAGTTCTCCTCTAATCTCTTTGAAGTTGTTCTGGGCTCTTTGGTTTCCATTCGTATTCTCCGTCTCTTCAGTTTGTCATCAGTTTTCCTCCTGCAGCCACGTCCAGGGAGGTTGGCTACAGTCCTGTGGACCTTAAACTTCTGAATAATATGTGCAGCTGTAGTCACAGGAACATCAAGCTGCTTGGAGATGGTCTTATAGCCTTTACCTTTAACATGCTTGTCTGTAATTTTATTTCTAATCTCCTGAGACAGCTCTCTCCTTAGCTTTCTGTGGTCCATGTTCAGTGTGGTACACACCATGATACCAAACAGCACAGTGACCACTTTTCAGCCTTTGAATAGGCAGACTGACTGATTACAAGCTTAAAGACACCTGTGATGATAATTACAGGACACACCTGAGTTTAACAAGTTCCTATGGTTAAATAATTTTTTATCTTTGCTGTGGGTACCATCATTTTTGTCCAAGCCAGTTTCATTAGTTTATTTGTTTTTTTTTAATCATTTTAGTAAACCTCAATTAACATTTATTTATTATTACTTTTCCCAGTTTCAAGTTATTTCAGAGACCATGTGGGGACCTTAAACTTCTGAATAGATAGATAGATAGATAGATAGATAGATAGATAGATAGATAGATAGATAGATAGATAGATAGATAGATAGATAGATAGACAGATAGTTGCATGTCTAATGAGGTCTGGTGACAGAAAGCTGATACATGGAGCTCTATATTGCTGATATTTTGTCTTTTTTGCTTTGTTCTTGTTAACATTATTTTTTTTTTAAGTTTTTGGTTGAATTTCCAATCATTCACTACAAATCCCTCTGTCATCATTTGGCAAACTTTTTTTTTTTTATAAACTTTTGGTTTTCTGGATGTTAATCAGTTCTGAGTTTCTTGCATAGTTGGAAGTTGGAAGTTTTTCATCTGTGAAGCTCTTTTGGCATTTTCTGTCCAAAAGATCAGAGCATTATTACCTCATTTTATTACAAAATAAAATAGTATAGTTTCATGATAATATTATAATGAATCTCTGAGGTTTTGTCATCTCACATCTGAAAAAAAATTAAATGTATTTATGTTTCTGATCCTGTTTGATTATCTCCTGGCTCTGTCTGTTGATAGACAGATAGATAGATAGATAGATAGATAGATAGATAGATAGATAGATAGATAGATAGATAGATAGATAGATAGATAGATAGATAGATAGATAGATACTGATATAATAAGCTCACAATTAAAGATTAATTAATCTTAATAAGTGCCAAGTTAAGAATTTATTAACCTCAAAGAGACACTGTTCCCACTTTAGATCCAGAACCTGCAAAGGGTTCTTATTAACCATTAATAAATGTGTTATACCTCACAAATGAACACTTAATAAGTGTTCCTAATGTTAATGAGCAGCTTATAGTGCCTTATAAGTGCTTATTAATTGTTAATTGGTTCTTATTAAGCATTAAATAACGCATATTACTGCACCTTCATATTAAGTGTTACCAATGCTTTTGGTTTTGCACATCTTTAACCCTTTCATGAACAAATTATTAAATCACAAAGTAATCCTTTTTTAAAAAATGTTGTTTTTTACTCAAACCAGTTAAAATCATGGTCATTTTGCATAGTTATATTTTGACAGTTATTTACCTGTCCACTACAGTAGACACCATGCATCAAAGTATAAATAGTAATTTAGTTTAGAAATTTAAAACTAAAAGACCCACAAGCATGTCTTTACAAATATTTCTTAAAATACAATAAAATAAAAGCTAAATCTGGTATATGTGCTATTACTGTGTAATGAAACTAATCACTTGTCGAGTTCACCAAAACTTAAAATAAATTAAAAAAAAATTAGGTGAAATCTGAATTAAAGCACACTACCCAGTTAGCCCTTCACTGCCTATTTTGGATATATGATTTCAATATGGTGAAAATTTGAAAACATAATATTTATGAAATTTAGCATAAGGGTTTAGGAATTTATCACATGGTACTGAAACCTAAATCATTCAAACTTATTCCAAATATCTGTCCACTGTAGTGGACACCACGTATGAAAGGGTTAACAGTAACCTGGTCTACGTCTAACACGCCTGAAACAGGCACTGATTTTGGGACTGACTGTGGCAAAGAGGCTCTTTCTTGGTTTAGATTTGAAGTATGTTGTCAGTCATACAGACAGAGAGACTCCGATTTTTAAGGTCAGACTGTCTCTGCTCTGTTTCTTGCCCACTTGGAAAAGGCCAAGGTTTTTTTGGTAACACTTTACTTGAAGGTCTCGTTTATAATGCATTAGAAGCACATGCATAATGCATGTATAATGCTTCATAAGTGTCATTATAATGGTGTTTAACCATGTATAAGTACGGAGCCCCGCTGGTGACATTGTATAGAAAAAAAATAATGTAATTGTAAAGTTGTCTAGAAATAACCACAGAGGTACCTGAGAATGCACTTTACAATAATCTGTTGGACTTTACAGATCATAGTACAATTTTGATTTTTTTATGATTTTTTCAATACTTGCCATTTATAAAAATGAACCTCAAATGCCTGTTGTTGAAACGCTCTCAATCAATAATGCTAAGGTAAAAATGTCTGGAAATAATCACAGCTGTACCTGAGAACGTGCTTTACAATATTCTGTTGGACTTTAGAGATCATAGTACAATTTTGATTTTTTATGAATTTTTAAATATTTGCCATTAATAAAAATTGTCCTTAAATGCCTGATTTTGAAACGCTCTCAACCAATTTTGCTACAGAAAATGTGTTTGGAAATAAGCACAGAGGTACCAGAGAAAGCAACTTCCAATATTCTGTAGGATTGCACAGATCATAGTACAATTTTGTTTTTTTTAATGATTTTTTCAATATTTGCCGTTCAAAAAAATGAGCCTCCAATGCCTGATTTTGAAATGCTCTCAATCAATAATGCTACAGTAAATTTTTGGGGAAAAAGCACAGAGGTAGGCCTACCTGGAAATGTACTTTACAGTATTCTGTTGGACCTCCTAGATCATAAGTACAAATTAATTTTTTTTTTTTTTTTTTTACTGAATTTTTTGATATTTGCTTATAGTAAAAATGGGCCTCAAAGCCTGATTTTGATGTGCTCTCAATCAATAATGTTGCAGTAAAAATGTCTGGAAACTAGCAGTTATTTTTCCACGGTGCCACTGAACGCACCACCGTCATGCCTCCGTAACATTTGGGCAAAGTGCGCAACAGAATTTGAACCTGGGTGGCGTGACCGCATTTATCCGAAGCACGGATGGTGTGGAGAGCAGCCGAATTAAGTGTCTCTTGCTAAGAATTACTCCATGCCTAATCGCATGTGACTTAAGAATGTCATTGTAGTTCATTCCCAAATTAAAATAATGAGAAATGTATTCAAAGTTGTCCATATTAGGAGGCTACAGTCTCTGTGTTGCTCTGAAACTGGCAGATCTCAATACTAAAGGTCAATTTTGTCATAGCCACATATTAACTATGTCGTGGTCATGCATTATTTTCTCGTGGCCACACATTATTTTTTTTGTATCCAATGTCACCAGCGGGGCTCCGTATATAAGAACTTGTACCAAGGTTTATAAAGTATTACAAGTTTGGACATAATGTATTATAATCAAGCCTTTATAATGTTTTATACCTGCATACTCAAGTGACAAGAGTTAAGAATGAAGAATCTGAAATCCTGGGTCACATTAGAACCATCCTTACTCTAGACAGGAGTAAAGACAGAGGGCTCTAATTTCGTAGACCATGCGCAGCCTTCGCTGCGTGGACTGGGTGTGACCTGCGCACTTTGCAAGTTTCCTGCAGTGCCAAGAGAGGCGCACTCATGGCACAGAGGAGCGCAGAGGAGCGCGTCCACACCCACGTCTCTGCCTCTCCGCGCAAATGCCAGAGTAGGAGGAGAATAGACGTGAGTGGGATTAACACAGCCGATCGTTGTCTTCACCAATCAAATGAGCGCCTCTCCTCGCCTTTAAATGCGCTGCGGCTGAGGCGCAGCGTCTGATTGGTCTGAATTATCCCCGCCACCGCGGAAACAGTGTGCTGGAAAGACCCAGCAGTGGAGACGCTGTCCCTTCAGCAGGAGAATGGACAGCGGGGCGCGTCACCGTGTGGGCCAGCTCCCGGGACAGATGTAATCTGTTCCTTTGTCATTAATAGGAGTAAAAAAAAATAAGAGACAGTTACACCACAGCTGGCTTATCCATTCATAATGCTTGTGATCCACCTGCACTCCTGGTTTGTCATCGCCAAATAGCAGAGCCTTTAGTGATATACTGTATACTCTCCCAGTGTCTCCTCCTCATCCTCCTTACAATAATGTACTCCATCTTTTTAGATCACGTTAAAAATAAAGACTAAAATAGAGGAATATGGGAAATCACAGGTAAATCCTGAGTGACATACATTTATTTTCTCTCCTTTTTCTTCGTCTTTTTTCTCCCTCTTTTCTTTGAATTTAATGAAATGAGAGAAGCCAGATATATACTCAGTATCAGATGTTAAGGCTGTTTATTGTTGACTTGTAAGATGTGCATCAAACTTCCAGCTGCCGTCAGGTTAAGTTTCTTTATGACAAACGGCTTTAATCCGACATCAGATGTGACGGGACAGTTAATATAGATACAAATGGATATGCTGGTTCAGACGGTTACATTAAATAGTGATTGCTGTGATTGTTTATTGGTTTAAAATGTGCCTGACACTCTGGAAACCTGCCTCTGAGGCGTGCGCACATGTGCGCTTGTCACCAAATTACAGCTGCGGAGGGTGCACTTCGCCCTGCGCCGAGGTTAGACCAGGTTGGAGCTGGCGTGCTTTCAGCGCACTTTCTGCACTGTTTTTGGCACGACGGTCTACCAAATTGTCAAATTGGCAGCGGACGGCGGTGTGCCGCACGAAATTAACACTGCGCGGGGTGCGCCAGGCTTGCGCCCCCTGCGCTGCACCACGAAATTAGAGCCCACAGATAGAACTGCTCAACATAGAACAGACACTAAATTCTCGGTTACAGAAAGGGCGTAATTCCTTATAAATATCAATAATATGTTATGTTGTTATAAATTGCATTCTTTAGTCCTCTCAGGTGCTAGAATTTTAATTTGTGAGCTATGCAGGTTTTTTTTTTTTTTCTTACAGATTTTAATTGTGTTGATATGTAGAGAATAATCTGCAACATCCTTTATATTTTATTTTTTCAAAATAAGGTTGTTTTAAAGATCATTATGGTGTTTAATTTTTAACTTACATTTTACTTCCAGCCAGTAAAACACTGCTCCTTAGTGATTCTAATTGTGTTATTGTATCATGCAAATGCTAACAACTTTATACAGTGTTGTCACTTCACTAAAAGCTCTTAAAGTCATCTTCATAAGGCATTACAACCTTTCTTTACTACTGTCTAGAGTAAGGATGGTTCTAATGTGACCCAGGACTTCAGATTCTTCATTCTAAACACTTGTCACTTGAGTATGCAGGTATAAAACATTATAAAGGCTTGATTATAATACATTATGTCCACACTTGTAATACTTTATAAACCTTGGTACAAGTTCTTATACATGGTTATACAGCATTATAATGACACTTATGAAACATTATACATGCATTATAACGTCTTATGCATGTGCTTCTAATGCATTATAAACTAGATCTTCAACGAAAGTGTCACCTTTTTTTTTTTACTCTTTTATTTTTGATGTCTTGTAATAGTCGAAAAATTGCAAATTAAAAGTGTTTTTATGATCATCTGTACACGTGTACATCCGTGATCCCTTTAGCTGTGTCTGATTCGTTGTGTTCGGTGTGTGTCAGTATTTTTCTTTTCCAGGTTTGAAGCTTTTATTTAATCTGTGAGACAAATTCAAACACTCAACAGAAAACCAACTTGGAGAGCGGAGAGGCGGTTTAAAGCGAGTGTCGTACGTCCGTGATGGATCACTTTAATGAAATGTGCCGGGTGCGTTTCATGTTGGCTGACACCCTCCCTCTGTCTCTCGCCCTGTATTTCACACTCCTCAGAAATAAAAAATGGTAAATTGTTTTTCTCATGATCAAAAGGATGGAGGCAGGGACGCGCTCGTGTCTGCTGATTGCGTTAGATCGGGGGTGAATAGAGCGACATAGATTTGAAAATTCCTCAATCTTCTTTTTTTCTCTCACAACACAGCACTGGAGGTGGAGTTCAAAGAGAGCTCTGAGGGTTTACTTTGTGCTGTCGCCTCCGATTAAAGAGACGAAGCAGCCAGTCCTAATTTTCAAAATAAAACAGGATCATCTCCAGCCATCGTCGCACTGCTAATTTATGGATTTGATTTGATTTATTTTGGATCCACCAATAGATACAGCTAATATGCAGCAGCTATTCTTCCTGGGGTTCACAAATTACACCATTGCAAAAAAGTTGTCACAGGGTCATTTTTACCACTGTGTTACATCGCCTTTCCTTTTAACAACACTCAGTAAACGTTTGGGAACTGAGGAGACCAATTTTTGAAGCTTTTCAGGTGGAATTCTTTCCCATTCTTGCTTGATGTACAGCTTAAGTTGTTCAACAGTCCGGGGTCTCTGTTGTTGTATTTTACGCTTCATAATGCACCACACATTTTCAATGGGGGACAGGTCTGGACTACAGGCAGGCCAGTCTAGTACCTGCACTCTTTTACTACGAAGCCACGCTGTTGTAACACGCGCAGAATGTGGCTTGGCATTGTCTTGCTGAAATAAGCAGGGGCGTCCATGAAAAAGACGTTGCTTGGATGGCAACATATGTTGCTCCAAAACCTGTATGTACCCTTCAGCATTAATGGTGCCTTCACAGATGTGTAAGTTACCCATGCCTTGGGCACTAATGCACCCCCATACCATCACAGATGCTGGCTTTTGAACTTTGCGCCTATAACAGTCCGGATGGTTCTTTTCCTCTTTGGTCCGGAGGACAGGACGACCACAGTTTCCAAAAACAATTGTAAATGTGGACTGGTCAGACCGCAGAACACTTTTCCACTTTGCATCAGTCCATCTTAGATGAGCTCGGCCCAGTGAAGCCGGCGGCGTTTCTGGGTGTTGTTGATAAATGGCTTTGGCTTTGCATAGTAGAGTTTTAACTTGCACTTACAGATGTAGACGAACTGTAGTTACTGACAGTGGTTTTCTGAAGTGTTCCTGAGCCCATGTGCTGATATCCTTTACACAGTGATGCCGGTTTTTGATGCAGTACTGCCTGAGGGATGGAAGGTCACGGGCATTCAATGTTGGTTTTGGGCCTTGCTGCTTCCGTGCAGTAATTTCTCCAGATTCTCTGAACCTTTTGATGATATTACGGACCGTAGATGATGAAATCCCTAAATTCCTTGCAATAGTTGGTTGAGAAATGTTGTTCTTAAACTGTTGGACAATTTGCTCACGCATTTGTTCACAAAGTGGTGACCCTCGCCCCATCCTTGTTTGTGAATGACTGAGCATTTCAGGGAAGCTGCTTTTATACCCAATCATGGCACCCACCTGTTCCCAATTAGCCTGTTCACCTGTGGGATGTTCCAAATAAGTGTTTGATGAACATTCCTCAACTTTCTCAGTCTTTTTTGGCACTTGTGCAGCTTTTTTGAAACATGTTGCAGGCATCAAATTCCAAATGAGCTAATATTTGCAAGAAATAACAAAGTTTACCAGTTCAAACATTAAATATCTTGTCTTTGCTGTGTATTCAATTGAATATAAGTTGAAAGGGATTTGCAAATCATTGTTTCTGTTTTTATTTACTATTTACACAACGTGCCAACTTCACTGGTTTGGGGTTTTGTACACTACACCCATACCATTCATATAGCACTTGTTTCTCTTAACTTAGCTGATTGGTTTTTACCATAATATTAATTCTAACAGTTGTCTAATAGGGCTGTGGGCTGTGCATCAGCCTGACTTCTGAACCACACAAATGATGGTCCAACCCCATTAATAAGGCAAGAAACTCCATTAATTAACCCTGGAAAGGCACACCTGAGAAGAGAAAACCATTTCAGGTGACTACCTGTTGAAGCTCATAAAGAGAATGAAGAGTGTGCAAAGCAGTAATCAGAGCAAAGGGTGGATACTTTGAAGAAACTAGAATATAAGACATGTTTTCATTTATTTCACACTTTTTTGTTAAGTACATAATTCCACATGTTCATTCATAGTTTTGATACCTACAGAGAGAATCTACAATGTAAATAGTGATGAAAATAAAGAAAACACATTGAATGAGAAGGTATGTCCAAACTTTTGGCCTGTACTATACATATATATGTATCTATCTATCTATCTATCTATCTATCTATCTATCTATCTATCTATCTATCTATATATATATATATATATATATGTATATATATATGTATGTATATATATATATATATATATATATATATATACACAGTATATATAGGTTTACAGGTGTGTCACAGCTTCCTGATTACGTGTTTGTTCACTTCAGTCTCAACTAACTGCAGTTTCTGGGGTTCAACAATGATCCAGTGTAGGATCCCAAGAAAGTGCAGTTCCTCCAGTGTCCACTAGAGGCACCACTTCATGTTAGATCGTCCATCTATTTAGATCGGTGAAGGGATGACGTCTTTTTGTAGGCCAAGGTGAAGGTTAGACTACAAGTCTACTAAAAGCCTGAGGGATTTTTTTCTGTGTTTTTGGACTTAACTGAGAATAAGCTCTGTAGTGAATGAAAAATATCAAGCTTACATATTGTGTTGTTTGTCATATTCTTAAAAAACATGTAAGATTTTAAAGCTTAACTCTTTAACTCCCGGCTCATTAAATTCAGGAATACTTAATGTGTTAACTCAACATTACACATAATTGTTTGTTTCTGTCGATGTGTTCTGATACGGAAAAAACCTCACAAACAATCCAAAAGACCTTATATTTTGTTTTTGGGATGTAGAGGTTTAAAAAGCTAAAAGCTACCATCATCATTACCATTATTTTTTATTTTCAATGCATAATTTAACCATTTACTGATATAAAACTTTATAGATGTACATATAAAGTCTGTTATTCATCAAAATGTATTTTGTGTTTGTCCAACGTAATATCATCTATTTTAAGTTATTTTTGCATTTTTGTACAGACATTTTTGCTTTTTCTAAATAATTTTGTCCCAAATATTTGTGATTTTTTAAAGTCATCATACAGTCAGCTGTTGGCCTTTAAAACCTTTTAATCCCACACCAAGAAAATATATATATATATATTTGTTTGCAGTTTTCTCTGTTCCCTGAAGTGTTAATGGAACCAAATAATGATTTGATCTGTCCTGTTTGTTAAACATTAAATGTCCCTGAATTTAATGTCGACCTCTGCCACACAGTTGAGCTGGTAGTTAAAGGGTTAATGAGAACAGAAAGAGTAAATAGTTATTTTTTAGCTACACTGAAGAGCAACTAAAGTATTTCCAAACTGTGGACTCTTGTTTGAGAGTTTTTTCATAATCAAGTTGATTTGATCAGGTTGTTCCTGGTAGATGACCTACTGATTTATAGCCTTGCGCAGCAGCTGGATCTACTGGATTCAGTATCTGTAATCAGGCAGATCCATCTTGCTAAGCTCCAATCTACAATGATTGTGAGCAGCCCAAAGTGGCTCTATCCAATCAGCGGCTTTTAGAGCAGGAAGAGGTGACGCGAGCAAAGGAAGTGGCACAGATTAGCATAGATGCTAACAGCTTCAGAAGCAGATTTATCAGATTGTGACCTCATTTCTTTAAATGAAAAACAGATATCAACATTAGAAAGTTCTTTATCATGAGGATATGTTAGCTCCACTTCTGGTGGCTCACGTTCTGTTGTGCAACCGACTTCTAAATTATCGGATAATCCCCTTATGAATATGATTGACAGAAAAATGCCCCAATCACCTGTTGGCTCTGCTCCTGAAAGGTTCAGCCCTTCCCAAACACTTCCTCTGGGCTCTTTCCAGATGAACCACTGAAATATATTAAACAATCCATCCGTCATGCCTGATAAACTTATTTTTAAAAACTAATATTTGTTATGTGATCCCTGGTTTTTTTTGTAACTCTTATTAGCAGTTTGTCAGCAGCCACTGTTTAAACACATAACAATGTTTAAAGATTGAAAAGCAGGCATAATCAGATGTATTTTGTTTCCAACTAGGGCTGAACAATTAATCGCAAATTAGATTAAATCGCAATATGGCTTGTTGCAATTTTCAAATCGCAGACAGTGCAATATTTTTAACCCAAAATGTGTTGAACATTTTGGCATTGTGATGTAGTTTCTTGCAATTTCATGCCTATTTTAACCCTTTTTAACCCAGTTTTTACAACTTTAAGCCGATCTTGCTCCCATTCATCTTTTTTTTTGGCCACTGTCAGACCATGTTTGGAATTTTTACATGGTTTTTGAAATTTAATCCCAATTTTCCTTAGTCACTTTTGATTTTTTTGGCCTTTTTTTTTTTTTTTTTTTTTTTTTTTTTTTTTTTTTTGGCAATTTCATACCTATTTTGCTTCTGTTCTTCACTTCTCCACTTTTTCTCAAATCTTCTATCCTTAGATTAATTTACTGTCATATTGATTTTACGATTAAAAAGATCTACTGCTTATGTTTGTTTAAGAATAAATAAGATGAGGAACATTAAAACAATCGCAGAGTAAATCGCAATTGCAATATTGGGGAAAAATATCGCAATTAGAATAGAATTGTGTTGTATATCTTATTTTTATACCCAAAATCAAGGGGGACTTGTCACCCTGAATTCAGGCCTTGGTCCCCGCAAAAATCCAAAAAACACTTATAAGTCCCAGGCTGGAACAGTCTCTGTCACCATTTGAACCAGCTGATGCCCAAACATGTCACTATGCCTGCAGCACTGATGAGTCTATATAGATACGTACACTTTACCAAGACCTATATAGACGTACATACAGTACTAAGGGTGCTTTCACACTCGGGGCCCTGTCCCGGACCCGGGTGCAATTGAGCCCAAAGTCTGTTTCGTTTTGGTTGTGTGAATGCAAACAAACAACACCCGGGCACCGCGCCCGGGCCCACTTGGTGAGGTGGTCTACAGTGCAATTGAAGAGGATTCGGTCACGGTTCGGTTCGGATGTGAATGCCAGGATACGGGACCGCTGCTGTGTGACATCATTGTTGTGGTCACTGTAACTTCTAACAACTACAGGCTGTCCACACTTTTTTTGGAATGCCTTGTGGAAATCTTTAGACTAGTGGACGAGTGGTCTGTTATCACTCACCTTACTGAAGACTGCGAGTTTCAACGTCTCCTGCCTCTTCAGAAACCATCTCATCCCTGCAGAATGGCCCATTTCATCCTCTGAGCTGCACAATAAATGTGCTCTTCTTCAGTTCAGAGGTCAGCACAGTCACAAAAACATGTCTGGAGCAACACAGACTGTAATGGAGGAGTAGCGTGAGCGGACCATGATGAAATATTGGTGAAACTAATGAGCTTTTGGACGATTAATGCAGTTTTAGGAGCGGCGCTATACATGCCCCATGTGCTACTATTATACGGATGTCCGCCGCTCGATTTTGGATCTAAATATCTCCTGAAGCACTGTTTGGATCAGGAAAGCCTTCTGGGTGAGTATATTGTTCTACTTCATTCTATAAACAATGTGAAAGCTGTAGGAACCAAACTTTTCCTTTAACCCGTATCCTGGTACACTTGCATTCACATCAGAACCAAACCATGACCGAGTCCTCTACAATCGCGCTGGAGACCACCTCTCTAAGTGGGCCTGGGCATGGTTTGTTTGCATTCACACTACCAATATGAACCGGACTTTAGGCTCAATCCCACCCGGATCCGGGACAGGGCCCCTAGTGGGAAAGCACTCTTAAGCACATGTAGGGCATATAAGGGCGTTTTCACATTAGGTCCACTTGTTTCGAACCGTACTGCAGCACGGTTCGCCCCACCCTCCCCCTCCCCCTCTGGCTTGCATTCACACTTGCAACATCGAACCGTGCCCCGGCCCACTTGTGTATTTACTCAGTTTGAAACAGCAGGGGGCGATATGCACGTAACTGTTTACCAAACCTGCTACAGAGGAGAACAAAGAAGAGGCTACCATGGTAACCATTTCCTACACCAAACAACCAATGTTTATGTTTTGCTCTCTTCTACATTTTCCTTCAAATGTGTTTTTTTATCGTGTTTGAGACGGCATCAGCGACCTTCTGGACCCTCGTAAATCATCGTAATCCTCAACCAGAATAAACAAATCGACAAACTGAGTAAGCAAAAGATTCAACCACGGGATTAACAGGAAGTAATGAATCAAAAGTAGATCGGTTCGGACCACTTTGTTTCACACCAGTGAAACCGCATCAAATGTCGGGAGATGGAGCGGATTGAGACCACCCCTTCATGGAGGTCTCAGACCGGCTGATTTGGTGCGCACCAAAGGGCGGTGGTTGCATTCACATTGACACTAACGTACCAAACCCTGGGCCAAAACTTCTTTGGTGTGCACTAAATATGGTTGGTGTGAAAACACCCTAAAACTCCAAAAGCAGCACCCAAGCTCTTTAAATCATCTACTGTTATGCTAAAACACAGAAAAGGTGTTGAGAATCAAATATCCAAGTGTTTAATTTGTTCTTCATAACCACAGAGTGAGTTGTTCAGCATGATTCTGGATTTAACGTTAATATTTCAGGAAATACAGAGTGACTGTGTTTTATAATAGGTCACTTTAATGAGTTTCTTAATTACCATGATCACACTGATGCTGATGTTCTTTTTTAACGCTCATTGATGATTGATGAAGCTCGATCTTTCCGTCCATCAGCAAACTACAAACAGTCTGAAGTTCGAGGGCGTCTGGCCAACATCAGAGGAAAAACAGAAACTATTTGATCCATAAAATATGATCCGCTTTCCCAACAGTCAGCAAATAAAAGTGTTTTTTAAAAACCTCATGAAGCTGTGTTTTTCAGCTCCCTGGAATATTCACATCAGATCAGCAGACATTTTGTCTTGATTGCACAAATGTTCAAAAACTCCAGTGTCCTGTTTTAAATGGGAGGAAATAAAGTAAAGCAGCTTTTCTTTCAGTCCAAACAAAGTCAGTTAAAGCTCAGCCTGATCCTGTATGATCAATATCAAACTGTGCAGCCTTCAGGGTCCGTGTACTTTGCGGCCATTCGTTTTTCGTGTTGATGTGGGTAAACAGAAAAAGGGAAACCATCCAATTTTTCAATTTCCGTTTGGATGAAGGGAAACGAAAAACAGGAAAGGACTTGTTTCCAGTTTTTCGTTTGGTAATCAAAAATCCAAAAACGGAAAACGAGCCTTTATCTGATATCCATTACGGGTTTATTTTTACACAAGTTGGGATATAAAATACGGCCGTAATTCCTTTCTTAAAGCTTGCTTTGCCTTCACCTGGAAGCACTTCCTTCTTCTGCCCTGCTGATTGTCAGTTGTTTTGAGATAACACTTGTTATGAACTGGTGGTATACAAATAAAGATTGATTGATAAAACATTGCAGAACCGAGGCTTACCTTGTTTGTAATGTGTAACTGCCCATCTGGTAATATGTGTTTAGAATGTAGTTTGACTATTTACATAAATGTCTATTTATTATTACATGATAATAACAAATACATTTATTCTGAACTAAATACAATTTACAGAACTAGCATAATATTTCATTCATGTCTACAGTAAAAAAAGGTCACACACAAAAACAGGGGTGTCCAAACTATGGCCCGGAGGCCAGATGCGGCCCTCTGCCCATTTTGCATTGGCCCCTGAAACAGTTAAACGTATGAAGGTAGCTTGATTACAGCAGCAAATTCCATCAGTCATGCATTTTTCTGCCATATTTACATTGTCACAAGGTTTTATTTACAAAGTAAATCTGGCAATATCCATCTTCAAGCACCAACATTATGCAGTTTAGTCTTGTTTTGTGTCTGACAGTGGAGATAAGCCGCCAGTGTCTCCCATCTCTGCTGCTCAAAAGGTCGTTCTCGCCCTGACGAGGTGTGAATCTAATGATAGCTCGGGGTTAAAAGGCCCCTTGACAGGTGATAACCGACCTCTAAACCCTAAAACTTTAACTGAAATACACTAAAAGTGAGAGACAGCAAGTGGCTCAGTCATCCACGTCTGTAAAAAGTTTGGACACCCCTGCACTAAAAGAACATAGATATGTATATAGTGAGAATTTGAAACTGAATTTATAGAAAACAAATATGGTTACGGATGATGCTTTGAAATGGGCTTAAAGCGATATTCCGGGATGGAACAAGTTGGGTCCTATCACAAGGTTTAGGGCAGAAATTACTACAGCAGTGTTTCTGTGCAGCAGAAGCCCAGGGCGCCCACACCAAACCCCCCCTCCCTGCTCCGGGCCTGCTCGTTTGCCGATTTCCTCTGCACTCAGACGGGGCCATATTTTACTTGACCAAAAACACAAATAAACAGACTCCCACCGAAAAAATCTGATATCGGTCTGCATTCACGCTTTATTTAGAGAATTTTCAGTGCATTATTTTCACACAAAAACACCGCTAAATAAGGCTCTAGTTCTCATCGTGTCGTAAAACGGCGCTACCTCCGCTGCAGAGCCACAGCTGGCTACGAGGCGCTCGCCACTTAGTGTATCAGTCTGCGCACGGAGGTAGCGCCGTTTTCTTTCGATGAGAACTAGAGCCGAAAGAAGGAAGTGCTTCAGGGTGAAGGCAAAGCAAGCTTTACCAAAGGAATTACGGCCGTATTTTATATCCCAACTTCTGTAAAAATAATTATAGATATCAGATAAAGGCTCGTTTTCCGTTTTTGGATTTTTGATTACCAAATGAAAAACTGGAAACTAGTCGTTTCCCATTTTCATTTCCCTTCATCCAAACGGAAATCGGAAAATCAGATGGTTTCCCGTTCTCCGTTTACCCATATCAACACGAAAAACAAATGGCTGCAAAGTACACGGACCCTTCAGTGTGATCAGACATGTTTGTGTTTGTCAGAGCAGCAGCGTGAGGGCGAGCTGAGGATCTTTATGTCATCATGAGGGTTACAGTAGTTTGCCTCATCATGAGCCGGTGCAGGTAATTAAGAGCGAACAGTGGACAGTTTAGTGTGTTTTGGTGTGTGTGTGTGAGACGCTGCAGGCTGCACGAAGCTCCCTGTCTCATTATAAGTTAATGAACTGCACTCGGGGTCAGAGGGATCAGCCCCAGAATAAGAAGATCTAATTACTCTCACAGCCTCTCTGATTGTTTATTATGGCACAGCATCACTCTGATCTGCTGTGACTCAGTGCTCTACACCTCATGGATGTAGGTGTTGTGTTTAATTATGTTCTAATTTGCAGAAGTTGTCACACGTCAAAGAAAAGCTGCAGCGTGAGACCGAGAAGCTCACGAGGTCAGGCTCTGGCTTTTAGTGTTTCTTCTCAGCTCTTTGTTTGTGCTTATTATAAAGCAGAGGATCTACAGAGAAAAGGAAATCTATCTGCTAAATTATCATCCAGTTCATGGTTTAGTCTTTGAATCTAATTTAAGAATTTTAAGACCTTTAAAGATCCTAACTTAGAAAATTTTGAGAATTTTTGAAGACTGTGTGGGCGTGACTGTCAGTTATAATCACCAAAGAAAGTTGGTAAAAATAATAATTTCAACAGCGATAATAAAAAATATTGGAAATAGAAAAGAAATATTTAACTTCAATGTTAATATCTGGAAATATTCTGAAAGTGAAGACAAAATCGGATTCATGATTTAAAATATATGACAAGAAAAAAACAGGTATAATAATAATGTGCTCAACGTTAACAGGAGGGATATTTTAATCTGTCAAACTTTTATAGTTAGAGATGCTAGGAGGAGTTTCTAAGTAATAACAAAAAAGTCTCCCTTTTAGATATATGCCTGATGGAAATACACACTTTAAGATGAGTTTTATAGCATCAAAATAGGTTATCTATAAATGCTATTCCTTAGCTTCGCGGTCGGGTCGGACAGGGCTGGACTGGCCTGGATACTCAACTTCAGGAACAAGACAATTAAAACTAGAGCAAATTTATATTATTCAGACACGTCTTAGAGCACCGGGCTGTAAGTAGGGATATATAGGCTACAAAACTACGATACTAAGTTTTCCAAAAATTGCTTGTTGTCACACATCAAAAACTACCGCTACGTAACTAGAAAGAGATACATTACCTCGTGGCTTTGCATCCTGTAAGTTGATGAAAAAAGAAGTTGTAAAGCAATGCAGAGTTCTGAGGAAGGTCCGAGCTGCATTCATTAGCATCACAACAAACACACGCTTTGGCTTGGGTCACGTCTTTTGGTGCGTTCCAGTTGTAGTCAGAAGTAGGAATTTACGAGTTCCGAGTAGGAAACTGCAACTGGAACGCAGGGGTGGAGCAGCGATTTTAAAAGTGAGGGTGTTCTAAGCGTAGGGCAACCTTCGAGTCAAATTTTTGTTTTTACGATACGCTAATTGAAATTGAATGTATTTTTGCTTTTCATTACAGTCATATGCAAGTAAAATAGCATTAAGTATCAAAATGTACATTGATGTACCACACACTCCACGCTAACATCCTTTTAGACTTTTCTCATACCATTATTGTTAAATTATGCTATGACTTAAGTCTTTTTTTATATAATATAGCACTAACCATGCCCATGACTCATATCCAATGATATTCGTGGGTGATACTTTAAAGAATACAGCACCTTTTACATCTTGTCTTAAATCTATTTTAAATCAGTCAACTTAAAATCAGTGTCAGAAAAAGTAAACAATACTTTAAGCAAGCTTATTTCCCAATGGGCTTTATACTGAATCATAAAAAAAATCACAGCATCCGCAACCTCAACTGGTGAGATGTGCATGAATCCCTCTGTAAAAAGTGAGGGGGATGATTTTTTGTTTCTGTGAAAGTGCGGGTGTCTCAACACCCTCAACCCCCGCGGGTGTGACACCCATGCTGGAACGTCCCCTGAAGTCTGAATTTTCTACTGGGAACTCGGTGAAACCTCTCCACCCCCGAGTTGACAATGAAAGATGGATGCCCCCAGTGTGAACAGTTATTTAGCTCCTGTAATAATCTATTTATTGTCACTTCTGACTGGGGTGTGTCGCTCTAGATCAGCTGTATACATAGTATTGTTAGACTTACATTTACAAAAATGCTGCCATAGTGATAATCACATTCTTCATACAACAACACAGGGCGTGCTAACAACAGCTAACAATAGCCTGGTAGATCGGCGTGTTTTTTTCTGACTTCAACTGGAACGCCGATAAGTCGGAGATGATGTCACTCCCAGTTCTGAATTCCCAGTTCATAGCACCTTTAAAATAACAATAAAACAATAAACCTTGTATCTTGTGTGGCATCCTTTAACATGTTTTGGTCTTCCTTTTTGGTCAAAATCGAGCCAGGTATTCTTTCAGTGGTAAGGAGGCCGTAACACATCCAACTCAATCCAGACCAAAAGTTTGACACTGAAAATAAGAATAAAACAGCAACAAGCAAAAATCCTTTCATCAGATTCAGAGACAAAGACCCACAGGCCTTTCAAAAGTTTTCAGGAAAGGCCAAATCAAAAATGACCCAGGGTTGTGTTTTCTGGGCTTTTTATGAACCAGCCAGGTTTAAAAGGTAAAGATGGAGCCTCTGCCCAACAGAAACCTTTGCAGGACCTTAAAAACAGGGATGGTTTACACACCGGTATACATCCTTAGATTATAACTAAACCACAACACCGTCAAACTAGAGCAGAAAGTTCAATCACAGTTTCAGGTCTGACAGAAAAGTTTTATATAAATTTAGAAAACACTGAAATAACAAACGAATATGTGATAAAGGGACAAAATGGAGAAAACAAAACAAATTCAACAACTGCGTTCATTTCAGTTCTTTCCACCACATTTACAGATAAGACGTAAGCTTATTGACAATTATGCTATGACATATTTTACATCCATTTTCTGTTCATGTTCAAAACTATGAAATAAAAAGTAATAACACAAACCCAGCATCTAAATAATTGGATTTTTCTGTAGATTGTATTTCTATAATAACAAACATATAAAATAAAGGAAAAGAACATTCAGATGAATAAGTTTAAAATCTTAGTGTTATCATATTTGCTGTTTATTATAAAAAAACACATAAAGGTTAAAACAGGAGGCTTCAAATATGATCATTTTTATGACATAGATATAAAACAGGATGTAAAACCACAAAAAGTTTGTGTAGGGAGCTCCTCTTTCATTTTTTAATCAACATTTTTACATCAAATTATTCTTTTGTGATTTAATCCACCTTATTCCTAGCCCCCATGATCCTTTGCGCGGATTATGGGCGCTACTTCCGGTTGGAGCCGGTGTTTACAGTTACAGTAAAGAAATCGCGAGTGAAAGACGATAATTATGCGGGAACATCAGCTGTCTCAGCTCAAACGAGACGACGTTACAATTCTGTTGCCCGCTAGTATAGAAGGATGGGAGGATGACTTGACAAAGTGGCCGAATATAACGTAAAGTAGCATTTCTAGCTACTTTTTTCACTCCGTCGCTTCGAACGGAGTGAAACACAGACACATGAAACAACTCAAGAATTTATACTTTTACCACCTGCTCCCAAAGTTAGTGGATGAATTTGTTGCAAGGAAGGTTCAGCTTTGCCCCAAATATCTGCACCTCTTGAAAATGCCTTAAGCACTGATCAGGTGCAGTGTGTTTTACAGACAATAAAAGAGCAGTGTATGGAAAATAAGTTGGGAAAAGAAGACATTTTCATAGTTTTAAATATATTGTACTTTTGATTGTTAGAAGAAACTGTTTGTTTCACAAAATAGTTCTTGTATTCAACACAATATTCTGCTTTGTTCCAAAAAAAAATAAGATATATATATATATATATATATATATATATATATATATATATATATATATATATATATATATATATATATATATATATATATATATATATATATATATATATATACATATATACATATATATATATATATATATATATACACACACACACACACACACACATATATATATATATATATATATATACACACACACACACACACACACACACACATGTATATATATATATAT
Source organism: Scarus forsteni (assembly GCA_036419115.1). NCBI lineage: Eukaryota > Metazoa > Chordata > Actinopteri > Labriformes > Labridae > Scarus > Scarus forsteni. The sequence continues at coordinate 1,695,633 of JAZDUH010000149.1, read as the reverse complement.
ATATATATATATATATATTAGTGCTGTCAGGCGATAAAAAAAAAATCTAATTAATTACAGGATTTGTAATTAATTAATCTAATTAATGGCATTTTGATCTCATATCTGCTTAAAGTCCCCACATAATGGATTTGAATTCTAGGATATTATAAAATTGTAGTGCATGATTAATCAAATGAATACACTAAAAAGAGAAGATTGTAAATCCACATTTTTATTGGTGACTAAATAAAACCAAAGTCAGGGCAACTTGTCCAGAAAATTCTAAGCTCAATCAGGCAACTCAAATTACACTTTAAGTGTGTTTCATAAATCAAATTCAAAATAAGAAAAAGGTCGAGGACATCCAGCAAACCAATTAGGCCTGATGCATTATTAAAGAATGTAGTACAAATATAGATAAATAAATTCAAAAATAAAATAAGACTAAGTCTTAAATATGCCATTCCTGTTGTCACCTGGGCTTTGTTTGGTTTGACTAGAGACGCATGTGTGAAGTGACATGTGCCACTGCCATGTACGGGTCCTCCAGCTGGACAATATCAAAATGTTTGTGTGCTATGATTAATCTGTGATTAATTTTTATAATGCATTATTTGTAATTAATTAATCTAATTAACAGCCCTAATATATATGTATATATATATATATATATATATATATATATATATATATATATATATAAATATATATATATATAACACACACACACACATATAGGGATGTGGGAAAAACTATTTACAATAAGTATTTACAATGTACATTCTTACTGAAGGCATCAAAAACTACGAATGAACACATGTGGAACTACAAAGCACTCAGAGAGCGCAGACCTCCTCCAGCGCCACAGTCCTCAGCCATATTGTGATTTTCACCATAAATTAGTCCTACCTTTATTTCACCTAAATATTTAGATTCCTTGACCATGAAAACATAACATTAGCAATTGGATTCATAATGATATCTATTTTAGTTCAGTAGTTATTCACAGAAATCACATTTTCATCAGACGCTGATCCGGATCAACACCAAAATCGAATCAGTCCTTCCTTTTCCCATGCTGAACATTTCCTGAAAATTTCATCCAAAACCGTCCATTACTTTTCGAGTTATTTTGTTCACGGACGGACGGACGGACAGACGGACAGACAGATGGACGGACGGACAGACAAACTCTCCCGAAATCATAACTTCCTTGGCGGAGGTAATTATATACTTCACAAAAGTGTGAAATTAACAAAAAAAAAATGTCTTTTATTCTAGTTTCTTCAAAGTATCCACCTTCTGCTCTGATTACTGCTTTGTAGACCCTTGTCATTCTCTTTATGAGCTTCAACAGGTAGTCACCTGAAACGATTTTCAATTCTCAGGTGTGCCTTTCCGGGATTAATTAATGGAATTTCTTGACTTATTAATGGGGTTGGACCATCATATGTGATAGTTAAATGGTGTTCATTATGTCTTCAAATTGCATAGACAACATTTTCTTTTCTAAATAAAGAAAATAAAAAACGTTTTCTACATCATTTGTGTTGTTTAGAAGTCAGGCTGATGAACAGCCCACAGCCCTATTAGACAACTGTTAGAATTAATATTATGGCAAGAACCAATCAGCTAAGTTTAAGGTGCTATGAGGAGAATCCATTTCCGCCGACATAAAGATGTATACAGAAGGGAGTCTGCATCACTCTCTAATATGCAGTCAGCAATGGGATGTGGCAGTTCTGTTGGACTATGGATTCCACATGTGATGGTGGGCCCTTTTGAATAGGTGTGATCCTCCATTCCTGGGTCTGACCACTGTGCTTGGGCATCACAGGATGACTTCTGCTCTGTGCTCAGCTCCTTGCCCTGATCCATCTCATCTTGCTGATCTAAGGAAGCAATACAGTACTTCATGATCAAGGCATGATGCATTTGGATTTTTGATTTACATCAACCATACCTCATTAAATTTATTTAATGGGGTATGGTTGTTGATTTAAACTTATAATTAAACTTACATGAACCCCATAACTTCCCACCTGTAACCACATCACCTATGCACTCCAGAAACCCTGGGAAAACCTGATACTTAATAACACACACAATAATAGCTACAAATTTAAATTCAGAATAAGATTACAATAAGTCTACATGAATTGGTGATTTATTTTTATTTATTTATGTCATCTCTGTACTGACATTATGGCATTAACACACGCTACATTATCACTGTTCATAATGGGGAAATGCTGTTTGACTAATACTACAGTGCTATGTCCCCTCATACACGTTAAATCTTACCTGTCGTTCTCGTGACACTGCTGACCCAGCGTCTCTTGTCCGTGTTTTGTCATACCACAGCCGCAAAGTAGAGTGCGGGTGTTCCTCCGTGGGTGGGAGTTTTGTCAACGAAGTGAAAAGAGCACACATATAAAGTTTTCGGTGGCCTTTTCAAATTCAGGTTTTTCAGCCACATCCTTCTAGGTTCTTCGTCCATGGGAAGGCGGTGTACCGACTCTCACAACAGTATTATCTCTTCGTCAGGGGTGCATGCTCAAAACATCGCTCTCGTAACCATAGATTCAACTTTGTCCTGTTATTAGTACAGCCGCGAACAGCGCAACAAGTTCCAGAGCTGCGCAAGGACATTTTAAAATACGATGGGACAAATCACTTTCAAATAATCCGCTACGAGAAATGAAAACCGCTAGCAACAAATAGGCTAACTGCTACTTCCGGTGTCTAACAGGAAGTTGCGCCCATAATCGTTTGTACATGAGCGCCCCCAGGAATAAGGTGGATACTCAAGAATAAATGAGAGGACGTCAAAGTCCCGCCCACAAAGTTTGATTGACAGGTCACAACAATCAGCTCAGCGCAGCAAACATGAACAAAGTGGAAACACAACCGTCAACCCCTGAAATGGGCGACTTCTGTCTTTTTTAGTTTACAAGGAAGAATAAAAAACTGAGTCTAGTAGCTGAGTGAAGGTGGTCGATCTAAATTTAGACGCAGGACGACATTCAACACAAAATGTCTCATTTAGAGTAGGTTTAATCAGACTATAAATAAATCAGAAGTAACAAAATGGTGCATGTGCAATCAACTTAGGTAAAAGGTAAAAAATAAAATAAAAATAAATGCTATATTTTTGCTGTGTTGTGTGATACTTCCTTAAAGAGGACATATCATGCTTGTTTCTCCTTTTCACTATGCCAGACTAGGATGCCTGTAAAGCATTTCTGCCCTCAGTACAAGTCATTTAGTTCCTTCATTGCCCCACAATAGCGTTCTCAAAATCCTCATTTTAGGCCATTATCAAGCTCTCGTTGAAACACTCGGATCTGAGGATGACCTAAAGTTACCTCGTAACGTCTCAGCCCTTTGTGCTCTGATTGGTCAGTTCTATCGGGGTAGAGCCAGCCTGTCCTTCTTCTTCTATTGTATTTTCCGGCAGGCTCAAAGCAGCGACCTCGTATTGAGTCCCCCTACAGGCCAGAGCTGGTAATGAGTGAGTGTGAGCTAGGGACCTATATACCCCTGCTGGTGGATGTGTTCTTTGGTGACGGTTTTGGGGCTAACGGACATCACAGAGGAGGAAGTGTTTTATCAGATTACTCCAATAAAAAGAAAGGTACCTCGTGATGTCATGACGTTTGAAATCTCGCGGACATCTCACAATGACCTATTTTCAGAGGAATCAAATCTCGTTCTAGGATATCAGAAAAAATACAATATCTCATTTTTTGAAAATTAAGGGGGTGTAAGGTCTTGTTTTCAAATTTATTCTATTATATGTAAGTATTAAATCATGCATCAGCATGATATGTCTCCTTTAAATGGCCTACATAGTAATATTAAACAATAACTGTAATTATTATGTCACTGTTCCCCATAAATCTATTTCCTACCTGATTATAGGTATATAGGTTATATGTTCATGCACAACCAGTAATTCCAAGACCAAAAACACCGGTCTGATCACCACTGCAGCAGCTTTTATTAAAAGCTCAAAACAACTTCGAAAGCTTGAAAAATACTTTAATGAATAACCAAATTAAATCAAACTATACTTCGAAAATGTTTTTATCAAACTGTCAATAAGCAGCAACAAACAAATCTGAATATATCACAAACATTTAAAATACACAAACCTTTAAATAATGAACCTATCATATTTGAAAAATGCATGTTATACCTTTATCTTATCAATATGACCAACAAATACCTAAAAAAAACTAAACATCTAAATAAATCAGATAAATGATAAAATGTTCTCAAGTGGACCAGCAGTTGCCAACAACAACTAATGCTACCAAATAAGATACAAAAAATATGTATATGTCAAATTTTCTGGCAATTTTGATTTTGTTGGATTTCAGTAAAAAGTGAAATAAACATTTCAGCTCCAAAAAACAAAATGCATTTTCAGGCCATCATTTGTGCCTTTATGCTTTAAAGGTCCAGTGTGTAGTTTTTAGCGACATCTAAAGGTGAGGTTTGAGATTGCAGCACTCCGGCGCTCCCCCCTCCCTGATGGAGAACCCCGGAGCTACGGTGGCCTTCCAAGGACAAAAAGTGTTTTTTCAACATGGTGTCGTCAACAAGTGCTTCCAGCTACCAGGCTATCAAATATCTCTGTTGATTCACCACATTTGAAAGTTCAGAGAGTATTTCAGGCGAGAAAGTCACCATGTAGAATACCAAAATGTGGTCATTTGAGCCATAAAACGCACGGATACAAACTTCATTTCGGTATTTCGGACATTCTGTTAAGCGGGCCAGTATGCTATCAAAGAAACTTCCAAAACAAGAGCCCAATTTACAAAAGTGTTTAAGAACTAATAGGAGATAATGAAGAATGCTTTTATTTTGAAAATGGGAAGTTTGCTAGTGGCTGACTTTTAGCTGAATGACGTCTCAAGACGACTTGACATTTATAATTTTATGATGATTATGATATTGTTACGACCTGAGGCTGTTTTTAATTTGAGTCTGTTTTTCCAGTATTTTGTCTGATGACTTTCATTTTGAAGCCTGAGGCCGTATTATCTGACGGAGGTTTTATTGAGGGGGGTTTTTCTGATGCAGTTTGGTCTGAGAAATGACACAGAGGTTTTCCTGAGACCGAGGATGTCCTAAAATGTACACCGTACCAATGTGTACATGTGCTACTAAATGACAAATTAGGAGCAAACAATAAAATTAAGGAGTACTTTATCTTTGTCTCATCAACAGCACTATATAGCTTATTTATCAGCCGATGTTTTCTGTCCACAGAACATTGCTTGTGGCCGTGTAATAAGCCTCTCATAGCAGATACATTCTCTGCGTCTTACCCCGACTTCTCCCGAAAGTAAACAAATAAATTCGGCTCCATTTAAGAGTACAATTCGACACTTCGTCTTACCTGTCCAGCAAAAAACAGGCAACTTCCGTGTCTGTCTGCAAACTTATCCTTCAGGGACTTCCATCTGGGAAAGGCAGCGCCGATGTTGACCCTGTTTTTTTGTCGTAGCCTTTCCCGATTGCGTTTGGCTTCGTCGCGTTGTAACGCTCAGACTATGTCCACCGTGTACACAACTCAAGGGTGGAAACTCTTTGGGCTTAAGTTAATTGTTGGGTGAATACCAAAAATAAACACAAGAAAAATACTCTCATTAAACACTGAAATATCCTGAATAATACTCAAATGAAACAATTATGCGGGTGCGATCATTTAGTTTTAATTATTCTTGCGTTCAAAAATAAATGAAAAAACACAAAAATGTCCCCCAAAACAGCCTCTTTGTAGTTTCTAAATAAATTTAAATCTCCCTTCTTACGAAAAACACCACTTCAGTCCTAATTGTCCATAATAAAGAGTCTTTTTACACAACACAAAGGCTGGCGGCGCGTCCAATATCCTCCGATCACCGAGATTCTTCTGCTAAACAGTCTCAATTAATCCTTCAGAAAAACCCAAAAATAGTCCAAAAAAAGAGAAAAAGATCGATCATCAAAAACTACTGGTATACCAGAAAAATATAAAAAAGAAAAAGAAACAATCTCACCGGGAACAAGTCAGCAGGGAGAGTCGGGAAGGCAGCTCTTTCTGTGTGTCGGCCAAACAGCTGCGGGAGCGCAGGCGATCCAGCCCAAACCACAGCGTACCTTTGGTTTTTCTTTTCTTTATACTTTTGATTTTCTTTCAATTCTTTGTATTAGCCAGTTTATAGTCCGTGGCGTGAGTCCCAGATCTTTCCCTCTGCAGTCAATTGTTGTTCCTGGTAAACATCTCTCATTTCCCTTACGCCACATCCTCCCTTATATAAACTTTTGCGCTCCATTCAAATATATTTTAGCGACACCCATTATATATATTCTTTTAAAGCACAGGGAAATACACATAATTATATGAGAACAAATAATGGATTTCTTTTTAATTAGTTTATTTTTTGTTCTCTTTTCATTTTACATTTCACCTTATTTTAAGAAGGTGACACCGTCACAGCGTTTTCGTTTCTTTGACAATGATTCACGCTCCACTGATGGCAAATTGTACGTGTGGTCCTCCATGTTTGTTTGTATTAGCACAGCTGCTTGGTAGTCACTCTCTTCTTCGTCGTCTATTTCACAACTGTGCATTTCTGGAAGGCGTCAACAAAAAAACGTGAAAGCGTTTCTTTTCTGGGTTACGGTAGAAAAGATGGCGATGCAAGATGGAAGCCACCATAAGAGACGACCTGCTCCTATTAAGATATAAATGACTTATTCTAAGGTAACGAAAACAAAACATTAATTATTTAAGGCTGATTAGAAACTAATTTAAATGTAATTTTAAGTAATCTATTCCATTTTTACCAAGTCTGTTGTTGTTTATTTTAATTAAGCATTTAATAATACACACTGGACCTTTAAAGTGATAAATTATGAAGTGCAATTAATAGTACACAATGAACTGAGATTTAATTTTCCTTCAGTAAATGAACTTTTTTTTGGCATCAATGTGTCGACTAAAAGTCCACAACACCATGAACTATCCAGTATAAAATACAGAAAAGCACTCGGAGAGCGCAGACCTCCGCCAGCGCCACAGTCCTCTCTCATATTGTGATTTTCACCATAAATATTAGTCCTACCTTTATTTCATCTAAATATTTAGATTCCTTGACCATGAAAACATACCATTAGCAACTGGATTCATCATGATATCTATTTCAGTTCAGTAGGTATTCACAAAAATCACATTTTTCATCATGGCGGATCCAGACGGTGATCCAGATCAACACCAAAATCTAATCAATTGTTCCTTGTCCCAATTTGAACACTTCCTGAAAATTTCATAGAAATCAGTCCATAAATTTTTGAGTTATGTTGCTAACACACAAACAAACATACGGAGGCGTATTGCATTCACTTAAAAATAAATAAAAAATCCACCTGTATTTATCTCGAAATCTATCCTGTAAAAACAGGAATTTATTTATTTTTGATTTTCCTGTTTTTATAAGATACTATCTCACGTCGGAGCAACTGCAAATTCCTCAGGTGTCTGTGCAATGTGGGCAAACTAATAACAATACCATCTACACCGCTCAAAGACACAAGTATCTCCCAATGTTTCAAACCGAGAGAAATAAAACTGAATAAGGTCTAACTTGTGCGACATGTTCGTTACTTTTAAGATTCCTTAGTATCGCATAAAAACAGGAAACTCGAAAATAAATAAATTCCTGTTTTTACGAGATAGTATCTCATAAAAGCCGGTGGATTATATTTATTTTCAAGTGAATGCAATACGCCACTGTACAAACACACAAACAAATGCACAAACAAACAGACACCGACAATAACATAACCTCCTGGCGGTAGTAACTAGAAAATACTGTTTATGTAGTGATTTTAATTGGAGGACAATAAGAAGTGAAAATTAACCATCAGAATGTATTTATAAACTGGAGCTGTTCAAGTTAACATCCAAGTCAAAGTTATCGCTACTTATTTTTAAATCAGTGCATCTGTAATAGAACATCAAACTCAAAGTAATAATAGTCTACATAAATGAATTTATACATCTTAAGAAATCTAAAACAGTAATATCTGTGTCATAAATGAGAGGATGAGGATGAAGATGTCACAGCCAAACAGAGGAGAGGCTGTTTGGAGCAGAAGAGAAAAACTCTGGACTATTTACAGATTCACTGCAAACCAAGATGAACAGACTATATACAGTTGACATTTAGTTTTATTTTAACAATTAACAGCCTATTAATATGTCTGAATACCATGCTGTGTTAATCTAAAACATGCAGACAAAGTGTTGGGGAGTTGAAATCTGTCAATCGTCAAAATATAAAATACTTTGTTTACAAGTCACATGACTAAAAACACATTCGTTGTTCACATGGAAACATGAGGTTTTCAGATATCAGCACTCTATTGGCCCTTTTTCACTAGCACGCCTCGGCCCTACTCGATTAGCAGCATGTTTCCACTAGCCTGGTACCTCCTAAAACAAGCTAGTTTTAGTACCTACTCCGCTCTGGTTCCAAGCGAGCAGAGTCGATACTAAAAGATGACATCACCTACTGCCAGCTACTGATTGGTCAGACAATGCCGTCATCGATGAGTCATGAGCGCGACGACCTAGCATGCTAGCGGTAGCTACCATTAGCTTACCCTCATCCGTCTTTTCTTTGCAGCTGGATTGCTCTCGTCCTCGGCTTCATTCTGTTGTATAGCTTCCAAAACTCTCCTGTGCTTCTCAAGGGGTATTTCTTCTTACCACCTGCAGCCTTCTTCTGCTTTCCTTTTTTACTCGGTTTGTGACAAAAAGCCACAGATTGTTGTGTCGCGCCCAAAATGACGTCACCGCAGTGCCGCTCAGCCCGTTGGGGGCTAATGGAAAAGCAGCACAAGGCGAGTAGAGTAGAGCTGGGTAGAGTCGAAAGGAGTAGAGTAGGGCTAATGGAAAAGGACCATAAGACATGTTTGTGGGCACCCAGGATGTCGTATCTGTGTGGACGACACACCAATACGGTTGTAAACCTGTTCAGATACGCTGAATTCAGCTCCATGTGCACGAGTCAGGACCTCATCAGGACTTTTCTCAGCAAAGGATCCTCTTCTCATCGCCCACTGGAAGCACCGTGACAAAACCAACACCTGCACAAACAGCAGCAAACTGGTTCAGTCAACAAGTTACAAGATCCATTATTTATTTATTTTTTTTAAATGTATTTTTTGGGCATTTTGTGCCTTTATTGATAGGAGAGAGACAGTGGATAGGCTTGTGAAAGGGGGTGAGAGAGTAGGGGAAGACACTCTGCAAACTGGTCACAGGTGGGATTCAAACCTGGACCGGCAGAAGTAAGTACATGGGGTGATAACCACTCCGCCAAACCAGCACCCCACAAGATCCATCATTGACTAGGTCACTCTGTTGGATGATATTTATATCAACAATCATCACACTTCTTGCAGATTGATATTTTCATTCAACAATGTGCATATAAAATAAATATAGCACAATAATATTGGGTGGAAATCACAGTTTATGGGAGGAACTGAGCTGCTTGGTGGAGGTCTGTGCTCTCAGAGTGCTTTTCATTTTATTAACCCTTGTGCACTGTTAAAGTATACTATACACAGGAACTGTTATGGCTGTTTTCAGCCACTAACTTTTTTGACTGCTCTAAAAACATATCAGATCAATATTTTTTTCTACTTTTTCACATAAATCTCTTAATCCACTTCTGCCACTGATTATGGGAGGGTTAAACACAAAATGACCTATTTTCTATATAAAAAGTCAGAGACCGGAGATTTTTTACGGGGTATCATGGTCTTGGATATGTCAGAGATTAGTAACATCATTGATTTTGATGTCGTTTTATTTTTTGTGTAGCATCAGATTTAAAGCAAAAAGTTACACTGTTACTGTTTTGGCTGTTTTCAGCCACTAACTGTTTTGACTGCTCTAAAAACACATCAGATCAATATTTTTTTCTACTTTTTTCACATAAATCTCTTAATCCACTTCTGCCCTGCTCAAAACTACCAAGCATTAAAAAATAAATTACAAATCTTGACACCTTAAAGGCACATAAAACTTCTTTATATTTTTATATTGAAAATAGGTTGATTCGTGTTTTACCCATGATAAGAGACCTTATTTCTTGAAAAGGCCCTAAGGGGTTACAATTGTTATTTTTTGTTACATGCTTGGTAGTTTTGAGCAGGGCAGAAGTGGATTAGGAAACTTAAGCAAAAAAAAAGTGGAAAAAATATTGATCTGATTGTTTTTAGAGCAGTTAAAAGAATAGTGGCTGAAAACAGCCATCACAGTACCTGCCTAACATTTTGAAAACAACTGATATTACAAAATACATGAAAAATGATTAAACATCAATGATGCTACTAATCTTTGACATATCTAAGACTATAATCCCACGTAAAAAAAATTCTGTCTCTGATCATGTTTTATATTGAAAAATAGGTCATTTGATGCTGTACCCTTCCCATAATCCATCCCATAATTCTTTAAATGGCCATTAAGAGGTTAAATGTTTTATTATTTTTTTTCAATGCTTGGTAATTTTGAGAATGGCAGAAGTGAATTAAGAGATCCGAGCAAATAAAGGTGGAAAAAATATTGATCTGCTATGGTTTTAGAGCAGTTTAAAGTATAGTGGCTGAAAACAGGCATAGCAGAAACTGCCTAATTTAAAAAAAAAAAAAACTGATACTACAAAATAAATGAAAAATGATTAAAAATCAATGATGCTACTAATCATTGACATATCCAAGACTATAATCCCACGTAAAAAATTTTTTTGTCTCTGATCGTGTTTTATATTGAAAAATAGGTCATTTGATGCTGTACCCTTCCCATAATCCATCCCATAATTCTTTAAATGGCCATTAAAAGTTTAAATATATTATTCATTTTCCAATGCTTGGTAGTTCTGAGCATGGCAGAAGTGAATGAAGATATGTAAGCAATACAGTAAAGAAAAAAATTGATTTGATATGTTTTTAGAGCAGTTCAAAGTATAGTGGCTGCAAACAGCCATAACAGTACGAGTGTACAGTAAATTTGTCCACAGTGACCTTTTGACCTTTTGAAAAATTTGAAATCGTATTTACATAATGTATGTAAAAATAAGCTTTCTGCCCAAAATTCATTCAATTTGCTGCAATACAAGAAAAGTTATGGTCAAATAACTGAGAAAGTTTTACTCAAAGTGGCTGTTTTCAACCCACCAGTCCACGAGGGTTAAAGTAACTTTCTTCCTTACTGGACAATATATTTTCCAATCAGATTTTAAAGATGCTATGAGGAGAATCTATTTCCGGCGACATAAAGACTCTGCTACCCATGAGCACGCGCTGCGACTGTCGTAATGACGTGACCCAAGCCAAAGCGTGTGTTTGTTGTGATGCTAATGAATGCAGCTCTGACCTTCCTCAGAACTCTGCATTGCTTTACAACTTCTTTTTTCAACAACTTACAGGATGCAAAGCCACGATGTATCTCTTTCTAGTTACATAGTGGTAGTTTTTGATGTGTGACAACAAGCAATTTTTGGAAAACTTAGTATTGTAGTTTTGTAGGCGGCTATATATGGCCGGTGCTCTAAGACGTGTCTGAATAATATAAATTTGCTCTAGTTTTAATTGTCTTGTTCCTGAAGTTGAGTATCCAGGCCAGTCCAGCCCTGGAATAGCATTTATAGCTAACCTATTTTGATGCTATAACACTCATCTTAAAGTGTGTATTTCCATCAGGCATATATCTAAAAGGGAGACATTTTTGTTATTACTTTAAAACTCCTCATAGCATCTTGAAGCAAGACATCTTAGCTTTTAGTTTTGCAGAGACAGATTTTTCAAGAAAGACTCCATGTTTCATTCTTTCAAAGCAGATGTATAAGGAGATCACAGAATAAAAATGAAGTAAAAAAATAAGTAAGCAGGCTGCAACATGCGTCTGTTTAGGGCCATATAACGGTATTTCACACACTCCTCTTCTGTTGGTTAATAAGCTGATGTGGTCCAGTCTGGGGGGGTTTGGGTCCTGGTCTTTTGGACAAGACTTTAGACCAGCAGATTTAGGGCCTTTTTCTGGCCTCAGGTCTCTGTAGTTCTGTTCTGGGGTCACTAGTTTCTAAATGTTGGTCACATATAAGCACTCTTTCTGAATTTGAGGGGATATCTACTGAGTCTGGCTCTACATTGTTTGGGGTCTTTTTTTGTTCGGCTAAGAGGCTCATGCAGAACTCTGTGTGTAACCATTCAGAGATTTTTTCATCTCATTTGTCAAAGTCCTGATTTAATTTTGGTCCCCAGATCTCACTGCCAAACAGAATAATTGATTTGAATACAAATTGAACATTTTTAGCCAGATTGGAATTGAACTGTCAAATCTAATATTTTGTTTAATTGCATAAAAAGCCCTTCTTGCTTCACCTCTCAGCTCTTTCACGGCAATGTTGAAGTTTCCTGTGGAGCTGAAGATATGAGTAATTTGGGTTTTTTATTTTAGAGATGTGATAAATAGCTATGCAGGTTTTCTTTCTTGAAAAACCATAGCTCTTATTTCCTCTGGGTTTACATCCATGGCACATGTCTGATATTACAATTTTAAAACATACAAAGCGTACTGTCTACAAAAGTTAAACTAGCTGTCTGTGGTGGAATAGACTCTTTAGAATAGTTCAAGTTCAAGAGAGATTAAAATGCATTAATTGTCTTTGTACACCCACATGTGCACACACACAGACATATAAATAATAAATAAATTACTTGTTAAGATGATACAAATACTGAAAAATCAAGAGAACTGATTGAATTGAATTACTTGCACATCCCAAACTGACTGCACATTAAGTAGGCAGGCCAGTTAAGGTCCATTTAAGTCACTTATAGCTAGGGATGTATACCAGGACTGGTAATTTCATGTACCGATCCCTTATTGGGTCAGTACCCGAATACCATTAACAATCTGGAAAACGGTACTGTTATTGGTACTTAACCGTCTCTTCAACTGTCACGTAGTTATGACACTACCGCCGTCCGGCTCAAGCATGTCAGTGAGGGCTAAGCGCTGGAAGGTTTGGGCTCACTTTAGCAAAGTCAATGAAAACTCGGCCCGATGCAATCTTTGTCAGAGAGAAGTTGGGTCCAAGGGGGGAAATACGAGCAACATCACCAAACACTTGGAGCGCGCGTATAGTATAAAGTTAAAGGAGTGCGGGCTGTTTGATTGCTATAGCAACACGAGTAAAGTTAGCAGCCCCGCTAACACCAAAGACTGCAGCACAGAGACAGAGACTCCATTATCCTCCCCTTCAGTAAAGACCCTGCCCAAAACAACACAGTCACATGGGGTTAAACTCTTGACGAAGCACCGCTGCACTCGGCCGTATAACTTGGATGAAAAGCCGACGGCAAAGCTCTCCTCAGATGAATCAGAGCTGCTAATGTCCGCTCGGAGTGGAAACTCTTTGTTTACTGAGGTCAAGAGAGCAGTGAATGTGGCTGAGGGTCAAGCTGCGCTCACAGCGCCCTCTGTTGGATGAAACGGTCCACTGCTCGAGGCCTGATGTGCTGCTACACTCAATATTTTACATTTAAATATTTATTTACTATTCGGTTACGGATATTTGTCCCCATATTCGAACGGTTATTCAAATATCTTATATAAAGTGACAGCCCTAGTAGTCATCATTACAGCATGGATTTTAGCCCCTCTGATATATGGGTCTGTCTGTTGGACGGCATGAAGGGGTTTTGCCGTCTCCTTAGCTTTCTTTTTGCCTCTGAGAAGCATTTGTAATGCATTACTTCTATTCTGTTGAAGCTTTATTATTACCTTGTGGTAATAAAATAAGGTTGAATCTTTTACTATCTTGTAAAGTCTTTATTTTTTACACAAAATTACGTGTTGTAGTATCGATAAGAGTATCGATAAGTATCCATACCGATAAGGAGTATCAGTATTGATAAAATCATAACGATATACATCCCTTCGTATAGCTGCAGGAAAGAAGCTGTGCCTGAGGGGCCGTCCACAAAGAAACAAATTCAGATGTATCTGCACAAGATTTTAATCGTATTAGTGTTTTATCCACATACATATGGCATTTCAGGTCCCTGAAAACACCTGTCCAAAGGAGATGAATCTGAAAAAGCCAGCTAAAGAATCCTCATCAGTGATTGGCTCCTTAATGCAGGCAGCATGATCCTCCCATCATTGGACTGATCTAAACTCAAGGTAAGCTCTAACCAAGAGTCTCACTAACTAGAAAATCACTGAGAGAGCACAGACCTCTGCCAAGCAGCTCAGCTACTGCAGTAGCTTTTCTACAACCCCTGTTACAGAAACATTCTGGATAACTGCATGCTCCGATTGGACGGCTGAGTCTCCACTGCAGGCGGGGAGAGATTAATCCCTTTATAAACATCAGTGTTTTTTTGTGGCATGAAACTGGATCAGATTCAGATGAAATTGCCTTGGTGATAAAGACATGCTTTACATGTTATTCTGTAAAATATCAGGCCAAACCTACAAGTGATGGTAGAGATATGATTTTAAAATATGGCCCAAGTTAACCTTTGGAAGTTATAGAGCTTTTTGGGATTTTTTTTTTGCATCCAGCATATTTGCAGATCCCAGCCAAATTTGAATGTCGTCTTCCATGGACCAAACCGCTCCTTTAGTAAAACTGTCATGTAAATCCACCCTGTAGTTTTTGTGTAATCTTGCTAGGACAGCTGGTTATTTTTTCTGAGAACATGCCAATGAATCCACTGTACTCCAGTGGCCTCCACAGTCACTGGATCTCAATCTAATAGAGCCTATGAGATGTGATTGAACAGGAGATTTTTGCAGATCTGCAGCAACTGTGTGATGCCATCATGAAGACAACCTGTCTGAGGGATGATTCAGCAGCTTGTTGACGAGTTAATCAAGAATCAGGAATCCTTTATTGTCATAATGTAAGGACATAGAGGGATTTCAGGCAGTAGCTCTTGGCTGAGGTAGTCAAAAAATGTAAACACAGTGAGTCAGCACTCAAATACACAATATAAAAAAGAATAGCAGT
Source organism: Scarus forsteni (assembly GCA_036419115.1). Classification (NCBI taxonomy): domain Eukaryota; kingdom Metazoa; phylum Chordata; class Actinopteri; order Labriformes; family Labridae; genus Scarus; species Scarus forsteni. The sequence goes on along the minus strand of JAZDUH010000149.1, from coordinate 1,680,556 downwards.
AGAATAGTAATCACAATAGAATAATGAGAGTGAGTCAGACAGCAGCAGTCCCTGCAAAACATCACTGCAAACAGTGCAACTTGTAAAGGTTCCATGTTGCCAGTGGAAGTCCACTGACACCTAAAATGCAAAAGTTTTTCCTTTGCATACTCAAACTCGATCTACGTTCAGACAGACACAGGAAACAAGTTAATCCGCTGTAGTGTGCATGTCAGTCCAGTAGATGGCGATGTAGGTTTGCAAAGAGGCAGCGCTGCTACAACACACGTAGGAAGAAGAAAAACTTTTCACAAACAACAATGGTGAATAGACGCACAGAGACGCAGGAGTTTCTTTTCTGGACAACAAATCTGTGTGGATAGTTTTGTCTGGATAACAAAGCGAGCACGGTAAGCAGCTCACATGTTACTCTGCAGACCATGAAGCTGTTGATGTTCCTGGTATGTGTGCACAGCCTTCATGTGAAAGAGGACTGAGCATGTGGTGACATCTGTTTCACTCTGAGATGCTCTGACTCTGGTTTACACGGAGCTGCATGGAGGAGCGCTTAGAAAACTCTCCATCTAGTTGGGTCGTTTTGGTAAGCGAAGGTCCGTTTCTCAATGGATTTATCATCTAGAATGGCTAAGAAACAACAAATGGCTGTCGTGAAAATGATCTTTTTAAAGGCTCGACCTACAATGTTGGACAATACATGGTTTCAGACTTTATTTTTGTTACATATTCCTGGGTTACATAATGACTTGACCTTATTTTAACCTTCAAATTCAAGATTGCTGCCAATTTTGGAGTTTTTTGGCCAGGTCACTCTTGAAAAAGAGGTTTTAAATTTCAACAAATGTGTACCTGGTTAAATAAAGGATATTGATTGATTGCCCTTGTAGCTCCTCCGCAGTGTCTGGGATGTTGTTGTGTAACGCTCAACCTACTTTTTAGTAAGCCCTATAAAAAAAAACCAAGGGGACTCTTTTCCGGAAAGTTAGAAAACCTCTTGAAAAAAGGAAAAAATAATAATTACATATTTCACGTCAGAAACAACAATTGTGCTTGAAAATGAATGAAACTCTCCAACAAAATGTATAAATTTCAAAACACCTCAACTTTAATTAATCCCACCCCAGAGCGTAAACGCATCACCTGTGTATAAATAAAAGTAGGTCACATCAAAACCAGGGAGATAATCTTAATCTTAAACTTTCCAAAAATTAAATAAAAATGTCCCTAACGAAAGTTTTTTAAATGTCCACTTTTAGATACTTTTAAATTAGTTTTTTGTCCTTTTCAGTCTTTGGTTTTCGCCAAAAGCGGCGTCTGTTCGTAACTCTTTTCCAGCAAAAAATGTAAATCCTCTTGTTACAAAAAAGGGAAAAAAGAGAACAAAAAAGTGCGATCGATCGCTAAACCTCTGGTACCAGGTATGTGTAAGAAAAACAAAAATTGAAACGATCTCACCCTCCAGCACCCGAACGCCAGGTAAGAAAATCCTCCAGTCTTTTGGCACGCGCTCCAGCCTCTGCACGGAGAAGTCCAGCCGGGGTCCAGTTTGGTAGATATTTTTGTAACCGCTGGTATCTATGAATTATATTGTCCTTTGGTTTTAATTTATTGAACACAGCTCGTTACATTTTCTTTTGATCAGGTCCTAATACTCCAGGTCCGCCTGCGTCTTTGTTCACCTTCCTGGTTCTCTGCCTCTCCACCCCTTCCCCCGACACTTCCTTCCTTTATCACTTCGTTCGTTTTACTTAAATCATTTTAACCTTACCTAAATATTATTATGTGACAGCGGGTGCCCATAACCTACATAACTATACAGGGATTTTTTGTAACTTTTGTAAGACCAAAGAAAACCTTTTGTTTTCTTATGCTTTTATCATCTTTCTTAACCATAATTCATACTTATATCATTTTTTCGGTGACATTGTCACAGGTGTCCAGGCACATCTCAGTAAGACCCGCAGTTGGATCTTCGTCCATTTTGTTGGCGGTAGGCCTCGCATTCGTCAGGAAGATACTCGGAAGCACCGGTCTGTTTGGGTTAGCTTGTAGCCTAGCATGCAGAAAGCTCCTCATGCCCCACTTTAGTTTCTCCTCTGTCTCCTCGGACGCAGAGGGGGGATGGTGGCGCCGGTGAGCTGCTGAATTTCTGGTGGAATGAAATGCAGCTTGGAATATGCACATTGACTCAAGATTTCTAGTATTTTAGTACGTCTGGACTGAATTAAGGCACCAGGTGATGCAATGGGGGTATAATACAATTAAAAAAAGCTCAGAGTTGCTGTGTGTGTATGCGCCGCCATCTTGGGCAAAGATGGTGGCAGTTTTCTAGTCTTTGAATTAAAGGTGTAGTCAGTGATCTTCTAATCTTCTAATCTAATGCACTATTTGTCAAACTCACCGTATTTCTCCTCTCCATCCACAAGATGTCCCCACTGACAGCATGTTGATAAAAAAGTCTGGTTTCAATACACAGCCTTGGCTCTGAATTTCAGCAGGTAAATACTGTGGCTCGGGCTGAGTCACCAAAACAGGGTACACCCCCCCACATCCAGGGGGAGATCATACTCATGCACAGATCAGACAGAGGGGGGAGGGGGAGTCGTAGGTTGCGCAGTTAGCATAAGAGAGAGATACAATAGGTGCAGTAGCAATGGCTGAAAAACAGCCCAAAAGAAAAAGGTCAGAGGAGTGAAAAGTGAAAAAGAAGGGCTATGATCATGAAAGAGTGAAGACCCGGGTCAACATTGGTGTTGCTTTCCGACGGTGGAGGGAACTCCGCAAATTGAAAGATCCGAAAACGCCGTTTTTGTCGCCGTCTTTCTGCTGGATAGGTTAGCAACATTAGCTTTGTGGTGCTTCACATAACAGTAACAGCCGTCAGACATTCATCTTATTGTCTAATCTGCCAGAATGTACTGTTGTTGTGATGTTATCAATAATGACAGTCGAGTTGTCTGACGAGTCGGGGTTACCTTTGCTACGTTGGTCAGTTTCTACGGCTGTTTCTATGACGATGCACGTCCATCAGCTTTCGGGAGGCGGGTCTAAATTTGTTTATCAACAACTTTTCCACTCGTTTTCTCCCTCATCGCTGACTACACCTTTAAGTATAAGTTACACCATACTGTCAGCATGGTGTAACTTATAAACCGGCTGCTGTGTATGCTATTGAAAGCCCTTCACTGTTTGGCTCAGTTGTGTGTCAGTGTTTGGTCTGTGTGAGTGTCAGTGTGTTAGTGTGTGCTGGAGTCAGCAGAGTCGGAGGGAGGAGAGACTTTTGGACGGAGCAGCTCGAGGATTCACAAACAGCTTGAGGCTTCAGCGCCCACACAGGCTGCTCAGAGTGTGAGGGGGAGGGAAGTGTGCACGTCTGGCCGTGCACGTGTTTATCTGCATGTGTGCTCTGTGTGTGTTTATGTGTGTGTGAAGTCAGGCTTTGCATTATGCAGTGACTAACATGAAAGAGTGTGCACGCGTCAGTGTGTGTGGGCTCTTTCCGAGGATCGGTGCGTCGCCCTCCTTTAGACTCTGTGTGTATCTGTCAGTTTGAGTTTTTGTGTTTCACACTTGGCCGTGCCCACAAATGTCAAGTGGAGCGAGAGAGATAATGCCACAGATCAATAAAGTTGGGCCTGGTTGGTGACAGACAGCCTGCAGCAGTGAGTGTGTGTTTGGCCTCCTCTCAGCTCCTAAACCTTTGCAGGCCTGGCTGATCAGAGCCAATTTTCTATGTGGCTACACCCACAGCTGTGAACACACACATTGGATGTGTGAGCGTGTTAGCCAGCGGATCACAGAGCAGCAGCAGACTTTCACACATCTTAGAGGAGCTGGACTGTGGATCAGAGCCTGCAAACACACAACAGTGACATGTTTGTTTCCTCAGTAATGAGTTCAACGCTGACACTAGGAAACCTGTTGATCCAGAGTCAGGCAGCATTTATGGTTCTGATATCATGAGTGGACCACCTGCAGGACCTGCTGAAGACACCACTGTTCATTTTGATGCTTTAATGGACTTTTAGTTATCGTCTTCTGCCCAGTGGCGGATTTAAGAAATTTGGGGCCCAAGGCGAAGGCAGGTATGGGGCCCTCTGAAATCAGAAGACAACACACAGAACACAGTATAAGGCTCTTACCCAGTGGTGAAATGTAAGTATATTTACTCAATTGCTAACGTAGAAATTTGAAGCAAATACTGCACTTTCTACTCCACCAATGTACATTATTTACAAACCCAAAACCAGTGAAGTTGGCACGTTGTGTAAATCGTAAATAAAAACAGAATACAATGATTTGCAAATCCTTTTCAACCTATATTCAATTGAATACACAGCAAAGACAAGATACTTAATGTTCGAACTGGTAAACTTTGTTATTTTTTGCAAATATTAGCTCATTTGGAATTTGATGCCTGCAACATGTTTCAAAAAAGACTGAGAAAGTTGAGGAATGCTCATCAAACACTTATTTGGAACATCCCACAGGTGAACAGGCTAATTGGGAACAGGTGGGTGCCATGATTGGGTATAAAAGCAGCTTCCCTGAAATGCTCAGTCATTCACAAACAAGGATGGGGCGAGGGTCACCACTTTGTGAACAAATGCGTGAGCAAACTGTCCAACAGTTTAAGAACAACATTTCTCAACCAGCTATTGCAAGGAATTTAGGGATTTCATCATCAACGGTCTGTAATATCATCAAAAGGTTCAGAGAATCTGGAGAAATTACTGCACGGAAGCAGCAAGGCCCAAAACCTGGGCTCAGGAACACTTCAGAAAACCACTGTCAGTAACTACAGTTCGTCTACATCTGTAAGTGCAAGTTAAAACTCTACTATGCAAAGCCAAAGCCATTTATCAACAACACCCAGAAACACCACCGGCTTCACTGGGCCCGAGCTCATCTAAGATGGACTGATGCAAAGTGGAAAAGTGTTCTGTGGTCTGACCAGTCCACATTTACAATTGTTTTTGGAAACTGTGGTCGTCGTGTCCTCCGGACCAAAGAGGAAAAGAACCATCCGGACTGTTATAGGCGCAAAGTTCAAAAGCCAGCATCTGTGATGGTATGGGGGTGTATTAGTGCCCAAGGCATGGGTAACTTACACATCTGTGAAGGCACCATTAATGCTGAAAGGTACATACAGGTTTTGGAGCAACATATGTTGCCATCCAAGCAACGTCTTTTTCATGGACGCCCTGCTTATTTCAGCAAGACAATGCCCAAGCCACATTCTGCGTGTTACAACAGCGTGGCCGTAGTAAAAGAGTGCAGGTACTAGACTGGCCTGCCTGTAGTCCAGACCTGTCCCCCATTGAAAATGTGTGGCGCATTATGAAGTGTAAAATACAACAATGGAGACCCCGGACTGTTGAACAACTTAAGCTGTACATCAAGCAAGAATGGGAAAGAATTCCACCTGAAAAGCTTCAAAAATTGGTCTCCTCAGTTCCCAAACGTTTACTCAGTGTAGTTAAAAGGAAAGGCGATGTAACACAGTGGTAAAAATGACCCTGTGACAACTTTTTTGCAATGTGTTGCTGCCATTAAATTCTAAGTTGATGATTATTTGCAAAAGAAATTAAAGTTTCTCAGTTCAAACATTAAGTATCTTGTCTTTGCTGTGTATTCAATTGAATATAAGTTGAAAAAGATTTGCAAATCATTGTATTCTGTTTTTATTTATGATTTACACAACGTGCCAACTTCACTGGTTCTGGGTTTGTATGTTGCTGGTTACATATTTCAAACCCTTCCTGCTCAGTGGAAACCATGTGAACCCCAAATTGATGATTTAATGCTAACATTTGTGATAAACTGAAAGAGTATTCTTTGAGGGGTGACTTCTTAATAAGTCAAAACTCTTTCAAAAATCATCTTGGGACTGCTGGAAAATGCATCATGACCAGGCTGAAAACAGGCTGCAAGTCACGAGAAAGACTGGTGATGCTACAAATATATGAAAACTGCTTAATCTGCCCAACAGTAAATGAATTAATTTAAAATGAGCTCAACCTTAAACATCTACAGCAGTAAATGATAACACACATTAAAGACATATTAATACAAATCTATAACACTGACAAGGATCATTTTAATATGCAGAGAGAGTAGTTGTTAATAACTTCCTTAAGTTACATAGTTTAACACATTAAGGACTAAAAACATCTACCAAAATTACCTGTGAAACCTATGGGTAATTTAGAAAGCTTACTTGAAAATGACCCACAAGAGTTCCCGTCTTTAATGGGATAAAGACATACTTATCAATGATGGGGGGGGGACCCATTTGACAGTTTTGATACTCACTAGTTGTTTACCTCCACACGATAGACCCTCCTCAACAGGTGTCGACAGCATCGTTTCACTTGCTGCCGGTTGTAAGTTGCTGCTTTCCTTCCTCTTTCTCCTCTTTTCAGCACCGCTTAGGTAGCTTCTTTTCATCTTCTTTTTCTTTTCTTTTCTTAACTCTTCTCTTCTTGTCTCTTTGCACCGTTTGTTTTGTTTTGCTGCTGTCTTCCTGGATCCTTTCTGCACATGCTCAGTAAGATGGACTGATCCAGTGTAGTGGAGACTGAAGGGGGGCCCGAGACACACATAATACAATAAGCATTCTGCTGGCATTTTAGCAAAAGGATTTTAATCAAAAACATAATTAATGTGCACAAATAAGTAGTAACTGTATTAACCATAAGTGTATGAAGAGTTTTATGGGGCCCTCAGGAACTTGGGGCCCTAGGCAACAGCCTAGTTTTGCCTGATGGTAAGTCCGCCACTGCTTCTGCCTAAAATATGGTTTAATTTCAGTCATAATTTACTCATCTAAATTGTTCAATCTTAGTTGATGAAATTTCACAACATTTTAGTCGACTAAAATCTGAAGTGTAAAGGGTAAGGCATTTTTATGTTTCCTTATATTTCTGCTCTTGGATAACATCAAACACCTTATAACCGTTTATTGAATGTTAGTAAAGTCTGAGGCTGAGGTCGAATACTCGCCTCCTAAGTTCTTCCCTATCTACTTTTCCTTAACCCTTAAGGAAAACGCCATGAGGTTAAGGAAAGGAGAAAGGAGAATTAAGAAGGACTTAGGAAAGGAAAACTGGCGTGCACAAAGAATCCGACTACACTTTCTCTATGCTACGTCAGCATGTGACGGCGGATGTTACTGCTGCAGTGAAACTACAATTTTCTGAAGATGGACTACAAAAGGCTCATCATGTATCATGACAATATTGAAGTGTGGATTTAAATAAATCTGTCCTCTCATTATCAACATGAACACCAATCAGTGCATGAAAATAAATGAACTGAAGGAAAGAAAGGCACAAACTGTTAAGACCACAATCTAATAGAGTACAAATGATTCATACTGAACCAAGTTTAAAACAGAATCAACATCAAATGTCTCATATCCTGCTCTCTTCAGAGAATCAGACTGCTGGAAAGTTAAGGCAGGTTTTGGTAAACTTTAGAAAGGATGAACAGCAGAGGGAACTCACATGGTCTGAGGGATTTGTTGTTATTATTCAGTTCAATTCAAAAGCAGTTGGAATACGCGCTGTTTATAAATGCTGTTGCTTGCTCTACCAAGTGTTGAATGCAAGATATTATTTTCCGTTCTGGCTAAAAGGATCACTACTTACATGGTGAAGAAAGGATATGTTGAGACTTCAGTCCAAAAGGGTGGAATTTCAGGTTTCTTGGGTGCTTGGAACTTACGAGTGTCTCAACCAGCTGATCCGGGAGAGCAAAAGGAACCTAAAATTTGTCTGGTTTGACTTGATCAACACATACGGCTCAATCCCACACAGACTCATCCACATGACCATGGAACATGACCATATCCCTCGTCACATCAGGGGAGTCATCGCCAGCTCCTTTGGAGGATTCAGGCTTCAGACTGCCCACTTTACAACCCAGTGGAAGGACCTCGAAAAGGGTATCATAACAGGCTGCACCATCTGCCCATCCTGTTTGTCATGGGAATGAATCTGCTCACAACAGCTGCAGGAAAGGAATCCAGAGGGCCGTTAATGAAGTCCGGCATCCACCAACCTCCAATAAGAGGCTTTATGGACCTCACCATAACAACTCCAACCCGTATGCAAGCAAGATGGATCCTGAAGGCACTTGATGTGACAACTTGGGCTTGGAAGAAGTTCAAGCCAAAAAAGTCAAGAAGCATGGTGATCAGAAGTGGGAAAGTGACCAGCAAGTGCCTTGGGAAATGCGATGACGCATCTCTGACTGACAGCTGCAACTTTTCCAGGACATAGAAACAGGCAGGTCAATGGCTGAGGAAAATCAAGGGGTCAGGATTACCAGGAAAGACTCTTCGAGCATGATCTGCTACCAAGACCTATGGTATACTGACAATCTATGAAGTTCCTTTGACAGCAGTGGAAGGTCTTGAGAAACGAGTGAACAAACACCTTCGCAAGTGGAATCAGAGTCCCACTCAGCTTTACGTCAGTCAGGTTTTACATCAGATCTGGTCAGCTACAGCTAAATCAGAATCAGAATCAGAATCAGAAATACTTTATTAATCCCCAAGGGGAAATTCGGTTGTTTCAGTTGCTCTTATACACAGTATAGCAGTAAGGAATATCAGTTGAAAATCAAATCAAATAAAATAGAATAATAGAAATATATTTTATAAATAGAATAAGATAAAATAGAATAAAATAGAAAACAGTGCAATGCAATAGAATACTGTGCAATTTGAGCTTTGTGATATTAGAGGGAGGAGTTATAAAGTTTGATGGCCACAGGCAGGAACGACTTCCTGTGGCGCTCTGTGGTGCATCGCGGGGGGATGAGTCTGGCACTGAATGTGCTCCTGTGATTGTCCAGCACGCTGTGGAGGGGGTGGAAGGTGTTGTCCATGATGTCCTGCAGCCTGGACAGCATCCTCCTCTCCATCACCTCAGTCAGAGAGTCCAGCTGCACCCCCACAACATCACCGGCCTTACCGACCAGTTTTTTGAGCCTGTTAGTGTCCGCCACCTTGAGCCTGCTGCCCCAGCACACAACAGCGTACAGGATAGCACTGGCCACCCCAGACTCATAGAACAACCTCAGCATCGTCCTGCAGATGTTAAAGGACCCCAGCCTTCTCAGGAAGTAGAGCCGGCTCAGGCCCTTCTTGTAGACGGCCTCGTGTTCCTGGTCCAGTCCAGTTTGTAATCCAAATACACCCCAAGTACTTGTATTCCTCCACGATGTCCACCTGGACCCCATGGATGGAAACAGGGGCCGCTGGAGCCTTTGCCCTTCTCAGATCCACAACCAGCTCCTTGGTCTTTGTCACATTGAGCTGTAGGTGGTTCTGCTCACACCATGTGACAAAGTCCCCCACCACCACCCTGTACTCCTCCTCATCGCCTTGCTGATACACCCCACAACAGCCGAGTCATCAGAAAACTTCTGAAGGTGGCAGGACTCGTGTTGTGGCCAAAATCAGTGGTGTACAGGGTAAGAGGAAGGGGACAGGACTGTCCCCTGGGGGGCCCCTGTATTGCTGACCACCCTGTCAGACACACAGTGCTGCAGACGAACATACTGCGGTCTGCCAGTCAGGTAGTCAACAATCCAGGACACCAGAGGAGCCTCCATCCCCATCGCTGTCAGTTTCCCTCCCAGTAAGGACGGCCTGATGGTGTCAAAGGCACTGGAGAAATCAAAAAACATGACTCTCACAGTGCTGTCAGGCCTGTCCAGATGGGCGTAGACTCTGTTCAGCATGAAGATAAGGGCGTCCTCAACCCCAAGTCTGGGCTGGTAGGCGAACTGCAGTGGATCCAAGTGGGGCCTGACCTTAGGCTGGAGCTGCTCCAGAACGAGTCTCCAGGGTCTTCATGATGTGGGACGTCAGTGCCACTGGTCTGTAGTCCTGACGCTGCTTTGGACACGGCGTCTTTGGTACAGGGACGATGCAGGACCTCTTCCACAGCACAGGGACCCTCTGGAGACTCAGGCTCATGCTGAAGACATGGTGAAGTACTCCACAGAGCTGGGGTGCACAGGCTTTCAGGACCTTGGGCTCACCCCTGCCTGGGCCTGCAGCCTTGCCTGCGTGGGAGTCTCGGCCAGCTGTCTTCGTGACGTGGTCAGGGGTGAAGGACACCGAGGTGGTGAGTGTAGATGGAGATGCTGGAAGAGGTCCTTCAGTCAGGAGATCAGAGGAGGAGGAGGAGGAGGAGGGAGGTGAGGTTTCCTCATCAGAAGGCAGGGGGCTCCCAGGAGGGAGGTGTCGCTGTAGTGGCTGGCTGCTGGTCTACAGGGAGGAGGGAGGGAGGACAGGGGTTTCTGGCCAAATCTATTAAAAACAGATTTAGTCTGCTGGCCCTGTCCACACTGCAGTTCTCTCCCTTGCTGCTGCTGCTCCTCTTGTAGCCAGTGATGGTCTTCATGCCACTCCAGACCTCTTTGGTGTCATTTTGTTGGAGCTTCCTCCAGCTTTCTCCTGTAGCTGTCCTTAGCCTCCCTGATTTTCACCTTCAGGACCCTCTGTGTTGCCCCCACCTCCTCCAAATGTCCATCTCTATAGGCCCTCTTCTTAGCATTCAGACAGTCCTTAATTTCCTTTGTAATCCACGGCTTGTTATTTGAATAACAAAGGACAGTCCTTGTTGGGACGATGGTGTCCACACAGAAATTGATGTAGCCTGTGATACACTCTGTGAGCTCGTTGATGTCCTCTCCATGGGGGTCACAGAGTGCCGGCCAGTCTGTCACCTCAAAGCAGCTCTGCAGTGTGTCCATGGACTCTTCTGACCAGGTCCTCACAGACTTTGTGATGGCTGGCAGTCTTTTCACCAGGGGCACATAGCAGGGGGTGAGGTGAATCAGGTTGTGATCTGAGCGTCCCAGAGGGGGGAGGGGGGAAGAGCTGTATGCCTCTCTCACATTAGCATACAGTAAGTCCAGAGTCTTCTCCCCTCTGGTCGTGCAGCTCACATACTGAGTAAAGGTTGGGAGTGTTTTCCTGATGTTAACATGATTAAAGTCCCCAGAGATCATGATGAGAGCACTGGGATTGTCCGCTTGCAGTGATGATATGACGGGCACATGCTACTCGCCGGCCCCGCTCATGGAGGGGGAGGTAAACAGCCACCAGGATGGTATGAGATCTCCGGGTAAATAATAAGGTCAAGTCCCACGGCTAACAGCTCTATATCCGGCTGCAGATACGCTTCTTCACCGTAATGTGACCGATGACACCACTTGTTGTTAACGAACGGCAAGTCCCCCTCCCTTTCTTACCGCCTCGGTGACATCCCGGTCGGCCCGCACAGTCTGAAAGCCGGAGATGGAGACGTTGAAGTCAGGAGTCTCCGGTTGCAGCCACGCCTCTGTGAAGCACATGAGGCTGCAGGTACGATACTCCGCCTGACTCCTGATCAGCGCTGTCAGCTCGTCCCATTTTATTCCCCAGGGACCTCACATTTCCCATGATGAGAGAGGGAGATTCGCTTATAACTCCTCTTCAAAAGCCTCCGCTGCCTCGGGTCCTACTCCTTTCCCTCGTAGCTTTTTTCCTCCTCTACACCCCCTGTCTGTTTTCCTCCTTATTTCCGCGAGCATACCTGGCTGTATGTCCGAGTTGAGGTCGCTGAGCCGGCTTCAGCGCGATCAGCTGTTCCCTGCTGTAAACAAAGCGGGGCTGCAGCGGTACGGCGGTCTGAGAGTGCAGCAGTGATTCCATGATTAAAGTTATTGAAAGAAAGAAACACTGCTCTCTTTTTTCAGAAGTGAGAGAGCACCACTTCACACGCATTTACAGGAAAAAAGAAACGCATTTAACAAAGAAGTAAAAAGTAGTCTTTTCAGTAGAAAAACAGAAAACAACTTGGGAGCAACTTCCACAGGCAGCTTGCGTGGTTGACGCATGCGCACAATATGATAAAAGCTAAAGCTAAAATAGCTAAAAAAGCTAAAATAAAATAAAAAGCTACCCCTACTGCCAGTGGTTGAGGAGTGTAAGGGACCACTGGCAGTGGTCCCTTAACCCCCCCCCCCAGAATACTCTGTAGCGAAGAGAAATGTATAAACAGTCAGAATGTTCTTTGTACGGTTTTACAGCATGTAATGGGTGATGGTCAACCAGTTCACTTGAATCCACAGCTGCCAAAATTTGCGTCTGGATCCCACTGTAGGCATGAAAATGTCATTCAAAACCTTGTGTTTCCCACCTCTGTACAACAAACTTGGTTGTTGGAGTGTTTGTCATTTGACCGAGAAGTATGATGGACTTTATGAGGCCAAACTGGGGTTCACCATCAGGGTCATAAGAGAGGAACACTGTCATCCCTGGTCTGTATTTTGTGCCCTTGAATGTCACCCAAGATGGCACAAGAATCTCGCTGAAGGCAGGGAAATCTGAAAGATCTTTTTGGATTTCTTTAACCTCTGTGTTGTGACTCATTACAGTGCCAGAGCGCATGTTATAACAAAGTTGCATCTGATGGCGAAAGGCCATTGTCTTACAAATATTCAGAAAATTGCATGTGATGTGACTGACACGTTTGAAGAAGTTGTGTTTTGCTTCAAATCGCATTGACCAAAAATGCACCAAGGGTCCTAGTTTTCTGATAGCTTTTGGATAATGAATCATGAAGTGGTGCTTGGGACGCAAGTGTAAATTTGGAAAAAGTTCAAGGAAGAGGGAGTGATGTTCCTCAATGATCTTGGTCAAAAACAGTGTTCCAGCGACAGTAATAGATGGAGAGAAAATGAACTCCATGCACAGCAGCAAGAGCAGAAGAAGTTCCCATTCCTTGTTTCCCTCTGGGATCAGGTCACCAATCATGGTTGGCAGTAGCCTAATAAGGCACCACATTTGAGCTGCTGACTGTCGCATAGATGCTTCAGGGTTTCTCAAGTCATTTTTGGTAATGACAGAGGGCTTGTTAGCCTTGTCACAAAAGCCGTAATCGAAGCTTGTGATCCTGTAGTTTATCTGGTCAAGTGTGACATGTTTTTGCTCAATCAGAGTGTTCAAGACAAGTTTTATCTCGTAAGGCCCTACTCCTTCTAAAATGTCATGCATAATGTCTGGTGCAACATTGTCAGTGATATGGTAAAAAGAGAGGTTGTTTAGCTCGCTGTTTCTCTTTAACCCTGTGTCTGAAATGCTTGCAAGTTGTAGATCTGCCTGATGGGTGTGAACATCATGCAGTTTTGCTGGATCTTCCAATGTCTGCTGCGCCGAGACTTGTTTATGCACTTTGCACCACCGACACATATGGTTAGCTGCGAAACTTTCAGAGTAACCAAGGATGGCATTTAAGCCCAAGTTGTCCCCGACTACTTGCAGAACAGTGAACTTCACAACACCTGAAATGTAGGGGTCTGAAGAGGGAGGCCTTCTTTCTCTAGCAACTGCAGCTCTTCAACAATGGGACGCAGAACAGCATCAAGGCCATATGTTTTGGCATCATCTGACTTGTATACTGCAAGCAGGAACTGTGACTTTAAACCGGAGAGCAGATCTGGTGGTAGGCTCTTGATTTGAAAGTAAATAAAGCCTAGCTTGTATGTTCCAGTCTTCGATCCAAGGGGGTTGACTGTTTCACAGTCATCATTGTAAAGAAGAAGTGGGATAGAAGTCTCTTTCAGGAAGAGTGGATGTGTTTTGCAGTACTCCCCATCAAAGACATCCTTAAGAACTCCACCATCTTTTCTTTGCTGCCAATCAAGGATTTTCTGTAGGACGCCAGGCATTTCAAGGACCTTTTCCAAAAGAAGTTTAAGAGCAATACGTTGAAAAGAGTCAAGAACTGCAACTTGTTTGACAGTGCCGGTGGCAGAGTCCCTTTTCTGGACATAAGTATCCTCAGGAAAAGTTTCTTCGACAGGTTCAATAAACCCTCCAGATTTCACAAAATATTGCATTTGTTTATATTCAGTTTCCAGATCTGGGAAGGGTTCAGCACAGTCTTGGAGCTCCACCATGAGTTTTTGTACCTCTGACCTTTAATCGTGTCCTAAACTACTGAGAATTGCCATGGTCTTTGTTTGTAGTCCACCCACAATGTCAGAAGCTAAACTAGATGCCAGACCAGGTTTGTAAAGGAACAGACCTCAAATGAGCCAAGAACGTAGCTACTTGATCTGTAATACCCTCTGGCTCAATCTCATCCCACTCCTCAACTTCCTCTGCCGGCTGGTCTTCAGCATTAATGAATTCTGGCTGGACCTTGAGCAAGAACAGGAAGCACCTCCTCAACATTTTCATGCTGCTGTTAGTGTCTTCTAAACGATCGTACAGTTGTGGTCAAAAGTTTACATACACTTGTAAAGAACATAATGTCATGGCTCTCTTTAGTTTCCAGTTATTTCTACAACTCCGATTTTTCTCTAATAGAGAGATTGGAACAGATACTTCTTTGTCATAAAAAACATTAATGGAGTTTGGTTCTTTTATGACTTTATTATGGGTTAACAGAAAAAGTGACTAAATCTGCTGGGTCAAAAATATACATACAGCAACATGAATTAGCAATTTTGGTGACTTAGAAAGTTGTGTCAATGAAATGAGCTTCATAGCATGGCCTCTTAACTTCTTGTGAATGATTATGAGTGACTATAGCTGGGGACTTCTCTCAGGCCATTTAAATAGGGCCCACTGGATATAGACGCCCACAAACCCTACAATGGGAAAGTCAAAGGAGCTCAGCACGGATCTGAAAAAGGGAATCATTGACTATAACAAGTCAGGAAAGTCTCTTGGAGCCATTTCAAAGCAGCTGCAGGTCCCAAGAGTAACAGTGCTAACAATTGTTTGTATGTATAAAGTGCATGGCACTGTTTGTCACTGCTACAATCAGGAAGAAAATGCAAGCTGTCACCTGATGCTGAGAGAAAATTGGTCAGGAGGGTGAAGAGTAAACCGAGAATCACCAAAAAGCAGATCTGCCAAGAATTAGAAGCTGCTGGAACACAAGTGTCAGTGTCCACAGTCAAGAGAGTTTTGCACCGCCATAGACTGAGAGGCTGCCGTGCAAGGAGGAAGCCCTTGCTCTAAAAGCAGCACCTTAAAGCCCAACTGAAGTTTGCTACTGATCATCTAGACAAAGATAAAAGCTTCTGGAGGAAAGTTCTGTGGTCAGATGAAACAAAAATCGAGCTGTTTGGCCAAAATTCCCAGCAATATATTTGAAGGAGAAAGGGTGATGCCTTCACCCCAAGAACACCATGCCTACTGTCAAGCACGGTGGTGGTAGTATTCTGCTGTGGGTCTGTTTTGTTGCCAATGGAACTGGTGCTTTACAGAGAGTAAAGGGGATTGTGAAGAAGGAGAATTACCTTCATATTCTTCAAGATAACCTAAAATCATCAGCTCGAAGGTTGGGTCTTGGGCACAGTTGGCTGTTCCAACAGGACAATGACCCCAAACACAAATCAAAAGTGGTAATGGAATGGCTAAATCAGGCTAAAATTAAGGTTTTAGAATGGCCTTCCCAAAGTCCTGACCTAAACCCCATTGAGAACACCTAGACAATGCTGAAGAAACAATTCCATGTCAGAAAGCCAACAAATTTAACTGAACTGCACCAATTCTGTCAAGAGCAGCGGTCAAAGATTCAACCAGAAGCTTTTGGATGGCTACCAAAAGTACCTAATTGAAGTGAAAATGGCCAAGGGACATGTAACAAAATGTTAGCATTGCTGTATGTATATTTTTGACCCAGCAGATTTAGTCACTTTTTCTGTTAACCCATAATAAAGTCATAAAAGAACCAAACTCCATGAATGTTTTTTATGACAAAGAAGTATCTGTTCCAATCTCTCTATTAGAGAAAAATCAGAGTTGTAGAAATAACTGGAAACTAAAGAGAGCCATGACATTATGTTCTTTACAAGTGTATGTAAACTTTTGACCACAACTGTATGTAGCTAAATGTTCTACCACAGCCAAGTTCACAACACTGAAAGTAGTTTGCAGCATGATTAACATGATGTACTGCATGTAAATGAATAAAAAGACTTTTCACATCCCCAGGAATTTGAACTTTACATCTAAAGCAAATGTATCCCATGACTTGTGTATACTCGAAACTAAAAAGACAAGCAGTCAAAAGAGTAAAGGTGTCTGTTGATCACTTTGTCTTGATTATAATTTAGGATGTGGTGACTATCTATGCAGCTATATAACTTACAAATTCATCATGTTTTTAATTAACTTGAACCTGTCCCCTGTTCTTGGAATCAAGGTGGTGATGGCAGGAAGATCGAGGTAGCCGAAGCTTTCTTCATCATTTGCCTCCAGTGGAACACAGAAAAAAAAACATTGAAATCACCACACCAAAGTCTTTTTAGTGCTTTGTGTTCCTTGCACCTGGTTTCATTATATAACCTGACTCTGTTATAATATAGTCAGGTGTTTCAAAAATTCAGGTTTATTGTACACAATTCACTGCAGTAGAACTATTGTAAATTGTTCAAATTAAAATGACAACATCTTAAACATCCCAGATTTAACTTTAAGATGTTTTTTCATCTGTAGTCCTAATTTTGAAATTTTACCAAACCATAAAAACAGACATTATGCACACAGAGGCAAAGAAAAAAAACTTGAGGATCTGACACTGAATTTCACAATGAGGTCAATAGAGTATCTGTACAACACGCAAAATATTTTCTTCCTTAAAATTAATATTGGAAAATATTGGTCCTGTAGCGGACAGTAGCTTAAGGCTCAATAAATAAATGTCCCAATCTATTCATAACAGTAGTGGCTACAAAGTTAGTACCAATAAAATAATGTGACATGGAAACAACTTAAATTGACTTACCACTAAACCTGTCAATGAGCCCTGGAAGCTGCCACTCGATCAATTTGGACCTCACGAATTCGTCCATGGGGTGGGAGAATCAAACTGCAAAACCAACCGGAGGATTAAAATAAATCAAACGTATCATAAGTAGCTCATACAGTAACGTTAAATCAATGTTATTTTCACTGTTGGAACAATTAACTTCTCTGTGGTTTTAAAACTTCGACCTGAGCAAATTAGACAGTGACCGGTTCCCCCTCGGTAAACTCACCCTGACTGGCTGGCTAGCTGGGGCCTGCTAGCATGTAGCGGGGTAGCCAAAACCAAAATCGATCCCCCACTGCGGCCATTTGTACTCATATTTTTCTTTCACATGGGTTCACAACACACTTTAACTTACGTTGTTATACATGGAAGCCAAATTGATGAAAAACCTGGCGTTTTCCTCCTCACCTTACCTTTATAAAAATATTCGAGTTACATTGAAAATGCTACGTAGCGACCCAGCTAACATGCTAGCTTGCTACGTGAGCTGACTTTTCAACAGATAGTTACAGATAGTAACATTGCTCATTGGTGCGTCATTACCTTACATTAAGGCTGTCACTTTCCCAGGCTGGTCTTTGTTTACCATCAACGGTGAAGAACCAAAACTACTTCAACACAGCTCTGCTAGGATGATGTTGTTAATACCCGCTCGGAGTCTCTCTGTTCACTGAGGTTAAGAGAGGGGATGTGTCTAAGCGTCAAGCTGCGCTCACAGCGCCCTCTGTTGGACGGAACGATCCACTGCTCCAGGCGCCCCATGTGCCGCTACACTCAATATTTTACATTCAAATATTTATTTACAACTCGGTATTTATCCCTATATTAGATCAGGTATTCGAATAGCGAATATAAAGTGACAGCCCTAACTCACATCTAAACCGCATATTCCCTAAAGACCTGGCCGTTTACGTTGGTCCACTGTAGCTGTTAATATACGTTACCCACAACAAGCTAACGTTAACTACAAATGACCAAGAGCTCACAGTCACTGCTACACACGCTCATATTACGTTGAATTCGTGTGACCAACATACACGGTTACTACAGTAAGCTTTATATACATTTTACTCATATAAATTAAATATTGTGGTGAAAGAATAGTGCACACATAACAAACCTTGCTTTTACAGAGCTGAGTCTCTCAGGATGTCTCTCGGTATGCGACGCTGCTAGATGGCAGTACTGCATCCAGAAGCCCGCCTTCTCTTCCCCCACGACTTCTCGCGGGATTTGGTCAGGCCAAAGCGAGACTTGACCATCCAGTGTCCGGGCTGCGAGCAGCTGTGGGGGGTCGAATGAGTGGGGGTAACCTGGGGGTAATGTTTCTGCTGGTCGCGCATGCGCGAGCGTCAACCCAACATGTTGGGTAGTCCAAAATAACCCAACTATTATAATGGAAATTACAACCCAACAGCTAATAACTCAACTGCCAACGACAATAACCCAGCAATCTGGGTTATTAGATTACCCAATTTAATGAAAACAACCCAATTAAACTTACCAACAGTCTCAACCCAGCTGTTGGGTTGCAAAAATAACCCAACAATTTTTTGTGTGTAGTATAATGTAAGGTCATGATGATGTACCAAGGTTCCACAGATAAAAAGGTCATAAGTGCAAAGACGTAAATGGGCAGTTGACGCATCACTGGCACAAGCCGCTGAAGCTGAAGCTTGTCATCGGGAACACGAGTAGGAGGGCAAGGAATCAGATCCACACACTTCCAACTGTGGGGAAAAACAGACCCAAGAAGAGGGATATGATCTAAGCCGGGGTCCAACAGGCGCAATTATTATCGAAAGTGTGACACAGAAGTGGAAGATCACGCCTGAGATCTGGAAACTGGAACCCTTCAGTTTACGACCCTCTTCAATCACCAGCAAAGCTCCACAGATGGGGGTAGGGAGGGCCCGCTATGCAGGCTATGCAGAGGGAGAGGGACAATGGTGCACACACTGGTGGGATGTAAGACACCTCTCAGCCAGAGGAGATATCTATGGCGGCATGATAAGGTCCTCTGTGCACTGGCCAACATCTTGGAGCAGGAGAGACAAGGAAAGTGTCAGACCAGAACGAGACCGAGACCATCCATACAGTTTATCAGAGAAGGAGAGAAAACCAACAGTCCATAATAAGACCGCTCTGTGTTCTTCTTAATTGTGTCAAAAATGTCTTAAGCCTTAAGATGAAAACAGAAATGCAGTTTGTGTAATTAAGTATGAGTTTAATTTATGAGTCAAATAATGCAGCCACTAACCATGGAATCAAAAAGCCTTTCGGCTAAAGCACTTTAATTTTCCAATTTGACATTTCATATTGAATTTGGTAATTATTTGCTGGGGCATCTTTTGAAAATTAAATCTTAATTGTCCCTTTCTTTTTCTTTTTAATCAAGCCGCAGAATAAGCAGTCTTGAAGGATAAAATGAAAATGCAGTTTGGATTATTTATTATTCATTTTATTTATGAGTCAAATAATGCATCTATGACCTCGTAACAAAATAGCAATACTTCTAATGCATTTTCATTTTCCAATTTGACATTTTAATTTGAATTTTAATAATTATTTGCTTGGGCATTTTCTGAAAATTAAATCTTAATTGTCTTTTTCTCTTGGAGAAGAAAATGAAAATGCAGTTTGGACTATTTATTATTAAATTAATTTATGATTAAAAAGATGTAGCTTTTTTCTCAAAATGACAAAGCATTTCTGTTAATCCATTTTAAAGAGTCTGTGAGGAGTTTCTAAGTAATTACAAAAAAGTCTCTCATTAAGATATCTGCCTGATGGAAATACACACTTTAAGATGAGTTTTATAGCATCAAAATAGGTTATCTATAAATGCTATTCCTTAGCTTCGCGGTTGGACAGGGCTGGACTGGCCTGGATACTCAACTTCAGGAACAAGACAATTAAAACTAGAGCAAATTTATATTATTCAGACACGTCTTAGAGCACCAGGCTGTAAGTAGCCATATATAGCCGGCTACAAAACTACAATACTAAGTTTTCCAAAAATTGCTTGTTGTCACACATCAAAAACTACCACTACGTGACTAGAAAGGGATACATTACCTCGTGGCTTTGCATCCTGTAAGTTGTTGAAAAAAGAAGTTGTAAAGCAATGCAGAGTTCTGAGGAAGGTCCGAGCTGCATTCATTAGCATCACAAAAAACACACGCTTTGGCTCGGGTCACGTCTTTTGGTGCGTTCCAGTTGTAGTCAGAAGTAGGAATTTCCGGGTTCCGAGTAGGAAACTGCAACTGAACGCCCTCAAGTCTGAATTTTCTACTGGGAACTCGGTGAAACCTCGCCACCCCCGAGTTGACAATGGAAGATGGATGCCCCCAGTGTGAACAGTTATTTAGCTCCTGTAATAATCCATTTATTGCACTTCTGACTGGGGTGTGTGGCTCTAGATCAGCTGTATACATAGTATTGTTCAGGGGCGGCTGGCCCATAGTGGGTGATAGTGCATCGCCCTCCTTAATCCACGTGAAAAAAATGAAAAGAAAAGAGTTTATAGTGCCTTGATTGTTCCTGTCTACGTCTTCATATTATTGTTTAATCAGCAGCCTGAACGTCGCTGCAATGTCACTGTCCAACCAGCGGCCCCGCCCCCTTGGGGCGATTTCAGTCAGACTCGAAATCGCCCCAGGCGCTCTCATAGACTTACATGGAGAGACTCTTTTTTTCAAATTTTGGACCTAACAATGCATTTCTATGGGCTCAGGGAGGGCTTGCCCCAACGTGATAACGTCATACGCACTGACGCCTGTTTGGACGAGAGACGCACAGCGCGCGCATGCGAGAGAGATGATTCAAAGTTAACGTGAGTGATTTATCGGTGGATTATCAGTATTTTAGGAGTAAATAGTGTACAAGTATTGCAAATAATAGCATGAGTTTAACTCTGGGGTGTTACCTTGTTGTTCTTTTGGCTAATTTTTGCCGTGTATTCGCCATATTTTTACCGTGTTTTGCCGTATATTCACCGTTACATGCACATGTTAACATACACACTAAAACCAAGGACGGGTATAAAAGCAAATTCCAGTTGAGGATCGATAAAAACTCCCTAAAAGAACAATAGAAGAGAGCATATTGAGAAATGACAGAGGGAGGAAAGGGGAGAAGCGAACTGTGCAGAAAAATCTCTTCATGGATGTGAGGACAGAAAACTTGGACTCTGTCTTCATCTGGACAGGAACTGCTTCAGGAACTTATTGTCAATTAAAAACACCTGGACATGGTCTAATATAACAAACTGTAACATGGACACTAAATACAGTAGGCCAACAGAATGTTTGAGTGCATGCTAATATGTTTTTATCATCTCAAAAACATTTGTTCATGTTCATTTACAATTTTTAAAAAGAGAAACCTGTTGAAAATTCATATCAGTTTTCTTTTCTTGTAATTACACACTTAGCATTTATTAGATAATAATGCCAAATACTTGCCAGACTTGTTGACGTTTATTTCTTATGAACATAGGGTGAATAAAATTTGTCGAAAGGACATTTCCATGGACATTTAAGACATTTTTTGACAAAGAAAGACCAGGCTGCCTGTTATAATTACAGTATTTAAAGAGTTATTTGGGACCACCTAATAAGTAAGTGTGTACTGTGGAACCAAATGTATAGCATTTTAGACATTAACTTGATTTAGCTTTACAAAAATACTGTGCAGTAATGTGCATGTTATGTCTGGTGTTGCCATCAACAGGGAAAATAAATCAAACAATGTAACTATAACACTGTAAAGTAAGCTATCTGACTTAAATTATTATTAGCTATTGAAGGAGTGATCGTAGCCAGCACCACGTCTGTTGCCCCCCCTGAAAAATTTTTCAGGAGCCGCCACTGGTATTGTTAGACTTATATTTACAAAAATGCTGCCATAGTGATAATCACATTCTTCATGTGATATTTGTGAACAGCAACGCAGGGCGTGCTAACAACAGCTAACAATAGCCTGGTAGATCAGCATGTTTTTTTCAGACTTCAACTGGAACGCCGATAAGTCGGAGATGATGTCACTCCCAGTTCCGAGGTTACTGGAACGCAGCATTACGACAGTCACCGCGCGTGCTCATGGTTAGCAGAGTCTTTATGTCGCCGGTAATAGATTCTCCTCATGGCACCTATAATTTGGACTGTGGTCCATATTTGCTGCCATATCTCAACGTGGTCGAGATCACTTGTGAATATAGAAGAATGAAACGATGCTCCACGGAGTCTGAAGTCCTACATCTTTGCTCTTGTCTGATCAGAAGCTTCTTCAGACCTTCTTCAATGTCAACCTGCTATGCCATCACATGTTTTTTTTCACACAAAATTTGTTTTCAGAGGCAGAACGTTTGGCTCGTCACATTCATCACAGACCAATCCACATCAAGCAGGGTTACCTCCTATAATGTAGCGTACATAACGGCTAATGTAGTGGCTAATGGCTAACAACAGTTAACAACAGTTCATGGACATTAGCCATAGTGGCTAACTTAGCTGCTAACAGCTAACAACAGTTAATGACCGTTAGCTGCTAACAGCTAACAGCAGTTAATGGCCGTTAGCCACTAACTTAGCTGCTAACAGCTAACGACCTTTTACTATGGTCTTACACTAAATTGTACCACACAGATGATTCATTTAACACTTATATGTGACATGAACCTCGTCAAGGACAATCCCTACAAGTAAACTTCTGAGGAGGGCAGATTTCACCAAGTTTCACTGAGTAACCATGAGGACAACAGACTAATCAGCGTGTTCGGTTCTCAACTTCCGGTTGTCGTCACGTCCGCATTCTGCAGCTCCCGCCTCTCTTCCCTGATTGGGCCGTTAAGAATTCAGCCGAGTGAATTTGTTGGACAACGGAGGCTGGAAAGACGGACCTGCAGGATTTCAGAATCAGGCAGGTCTGTCTGCTCTGCAAGGCTAGTGATTTACTGAGATCTGGTCAGAATGTTTCTGTTTTAAAGGAATACCAGGAGTTTTTTATTTTGTTTTCATGTCTCGCCTCACTCCAGAGTCCGTGACGAGTAGATAGACTCTATTATTTTGACTGTGCTGCAGTAACAAGGGAGAGACAGGCAGAGCTCGCCCACTGCTCATTAACTTAGCTCAAACACTGGGAGTCAGTAGGAAGTGTTAGCCTGCCTCTGCTTACAGTCATCAGGTAAACTCTTCAGTATACTTAAATGCTTGTTGTGAATCGCTTTTTTTTCTTTTTTTTAACTGTGTTATGTTCCATTATCTATATGTAGAATAAGATTAGCACTCTCTGTAATTGTTGAAAGATGAACATATAAAACTAAACCTTAGGGCGCATGTTCAAATCACTGCTGATTTGCAAAAACAAAACCGCATCAGTTGTTGAGCATGAGCCCTGTAGTAATATGGTATTTATTTCTTTTGAAAATTACATGAAGTGCTAATCTAAAATAATGCAGTAGAAAAGAGTTGCTGAAGAGTTTATCTGATGACTGTAGGCAGAGGCAGGCTAACTTTTCACTGACTCAGTGTTCTGAGCAAAGATAATTAACCCTTTATTGCATAGTGTTGCCATATGGCTGAATGATAGATTGAACTTAATTGAAACGGGTTCAAGGTTTTGGGTTTCTATTAGCAGACGTTGAGAAGAACTGCTTTGTTGACTTTCACAAGACATGAACTGAAATCAGATCAAATGAATGAAATCAGATCAAATCAGTTGAAATGAGTTGAAATCAAATGAAATGAAACAACTTAATGAAATGAAAAAAAGAATGATAGATCGTACTTTATTGAGCCAGGTTCAAGGTTTCGGGTTTTTATTAACAGACGTTTTAGATAAGTGTTGAAATTCTACAATGTTTTCACTCTATAAGTGTTTATTTGTTCATTTTGGATGAGTATGACATGGATATTTTTGTGCAACCAGGCATGTTTTTTCCATATATGTTTTATCTGTATATGTCTTTTTCAGGGTCTGATGTCATGTGATGGCGTCCTGTAACAAAATCACATGACACTTTCTAGGTAATTCAAACAATCCAAATTCTCTCAATCAGGGCTATTGAAGTAATTCCTAGATCTTTAAGGGGTGAGGACAAACCTTAACGTCTCTTACAACGTGGAACATTTTGGATCTATTCTCTAAAAGCCACCCCCTCTCCAGGCCTAAATGAAAACATAGATTTTTTTCTCCTTTTTTATAAATGACTTTTTTCATAATGCCTTTCTGATGTTGAATTTGGTCTAATGAATATTGCTGATTATTGTTTGGTGTAGCTTGTTTATGATTGTGCAACCAGGCATCTTGTATGTTTCCCTTGTATGTTTCATCTGTATGTGTCTTTTAAGGTGTGATGTCATGTGATGGCGTCCCGTGACAAAACCACATGACACTTCCTAGGTAATTTAAACACCTGTTTCGTGTTGTTAATCATGTCCTGATGAAGACTCTGAGAAGTCGAAACGCGTTGACATGTCCCTGACATAATAAAGGATCTTAATTACATCGGAGTGCCTCGGATGATGTTTGTTCTCTAAAAGTTTTGCTGTCCTTGGATCCTTGAAGAGCACCCGAGCTTACTTCTGTTTCACACTTTTTTGACCCAGTGCAGCACCCACCCCTACCCTTTCTTCAGTTTTTGTGACTTTTTGGACGAGTCCGGTGAGTTGCTCCGTCTTAAGGACGTTCTATCTGGGCGCTGTTTGAAGTTGATATTTTTTATCTACAAAGTCTCATATTTTTATCATCAAGATGTCTCAAGCTCAGACCAACACGTTTTTCTTCACTGATCAACAAGGAAAAGACATCATTGTTAAAGACTCTTTGTTCAACATGACCTCGACACAAGCTACGGAGCCCTCTACCTATTACGACCTTAAGAAACTTAGAAAAAGACAAGAGGCTCGAACTCCATGCCATCACACTCTCCGATTACTGGAGGGAAGAAATGATTCCCAGGGGCCTGAGAGTCACTAAGTTTCCCTCCTTTGGAAAAGACAATCCAGATTTTAAGAACAAATGGGAAGCGATCCTCAACAAATGCTCCATGGATCTTATGCTTTTGTTGATTGAGGAAGCTAAGACACAAAGAGCGGAACTACGTCACAAAATCGAGGAAGTCAGACAAACTCTCGCGACAACTGCAGAACACAACGAGAATCAACAAGCAACGGAAAACAAGATACGCAAGGACATGGAGAAACTTACCAAAACACTGACACAGACTAAAATGGAAAAGTTCAAACGAGAACGACAGGACTACAAAGATGGAAGTGTTTACGCCTGGTCACGCTCTAACACCCGTTTTGGCTCCAGGAACAGACGTACCCGCTCTGTTTCTTTCAGTCTACCAAGCAGTGCTACGGCTAGCGAGGACGAGGATGCGCTGTCATCTACCCCAACACCATCTTTTTTAGACAACGCGGCGCGCAGAAACCCCAGAAGAGGAAGACCAGAAGAGGCAGACCGAGAAGGAAGGCCCCCTCCAGACTACCATCTACGTCCACGTCGCTTCAGACGAACACAGACGAAGAAACCGTGATCAACATCTCAGGTATATCCCTCCCTACTGACTGCATCAAAGTACTGTCTAAAGGCCTATCTTTTGCCCCTACACGTAAAGCTAGCCAGTTTCAAACCAAAGTCGATCTATACAGATTCTATCGTAACTTACATCTCAAAGCCCGGTATCACACGAAAAATGCTAACGCTACATCTAGCATACAGACTGTGAACTTATCAAATGAGCCATTCAGTCCCTTCAGGCCTAAATCGACTTTTTTTCCACTGAACAATAATGCCTGTTTGAATGCCTTTATGAAAAAAGTGGACCGTGACGTGGAGACATTGTTTGATTCCAACAGGAGAAGAACTGTCCCCAATCTGACACCAGGTGAAAAGTGGGCAATGAAATGGCTAAAGGACAATGAGAACATCATCATAAGAGCAGCTGACAAGGGAGGCGCCACTGTGGTTTGGGGTAAGCAGCAATATATCAATGAAGCTTTAAGACAGCTCAATGGCCGGAACTACTATGCTCCCCTACTTTCAAATCCCATGGACACCATTAACCTTGAACTTATAACCATTTTGGACAATGCATTACAAAACAATTGGATCAACAAAAATGAGTATGATTTACTCTGTCCTCAAGCCCCCAAGATGGCTACTTTTTATCTACTTCCCAAAATTCACAAAAATCTTAGTTCACCTCCAGGTCAACCGATTATTAGTGGTATTGATAGCTTGACGGAACCAGCATCTAAATACTTTGACTATTTTATAAAACCACTCACTCAGTCTTTGGAGGTGTATCTACAAGACACCACACATGTACTGAAGAAATTGGGTGAGATAAAAACCATTGAGAACTCTTATCTTGTTACTATGGATGTCGAGGCTTTATACACAAACATTGAACACAACGACGGCCTGGTAGCCCTAAGACGTTATCTACACCAGAGACCTGATGTTGAAAGCCCCCCCACAGACTTTTTAATAACATTAACTAACTGGACTCTGAAAAACAATGTTTTCTTATTTCAGGACCAACTGTACCGGCAAGTTAAGGGCACTGCTATGGGTGCAGCATATGCACCTAACTATGCTGGACTCTATTTGGGACTCTGGGAGGAAACCTTCATCTTCAATCAAGAAAATCCCTTCATAGACTATGTTCAGTGGTATGGCAGATACATCGATGACCTCTTTTTTATCTTCTCTGGATCGGAAGAACAGTTAATACATTTCCATCATTATCTTAACTCAACAAATCCGAACATTAAGTTATGCATTGAATACAGCAAAACCGAGATTAGTTTTCTCGATTTGAAGATCACTGTTGACTGTCATGGCAACCTGCATACATCAATTTTCAGGAAAACTACTGACAAAAACACTATACGTCAGGCTGACAGTTTTCATCCTACTAGCCAAATATCTAACATCCCTTTTGGCCAATTTCAAAGACTCAGGAGGATTTCTGACAGTGAGCAAGATTTTGAAAATCAGGCAAATGAGATGCAAAATAGATTTGAAAAAAGAGGTTATAAAAAAGAGGTCATCAACAAAGCATTTAACAAAGCTAAAACTCTAAATAGGGAACATCTTCTGCAAAAAAGAACTGGAGCTGAGCATGGGCAACAAACTTCTAAAATCGTAAAACGGCCTCTGCTGCAGAGCCACAGGCTCCGCTGCAGAGCCTGCGGAGGCCGTTTTACGCCACGATGAGAACTAGAGCCTTATTTAGTGTGTTTTTGTGTGAAAGTAACGCGCTGAAAATTCTCTAAAAAAAGCGTGAATGCAGACCGATATCAGATTTTTTCGGTGGGAGTCCGTTTATTTGTGTTTTTGGTCAAGTAAAATATGGCCCTGTCTGAGTGCAGAGGAAATCGGCAAGCAAGCAGGCCCGGAGCAGGGAGGGGGGGTTTGGTGCGGGTGCCCTGGGCTTCTGCTGCACAGAAACACTGCTGTAGGGGTAATTTCTGCCCTAAACCTTGTGATAGGACCCAACTTGTTCCATCCCGGAATATCGCTTTAAGGAGTACCGAACCTTGTTATGCTGTGTTCACACCTAGAGAGACTCAGCTACCAAAATTGCGTCGCCCACTGACGTAGCGTCGCACGTCCATAAATACCTCACTTTGGTCACCGTTGCTGTCGGCCGTCGCTAGGTGATGTCACTTCCACTCGAGTTTCACCGCGATCATATCATATATCACATAATAGGATGTATAAGCGGACATTATTCCAGCTGTATCCTTTTCATTCTCTTATCAACCACAAAACACTGCAGCTGATGATGCAGCAGCATTATCTGTGAGTTTACTGCGGTCCATCTAGGTGGAACTAATGTCCTCACTGACTAATGTTTCCCACACAGCCATGGATTGTTCCTCTGTAGTCCAGATGAGTAACTGTCTGTCTAGGGTACCGCCACATGTGCACACACCGCTGATTGATCAACTTTTTTTTACTTTGACATCGCGCGACAAGCTATGTGGTAGTGTGAAAAGCGGCTGTCGCAGCGCGGGAGGGTTAGCCCCGCCCCATCGCGGCTTTAGATTGACTTTGTATGGAGAGTAGCCGAGGTAGTACAAGTAGTGTGCGGTGTGTACGCACCTTTAGTCTGACTGACTCTGTTACTGACCTCTGCCTGTGTGAACTGAACCGGACTGTCAAATAAATTCTAATTTTACACTTTGAATCTGCCTCATCTGCTGTTTGAGTTGTCTAAGTCATTGTTCATGAAAAATTAAACTTTTTGATACCGCAGAGTCACTTTTTGTGCTCAGGCACAACAAACATAAACATATCAACAAGAGATCATGACCAGTGTTGGGAGTAACGATGTTAGAAATAACGCTGTTACTAACGCCGTTATTTATTCCCTGTAACGGGTAATCTAACTAATTACTTTTACTTTTTACAAACGGTGAAATGTGGTGTATTACTTTGTTCTAATGTCAAGCAGCTGATATCCGACCTGCCTCACTCAGTCAGACTCAGACAGGAGCTGCACCGCTAACAGACAGACGAGAAAACTCAATGCCAGAGTTGCCAGGTCTGCTAATTATAAGCGACTTTCGGCTTCTTCTTTCTCTAACTTGCATGTGTATATTGGGAGTTGTAGGTTGCAGATTTTGGGCTTGTTCCAATAGTGCAGTTGTCCATTTGGGCTTGTTGTGCCCCCAAACCATCAATATAAACCCAATTCAGAAGTTCAGAACACAAATTCAAAATTACAATAAAAGGTGTTTCCACCTAAAATAAATCCTTATAGCAGATTTAAATTGATTTCAAATGTAGCTACGATTGTTGTCACCACAATAAAGCTGTAGAGGATTCAGATAAAACTTAGATAAAATCCTGACATGTCTGTTTGGTTACAAAAATCAAGGTTAAACTGTTTAGCAAGAACAGAGTTATAAATTACAGCAGCCCCTCCCTTCACTTCTGTATAAAGAAAAGGATGTTCCACCTCCAAACAAAAGGATGTTTAATAAGTAAATTAAGAGACAAAAAAGAAGAAATATGACTCTGAAATTAAAATGAAACATGGTTAAAAATTAAAGTTGCTTCATGTAGGTTTCTCTCTTTAAAAATACTTATTTCAATCACAAAAGCTGCTACCTGCAGCAGCGGTGAGTCTGGAGCGTCTGTGGAGTTAAAACTGGAGTTTTCAGGATGGAAGTAAAAGAAGTAAAAGTCAAGAACACACATGTGAAGTGTCCATTATGTCCTAAAGCAAAGTGTTTGTCTGTTGTTAGTAAATCTAAAATCTAGAGACCAAAAACAGCGAGAACTCCGCTGATGATGTCAGAGCTGCTGCAGCAGGTAACAACAAGGAAGGACACAGAGACGGAGACACACAGTTCAAGAGGAAAAGAGTTTTCAGAAAAGTAACACATCAGTTACTTTACCTGGTAACTAATTACATTTATGAAGGAGTAATTCTGTTAGTAATTCAATTAGATTTTTGGGAAAGTAACTAGTAACCAGTGGTGGACAAAGTCCTCAATGCCAGTACTCAAGTCAAAGTATAGACACTCATGTTCAAATACTACTCCAATACAAGTGAAAGTTGCTCAGTCAAATTTTTAATTGAGCTAAAGTACTTGAGTACCTGCTTTTGAAAATACTCAAGTATTAAAGTACGTTTTCCCATTGACCTTACAGAACGTAATGACTGAAACAATCTACAGAATGCACTGACCTGCTGTTAGACAACCACTGCCATTTTCTTTTTCTTTATTTAACTCTTTATTTAACGTAACTAATAATGTTGTAGGCTCGGTTAATTTTACTGCTAATATTATAAACATTAACTGAAATGTGTAAAAGTGTGGAAAAGCACATTTCAGTTAATCCCCCCCACCCCCAACTACCGTCCCTATATTTATCGTTTCTGTTTGGCAGTGCTGCCAAATCTCATTAAAATGCCAACTAACTTACTAATGTTAGTGACTGTCACATTAAACTGCAGCTACTACAAGCACATAAAACTGTCTTATATTTATCTAAAAGTAAACAAATGTTTGCTTTCTCAAGTTGGAGAGTTTTTGTAGGCGGTGAAGTTTGCACGGCAAACAGAGCACACATTTGAACCGAAAAGAATCATTCTTCATTTGGACCACCTCAAACATGGACTTCAGATATGGCCATGGGTGCTCTGGTGTGGAATTGTCATCTTTATCTGCCATAGTAGCCATCATTACTGCCAAGACAAACAGTAACCACCACCGTTAGCTCAACCTTTACCTGCCCGATCGCAGTAGCGCATGCGCGTCTTCTTCTTCTTCGTTGTTTAATGGCGGTTGGCAAACCAACTCAAAAGTGCATTACCACCACCAACTGGACTGGAGTGTGGAACAGGATGCACAAAGTATAGATAACACCACTTGAACAAATCACATTTTAGAAGAGGAAATAACTTTCATCCGCTGACTTCATACCTGTACCTAAAAGTAACGAGTAACGAGGCCATTTATAGAAATGTAGTGGAGTTAAAAGTAGAATATTTGTCTTTTAAATGTAGTGAAGTAAAAGTCATAAGTTTCACAAAAAAAACTCAAGTAAAGTACAGATACTCAAAAAATGTACATAAAGCTAGGGTCTACGATCTGAAAACCAGTTTGGCCGTTGAGACAGATTTGAAAAATGCAGCCTGTCCCCCCTTCACTCACCCCTCCCCTCTGTGTTCCAAGATCCAGCTCGTGTCGCCACGACACGCTGTTGGAGAGTTGCTCCGATCAGAGAATGAATTCAGCAACTTAAGTCCATAACAATTGAAGTCCATAACAGGAACAAGTAAGGGATAATGTAGAGCGAGCCGGTCACTATAGAGAAATAAACCCCGACAGGGTGATGCAGGACCGTGACCGGCTCGCCCTACATTATCCCACTTATTACACGGCTACTCACTAAAGAAATCAAAAGTTTGACATCAAATGCTTATCTAAATATGATTTTATTGATTTACAAAAGTTTTCATTGCATCCGCTTGAAAAAATAGTCCGTTCCTTTCTACGGTTGAAACAGTAACGGAAAGCAACGGTAACTATGAAGCGAAGATTAGCTTATTTGTAATTCACATTAAACTGAACGTTTCCATTGATTGTGACGTGGGACAAGGTGAATGGGACGTCCTTGGGAATATTGATGCTGACGTCTCTGTCCTCATTCATGTCCATATTTCCTCCCTGCTGTGGCCCTGCAGCTGACATACCTAGAAACAGTTTTTCACCGTTACAACTGCTCTCAATATTATCTCATCACTTAACGCTTGAAGAGAGGCACTCACCTGATCTGCTGCTGCCAGAATTAGAGGAAAAATTAACGATGTCTTGCCGCAGGTATAAACATCTTTCTGCGGAATGATACGACATGACGTGATTCGCCCGAGTCGATCAGAAGCGTCCTTAACAACGGTCTGCTATTCAGAAATAACAGACCGTAGAATGTTGTAACTGACCAATCAGGATCAAGCATTTGACAATGCCGTGTAATAATGTTCAATAAAGCATATGAGACGGTCCTCCTCTTTTCTCTCAGCTAATATAACATGTTCGTGCGTCATTAGACCTTCTGCTCAGGAAGACGCTCATCTGTCCCCCCACCTCTGCAAACTTGGATCAAAACATATTCCTTTTTTGGGATCAGCAGTTTTAGATTCCCGTAACCAACACTTGACATGTCACGTTGACCGAACAGAGGAACTCTCTTCCATTAGATCAGCACAACGTCCAGTCTCCCAGGCGCCATCAGGACAAACAATTCCAAACATGGATAAGGAACACTTAACTTTGGCATAGTGAATTGAACAGATGTTTCCTGCCCCCTCCGATAGAGCGAGAAGCCGGCCGGCAGAAAATATTCATTGGCGTTGAAGATAAATGAGATTTCTCAGAGCTGAAAGTAACAAACACGACAGTCATCCCCCTTGTAACACACAGCGGTAGCCATTTCAGTTGGACCGGCGGCGAAGCGGGTCTGTCACCACTGTTAGCCGATCACAGCAGAGCAGATTGTGGGCGAGGATTTACGTTTCTCGACGTGTCTTCATCGGCTCAGTTTACAATGCTAACGATGAGTGGCTAACTTGTGCTAAAATCTATTGACAGAGCCTAACTGTTCCAGAAGTGGCCTCCCGGTTTTGGTGCTGGTCTTCTCCTGCTCCATGACGCTTCAGTAGCTGTGCAGCTAGCTGCTCACCGGTACATGAGGGAGGTAGTGGAGAGGAGGCGGGACAGTGCGGAGCAGGGGAGACAGGGGATTGGATGGACTCACGGACCAATCCAAACCGCCGGGAATGGCGATTCGGATTGGTCAACTATTATGCCGCTTTGCCGCGGATATACTAAATGAATTTCTTTCATTCTTTTTGGTCTTTATATTGCGTAGATCGGACCATAGGACCATAACGGCCTTATAAACGCTGTTATTAAGATGTACCAAGCTTCCAAATCGTAGACCAGAGCTTTAAGTACAGTACTCAAGTAAATCTACTTCGTTACTGTCCACCCCTGCTAGTAACTATAAAATTACTTTTTTAAAGTAACGTGCCCAACACTGATCATGACTGATTTCAGCAGATCATTACAGGACTCAACATGGACTGAGTCAAGACCTGGTTCAATTCTCAGATTTTAGTTCAGCTCCTTTTTGAAGCTTCTCTCTTTTCTGCATCGATGGCACTTATACAGGAGTCAGTGTCATGAGTTACCATGCTATCACTTGCCAGAGCTAAACACCCTCCTCCTCCACAGAGTTTACAGCGATAACATTGCTAATACGTATGATCTCCCATCTCATATTCAGGTTGTGATATTATCGTTTAGTCAGGGCCACAGCCTGCTGCCTTTCTCCCATAAAGCGCAGCATGAGTCACACTCAAACTTGGCTTTGACATAATGATTTAAGGTCTCCTCTGGCCTTTTGTGCAGCTCAGAAGAGCACCGGAGTGACCCTCCCGTGTGAGCATGAACAGATCCAATGGGAATATGTAAATATGAAGCATTTAATTCAGTTGAGTCTGAACAAAGCAGCCGAGCTGTAGGTGTGAAGCACCTCAGTTTGATCCTGAGGCAGAGTGAACTTCATAAATGTGTAAACGATAACACTGTTTACTCCTCTTATACAACCCATTTCCATTCATAAAACCAGGTCAGGGTTTGTGCTGAGTCTGAATAAAGGTTTCATGAACGAGGCCCAGGAGGAAGAACGAGGTCGGGGAGAGAGTGTTTGTAGTTAATCAGAGAGGAACAGACGGAGGAAATGAAAAACATTAGATGGAGATTAAATTCATTTGTTTTAGGAGCAATAAGCTGTCACATTCAGAATCTGTTCCTGCTGTCAGATTAAATAACCAACGACTTAAACGGAGAACTCACATGAATACATTACAGATGTTAGCTCTGTTGTTTGCTTCCTTTTAGAAATCTCTGATCTGCTGCTCTGTTTGAAGACATCTATAGATCTAAAGGCAGGTTTGTTCAGATGTGATAAAAACAAAGAGCTGCTCCCTCTCATCCAGATTGGAGTCAGTATGGATGTAACAGCAGCACCAGCATGAAGCGTCCGAGGTTATGCTCTGTTGGATTGAGATCTGGTGACTGCAGTGGCAAGAAAATGCCCCTACACTCCATCACACTAGCCCTGCAGAGCAGACAGACCTGCCTGATTCTGAAATCCTGCAGGTCCTTCCAACGAATTCACTTGGCTGAATTCTTAACGGCCCAATCAGGGAGGAGAGGCGGGAGCTGCAGAATGCGGACGTGACGACAACCGGAAATTGAGAACAGACATGTCGATTAGCCTGTTGTCCTCATGGCTACTCAGTGAAACTTGGTGAAATCTGCCCTCCTCAGAAGTTTACTTGTAGGGATTGTCTTTGACGAGGTTCATGTCACATATAAGAGTTAAATGAATCATCTGTGTGGTACAATTTAGCTTAAGACGATAGTATAAGGCCGTTAGCTGTTAGTGGCTAAGTAGCGGCTAACAGTCATTAACTGTTGTTAGCTGTTAGTGGCTAAGTTAGCCGCTATTTATGCTACATTATAGGAGGCAACCCTGCTTAATGTGGATTGGTCTGTGATGAGCCAAACGATTGTCCAATCACAAGCTTGTGTTTTTTTAACGTTCTGCCCCTGAAAGCAAATTTAAAGGGCTCCTACCCAGATGGACTAGTGAAATATTTCAGATATATTGAGCTGTCCATCTGGGTTGTCAGGTTACCATCACACCTCCAGCAGCCTGAACCGCTGATCCAAGGCAGAATGGATCCACGCTGTCATGACCTTCAGACCCAAACATCTGAATGTGGTGAAATCCAGACTCATCGGATCCAGAAACATCTTTACAATCTGCTGTTGGTGCCTCAGTTTCTTGTTCTTAGCTGACAGGAGCGGCTCCAGGTGTGTTGATCTGCCTCTGTGGCCCATGTGCTTAAAGATTCAACATGTTCAGAAATGGACCTTTGTTGTTATACATGGTAATCTGAGTTACTCTTGCCTCCCTACAATCTGAAACCACTCTTCGATGAGACACTTACTTACTTACTTACTCAGAGGTCTGCAGTTTACTGGATATTTTCTCTTTTTTAGACCATTCTCTGTAAAGCTTGGAGATGGTTGTGTGTGGAATTACTCAGAGCAGCCTGCCTGGCATCAAATCCCTTTTCTTGTCCGTTATGATGTTGAAATTCAGCAGGTTGTTAGATCATGTTTATGTGCCTAAATGCATTGAGTAGTTGCAGTGTGATTGCCTGAAAAGCTGACTAGTTGTATCTAATCAGGTCGTCAGTGATTGTGCTTAATTACTTGTCCTTTCCTATTGATAACATTACTCCAAGATGTTTAATTATACCCCTGTGCAAAGGCCTCAGGCAGTTCTTTTTCTTTCTGTTTGTGCTCCTTTGTGATGAACTTTGAGCTTCTCTATCTGAAAAATGCAATTCAAATTAAGTCCGATTGTTTTATTGTTGGATGTAAAATCTGGCAAAATGATTTTGGAGTGACAAAGTCAGATGCCACTGGGCTGAGATACCAAAAGTCAAATGCCAAAAGTATTCGCTCACCTGCCTTGACTCTCATATGAACTTTAGTGGCATCCCATTCCTAATCCATAGGGTTCAATCTAACGTCGGTCCACCTTTTGCAGCTATAACAGCTTCAACTCTTCTGTGAAGGCTCTCCACAAGGTTTAGGAGTGTTTATGGGAATTTTTGACCATTCTTCCAGAAGAGCATTTGTGAGGTCACACACTGATGTTGGACCAGAAGGCCTGGCTCTCAGTCTCTGCTCTAATTCATCCCAAAGGTGTTCTATCGGGTTGAGGTCAGGACTGTCAAGCTCATCCACACCTGCTTTGTGCTCTGGTGCACAGTCATGTTGGAAGAGGAAGGGGCCAGCTTCAAACTGTTCCCACAAAGTTGGAGCATGGAATTGTCCAAAATGTCTTGGTGTGCTGAAGCATTCAGAGTTCCTTTGACTGGAACTAAGGGGCCAAGCCCAGATCCTGAAAAACACCCCCACACCATAATCCCCCCTCCACCAAACTTTACACTTGGCACAATGCAGTCCCACAAGTATGGTTCTCCTGGCAACCTCCAAACCCAGACTGGTCCATCAGATTGTCAGATGGAGAAGCGTGATTGGTCACTCCAGAGAACGCGTCTCCACTGCTCTAGAGTCCAGTGGCGGCGTGCTTTACACCACTGCATCCACGCTTTGCATTGCACTTGGTGATGTGAGGCTTGGATGCAGCTGCTCAGCCATGGAAACCCATCCATGAAGCTCTCTGCACTGTTCTTGAGCTAATCTGAAGGCCACATGAAGTTTGGAGGTCTGTAGAGATTGACTCTGCAGAAAGTTGGCGACCTCTTCTCACTATGCGCCTCAGCATCCGCTGACCCCGCTCCGTCAGTTTACGTGGCCTACCACCTGGTGGATGAGTTGCTGTGGTTCCCAAACACTTCCACGTTCTTATAATCCAGCTGACAGTTGACTGTGGAATATTTAGGAGTGAGGAAATGTCACCACTGGATTTGTTGCTCAGGTGGCATCCTATCACAGTTCCACGCTGGAATTCACTGAGCTCCTGAGAGCGACCCATTCTTTCACTAATGTTTGTTAAAGCAGTCTGCATGCCTAGGTGATGATTTTATACACCTGTGGACATGGAAGAGACTGGAACACCTGATTCTGATTATTAGGATGGGTGAGTGAATACTTTTGGCAGTATATTGTAGATCCTGTATGAAGCTCAGAGACTCACACAGTCACGTCTCACATCGTCCCAAATCAAGTGTTGATTCAGGAGAAAGCACAGCGTGGAGCTCGCACAGATGAATATTATAATGCAGCCAAAACAAGCTGACAAACTCCTTGAAGTGGGACAAGCAAAAGGAAATAATGGAAATCCTCTCCAACACCTCGTCAGTCTCCATATTTCTTTGTTCCTCGTCCGTGTCGATGTGAGCGACAGAGAGGAAAATAGAAGCGAGGGGACGAGGTTAAAATGGGGCTCTGAGTTACGCTGCACTGCTCACAGGCAGCCAAGAAACTCCAGAAGGATTCAGGCTGATTTTTGTGACTGCAATTTTATTTAAAGAGCAGCAGAAGAGGGTTTGGAAAACTTTGAATGGGGGGAAAGGCTGGGGCACACAGCGAGGGAGAAGGGCCATATTTAAATACAAATAAAAAGTCTACCATTAAAGAATCAGCCTCAATCGTTTGGAGACAGAAATGTTTGCAAAGTAAGGAATTTAACATTTTTTCAGCGCAGCACATTACCCGTTTTACTGTTACTTTAACAAAAAAAGTAGGACTACTGTCTTCTGGTAAAAAGTACAAATTAAGTAAGCTCACTCAGTTTGAGGTTCAGTTTTACTATTTAATTTTCAACAGATGTAAATGTGTTTACATTTACTCTTAACAAATTAAACAGCAACAGGTTGACTATATTCTAAAACCCTAAAAGAGGACTGATCGTTTTTGATTTTTTTTTCAATAGATGTGTCAGAAAATGCCCTAAATTGTTTTGCACCTTTTTAAGATTAAAACAAAACATTCTAGCAGGTATTTGTCACAATGTAGTTGTAAATGCTTAAAACAGTGTGTAATTACAAGAAATGAACAATTCTGAAAGAGCATATGCAACACTTTTGATAAGGCCAAAATGAAACTCAACCTATATTAAATTTTTAATTATTATTATCATTTGATATTATGAATATTTTTATATTATTAAACTGTTTATGAAATTAAAAAAAACCCAAGAACTTTGATGAAATAATGACAAAAAAGATGAACTAAGCAAAAATACAGCAAAAGGCCACAATGAAAAGACTCCAGATGGATTATGATGCCATTATTTACATTATTTTTATGTTATTTTCAAGAAAATACTGAAAAACCTTTCATAAACAACTCACATGTTTGTCTCTGAATCCTCTCTCTCCTCTCTGGCTCAGTCAGCTCGCTTCCCGTCCCTCCCCCTCAGCTAATCCAGCCTTTAGTGTAATATACTATACATATATATACAGTATATATATATTAATGTACATACAGTATATCAGTCAAAAGCTCCACTCCTCAGCTTTGATAATCCGTTGGAATTATTTGGATAACACAGATATTCGAGAATCATTCATTACTATTTCTGTTCTATTTCCCTGACGACGGCTTCGTCTGAAGATGAAGCTGAACAAAAAAACAGACATTTTAGGAAATTTCATAAAATCCCTGGGACATAACTTTACAACCAAAAAAGGGGGACATGTCCGGACAAAAGAATTATATTATTATTATTTTTAAAATCTATCTTTTATGTCACTGATGCACGTTCCCACCGAGTTGTGTCATGCCACATGATGTGCACCAAAATGTCCACAAGATTAAACAAATTCTATATAATACTCACAACACCTGCAAATGTTCATTTTTTATGATTAAATTAACCACAACAGTTTGCAAAGACTGGTGACATTCTGACTGACTGAACTGACATGTGCAGTAGCCAATCAGATTTAAGGGTTGCCACCCCGCTGGCCCCGCCCATCAGCCGTTAACTGCAGCACCAGCTGTCATGAACAGACTTATGTGAACATCCATTATCTATAATGCTTGTCCCTTTCATGGTTGCAGGGGGTGGAGCCTATCCCAGCTGACATTTGGTGAGGGGCCAAGTAAACTCCCCTAGCCAATCACTGGGCCACATAGAGAGATGGACAACGATTCCTGGTGTGAGGGATGAGCCCAAACCAACAAAATAACATTTAAAGTGATGAAAAATCTTATAAACCAAACCCTTTAACACCAGGAACCACATAAAAACACGAGGTTTTCAGATACTTTGCAGAAAACAGAGGCTTTAGTTTAGTTTAGGTTACAATGTTGACACTATAAACTATTTAAAGTTTATGACACAGAAAAGACTCACAGAGCTGAAGCCCCTCTCCAGCTTTACATGTACAGAAAACTTGTTTCACTCTGGCTGTTGATTTTTAAAGAATCAAATCCAGCAGCCTCCAACACCTGAGTCTCAGTCAAATCAGCGTGAAGGCTTTATTTAATATTACGCCAAACTATTTTTAAAGGACTTGATGTGTGAAACTAACATCCCACAGCTGCAGGGCATGAATCACAGCTCCTCATTTATCTCCACAAAAATAAACACCAGGTATTTGTGCTTTAACTAAAGCAGAAAGACACTCCTCATGCTCAATTTATGTCTGAATTATTAATGTTCATGTACTTTTTCACACATGGATTCTTCTCTGTTCACTCCTCTGTTGGGCATGTGCTCACAGGCAATGAGACAAAACGAACAAACAGGCCACACAGGAACTATCTGAGAGAATACACACACATATATTCAGATAGATTTGTTGCCACTTGTTTTAGATTTTTTTTATCCGAACTGACCTGATCTAGTTTGTGCCCTCCAGGTTCCTCCAGCCATTTTATCGTCCTTGTTTGAAGTTGTTTTAACAGCCATTTTTTTTTCTTTACCAAAAACAAAATAATGCTTCAAACAACGGCCATGTCTCAAACTAACCTGACATGTTAGACCGACAGTTCATATGTCCGTCACAGAAATATTTCACTAGTCCATCTGTAGAAAAACCAACAGAGCAGAAGCACAGGAGCAGAACCTTTGGAGTAACAGCAGCTAGGCCCTGTTGTTAGCCATTAGCTTAAAGGTAGGGTTGGCAATCTGATTTAGATACATTTTTGTAATACTGGTTAAAATGATCTTTATGACCCGATGACAATCAACTCATAATGTGTTCTTAAAATGCTCCAAAAATATCCACTATCTGCGTGGGTTCTCTCCGGGCACTCCGGCTTCCTCCCACAGACCAGAAACATGCTCATTAGGTTAATTGGTGACTGTAAATTGCCCTTAGGTTTGAGTTGTCTGTCTCCCTATATGGCCCTGCGATCGACTGGCGACCCGTTCAGGGTGTACCCCGCCTCTTGCTCAATGATAGCTGGCATAGGCTCCAGCCCCCCGCAACCCCGAAAGGGATAGCCGGGTATAGAGAATGAAATGAATGAATTTCTACTATCTACAGCAGGAGTAAATCAGGGAAAACACCAACCAATAATCATGCTGTGTCCCCAGTTTTTAAACCAATCAAATCCCGTTGCCATTCTGCCCGCCTGCTGCGGGTACATTTTGCCGGCGTGCACAGACACTGCGTGTAGCCGAGCTGAGAGGGATCCAGCTACACTGGAGAATGCTTACCTGTCAAGTTTTGTCTTTGAAAATAAGGGAAGCCCGCTGTGAGCCGTCCCACAACCCCAACCAAGCTCCAGTATCCCTCACATTTTAAGACAGGTGTACAGAAATCTAAAATAAACTCTTTGTTTTTCTAAGTTTGTTCTGCTGCTCTAATCTCACCACAGCTGCCACCCAGGCTACTGCAGGTGGACGTTCTCACCAGGCTTTTTCTTCTTTGGTTTTACGGCGGTTGGCATCCATCATTTTGGAGCATTACCGCCCCCTTCAGGCTAGAGACAGAGTTCAGTTTGGAGAGGCAGAGGAATGTTTTTATTATTATATCATCACACGGGAGATTTACAGAAGAATACTGATACAGGAGGACGTCAGGAAAGAGGATAAAATATGAAAAATACTGTAGTTTAACGTCCAAAACTGGAGACTTGACAGCTATGTGGAGAATGTCAGAGGAACTACCTATACCCCGATCAACTTCGGGCTGTGAGCACTAACTAACTTTACATGTTTGTTTTTAACTTTACTATGATAATGTTTTGGTGTTTTCTTACCGCTGACTGAGACATGACTTGGTGTAGTGTAAAACATAAACGTTGTGCTGAGGGTTTGGAGTTGAATCAGTCTTCTGGATATATCAGCGGCGCGCATTCATGTGAGCGGGGGGCGAGGTCATTTTGGAGGAGGGGCTGGGCGGAGCCCAGAGGAGATGCTACATTCAGATTCATGCTAGTTTTCCAAAATGACTTTGTAAATCCTGTTGAACATTTGTGGAAGGAGCTGAAACATGCAGTCTGGAGAAGACAGCCTTCAAACCTGAGACAGCTGGAGCAGTTTGCTCATGAGGAGTGGGCCAACATACCTGTGGACAGGTGCAGAAGTCTCACTGAGAGCTACAGAAATCACCTGATTACAGAGACTGACCAAGAGGTTGTGCAACAAAAGATGAAGTTAAGGGTACCATCATTATTTAATAGGCCTGTTTCATTAGTTTGTTTTTTAAATTTCTATTAAAGCAAAATTCAAAACTAATGTCTGATTTTCATTTGTTAATTTTCAGGAAGCTAATATGTATTACTACTTTTGACAGCATCAAGTTATTTAAGTGACTATTGTTGGGTTTTTTACCTCCGCCAAGGAGGTTATGTTTTTGGGAGAGTCTGTCTGTGAACAAAAAAACTCAAAAAGTTATCTGGGTCACCGTCTGGATCCAACATGGCGAAAAATGTGATTTTCTTGAATAACTACTGAACTGAAATAGATATCATTATGAAACCAATTGCTCATGGTATGTTTTCATGGTCAAGGAATCTAAATATTTACATGAAATAAAGGTAGGACCAATATTTATGGTGAAAATCACAATAGGGGAGAGGACTGTGGTGCTGGCGAAGGTCTGCGCTCTCCAAGTGCTTTTCTAGTTTTCTTTCTTTAACCGACAAACAACATGTGTTTCCACATCTGTATATGTTCACCTTAACATGACAATAAATATTTAAAAACTGTGAACAGGTATGTTAATTATTTGTGTGTTTCTTCTTACTGAATTCATCTTTAAGTATTTAAATCAGTGTTGAATTGCAAACCAAAGAATAAAATCATATCATTTGTGAGGTTCTTAACAAATCCCAGCCTTATTATTTACAGAAATAAACTGTGTAAATATGCCAAGTACACAACCCTTGTGTGTATCATTACAATATTCTTTGCTTGTACTTAGTTTAATCTTAAAAATCAAATTTTTGCATCGTATAAAATAATTTTTGAAATTTTGATTCCATGGACTCCTCTGAATCAGAAGGTCTGGATAAGAGACGAATCAAAGATCCAACTGAATATCATTTAACAGACAAGCTTCTTTTCAAAATATCATCATGCACCTTTGCATCAATCAGCTTTTTCTGCATCATAAACTGTTGGTCTGAGTCTCCTGCCAACGCAGTTTTGACCCACATATTTAAAGCTTTAAGTCACATGAGGCACAGCCACAAATGCTCCAAATTGATGGTGGACCCTCCCCATCATCAGAGAGCGCAGCACTGAAACAGATCACGTGTGATGTGCTGCCGTTTTGGCATAAATAGACCATCTTATCCCATTATGAAGCTCAGATCTCGTTTCACCGCTCCAGAATCCGATTGTGAGCTTAAACATGAAGAAACAAAGACTGATCTGCTTTACATCAGGCTGCTGCACACACACTTTGTCTGTGTTCATCTTTAATTTCAACAAAAGAAGACACAAAAATAACTCCATCCCATCGGCGGGCTGACAGCAGAGGGTCTTTTAAGTGTCTGGGCAGAGCTGAGGACCGTGTAGGTGGACGTGGAGAGCATTTATCTTAAAGTGGAGTATTGATCGGCTCAGAGGGGCATCTAAACATCCTATTTTTAGACTCAGGCCACTCTGCCTCTGACCAACACGTGATCCAGTGGCTCTTAATCGATGTTACTGGAACACAGCGTCAGGCTTTTACCCTCAAAGGGGACCTGATATTTTGGAGCCCTCTCTATTTTTAGACGTGCTGGTGCGTGAATGACTGGAAGGTTCAAACACTCTTGACTTTTGGGGGCAGCAGCGACCTTTTAGTTAAAGGGTAAGATGCTGTCTCCGGTCCGTCACTGTGCTCAGAGCTAACAGACCTCATTGGCAGTGATTTAACCTCACGGCACAGGAGACGCTGGTCTGTCACTTTGCTTTCTAACAGAGAGAGTCTTTACACCCTCTGTCAGTCAGAGCATTAACATTCACAGCAGGAGCTTCATTAGGCACTTCAGCTGGAGCACTGTGCAGCAGAAGGCCAAAAGACTGTACTGATGATGCATAATCACCTCCACGTCAGATGGAGAGAGTCAGCGTAAAGCCTGAAGTCATCCTTTCAAAATAAAACACACTTAAGCCTCTGTGTTCATAAAGGATAATAGAGTGAATCATTTTATGTCTCTACAGCCTGATGGTTGGCGCAGCAGAGAGCTCAGGCAGGAAACAACAACCCAATGAGAAGGCTGAGAACAAACATGTCATTTTGAGCGCGACACAACAATCTGTGGCTTTTTGTCACAAACCGAGTTAAAAAGGAAAGCAGAAGAAGGCTGCAGGTGGTAAGAAGAAATACCCCTTGAGAAGCACAGGAGAGTTTTGGAAGCTATACAACAGAATGAAGCCGAGGACGAGAGCAATCCAGCTGCAAAGAAAAGACGTATGAGGGTAAGCTAATGGTAGCTACCACTAGCATGCTAGGTCATCGCGCTCATGACTAATCGATGATGACATAGTATTGACTCAGCTCACTTGGAACCAGAGCGGAGTAAGTGCTAAAACTAGCTTGGAGGTACCAGGCTATTGGAAACACGCTGCTAATCGAGTAGGGCCGAGTAGAGTAGGGCCAAGGCGTGCTAGTGGAAAAGGGCCAATAATGTGACAAACATTAGTGCTAATAAATAGAATATTACAGGAGCTTAATAACTGTTTTAAGCCATCTTTGATTGTGGTGGTGGGGATCCCCCAACGTCCCAGTAAGAAATTTCTACTTCAGTTCGAGTTGAAATTTCCCACTCAGAACTTGGAAATCCCGACTTCACAGTACAACTGGAACGCAGCATCATTCTTCTCCTCACAGGCAGATGCCATGACTATTCTAAAAGTCTGTAAACTGGTTCTTGCTTTTCAGACACCACAGACATGATGTACACAGTCAGACACACCAGGACATGGACCTTTAAGTTCAACTTGAGTCCGAGTCTTTACATCAAGTCCTCATCTCTGGTAGACGGCTCTCAAACT
Organism: Scarus forsteni; assembly: GCA_036419115.1. NCBI lineage: Eukaryota > Metazoa > Chordata > Actinopteri > Labriformes > Labridae > Scarus > Scarus forsteni. The sequence continues at coordinate 1,637,192 of JAZDUH010000149.1, read as the reverse complement.
CCTGTCCGGATGTGTAAATGTGATCAGAACATATGGTCTGACCTTGGGATTACTCCAATGCTCAGAGGTGTCTGAAATACTGAGCTGAAGAACTTTAATGAGACTCCTCTCATTATTCTCTTCACCTGCTGCTCATGGCCTCTGTATCCATGGACACTAAAAAGACTCATGCTGGAAAGTTTCTGCTTTTTCATGATGAGTTGTTCTGGGGTTTTCCTCTGACCATCTGCAGAGCGTCTGAATCCACCCAGTTAATTCTAATTTATCAAAAACTTTTTCTTTTTTTATCAGTAGCCTGGAAGAAATTCATGACTTCTTGGTTTTTCGTGTTTTGCCAAATACAAATACAAAGACTTTGTCATCATGTTTGTCTTACAAACCTGTTTTAAGCTTTTATTCACACTTTACAGAGCCAAATCTCCACTTATTATCAACTAAACCACGGGTCTGCAGCCTTTCCAATCATAAGAGCCATTTTACCCCCCATGCCCACCAAAACAGATCTGTCTGGAGCCACAAAACTTGCAGAGCAGATGGACCTGCCTGAATCTGAGATCATGCATCTCTGTCTTGCCAGCTTCCATTGTCCAACGGTTTCACTCAGCAAAATGCTTAACGGACCAATCAGGGAAGAGAGGTGGGAGCTGTGGGCATGACGACAACAGGAAGTGACTTAATGGGAAGTGAAGTCACCTCCTGTTGTACAAATAATGGCGGCTAATGTCGGTTAGCCTGTTGTCATCATGATTACTCAGTTATACTTGGTGAAATCTGCTCTCATAAGTTTACTTGTAGGGATTGTCTTTGACGAGGTTCATGTCACATATGAGTGTTAAATGTTACATCTGTCTGGTATAATTTAATGTGAAATGATAGTCTCAAGGTAGTTAAGCTATCAGCTGGCGGCTAGCGGCTAATGACTAACAAGGGCAAACAACAGTTGGCTGTTAGCCACTAACAACAGTTAGCTGTTACGGCTAACAGCCATTTACTGTTGTTTGCCCTTTGTCAGCCGTTAGCTGTAGCAGCTTATGGCTAACTGTTAGCCGCTATATTTAGCCACTACATATGCTACATCATAGTAGTGCTTTCTAAGGCATTATTGTCCTTCTTTTCGACTGAGGGTAGGAAACATTCTGTCATCTCTATGTAAAACCTGAAGTGAGCTGGCAGGATATTTTTCTACGCTAACACATGTTTCTTCTGTGTGCCTCTCTCCTCCATTTCACACTCAGCTTCACAGTTTCACACACAAAGAGGAACTCTCTAATCCAGCCTGTTCAAGTCCTGCTTTCCTGGCAGGTTGACGAGAATCCATTAAGACACTCAGCACCCACATTCAGCCGCACACACCTGAAAACACCACTTCTCCATCTTCTAAAAGCACTTAGGAGCCCCTGACCTCCTCCTTCACTTCTCCTTTTCATCTCCTCCCCCCCTCACACGGTCTGACAGAGACGAGAGCGCTCCTCACTTCATTCAGGTAATTCTGTATGCCGACAGCAGGCGATTGGCTGATGATCCCCCGGGCTCAGATCATATTAAGAATCTGTTTAATTTATGAAGGGAGGCAAAGAGATGACAATGCATGTGCATAACCCTCCAGAGGAGTCTGATTTATCAGGACTGAACCCATTAAACCCAATTTACACCGTCAGCAGTGAGACTGAACAACACCAGTGTCATCACTGGATCTATGGAGGCCAAAAGTGGAGTCATTTAAAAATCAAAAAACGTCTTAGAGCACCGGGCTGTAAGTAGAGATGTATAGCCGGCTACAAAACTACGATACCAAGTTTTCCAAAAATTGCTTGTTGTCACACATCAAAAACTACCACTACGTAACAAGAAAGAGATACATTATGGAGATAATTTTGTTTCTTTATCATTCAATCAAAAAGAATAGATTTGAAAAAAAAAGTTGAGATCAAAATACAACAGGTTGCAATTGAAAAAACAAACAAACTGAGGACATATTGCTTTCCATTTTGCTTAGAAATCAGTCCTCTTTGCTTTCAAGTTGAAAACCTTCTCTTGCAAATCACTCCTCTGTGCTTGCAAACTCCAAAGTTTTGCTTGCAAATTCTACTGCACGTACTGGGCGGGGCCTTCGCTGGTGGATGAGAGAATAGTTTCTATTGGTTGGTTTGACGTGGCTTTACCCAGTGCGAGCGCCAGCTACCACTTCCCTCTTACACAATGCCTGGAGGTTAGTTGATAGTGAGTGATTAAAACATTTTATTCCACGGTACACGCGGTGACATGGTTCCTACACAACAGTACAGGGTTTCAGTGTACTGGCGGGCCGCCAGGCTTTACCTGCCCCCCCATGTCAGAGCTCAAAGCATCTGGGGGCTAAGATGTTTCCCTCTCTGAGCCACACGCCTTTTTCCGGTCGGTTGCCATGACAACGTGACACTCACGGATCTACTGTTTGGACCTGAGTGAAAACAAACGCGAGCCCTACGAGCTGAAAAATCAAACGATGGATCATTTTCACATGTGGTGAAAGCATCTTAGCTCACAGACGCTTTGAGCTCTGTGCTAACAGCTAGCAGCCATGCTACAGCAGCTAGATGAACCTTGTGGAGCCGCGGCTCGGTTCTCGTTAACGGCAACGCAGTCCGCTCGGTGCAGACCTCTCGGTGAACCGGTGAAGCAGCGGTCTGATGAGCATGACGTCCGTGACATGTCCCGTTATGCACGACTATGCTCAATGAAGATGTAACGTTGTCAGGTGATGAAAAAGACACCTGATCTTGTGTTGATGGAGTGCGAAAAGTGAAAAAAAAATAATAAACAATGTTTTCAACTTGAAAAGCAAAGAGGACTGATTTCTAAGCAAAATGGAAAGCAATATGTCCTCAGTTTGTTTATTTTTTCAATTGCAACCTGTTGTATTTTGATCTCAACTTTTTTTTTTCAATTGCAACCTGTTGTATTTTGATCTCAACTTTTTTTTTCAATTTCCACTTATTCTCTTTTGCTTACAAATCTCCTTTTTGGTTTCAAATCTATTCTTTTTGATTGAATGATAAAGAAACAAAATTATCTCCATAATTCATTACCTCGTGGCTTTGCATCCTGTAAGTTGTTGAAAAAAGAAGTTGTAAAGCAATGCAGAGTTCTGAGGAAGGTCCGAGCTGCATTCATTAGCATCACAACAAACACACGCTTTGGCTTGGGTCACATCTTTTGGTGCGTTCCAGTTGTAGTCAGAAGTAGGAATTTCCGAGTTCAAAGTAGGAAACTGCAACTGGAACATCCCCCTGAAGTCGGAATTTCCTACTGGGAACTCGGTGAAACCTCGCCACCCCCGAGCTAACAACAGCTAACAATAGCCTGGTAGATCAGCATGTTTTTTTCCAACTTCAACTGGAACGCTGATAAGTCGGAGATGATGTCACTCCCAGTTCCGAGGTTACTGGAACGCAGCATTACAACAATCACCGCGCGTGCTCATGGGTGGCAGAGTCTTTATGACGCCGGTAATAGATTCTCCTCATAGCACCTTTAAGTTTGAAATGCAAATTTCAGTTTGTTCTTGAATCAAAAACACAACATTTAATTACAAATAACTGCAAGAAAACAAATATTTAGGTAAGTCCTCTGGATTGTGGGGCAGTTCTGAACTCCAAATTGGCAACTCCGCTGGAATATGAAAAGGGATTGGTGAATAAAGGGATCCAAACCCTGGGTTGGTTATATGAAGGAGAGTAGCACCCTATAATGTAATAACACCTGATAGTGTAACAAAATTTGCACTCTGCTCAATGAAAAGTGTAATAAAACCTGATAATGTAATAATTTAACCAATAATCAAAATATAAAAATTTACTGACTGATATTGTATGAAAATTTAACAGGTATTTATTGCTAAACTTCCGGTCAAAGAGCTGACTGTCTTTTACAGGTTAATCTCACAATATACCAAAAAAATCCCAATAATGACATACGGTATAACAGTACTAGTCAGAATATTCTATTAAATCATTAGCTAGGTTATTACATTAATAAGTTTAATTACATTTTCATTGAGTAGAGTACGAATTTCGTAACACTATCAGGCGTTATTACATTATTAGTAAATTATTACATGATATGTTGCTAAAAGGAGCCGTACTTAAGTCTTTCAGCAAACCTGTTTGAGAAGTTTGATTTGGCTAAAAATCAATTTTGGTAATTTTGACACGTTCCGGGTGGCATCTTTAGCTCTCCACAGGCTTCTCTGCAAGGCCTGGATCTTCTGAAGGATATTTTATGCACTGCAGAGGCAGGACATGAGGCTTCCCACGATTATTCAGGCCATAGTAAAACCACAGTCCTGACAGCAACATGGTAAAGAGATTTGACCATTTTTTTTTATCAAATAAAAAGATTGGGTTAAGATCATTGGTGGGCATCTGATGTCAAGTAAACATCAATATGACATCAAACGCCGTCATTGAATCGTCATCATAGTTTGGTCAAAAAACAAATCAACATGACATTAATACGTTGACATCCATCAAATCAGTGTCAGTTTGATGTCCAGTAACGTTGTTCAAGGTTGCCAACCCTCCCGATTTTCCCAGGAGAGTCCCGAATTTCAGTGCCCCTCCGGAAAATCTCCCGGGCCCACAATTCTCACGAATTTCTCCCGATTTCCACCCGGACAACAATATTGCTACACCATCCTTCTCTTCTGACTGGGCGCTGTTTCCAGCTGGACATTAATAACGGTTACACCTCGGCTCAAAGTCAAGCGCGGCAAACAGAACAGAAGAAGAAGAAGCGGAAGAAGAAATGAGTAAGAAGAGAAAGTACTCGTGTAAATTCCAGTATGAGTGGAAAAGAGATGCTCAATAAATAAAAATGCAAAAAAAAGACATACATTGCATAGATTAACCACCAATCTATGCAATGTATGCCTTTTTTTTGGTTTTATTTATTTATTTAATTAAGACATTTTTTTATGTACCATCTTTTGCATGGGTACTGTGGACAGCTATTAAATTTGCTATGTGACTTTACTTTGTTACTGTGGACTGTTATTTTCTTTGTCCAATAAATGAACTCTGTGAAATTCAAGTATTTCATTGTTCTTGTTTTGTTTGTATATGACCCCCCGCCCCCCCCTTTGAAAATCTCCCTAATTCTGAGGTCTCAAGGTTGGCAAGTATGATGTTGTTTGATGTCAGATATATTAACGATGTCTGATGCAGTAATTGGATGTGAGGTTGATCCTTTGGTTGGACCTTTTTACAACCATGAGCAGGTTAAAGCTTGTAGTGTGACGGTTGTAGTTAGGACCCAGAAGCAAGCAGTTGGATGTGAACAATGAACAGTCTTTTATTGACAGCAATTCAAGCACAGTTCAAAGCGGGGTTTAACCCGCACACTCAGGAACGACTGGTGAGAGTTCTCTCAGGTGAACCACAGAAGAGACGTGCAGACCTAGGCTCACCAGGTGTAATACGGGTAAGAAGCTGTGGCTTGAGCGGGGGTCGAACCCGCGACAGCTGGCTCTGTAGACGGGCGCTCTCTCGACTGAGCCACACAGGAGATGTACAGACAGAGGCTCACACAGTCTTTTCAGAAGGAAGCTGCGGCTTGAGCGGGGGTTGAACCCGAAACAGCTGGCTTTAAAGACGAGCGCCTTCTCAACTGCACCACACAGAAGATGAGCCAAAACAGAGGTTCACACAGTTCAGCAGAAGAAAGGCTGTGGCTTGAACGGGGATCGAACCCGCGACAGCTGGCTCGTAGACAGGCGCTCTACGGACTGAGCCACAGAGGGGCTGTACAGGCAGAAGCTCACACAGTCTTTAAAGGAGAAGGCGGTGGAGGCTTGACTCACTCTCAGACGAGCAGAGGCGTTCAGGAACACTCAGAGAAGTGATTCAGGCCAACTCACGTAGTCGAGGACAGGCAGGGATCAGATACCAGATGGATAGCACAGCGTAGGACAGGCTGGATTCGGTGTCAGGAGACAGGCTGAGATCAGTTACCAGGCAGATAGCACAGCGTAGGACAGGCTGGATTCGGTGTCAGGAGACAGGCTGAGATCAGTTACCAGGCGGAGAACACAGCGTAGGACAGGCAGGACTCGGCAACAGGAGACAGGAACAGGATCAGTTACCAGGCGGAGAACACAGCGTAGGACAGGCAGGACTCGGCAACAGGAGACAGGAACAGGATCGATAGCCGGGGATTCAGACAGGCGGGTGAATGCAGGACAGAAGCTAGTCGATACCTTGAAGTCAAGCCGAGGGTCAGGCGTATGAGGCAAAGTTGGGGACAAAACTTGTCGGCAACGGCTGATCAATCTGGGAAACAAGTCTTGAGTTCTCAGCATGAGTGCGAAGACAGTCTGACACTGACTGAGTGTGGAGCTGGGGCTTTTGTAGTTGGCTTGATTGCAGCAGACGAGGCGCAGGTGTGAGCAGGAACACAGGTGAGGTGAGTATGGGCTAATTAGAGTGCAGCAGGGAGTGACAGGCTGCGGAAGAGGCTGAGGCTGAAACTGAGATTGTGACATGTAGGATATTCATCATGGGAGTCAAAATCTTGACCAGTCTTCAACATCAAATTGACGGTGTCACGGTGCCCGCTGATATTATTAAACATGGCTCCAGAGAGATCAGAGTGGGACGAGTAAAGTTCTCCATAGGCGTTAGTGGTGCAGTTGGATAGTGCGCTTGGTCAGTGATCGGAAGGTTGCAGGTTCAAGGCCAGCTCTGGGCGTCACATGGTGATGTGTCCTTGTGCAAGACACTTAAAGGTGTAGTCAGCAGTGTGGGAGAAAACGAGTGGAGAGGTTGTTGATCAACAAATTTAGACCTGCCTCTCCCTTCATGCTCCACCCCTGAAAGCTAATGGACCTGCATCGTCATGGAAACGGCCGTAGAAACTGCTTGGCTGACCAACGTAGCTAAGGTAACCTTACTCATCAGACAACTCGACTGCCATTATTGATAACATCACAACAACAGAACATTCTGGCAGATTAGACAATAAGATGAATGCCCGACGGCTGTTACTGTTATGTGAAGCACCACAAAGCTATTGTTGCTAACCTATCCAGCAGAAAGACGGTGACATTGGCGTCCGTTTTCAGGTCTTTAAATTCACAGAGTTCCCTCCACCGTCGGAAAGCAACACCAATGTTGACCCGGGTCTTCACTCTTTCATGGTCATAGCCCTTCTTTTTCACTTTTCACTCCTCTGACCTTTTTCTTTTGGGCTGTTTTTCAGCCATTGCTACTGCACATATTGTATCTCTCTCTTATGTTACGACTCCCCCTCCCCCCTCTGTCTGATCTGCGCATGAGTATGATCGCCACCTGGATGTGGGGGGATGTACCCTGTTTTGGTCACTCGGCCCGAGCCACAGTATTTACCTGCTGAAATTCAGAACCAAGGCTGTGTATTGAAACTGGACTTTTTTTTTCAACATGCTGTCAGTGTCTGCGCCGGCTCGTGGGCCCAGCTGAGTAGCCTCCGGCCTGCACACACCTGGTAGAACCAGGGGCACCACAAAAAACTCGGAAAAAATTCCATCTTGTGGATGGAGAGGAGAAATACGGTGATTTTGACAAATAGTGCCTTAGATTAGAAGATTAGAAGATCGCTGACTACACCTTTAACCTCAAGTTAGAAATACTGATGGATAACTAACATTGAAACTCTGAACCACCAGTGAGTGAATGGGTGTGAATGGGTAGGTGTGACCTGCGGTGTAAAGCAGCTTTGAGTAGTCAAAGACTAGAAAATTGCTTTATAAGTTCAAGTCTATTTACATTACTTGTGTCTACCAGGTTATTTAGATTTGGGCTGAAAGTCACAGAACGTTGGAGGTGCGGAGGATCTAACACATGCACTGTGGTCGAGCTCTGGACCAGGATTCACAATCATATCTCAGAGATACCGGGGACAAACTAAAAAATCAGTGCTGAACTAAACAAACTAGGAAACCCTAAAGCCGTCAACCACATGGTAAAGCCTTTAGCTAACTGGGCCCAGACAAATAATGAGAAAGTGGAAAGATGTTGTGGCTCATTATTTCAGAACGGGTCTTGAACTGGGTGAGGTGGCAGCATTTGAGAAAATATCCTCCAGCCTGATGAATGAAGTAGAGACATATAATTTAGCATTAAAATGGAGAAAATTTCTGCAATTTCACTTGTTACACGGGACATGACTGTCTCTATCCACTTTTTTGTTAATTATTATTATCCTCCTACTTTTTGTCAATTTGTATTCTACTTGTGCATTTCACCGAGTCAGCCGTACTTGTTCTGATTTCTTTATTTAGGTCGCCGTCGTGATGCAGCTTCATCATTGAGCACACAGCAGTATAACATGGACACTGTTTGAATGTTAAGGATCGTGTTTCCTCATGCTGCAGTGGCACAGTGGAAACTAAACAAACCTTCATGCTGAAGTTTTTATTTCAGTCACACCAACACTGCCTTGGGCCCCCTGTTTGTTTTGTTGCACTTTTTGTGTATCTGTTGGGTCATTGCACCCACTGCTCTTTCTTTATGGTTGGAGGTGGTTTGATTTCTATTGTAAAAACAAAAAAATAAATAAATACGTATGTCATAGAATAAAAATAAGTGCAAGAGATTTTTTTATCAGTTAAAATAGCCTATACTTTGGATTCAGCTCTGTATAATATCAGTTTAATTTTGATTTTAAAGTCCAGCATGACTTAACTTTCTTGACACAGGTTTAAAAGTATTGAAATTCAGAGTCAGCACATTTAAACTTTTGACAGCACAAAAGTTGACAACAAAGTTTGAACTGAACACCTTAAAGATGCTATGAGGAGTTTCTAAGTACTTACAAAAAAGTCTCCCTTTTAGATATCTGCCTGATGGAAATACACACTTTAAGATGAGTTTTATAGCATCAAAATAGGTTATCTATAAATGCTATTCCTTAGCTTCACGGTCGGGTTGGACAGGGCTGGACTGGCCTGGATACTCAACTTCAGGAACAAGACAATTAAAACTAGAGCAAATTTATATTATTCAGACACGTCTTAGAGCACCGGGCTGTAAGTAGAGATATATAGCTGGCTACAAAACTACGATACTAAGTTTCCCAAAAATTGCTTGTTGTCACACATCAAAAACTACCACTACGTAACTAGAAAGGGATACATTACCTCGTGGCTTTGCATCCTGTAAGTTGTTGAAAAAAGAAGTTGTAAAGCAATGCAGAGTTCTGAGGAAGGTCTGAGCTGCATTCATCAGCATCACAACAAACACACACTTTGGCTTGGGTCACGTCTTTTGGTGCATTCCAGTTGTAGTCAGAAGTAGGAATTTCCGAGTTCTGAGTAGGAAACTGCAACTGGAACGTCTCCGAAGTCTGAATTTTCTACTGGGAACTCGGTGAAACCTCACCACCCCTGAGTTGACAATGGAAGATGGATGCCCCCAGTGTGAACAGTTATTTAGCTCCTGTAATAATCCATTTATTTGCACTTCTGACTGGGGTGTGTCGCTCTAGATCAGCTGTATACATAGTATTGTTAGACTTATATTTACAAAAAAGCTGCCATAGTGAAAATCACATTCTTCGTACAACAATGCAGGGCGTGCTAACAACAGCTAACAATAACCTGGTAGATCGGCATGTTTTTTTCCGACTTCAACTGGAACGCCGATAAGTCGGAGATGATGTCACTCCCAGTTCCGAGGTTACTGGAACGCAGCATTACGACAGTCGCCGCACGTGCTCATGGGTAGCAGAGTCTTTATTTCGCCGGTAATAGATTCTCCTCATTGCACCTTTAAGGACTACACCATGAACAGCAGCGTCCTCATGTCTGAATGGTTGTGGTGATCATTTTATAGAAGTATAATCAATGATATTGTTACTGAAAATAAGAATTTATGGTAGTGATGAACTCATGGGGCCCAGACCACAAGGTCATCCCTACCATATATGTCTCTGTTAAGTATAAATGTATTGAGGGCCTCTTAAGATGTGACAACCTGTCAGGAAATGTATATATTGTATATAGTTTTTATGTATTTAAAACATCTTTTTTTCTCACTCCGTATCTAAGTTACTGTATAATCATTGCTTAGAGACTACATGTTTTCTCAGACATAGACACACACACTACATGACCTTGCATAGCCCCACTCCTCGTCCATTGATTATCCTTGTTTATCCTTAATGTCTGCACCTTCAGGACCCACTCAAACCGGCATGAGAAGTGGAGCTTATGTGGAGGTCACTTCATCTCACACCTCCACACACCTTACACACACACATTCTTATAAATGAGAGAAGACATTGCATTAGTTCAGTTCAACATTTCATGTTGTAACATGTATGTTGTAACTCCTTGTGCAAGTAAAATTCACCTTGATTGCATCCAGCTGCCTCTCGTCATCTTTATTCTGAATTATGTCAGGTGTGGTATGAACTGGTTACTGAGCAATATTAGGACTGTAAGGGGAAAAATCCTGACACATCCCATTTTCAGAGGGATCTCATGGCTATGTGGTGATAAAAATAGATACTATAGATGTATCAACCATGGATAGAGAGATCATGCTAATGTGTACACTTACAGCTGCATCAGAGCTATATATGCAGCTCCAGACACTAATCGCCCATCACCTGCCAAGCACCCCCAGCTGTTGTCATTTGGTTTAACTTTTTTGGGGGGGGCATTGTTATTAACATGTAACTGAATCGCGAATGCTAATGCTAGTTGGCTAATAGCTTCCGACATCCAAATGTTGGCGGTAATTACCGGTAACATGTCACAATTTGACATAGGAGAAGAGAAGACTGATTTAGTCATTTCTGGTGAGTACACCATGCAGCAGTATGCAATTTGGGACAATGCTACTCTCTATGTATGCAATGTAATGTAATCCAAAACAGCCAGTCCCTGCTTATTCTCTGTGGGCCCCTCGTGACTCTGGGCTCTTTAAAGCGCTAACCCCCCCATGAACAGCCTTGACCATGGGCACCAACTTGAGGTCATTAGCCACTTTTGTGTCTGAAACAAATCAGTTGAGTTTTGTGTCTAATGTCTTTAAAAAACCGCCATCCTTGGACCCATCTTAGTGTAAATAGTTTGATGGTGTTTAACAGTAAAGTTTAGATTGCAGGTGCAGGAGGAGGTTGACTTTTTAAAAACAGTCCTCCTAAATGTACGGCCGAGCAGCTGCATTACATCGATGGTGATTGACTTCAGTTCATTATTTAAGATGTCTAAAGCAGGAGGCAGGCCCTCATCTTTATTCCTGAAGTTAAACTCAGAATATTCTGCATTAGGATGAGCTCTTAAATCATTCATTATGTTTTTCCCTCAGAGGAAGGCAGAGTTTAATTAGAAAATCTAATCATGTTTATGTTCAGAGTTTAAGATAATCAAAGAGAAGGATAATCTTTTAATCATCTGCAAACATTATTAACCTAATTAATTATAGTGTATCTGATTAAATATTAAGAATTGAACACACAGATTAAAGACAGGATTTTCTCACACTCTGCAGTACGCTGCATTTAATTCTACATCTCATCTTCAGTAAACCAACTTATTTTATAGACTGTTTTTTATCTCCTGGCTCACTGCAGTCTGCGCCTCTGTGCTCAAAGCAGCTCAGAACAGTTCTCTTCTTTAGTCTTCAGACAGAAACACGCTCACGGTTACTTCAAATGTTTCCTAAAATGGAACGAGCAGGTTCAAGGAGAGACGCACAGGAGGTGGGCTTCTTTTTTCTTTTGTCAACATCGTCAGGACACACTGCCAATTAAAGCCGCACCACAAAAACTCTAAATGATTCTCCTGAAGTGTCCACAACACTTTTTCAGAATATCCATAAAAACTGACTTTTTGTTCTGAAACAGGCTCCAGTTATGAAATAATTAAGTTTAATCAGCTCAGAAGGATAAAATCACATTAAGATTCTGCATTTATTTCATCGCTGTGAAAGTCTGTGAATAATTTTCAGTTTAATTCTCTGCTCTGCTGTTGTTGGACAAGAGACTGGGGCTGTTGTTAAACCAGCTACCAGACAACTGAAGAAACCGTAAAGGTGCTTACACATCGGACGCTACTTGTACTACCTCGGCAATCACTCACCATACAAAGTCAATGTACAGCCACTAAGGGGCGGGGCTAACCCTCCCACGATGCGACAGCCGCTTTTCACACTGCCACATAGCTTGTCACGCGATGTCAAAGTAAAAGAAAGTTGATCTTTTCAGACGATGTCGTGTGTGGCTGTGCGGCAACAGCTAATCAGCGGTGTGTGCGTGTGTGAAGGTGCCCGTGACAGACAGTTATTCATCTGGACTACAGAGTAACAATTTATGTCCGTGTGGGAAACATTAGTCAGTGAGAACATTAGTTCCGCCTTGACGGACCGCGGTAAACTCCCAGATGATGCTGCTGCATCATCAGCTGCAGTGTTTTGTGTTTGATAAGTGAACGAAAAGGATACAGCTGGAATAATGTCCGCTTATACATCCTATTATATGATATATGATATGATCGCAGTGAAACTCGAGCGGATGTGACGTCACCGAGCAACGGCCGACGGCAATGGTGACCAAAATGAGGTATTTATGGACCACGACGATACGTCAGTGGGCGACGGGACTTCGGTAGCTGGGTCGCTTGCGGTGTGAATGCAGCAAGTTTTTTATTAACTTGTATACATTTTAGCTTATAGTAAAATGTGTCATTGTTTTATATCATATCTGTTCTCTGACTGTCTTTTTGTGAGTACTTTGATAGTTATTCATATTATTTATTTACAATGATAATGCATTGTCTTGTGGCTACAACAACAAGGGCTCAGATCCAGTAGCTTAGAATTTTATTGAAAATAAAAATGTTTGCGTCAAACAAAAACGGGTTAACATCCTCTCATAGTGACATGAGCACAAACACCATAACCAGGAAACGAGGAAGTGGACAAACTGCCTACTGCAGTCGTGTTTCGCTTTATTGTTAGGAGCTGGAAGATAATCAGGGGGATACACACAGACAGAAGAGCCCCAAGAAGCAACTTCACGTCTAGAAACAAGCCTTAAAAAACCACAACCCGCGGCCGTGACTCACGAGATTTTCTGCCCTTAGATGCTTATAACGAACGGACTTGGCAACGCTGCTCGTGTCTGTGCAAGCAGCTAAGAAAGCAGCTTCCGTGTCAGATCTGTCCGGGGGAAATGTAACGTCGCGCTGCATTAAAAAAGGAACTAGGTTTCGTTACCAAATTTTCAATAGTAGCGCATTACTTTAATTTTTACCAGAAAAAGTAGTTTCGTTACTGTAACACGTACACACAACACTGGGTGGAACTAATGTCCTCACTGACTAAGGTTTCCCACATGGACATAAACTGTTCCTCTGTAGTCTGGATGAATAATTGTCTGTCTAGGGTACCGTCACACGTGCACACACCGCTGATTGATCAATAGCAACAAGCTATGTGGTAGTGTGAAAAGTGGCTGTTGCATCGCGGGAGGGTTAGCCCCGCCCCATCCCGGCTGTACATTGACTTTGCATGAAGAGTGATCGCAGAGGTAGAACAAGTCCGGTGTGTAAGCACCTTAAAAGTTAACCAGGGTAAAAGATGCTTAATATGGTTGATTAAACAGTGAGGAAAATTCAATAACACATGCAGCATGAAGATAATGAAGTACTCAAAGAAGGAGAAAATAAAAGTCCGAATAAATCCAGACTAAGAAGGTTGTGAGCTTCTGGTGTGAAAGGGCCTCAAAAGGGCCTGAGGTGCATTGTTCAGGATGAGGGGCCTCTCTCTGACCCTTTAGCTGGACCAGGACCAGAAGATTTTTGTGCCTTTTGTCTGCAGTGCCAACCAGAATGCATTTTTAATCCACAAACTGCTCCACTTCTCTGCAGCCTGCTGGGCCTAAAAAACAGAGCAGGGTGGTGTTCACAGGCTGAACTCTCAAAGTCTCTCTTGTGCTGCTTTTTTGTTACAACTTGATTATAAAGACCTCCTCTGGCTCGTGAGTTTGGAACAGTGTGGACAGAAAACGATGAACTCCAGAGTCGGTCTGCGTGAGCCTCTTCCCCTCGGTGCAGGGGCGGGGTTTGGAGTCTGATGGACATTTCTTATCTTGTTACACGACAGCCCCATCAAAGATTAACCATGAAAAAAAAAAATGAAGCACTAATGGAGGCACATGGTGTTCTCGTAGCCTGGGAAAGTTACAGCTGTCATCGCTAATGCTGCCAGTGGCTAACCTAACTGCGCACACACACACCCTGCAGCGTCTGTGTGCAGACAGATGGTGAGGCAGAAAGAGAGTGGGGATGCTGCAGAGAGCAGAGCGAGGTTAAAGGTTTAAATTCTGTCCAGTGGAGTTAGAAAACAGTCCAGCTGTGCTCCCTCAAAACTCCGAACACGTCGGCCCACAGAAAGTTCTCCTCACTCCGTCACCCTGAGCTCGGCCCAGAATAGAAAGCCTGAATCTTTTATAATCTCCGGTTTATCTAACTATGTAGGTTATTTCTCTGCTTCAATTACTGACAAAAAACCCTCGTCACATGTGCTTAAAAATTGATGATAACTGGCCTATTTCTCAAGAAAATATTGTTAAGAATTTGTGCCAACAAAGGAGCCGAGCCATGCTTTGTCTTTAGCCATTAAATCTCAGAGTGCTGTGATGACCGGCCATGAAGAGGAAGGCTGTGAATAAGAGAGAGTCTGTTCCTCTGCTCAGAGAAATCAACAGAATGCTTCAGTATAAGCTAAACATATGTCAGACAACAAGAGCCATGTGTTTTCTCACTTGTACATCCAGAATCTCCTCACGTGGTAGCAGCTCAGCTTGGCGTGTGTCCACTCGGTTTGGTAGCAGCACTTTGTTTTCCACCGCAGACGAATAAAAACTTCAGACACATGCAGATCACCTGCATTACCAGAGGCCTTAACGCAATTTAAATGGGGCACTTCAAGGTGTAGTCAGCGATCTTCTACAGTAATCTTCTAATCTAATGCAGTGAGTCAAAATGCATAATGCAGTGAGATTTTTGTCAAAATCACCGTATTTCTCCTCTCCATCCACAAGAGGTCCCCACTGACAGCATGTTGACACAAAAGTCTGGTTTCAATACACAGCCTTGGCTCTGAATTTCAGCAGGTAAATACTGTGGCTCAGGCCGAGTCACCAAAACAGAGTACACCCCCCCACATCCAGGGGGCGATCATACTCATGTGCAGATCAGACAGAGGGGGGAGGGGGAGTAGTAGGTTACGTAGCGTGTGCAGTTAGCGAAAGAGAGAGATACAATATGTGCAGTAGCAATGGCTGAAAAACAGCCCAAAAGAAAAAGGTCAGAGGGGTGAAAAGTGAAAAAGAAGGGCTATGACCATGGATATACATAGAACACTAGATATGTCAGCGCGCTGTAGCAGCCCACTAAGAGACGGGCCGATGTGGTGGCCATCTTGGATGGGGCCAAATTTCCATTCAAGGCAATACATCTAAATTGAAAATAAGTCGTGATTTGCTCATTTCTAACTTGATTTTCATAGATGTGTTGTTATAAATATAAAAGATAAACATATAGCCTATTGGAACTATGTTTACAAATAAAGTAATCATATCATCAACATTTCTGTCTTTCTTTCTCTCTGTCCCTTTATGTGTGTGTGTGTGTATATATATATATAAATATATATATATATATAAATATATATATATATATATATATATATATACACACACATATATATATTATATGTATATATATACACACACACACATATATATATATATGTGTGTGTGTGTATATATATATATATATACATATATATATACATATGTATATGCGTGTGTGTGTATATATATAAATATATATATATATATGTGTATATATATATATATATATATATATATATATATATATATATATATATATATACATATACATACTTATATGTATTGAAGGCAAAACCTTCAAAAACAGCAGCTTCTGATTGGATGATCGTTTGGCTCATCACACTCATACAGACCAATCCACATCAAGTAGCGGCTAAAAGTAACAGCTAACAGTTAGCCACTACTGCTAACGGCTGTTAACTGTTGTTTGTTAGCCGTTAGCCGTAGCTTACATTAAATTATACCACACAGATGTATCATTTAACTCTTATATGTGACATGAACCTCGTCAAAGACAATCCCTACGAAGTCAACTTATGAGGAGGGCAGATTCACCAAGTATAACTGAGTAACCATGATGACCACAGGCTAACCAACATTAGCTGACATTATTTCTACAACAGGAAGTGACTTCACTTCCTGTCAAGTCACGTCCTTTTGACGTCACGCCTGCTGCTCCCGCCCCTCTTCCCTGATTGGGCCGTTAAGCATTTAGCCGAGTGAAACCATTGGTCAATGGAGGCTGGCAAGACGGAGATGTATGATTTCAGAAACAGGCAGGTCTGTCTGCTCTGCAGATTTAGCTTAACATTTAGCTTGATGTAGCTATAAAAGAGTACTGTACAGTATGTGCTTGTTATGTCTGGAGTTGTCATCTGGTGGTTAAACAGGAAAACTAAATTAAACAATGCAATGTAACACTGTAAAAGTAGTTATCTGACTTTCTAAATTATTAATTTCCCCATTGAACAGGTCACTTTAGCCATAACCACGACTGCTGCCCCCCTAAGAAGTTTTTCAGGAGCTGCCAGTGCTCTGGTCTTTTCTGAAGTTACGCCTTTGTTTAAAACACTTGACTGAGCGCTGTGTTACAGCTGATTTCTCTTAGGTAAGACAGTAATTATACAGTGAAGAGAATGCATCCTAAATAATGCTAAATAATGCAGTAATTAGAATTTAACAGCAGAGGAAAGTCCAGAGAGCCTCTAGAGAGGGGCAGAGGAGCCACATGCAGGTCCGACCTCCTTCATAACAGATGCTGTTTGGTATCACACTGATTACTCAGCTGGTGGGTGTTTATATCTATATTAACTTTGTCTGCTTTTCAATCTAACAGGTGTGAACATAGCTGTGCAGAGAAGAGTCAGTGAGGGAGATAATCAGCCTCACCTGTTACCTGACGTTTCACTGTTTATGCAGAGAGGATCGAGCCTCATGAAAGAGATGAAAATCCAAACAATCAGGAGAGACTGAATCTGAGTAAACAGTCATTTATAAGACTGAATAAGTGCAGTTTCTTTTGTGATCAGCATCCCTCCGGTGCTCCATCGTGCTGTGTGGATGTACTTCAGGGTCCTGATGGTGAATGCCAGACAGGAGATCTGAGTCTAGACGCTGGTGGTGGTGAGGATGAGGAGTGGACTCCTGGTGATGAGGCCTACAGGATGAGGTGAGGGTCAGACCTCTGGGGAGCAGGATCTCGACCCTGATGAGACAGTTTGAGGCGTCACAGGTGGAGGAGGGTTGCTGAGATCACACCACGATGCTGACTGTGGAGGAGCGAGGCAGCAGGACGACTGGGCAGAATCTGTCTGTCTCAGAGCTACAGTGAGTGTACAGCCATCATCAGCTAAAGACTGAATCACCTGTGCAGGAAGAGAGGAGACTGAATGAAAACATGAGTCATCCTGTTTGAACTTTCACTGTAAGTTCATCTGGCAGGATAAAGCTTATAAGGAAAGCTGTTTGGGAATAAAACTCAAATTGATGATATCCAGTGTTGGGCATGTTACTTAAAAAAAAAGGAATTAGTTACAGTTACTAGTTACTTTCCCATAAAAGTAACTGAGTTACTAACTGAGTTAGTAACTTACTAATTACTCCTCCTAATACAACAATATGATGAGGATTCCTTGAATTTCCATCCCGCTGACACGACGTCAGCCCTGCTGGAGCTCAGTTCGCGTCACGTAAGCCCCAACTGAGCCCCGTCGCTTACGCCGTCTTGAACGGGACACAGTCGGGGCACAAACAGATACATCCTTGTCAGTCGTCCTCACAAAGCTTTCAGGATTGAGCCAAGATCGGCCCGATAGAGCTCCATACATGCCACGCTAATACCGTTCATCTTATGACTGCATTAGGCTTCCGTCCCGCTAAACTGAGAGTGGCGATTCTCCACGACAGTTTTGAACAGTTCAGAACTGTCGGGACTCTTCCACGTTCCCCGCCATTCATCCACAACTAAACAAGGCTGATCCAGACTAAGGATGGGATGAAATATCATTTGACAATATATCGCGATACAGTAAGTGACGAAATGCCTCAAGTTTAAAAAAAATTCAATCGCAAAATAAAGACGTCACGTCCGGTAATAGCGCATGTGACCAGAAGAGACGACAACAAACATTAGCACCAACTACCTTTCCTCCAAAAAGCCGAATGATGGAGTCGAATGAGGTCGAAATTGAGGACGCTCCACCTGGATACAAGTCATCTATCTGGCAGTATTTTGGCTTACTCATTAAAAAAGACAAAGACGGCGAAAACGAGCCTACCGCTCGTTAGCATACACTCTCTCTAACCTCTCTAGGGTTAGAGAGAGTGTTATTGTTTGTGTTTGGCTTTTAGGCCTTGTGTTTTCCTGTGTGCAACTCAAACTAAACAAATAAGTAATAAGTAATTACACAGTAATACTTATTCTTTTTTACTTTTTTGATATTGTATCGTGACGTATCGTGACCCGGGCGTATCAAGGTGCAGTGTATCGTGAGTTTAAGTGTATCGTCCCATCCCTAACAGACCAAGTAGCGCATTCACCACAACCAACGCACGTTTCATTAGGATTATGAAAACTGTGCACAATCACCATGAGAAACGGGAATGTGTGAACATCTGCTGTGGCTGCTTTTAAACTCTGCAGAGAACTCTCAAGCAATGAAGACATAAACAACGAATGAATACATTTAAAAAAGAATTCACTGTAAAAGTTTATTTTGACAAAATTAAACAACAGGATAATACATCATGTACAGACGGTAGACTGCCCACAGTGTGTTTGACACCTTCAGAAATACAATACAAAACAGTGAAGCTGGACTGTAGTTTGATTTTTTACCCCCTCCTCATCATAGTGAACTAAAAATATTTGGTACAAAAAGAAGAATCATGGTGTTAAGGAGAATTTCAGACCGAAGCCTCCAGAGCAGCCAAACGTCACAAACACAGCTGGAACAAACTGAAGCTGAAAACACTCTGATATCCAAAAGTCTTTCCTCTTAAATCACCTTTGAGGATCTTTACGAATCCGTCCTGTTATGATCATGAGCTCGCTCTTAACAGAAAAGGCTGCAGACCTCCTCTGATGGTTCACTACAATCCAGGAGCAGAAGAGCTCAGCTCCCTGATGAGACGCACAGGTGGGCTGAATCAAAGAAATAAAGCCGTCATTTAACCGAGCGGATGTTTCGTCATGGTCTCAGATGAAGAGTAACTGTGCCAGGACTCCTTTGGGTAAAAATCAGTGTGAATAAAGAGAAGAAATCAGAGATGATGCAACGCCAACAAAAAGAAGTCATCACCTCACATCAGAGAAATGCGTTAAAATAGGGCTGTCACTCTCTCAGGTCATGTTAAACCTCTGGTACAGTTTTAATTCATCTGAGCAGCTCTGGCTCATGCTGTCGTTTAAGAGCATCAGGTGCTCATGGACTCACATCTCCGCAATAAAACAATGACTGATATGTTATTAATGTGTGAGATGACCAAAACAAGCTCCAGGAACTTTAGTGGGAGTAAGACTTTTATGATCCTGATCAAAAACATGCAAAATCAAGTTGTTTTTTTTACAAATCCCTTGGTGCTGTGTGGACATACAAAAGCTTTTAAGTTCGTCTAAGGCCCCATCCACATGAAGACAAACCGAGGTCTAAACGCATACGTTTTTTGCCGAATCTGCTTATCATCCCGGCGTTTTGGGGGTCTGTAAACTGTCATTTTTTAAACCAGGTTCCAGAGTGGAAAGATTTTGAAATGCCGTTTACACAGCTCCATGATTACTGGCTCTCTGCAAGTTTTCAGATACGCTTACGTCATAGTTTCATATCTTCATTGACACGCATGCGCCACACACGGCAACGACAACAACAATGGCGCCGTACGGTGTAGCATATGTGCTGATGAAGCTAGTGACCCTACTATCCCTGTTGCAGCAAAATCTCCTTCTTCTCAATCACCACCGAGTTGAACACACAATTATCGAGGACACATTACGGCACTTTACGATCACTTTATCACAATCTCTGTTTACAACTTTTGCCGCAAGTGCGCATGCCCACTGTTTTTTCGTCTGTTTCCGCTTGTTTCCGTCATATTGTTACAGCGCCCCTAGAGGTCTGGCATGTGTTTTACAGCATTTTGATGCGTATTGAGTGCATTCATATAGACGCACACATTTTCTGAGACGCCTTCGTCTTTATGACGATTGTTTTGGAAACTGTTAAGCATTTTGTCTTCATGTGAATGGAGCCTGAGTTGGGCTGTCCACATCTTCATCACTTTGGCACTTTTTTGATACTTCATGATCAATTATACCAGCTCTCTTTCAGATGATCTCAAAAAATAATCCTTTTAATGTCCCATTTTTGAGCAACTTAGACGAAGCAGTGTTTTATTTTGAAAGGACTTCTCCTTCTATATCTGGTTCTGTATCCTGACTGCACAGATGTTACACTCAGGCTCTCTGTCTCCATCACTGGGGTGATGACAAAAAAGGCCTGAAATAAATCCACTGTTGTGCTCGTGCACTTTTCCACCTGTGCCGTAGACAGATCTGACTTTGCAAAATGAAACTAGGGAACACCTGAGGCACGCAAGAGGTAAGAACTGATATCATCAGATCACCTCAGACTGATGAACCTTTTAGTCATTGTGCTAAGAGATGTAGTGGTTTCATTAGTTAATGTGTCAGCTGGTGTCTTTTTGCTGACTGTGTCCCTAAATGTCGTTGTCAAGTATAAAATAATCCTTGGGCAGTTTTGGGGTTAAAAATTTAGGAGTGAGATATTTGGTTTTTAGAAGGAAAATACTATTGATTTCTGTATTTACCTATCAGAATACATTGTTATAATTTTAATTGCAAACTGGTCCTTTAAATGAATTAATCGATCTTGCAAAAAAAACCATGTCCTGCATGGTCTAAAATATTTTGGTTGGCAAATCTTTTAAAAATCTATTGTTAAAGGTGCTATGAGGAGAATCTATTTCTGGCGACATAAAGTCTCTGCAACCCATGAGCACGCAGGGCGACTGTCGTAAAAACGTGACCCAAGCCAAAGTGTGTGTTTGTTGTGATGCTAATGAATGCAGCTCGGACCTTCCTCAGAACTCTGCATTGCTTTACAACTTCTTTTTTCAACAACTTACAGGATGCAGAGCCACGAGGTAATGTATCTCTTTCTAGTTACGTAGCGGTAGCTTTTGATGTGTGACAACAAGCAGTTTTTGTAGTTTCATAGTTTTGTAGCCGGCTATATATGGCTACTTACAGCTCGGTGCTCTAAGACGTGTCTGAATAATATAAATTTGCTCTAGTTTTAATTGTCTTGTTCCTGAAGTTGAGTATCCAGGCCAGTCCAGCCCTGTCCGACCCAACCGTGAAGCTAAAGAATAGCATTTATAGATAACCTATTTTGATGCTATAAAACTCATCTTAAAGTGTGTATTTCCATCAGGCATATATCTAAAAGGGAGACTTTTTTGTGATTACTTAGAAACTCCTCACAGCATCTTTAAGCTATATGGAACTACAACATGGCAGCTCAACTTCCAATGTGCAATGTCATGCTGTGACCTCTTGTCTAAGTATGTCCTCTTATGTCATGATTAAGTTGGTGCCTATGGCTGTTTTATGTTTTATCATTTAGTAAAGAGGATCAAACTTTGCGTTGGTGGCCATTTTTGTAGTCCTTTTAGCAGTTTATAAGCAATTTCTATTTTAAAAACAGACTTTAAAAAGCTTAAAATTCAAAATCTTGGCAATAACAGATTAGCTTATGTTTTCAAAATGAAACATTCAATTCTCATATGCGTGCGTTAATTATTTAATTATAGATGTTACTTCAGGTTTTCATCTGAATAGTTGTTCTCCAGCAGGTCTGTGATTTCACTTTTCAGAGTTTATTTGCTGTGAAGATGTGAGCAGATTTAACCAAATGGTCCAGAAAAATGCAGTTTAAATTGCTGGATGAACGGAATATTGATGTGTCATTACTTATTAGTTATTAGTAAGCTGACAGGGAGTGACAACAGCAGCCATTTTACTGAACGTCATCAGACTGTTTGCACTCTTTTGAGTTCTAGTTTGATGCTCCTTTGTGCTCATGTCTTAGCTAAAGTCATTGTTTACTTAAAAACAGGAATAAAATTATCCATGATATCCATTATTACCTCTGCCAAGGAGGTAATTTTTTCAGGAGAGTTTGTTTGTCTGTGAACAAAATAACTCAAAAAGTTATGGATGGATTTTGATGAAATTTTTAGGAAATGTTCAGCACGGGAAAAGGAAGAACTGATTCAATTTCGGTGTTGATGCGGATCAGCGTCTAGCCACCATGACGAAAAATGTGATTTCTGTGAATATCTACTGAACTAAAATAGATATCATCATGAATCCAATAGCTTATGGTATGTTTCCATGGTCAAGGAATCTAAATATTTAGATGAAATAAAGGTAGGACTAATATTTATGGTCAAAATGACAATATGGGAGAGGACTGTGGCGCTGGCGGAGGTCTGCGCTCTCCGAGTGCTTTTCTAGTTAGTAATGGCAATAATACCCGGGAAGCTTTAATGATGGACTAAAACTACAATCTTCATGTATGCAAACACTGTAAACTTAACCCCAAAGTGACAGCCCTACTTTGTGAGCTTCCTCACATTAAATGAATCACAGCCTTACTGACATTTTACAATCATCTGTATGATATCTGAATGGATGTGATGAAAAAAGACTTGAAATGAAAGATTTGTAAAACTTCATGTGCATCCAGTAAAATCAGTTCGACCACGTTTCTGACACGATATACACTTAATCAAGAGCTAAAAGTCTAGAAATGAAGCCATGAATATACATATCTTCTTTTTGTGTACAGCACAAAATAAATCCCCAAAAACCTGCATAAACAGAAAGACTTCAGTGCATTTTGAATGTGAGTTGTCATCTTTTTACTCTGTGTCCCGAAGAAGGCGATTTTTAAACCGAACAGCTCCTCTGGAATGGTCCTTTGTACAAGACGGCAAGAAAGACAGAAGCAATCATGTGAGAGTCATTAGCCCCCTCAGGCGTCCACAGTTCAGCGCAAAAGGGCGGCAGAAGGGCACTTAGTCAAAAACAAAAAAAGAGTCTCCACCATACGGTGCACTTCATGACTGCAGGAGCAAGTGTGAGCGGCCCATCGATGAGAAAACACACCAGGCCGCAAAGAAAACACTGCAGGTCTCTGGTTTTGGTCACCAAGGAGGTTTAAAGCAAAGCCTGTAGGTAGCAAAACTCCAACTCCTCTTACAAAAAGAACAAAACAACAAGATTCAAAACTGCGTTTAGGCCTGCACGAGTCTTTGGAAGGAACAGATATTTGGCCTCCATCTTTGTGCTGGTTGATTTTCACGTCCACACACGTCAGCTCTGATTGGGCTCAGACCTTTGATTATTTTGATGGATTTGGGAAATTTCTTTGGGAAGGAGGTCTTCACGTGTCTTAGACTCAAAAGAAGCAGCAGCACTTGACTAAAGACAGCTGATAAGATATGATATTCATTATTGTTCCAACCTCATTTCTTTTGAACTCCTTAACATGAGCACTAAGTCCCAGCCCTCTAACCTGCTCATGAATATTTACGCTCTAAAGGCTCATTTATGCTCATCAGACGCATGAAAATGTACGTGTCTGCTTCAAACGATGGTTCCGTCCCTACCCACATACTCCCATGTATCCTTTACATGGGCAATGGATATTAACCATTACATCCACCAGGGGGCAGGCCGGAGTCAAAAGTCTGACAACAACAAACAAGCTAACATTTAGCTCCCTCCTGATCTCCTCCCAGCTGATTTGGAGTTTAATTTTGTCGCGATGTCCTGGACAAGTAACTTCATATATATGTTTGTAATTCCGCACCAGCTCACACAGCCCTGCCATTTCCTTCTTCATTTCTTTCTAGAGATGCGTATCAGGTAGTGACAGCTGCAACACTGCCCCTACAGTTTCCGATGGTACTGCTCCGTTTAGCTCGTAACCGTAAACCTTAATGATACATGCAGAAATACGGAAAGTTCTGCCCATATCCGTACGTAACATTGAGCATAAACGAGTATTTTAACCTTGCATTGTATCCATCTCCCAAAGGTTCAACCTGGAACGTTTCAGTTTGGTCTAAAGATGATTGGTAACTCTGAGGAGACCGAAGGGGCCATGCCATCAGCAAGAAGGAGACTTAAAGATTCTCCTGCGTTCCAGTAACCTCGGAAATGGGAGTGACATCATCTCCGACTTATCAGCGTTCCAGTTGAAGTCAGAAAAAAACATGTCAATCTACCAGGCTATTGTTAGCTGTTGTTAGCACACCCTGCGTTGTTGTTCACAAATAGCACATGAAGAATGTGATTATCACTATGGCAGCATTTTTGTAAATGTAAGTCTAACAATACTATGTATACAGCTGATCTAGAGTGACGCACCCCAGTCAGAAGTGCAAATAAATTGATTATTACAGGAGCTAAATAACTGTTCACACTGGGGGCATCCATCTTCAATTGTCAACTCGGGGGTGGCGAGGTTTCACCGAGTTCCCAGTAGGAAATTCCGACTTCAGGGGACGTTCCAGTTGCAGTTTCCTACTTGGAACTCGGAAATTCCTACTTCTGACTACAACTGGAACGCACCAAAAGACATGACCCAAGCCAAAGCGTGTGTTTGTTGTGATGCTAATGAATGCAGCTCAGACCTTCCTCAGAACTCTGCATTGCTTTACAACTTCTTTTTTCAACAATTTATAGGATGCAAAGCCACGAGGTAATGTATCTCTTTCTAGTTACATAGCGGTAGCTTTTGACGTGTGACAACGTATACGAATGTCAATGTTCTGCCCTACCTCAGCACCTTTAATGAGCTGTGAAACACATCCTGTATGGCACATGCTGTGTGGTTTGACTGTGGATCAGCTCTCACAGTGATGTTAAATAGGTGTTTAGTCAGGCTGATTTAGCAGTCCTACCCACGGTGGTATATTTGTGTTTTGATTAAAATCCGAGCTGTTACTGTTTTCACAAGCTGTAATGATCTGAATGAACCCAAGGCTTGATCCAAACACAGAAACTGGACCTGATTAAAGTTTGTGAAGATGTTTTGTCTTTCCCTACAGAGCTCTTTAGTTCTGCACTGAAGACTTAACAAGTCTCATCCCCCTTTTGGATCAAGCTTTGGATTGGATGACCCAGAGATGATATGACTGAGTGTCGTCAACGGTGAGACCAGCTGGGAAAGAGACTCAGGACTTGGGACCAGTGTGCAATATGAGGCCAAATCCAAACAGGTACTAGGGCAAGTCCATGAAGACACGTGAAGACCTCTTTCCGGTTTGTATTCCTGATGTTTTAGCAGAAAGAGCAGACCACGTAACACTGTTAAACCAAATGTATTTCCCCAGATCATCTCCAGCTTCATCAGGTGGAGTCTGATCGTCTTAAAGCTCGTCAGCACCTCTCTGTTCGTGTGTTTGTTGTGGCTGTTGTGCTCGGCCCAGCAGCGATCCTGTCTCTGGCGTGGAGGTGTGTGTGTGTTAGGAGAAGTCACTGTCCTCGGCTCCATACAGATCGGCTAGTTTCCTGAACCTGGGCCCCCAGTCGCTCAGGTAGTGGTAGTCCTGCTCGCCCTCAGACGATGCTGATCCCAGCGAGCTCAGCGACTCCGCCACCGATCCCGCCCCTTCGTAGGCGTAAGTCGCCAGCGAGTCGTAAGGCGGTGCTGTCGGGTTACAGTCGTTCTCCAGCACCCTCTGGTTGATGAACTCACGTACGTCCCCGTTATCCCGTGATGCCATGGTGACTGGCGGCATGAGGAGCGTGGAGGCAGGGGCTGGGCGTCGGTGAGGTGGGTACAGCAGGGTGTCGGATGGGATGATGTCACGCCGCTGTTTGGCCGACTCCTCCAAGGCGGCGGCGGTGTCCGGGTGACGCAGCGCTCCGATGTCAAAGGCCTGGGTGTCCTCCTCTCCGCCGCCCTCGTCGTTGTAGCTCACCACGTTGTCACGGACGTCCTCCTTGGAGATGATGAGCGGTTCCTGCTTCCTCTGCCGCTTCAGAGCCGTGAACAGAACGACGATCACTGCAAGAGACAACGAGCCAAGAGAAGCAGGGTTAGATCCTTCATACTAGACCACAACATGAAACCTTCTGAATCTTAGCTCTTCTGTATAGTATCAAACAAACACAAAGCTACTTTTGGGCTGTGTTAGGCAGCACTGGAGTGATTACTGGACGGATGTGTGACCATGTTCATAGATGTTAACAAGGACAGGGAGCTGGCACTGCTAACGTTAGCCACTCTCTGCTTGGCACTTATTGTAAATGCTACTTTAGCTGGATAAGGCTACGTTTACACGGACCCTGATGACTTAAAAACGCAACGATTTGTTCTTTGTGTTTTCAAAGTCGATCTGTGTTCAGATGGAGATGCTGAAATGACTGAAGCTGCTGTAGTGTGCACACCAGTCCAGTAGATGGCAGTGTAGTTTTGCAGAGAAACAGAGCTGCTGCAACACACGTACAAAGGAGAAAAACTTTTCACAAACAACAATAGCAGTGGATGCACAAAGACGCAGGAGTTTCTGGTGTGAAGGTCCAAAAGACGTGACCCAAGCCAAAGTGTGTGTTTGTTGTGATGCTAATGAATGCAGCTCGGACCTTCCTCAGAACTCTGCATTGCTTTACAACTTCTTTTTTCAACAACTTACAGGATGCAAAGCCATGAGGTAATGTATCTCTTTCTAGTTACGTAGCGGTAGTTTTTGATGTGTGACAACAAGCCATTTTTGAAAAACTTAGTGTGGTAGTTTTGTAGCCGGCTATATATGTCTACTTACAGCCCGGTGCTCTAAGACGTGTCTGAATAATATAAATTTGCTCTAGTTTTAATTGTCTTGTTCCTGAAGTTGAGTATCCAGGCCAGTCCAGCCCTGTACGACCCGACTGTGAAGCTAAGGAATAGCATTTATAGCTAACCTATTTTGATGCTGTAAAACTCATCTTAAAGTGTGTATTTCCATCAGGCATATATCTAAAAGTGAGACTTTTTTGTTATTACTTAGAAACTCCTCACAGTCCCTTTAAATTCAAAAAGGCAGAAAACCATTTGATAATGCAAAACTGAAGCAGTGAGGCGTGAAGATTCAAATCAAATCTCTGTCTGATTCTCTTTAAACAAAGTGTGGCCGAGCGACGTGGTTTGAGGACAGCAGCCTTTGCTTTCAGAGTGGACTCATCCAGAAGAAATCAAGCAGAACATTTGATTGGCTAAGCTCAAGCGGGCCAGTTTGTATTTAAATCAAGTACGAGCGCAGCGGCAACAAGAAAGAGCAGAGGTGGAGCTGGGGTCATTGGACTGAGAGGAGCGATAATGTGAGCACAGTTAGGCTGAAAAGTCTGCAGAGGAGGAGAGAGCATCAGATCTACAGTCAGAGGAGGGAGAGGAAGAGCAGAGCATGATGGGATGGTGAAGATGATAGATTCATAAGCAGATCAGGTCGCCTGCAACACTACAGCTGAGGGCTCTGTGATGGTTTTAATGTTTTACAGTCAGGAGCAGGCCTCGTCTTTTTCTGTTTAAAGACGCGTCTAAATGTATTTATATAAGTTTGATGTGATTCACACACGCCGTGTTGAAGTGTAATCACACATTCACAGTGTTGTTTCCGCTGGGTCCATACATTCAGTCTTGTTTTTTTTTTTTAGTCAAACAGATCTGTGGGTTTGAGAGCAGGCAGGTTTGAGAATAACTGAGTCTTTGGTTCACACTCCTCTGTGCTCATGAACAACGGAGCTTTAAATACCACTCAGAGGGGGACGGTGCAGCTCACACATGAACAAAAAAACGTCCTCGCAAATGACTCAGATCGCAACACTGAACGCACAAGAACATAGAAAATGACAAGAGTAGAAGAAACTAAAACAGTAAACAGATAAAAATGGTGAAAAGTGAAGAAGTGCTTAGAACAGGAAGTAGAATGCACCTGGATTACTGCAGTGAATTATTCTGAAATTATTGCAGAATTATTCCCTGTGGTGACAAAGTGCCATGCTAAAACAAATCAGCGGTGATACTGATGGTCGTCGATATGGTCTTCCTGCAGTATTCACACGTAACTTCTTTCTGCTTGATGTCGTCTGCATAGAATCCAAAATGTGCACAAAAAATGGAGACGGCATTTTTCTTGGCTACAAGCTCCTCTGATAGATTGGCACGTGTCTCCTCCATGTTGGTGCCGTGTCCTTCGCTCTTGGCGGAAATAAACACGGTCACCAGACTTACACAGGAAAAATCAGCCACGTTAGGTTCATTCTAGAATTTGAACGCTAGATGTCGCTAAAATGCCAAATTCTACACACTGCACCTTTAAGGGGATTGTTTTATTTAAAGGTGCAGTGTGTAGATTTTGGCATTTTAGCGACATCTGGCGCTCAAATTCTAGAATGAACCTAACCGTAGCCAAGACGTCACGTCACTGAGCAACAGAATCCTGTGAAGACCATAAAGGATCCTGAACATCATTTACTAAAGTGACAAGATTTGTAACCATTGTTTTTATAGATTATAGTCAGTTGTTAGCTGCTGATTGTAGGTTTTGTAAACTTGCAGTAACACAAACATTTGCACACTAATGCTAATCAGATCAAGCCTGATGCAGATTCAGTGAAATAAGGTGAAGAAGAGGGAGAGAGAGTACAATATGGGGGAAAGCTGGGCCGGACGAATGAGAGTTTAGTAATATGATTAATGGAGTATTTATTTTCCACTGCTTATGGGCATTATTTATAATACCAACACAATACCAGCAGATTGATTTGTGTTTCGTTCTTTTTGTCCCTAAAATCCACCCGTAGACAACACGGTGGATCGTTTTGTCGGCCTACATGAACACAGCCTGCGGTAATGTAATTTTTTAAAGCTTTTTCTAACTAAGAATAAAAGAAACGTTTAATGGGGATGATTGTACTACTATTTTGACGGACTTTACATACAAACAGAAACATTATAACCTATATTCACCCTTTATATTTGGGCTAAATGCTGCCAAATTCTACACAGTGCACCTTTAAGACTGTAAAAGTGAGAACTACCAGGAAAAGCTTTTGTGTGTGCGGTGTAAAACTTTGTAATGGTCTAAATGATGAATTAAAACAATGTCCAAACATCGAGCAGATTAATAAAAAGTATAAAACCATGATTTGGAAAAGGTATGAGACTGTATCAAGATCACTGCAGGTGGATTTAGCTTCTGTTGTTCCTTTGTTTATTTACTTATTTATTTTTGATTATGATATGTGTTAAATTAATATTTTGTTTGTGTGTAATCATTTTGTCAGTACTATCTTTGTTTCTTGGAAGTGGGTAAATTACAGACTAGCTGTGTAAGGTGGAGACCAGCTAATGTTGACTTCCTCCTTTTTGAACATGTAAATGACACAGTTTGCTGTTTTGCACTTTGGTTGCTCTTTTTACTTTGTTATGTTTAACCCTTTCATGCATGAATTTATTAAATCACATGGGTATGATTTTTAAAACATTTGTTTTTCCTTTTAAAAAAGCTAAAAATGATGTGCAGTTTTTTAAATATATTTTGAGTGAGTTAATAAGTAATTATCAATGGAACTAAATAAAGATCTGCAAACACGTATTTGTTACAAACATTTCCTAAAAGTATACAGAATTAAATGCAAAATATAAAGTATATTTAATATTGCAGTTTAATTAAAGAGGACATATGCTTGTTTCTCCTTTTCACTATGCCAGACTAGGATGCCTGTAAAGCATTTCTGCCCTCAGTACAAGTCATTTAGTTCCTTCATTGCCCCACAATA
This sequence comes from Scarus forsteni, assembly GCA_036419115.1. Lineage (NCBI taxonomy): Eukaryota > Metazoa > Chordata > Actinopteri > Labriformes > Labridae > Scarus > Scarus forsteni. Next base: position 1,607,179 of record JAZDUH010000149.1, on the reverse strand, counting down.
GCGTTCTCAAAATCCTCATTTTAGGCCATTAACAAGCTCTCGTTGAAACACTCGGTCTCAAGGATGACCTAAAGTTACCTCACAACGTCACAGCCCTTTGTGCTCTGATTGGTCAGTTCTATTGGGGGTAGAGCCAGCCTGTCCTTCTTCTTCTACTGTATTTTCCGGCAGGCTCAAAGCAGCGACCGCGTATTGAGTCCCCCTACAGGCTGGTAATGTGGGTGAGTGAGCGAGGGAGCTTTATACCCCTGCTGGTGGAGGTGTTCCTCGGTGACGGTTTTGTGGCTAATGGACATCACAGAGGAGGAAGTGTTTTATCAGATTACTCCAATAAAAAGAAAGGTACCTTGTGATGTCACAACGTTTGAAATCTCGCGGACATCTCGCAATGACCTATTTTCAGAGGCATCAAATCTCGTTCTAGGATATCATAAAAAATACAATATCTCATTTTTTGAAAATTAAGGGGGTGTAAGGTCTTGTTTTCAAAATTATTATATTATATGTAAGTATTAAATCATGCATCAGCGTGATATGTGTCCTTTAAACTATTAACATGTGACTTACAGTATTTTTTAATATAAAATACAAAATTAGGTAAAATCTGAATACAGGCATAAAACACAGAATATACGTTTTACTGCATTAAGCCCTCTGGAGTAGATTAATTTTTGGTCACAGATGAAAATTAAAAAAGGAAAATATTTTTACAATCTGCATAAAAGTGTTCCTTACGTCTCATTGAATTTGAGTAAATGTTTTTTCCTGACTAATTCTTTAGAATAGAAGGATTTAACACTTAATCCTGAAGGGTGTGGTGCATATCCCTCATTGGTGGACTTTTGGATTAATGATGTAATATCTCAAAATGAACAAACTGACACAAAGATCATATTTTTATGAAACTTGAGGATGTAGTTTTGGTGTTTTCCACCTGATAGTTGGGCCTAAATTAGCCTAAATGGTCCAAAATATAAAATAGATATCCATCTACGGTAGGTGACACTGTGCATGAAAGGGTTAAAACATATTTTTGTTCTGTTCAAATAAATGAGTAAATAAATAATAAAAAAGCTCCTCTGAGTCTGAAGAGGATGGATCGAAGTTTGACCTTAAAATTCATTGGTACACTTCTTCACAATCAGCTTCAGCAAGTTTTATTACAGTGAACTTACCTGAAATCAGGTAAATCTGTAAGACTGAGGGACCTGTTCCCGAGAGCCACTGGTGTCTGAGTTTTGCTGTTTAGGTTTTCAAAGTGGGGCTCAGTGATTATGTTGGACGTGAAACCTCAGCAGGGCAAACTTAGCAAAAGCCCTTCCATGTAAATGTGCCTGAAGCAGCCCGTGAGTCGTGTCTCTCACAGGTTTAAAATAGATATTAAACAGTCTCTGTTGTCACATTTTAGGGCTGAAATACATGCATATAAAATATATATCTGGACTACTACACAGTGCACGGTGTTTGACAGGGACGGTCATTTCTGTGGCACAACGCGCCTGCTACCTCCGCTGCTGGGCGGCTTGTAAAATCATGAAGGAAGAGAAAAGAGAGGGACAGAAAGGAGAGAGTCCACAGAAGAAACGTCAGAGAGTGTCCCAAGTGTGTGGTCACTACAAGAAGGGACGAAAAGAAAACACAGTGCAGTGTGTCTGATGTCAAACGGAGTTAGCATAGCATGATAGCACGTCGTCACTGCTGCAGCACGTCAACAGTAAACATCCGGTCTGTGCGTCAGAGCGACACAACAGGATGACACTCATGATACATCAACAGAAGCAGCTAATGTGATCAATAACTGAGATATGGGCTAGTAAATAACCTACTTTGATTATGGCTCCGTGTAAAGGCTGGTTCAGAACGTAAATCAATGCAGAGGCTACTTGCCCAGAATCATGTGTATTTTGTTCACATACTTTTCACATCCAATAACTTTACATTTAATTTGATTGCAGAGAGTAGAAGAGGAAACACTGACAGTGAGTAGAGGAAGCAGGTGTAGGGAATGCTTTCATATGTTATAGAAATGTACATTAGCTAGTTAAATGATCTTAGTATCTAAGTATGAGATTATTTGGTCCTAGAAATAAAGTAAGCAAAATAAGATCATCAATATGGTACAGGAGTAAAGGCAATAATTTAGCAAAAAGAGACAAGCAAGAATACAAATAAAATAAAAATAACCAAAAATACTGAAAAAAACAAGATATGGCCCAGAGTAAAAATAAAAGTATAGATTTTGATTTTGAGATCCCATTTATGCTCAGAATGTTCAAAATAAGAAAAATAAGTTAATTTAAGTGACCTGGCTTTTCTGTTTTGTTTGTTACTAATAAAAATAATGTGTAGTGATTCGATGTAAAAAAAAAAATAGCAGTGAGCGCAATGTAACCGTTATCCGATTACTCGATTAATCACCAAAATATTTGATAAGAGTAATCGATTACAAAAAGAATGTTGCAGGGTTGCTTTTCATTTAGATTCTTTAACTGCTTGTGAGTGTTTTCAGTCCGCTCCACATGCTGAAGGTGCGTATTTTGCCTTCAACAACTTACAGGATGCAAAGCCACGAGGTAATGTATCTCTTTCTAGTTACGTAGTGGTAGTTTTTGATGTGTGACAACAAGCAATTTTTGGGGAACTTAGTATCGTAGTTTTGTAGCCGGCTATATATCTCTACTTACAGCCCTGTGCTCTAAGACGTGTCTGAATAATATAAATTTGCTCTAGTTTTAATTGTCTTGTTCCTGAAGTTGAGTATCCAGGCCAGTCCAGCCCTGTCCATGCAGCTAAGGAATAGCATTTATAGATAACCTATTTTGATGCTATAAAACTCATCTTAAAGTGTGTATTTCCATCAGGCATATATCTAAAAGGGAGACTTCTTTTACTTAGAAACTCCTCACAGTCCCTTTAACATCATTTATTAATAATATACAGTAATAATCATGTACAAATGTGTAAAAGTGGTTTGTTCATGATTGGTAATCTATCTACAAATGTCGACTAATAGTTTATAAATGCCTTACATATGATTGTTATTCTAAAGTGTTACCAAATCTTTTTATTTTAAACATATTTAAATTCTTAGGACCCCTTGCAATTACAACACAGAAGGACTAAAGGACTGCTTTCTAACAGGCTCAGCGCTGTTGATGTTCAGCATCCCATCAGAGCAGAAATAATTTATTGAAACAGTTTTAAAACCTAATGAGGCCAACATCATCAGCTCAAACTTTAAGCCTCTGAGTCTTTTTTTAATTCATTTTCTGTGTTAAACTGTTTCTATCACAACATTTCCTTCGCTGTAACGGGGCCGTGACATTTACGAGACTGGTCACCTCTGTTTATTGGAACAGTGTAAAATTTAATCTAGTGTTTTTCCAGCCAATAATTCTCAGCTGAGGAAAAACAATGAATAAAAACAACCACGTATGTGCTGCAGACTTTCCCTCGGCACGCCGGCGTCTCGGGTGTGTGTCCACTAAGTCTGCAATGACTGCACTTTCACAGCCATAAATATGTATTCATTTTCCCCGCAGCCCACTGGACTGTGACCGCTGCCTGAATAAGAGGATAAGTGGGGATGTGGCGACAGATGAGATGCATTCATCCTGCATTTCCATACAGGCTCTGATTGTGACAAACAGCAGCAGTGTCTGAACCAAAGCTGTTGGTCTTTACAGAAAATGAGAAAACATCTTCATACATGCTACACGCCGCTCACGCTGTCATCACCGTCCTGTTCTTCCCTCACGTGTGATCCTGGCAGGTCTAATAACAGACACACTGTGGATATTTACAGGCCTCCCATGAGTCTGTCATTTAAATACAGCAGATTATCATAAATACATCGCAAATCAGGGACTCAAGGAGCCCGTTTCAGTGGAGGTAATGTGAGAATCATTATAGACACAAGGGCTTCATAGACTGTGCTGCACAAAAACATGTTTCATCTGCTGATTAAAGATGAGGACTCCTTAAGTAATTACAAAAAAGTCTCCCTTTTAGATATATGCCTGATGGAAATACACACTTTAAGATGAGTTTTATAGCATCAAAATAGGTTATCTATAAATGCTATTCCTTAGCTTCACGGTCGGGTCAGACAGGGCTGGACTGGCCTGGATACTCAACTTCAGGAACAAGACAATTAAAACTAGAGCAAATTTATATTATTCAGACACGTCTTAGAGCACCGGGCTGTTTTCCAAAAATTGCTTGCTGTCACACATCAAAAACTACCGCTACGTAACTAGAAAGAGATACATTACCTCGCCGCTTTGCATCCTGTAAGTTGTTGAAAAAAGAAGTTGTAAAGCAATGCAGAGTTCTGAGGAAGGTCTGAGCTGCATTCATTAGCATCACAACAAACACACACTTTGGCTTGGGTCACGTCTTTTGGTGCGTTCCAGTTGTAGTCAGAAGTAGGAATTCCGAGTAGGAAACTGCAACTGGAATTTCCTACTGGGAACTCAGTGAAACCTCACCACCCCCGAGTTGACAATGGAAGATGGATACCCCCAGTGTGAACAGTTATCTGTTAGCAGCGATCTTGGCGTGTTAACAACAGCTAACAATAGCCTTGTGGATCGGTATGTGTTTTTCCGACTTCAACTGGAACGCCGATAAGTCAGAGATGATGTCACTCCCAGTTCCGAGGTTACTGGAACGCAGCATTACGACAGTCGCCGCGCGTGCTCATGGGTAGCAGAGTCTTTATTTCGACGGTGATAGATTCTCCTCATAGCACCTTTAAATATTCAGGATGTTAATGCGAACAGAATGTGAAGAAAATAAACATTTTGTTGCAAAATCTATTATTGGCTCATACCTGAAGAGGCTTCGATGTAAACTTAAGTACGACATTATGAAAAGGAATAAGGGGTGGGCCCAGATAAATTTGTTACTTATTCCTACACACTTTTTGAACTGAATCTGTCGCAATGTCTCAAATTTAACCCTTTAAGGCCCAAGACTGTAGATTATAGCCAGAAAATTCAAATTTTTTGGAGATTGCTAAAATCCTAAAAAAAATAAAAATGTCCTTAAAATTGAACATTTAGATTTTCCGCCTCTCATTTGATACAGTAGGTGTTTTTGGCAACTGCTAATCCATTTGAGGAAATTTTTATCATTTATCTGATTTTATTCAGATGTTTTTTTTGTAATTTGTTGATCATATTGAGTACATAGAGGTATTATAAAAGCATGTATCAAATATGATACAATTGGCTTTATAGGGTTAAAGATTATTGACAGTAGAAAAATTCTGTGATTGATATTTGCCTTTGCTTACCTTCATATTTTATTTTGTTGGACTTGTATAGATGTATTAATATGTATGTTTTCGATTTAAGTTTAATGTAAACAGCGATTCCTGCCCTGTATTTACCACGAATTGAATCAATACCAAATCTGATATATTGCACTAAGATAAGAGGAATATGGTTAAACATCACGCTCAGTATGCAAAAGCCACCTGGTTGTTTTTTGTAATAATGAGGTGCAGAGAACTTCCAAACTGCTTCAGGCTGCTCTTGCTGCTGTTGCACGGTGGCCTAGTGGCAGAGGTGGTCATCTCTAACCCACACAGCTGAAGCCCCTGCAGTCGGACACACAGTGAAGCTGAACCCCTAACTGCTCGCTCACGCCCCGGCTCATTTCCCTCCTTCCCGTGCTCGCCCCGTCATAAAGCGCTGCGCTCGAGCCCCGTATTAAAGGTTATTATTCACTCACTGAGCAGGATGATGGCGCACAGCAGGATGGCGATGAGAGCTCCGGTGCTGAGTCCAGGAGAGCTGCTCAGAGCCTCGGCGTTACACACTTCCATGTTGCCTTCGCGGTCACACGTGCACACGCGCACGGTCAGGGTGCCCGTGCTGCTCTGCATGGGGTAGTCTCCATCAGTGATCACCACAGGAACCAGGTAGATGCTCTGGTGGAGGCGGCTGTAGCTGGCACGCCGTGTCAGGATGCCGGCGGTATTATCTGGAGGAGAAAGAGAACAATCAAATTTGATGGCAGTTAGCAGAGCGTCGGACTCAGAGACTGCTGGACAGAGTTTAATCCTTCAACCTGTTTTCACCTTCTTATTCAGGCTGTGTGGTCACCATGTGGGAAAAGACCTTAACATGAACACTATAAAGTCAATAACCTCGGGCAAAATCTATTTTGGTTGATGAAATATATCTATATATTTTTAAGCATATATTTATTGATGTTCATTTTAACATTAACATCAAACAATTGAACAAATCAAACATTTGGAAGAGATTATATAGCAAAAAATAATAATAAATAAATGAAATAAAATAAAATAAGTAAAATAAACAAATACATAAAGATAAAAATAATTTTTTAAAAAACAACCCAATTCATTACATCATACAATCGTACAGTAAGTGAACTGTTACCATTAGTCACTCTCTCATTAACCCATTTCAGTATTACCATTCTTTAAAAGTTCTAAAAACATCTTCCAAATGTCATAAAATTCCGAGGCTTTCTTTCTTACAATATATGTTTGTTTCTCAAGAGCCAAACTGGAGGAGAGATTAGTTAACCAGTAATCAAAAGAAGGCCAACCAACATTCTTCCAACACAGAGCCATTGATCGTTTGGCTTGTAAAAGGCAAAAGTCAACCGGTTGATGAAATATTTTAATCTGATTTTAATCTGTTGACAAAAGTGTCAGGTGATTCTGTTGTAATATTTTACTGTAGCTTGTAAAATATTACAACAGAAAACAAGCAAAGCTAGCGTTAGTGTTGCTAATATGGCCTTGCAGCCTCTGTGGTGGTTGGCTGATCAATCCAATAAAAACAGGAGTACGGAAGAGTATTAGGGTCACCCGTGAGAAAAAAAAATGAGAGGGGGTAGAATTTTTTTTTCATCATGCACTTCGAGAAAAAAGTCGAAATGTCGAGAATAAAGTCGAAATGTCGAGAATAAAGTTGAAATGTCGAGAATAAAGTCGAAATGTCGAGAATAAAGTTGAAATGTTGAGAATAAAGTCGGAATATAGTAGCGAGAATAAAGTTGAAATATGATGTCGAGAATAAAGTCGAAATGTCGAGAATAAAGTCGAAATGTCGAGAATAAAGTCGACCTTTTGAGACTAACAACCAGCGCACTGCTTCTACAAAATGCCGTCCAGTCAGTTAGATGAATTAGTGAAATTATACTTGGGACTCGGCTTAAATAACAAAGAAATACTTTCTCTATTGGTCCATTACGGAGCCCCGGAGGTGTCAGGGTGCACCCTTCCAAGCCATGTAAAGTCACTGTTTTAAAAAAAAACAACAAACCGGAAGTCAAAGTGTGGAGCATCCGGAAGTTTCAAAATAAAATACAATGCAGGGACTCACTTTATTTATCCCATTCCGTCACTTTATTATAGTGAGATAACGCTTTAATAAGGCTTGTCGACACTATAGAAGGCGTCCCCTCGCCTTAATAAAATATTCTGCACCCTGACACCTCCGGCGCTCCGAAGTATAATTTCACTAATTCATCTAACTGACTGGACGACATTTTGTAGAAGCAGTGCGCTGGTTGTTAGTCTCAAAAGGTCGACTTTATTCTCGACATTTCGACTTTATTCTTGACATTTCGACTTTATTCTCAAAGTACATGATGAAAAAAAAAATTCTGCCCCCTCTCATTTTATTTTTCTCACCAAATTTGTCTCTAAAATTGGAAGAGAATCCATTAAAAATGGCAGAGATATGATTTTTTAAAATTCTACAAAATGTAAATGAGTGAGATTTTTGAAATATGGAATTATTTTCATAAATCACTGAATAAGTATTTTTTTTTAACCTTTTGTAGGCAAATGAACTTTCAAGTGAAGCCTCATTTTAGATGACACATATAAGCTCATATATCCATCTAAGGCCCTGATCTACTAAGAGCCAAAATAAGGAGTGCTGTTAGTGCCATTAGTGGGCATGTTGCAGGTGATCTACTATTGATTTTTGCACAATTGATAACAGGAGCAGTGGTTTGGACCGCCCTCTTTAAAGGAGGGTTTTTAGTGTGTGCTATCAGCTGTCCGACTCATGTATGGAGGTAAAGTGCAGGTAAACCTTACCTCCGTTATCTCTGACGGTGAAGTTGCTGCGCTGCGTCCCCTCTGGAGCCAAACTGAAGAAGAACTTGTGTCCTGTCGACGGCTCGTCTGCATCCACTGCACTCACCGTCTGGATCCTCTGTGGGACACAAACACTCGGGAACATCAGCATCCTGAATCAAAACCTCGAGTCACACACAAAGTCACGCAGATGCAGACACAGGTGTTAGTCATGAGCTTCATATGGGGGCGTTCTAACCTTTATTTAATGGAGAGAAAGTGGGCGGAGTCAGGAGGCTCCAGGATATAAAAATGATAGGTGCAAATGGAATAGATTTTTATATCCCAAATGGACCATTCAGTTCTTATACACAAGTCTTATACGGCATTATAACAAAGAATCACTGCACACACATGGTAAAGTTACTTTTAGTGATCAAGAAGTTTGGTTTAATAGAGAAGCAAATATGGACCGTAATCCTAATTAAAATGAAATAGAAGAAATTATTTTAATTTTCAGGATAAAGCTCATAAAATGAATAATAAATAATCCAATCCATAATCCATTTTCTTAAGACTGCTCATTCTGTGATTTAGTTAAAGGTGCTATGAGGAGAATCTATTTCCGGCGACATAAAGACTCTGCTACCCATGAGCATGCGCAGCGACTGTCGTAAAGACGTGACCCAAGCCAAAGTGTGTGTTTGTTGTGATGCTAATGAATGCAGCTCGGACCTTCCTCAGAACTCTGCATTGCTTTACAACTTCTTTTTTCAACAACTTACAGGATGCAAAGCCACGAGGTAATGTATCTCTTTCTAGTTACGTAGCGGTAGTTTTTGATGTGTGACAACAAGCAATTTTTGGAAAACTCAGTATCGTAGTTTTGTAGCCGGCTATATATGGCTACTTACAGCCCGGTGCTCTAAGACGTGTCTGAATAATATAAATTTGCTCTAGTTTTAATGGTCTTGTTCCCGAAGTTGAGACCCGACTGTGAAGCTAAGGAATAGCATTTATAGATAACCTATTTTGATGCTATAAAACTCATCTTAAAGAGTGTATAAAGTTGTATCAGGCATATATCTAAAAGGGAGACTTTTTTGTAACTACTTAAAAACTTCTCATAGTTTCTTTATAACGAAAAAGAGAAAGACATCTAAGATTGAATTTTCTCAGGTTGCCCCTGCAAATAATTACCAAAAATCAATTTGAAATGTCACATTTTTAAATTAAAATGCATTAGCCAAAAGGCTTTTTCAAGATTTTGACTTCATTACTTGACTCATCCCAGCAGCATTTTAATTTCTTTCTTTAAGCTGCACACTTTATGACACAACTCCAAAGAAAACAAAGAGGACATTGATTTTTTCATTTTCATGCATTTGCGTTTTACCCACTTATCCAAACATTTCCAACCTATGTTTCCATGTTTTAAACTTGAGTTATTTTTGTATTTGTTTACTTTCTCTTCCTCTATTGTACTTTATCATTATTAAATTAAATTGAATGCAGCTGATAGCAACGACTGACCTCAGGCTCCATGGCATTTCTTTAGTGGAGATTCAGCAGGCAAATGTCTCAAATTTCCCACAAACACATCTGCAATGTTTGGAAAAGTGGGTGAAACTGGTGAGGGTCTGGAGTTTTGTTTCTCCATATTTTTTGCCCACTTGCTGAAGCATGGCCAAACACCACCGACAGACTTCAAAAACTCTTGACTAATGTGTTTGTCTAATTTCAGGTCAAATTATCTGAAGCATTTATTTTAATTCATATCCACTCGACAAGAGCAGAAAAATATCTGACAACAAGGAATAAAAGAAATTGATTTGCTTGTAATAATATAAAAATATCTTTCATTGAAACGAGTAAAGTTGAATTTAGCTTTAACAGCTTTATATCATTTCATTTTAAGGCCTTGTTCACGGTAATGTGGCTCGTCTCATTAGCTTATTTTATCTTTTACAAACAGCTCAGGCCTTTTTTTAGTTCTCATATCTGCTAATAAGCTGTTGATCCAGGCATGTCCGGGAACTGTGCCTTAAAATAAGTCTAATGAGATTTTTTTGGACTAAAAAATTAAATCCTCTCACTTTGGTCTGAGTTTTTGCGTACAGTCTGTCTACTACATAAACAAATCTGACTGAAGATGACTGCGTTTTGTATTTTAAGGGCCTCTCAAAGGTCTAAAATATTTCCCTTTTTATTGAATTTCCCTTCAGCGAAAGGGAAAAGCACTTGAAGGCAGAATTTCTACAAAATGTTCTGGTCCAGTTCAGTTTGGTACAGATATCTTGGTAATGTTTTTGTTGCAAAAAGCCAAAACTTCAACAGAGAATAAGATTCATGAGATTCATAAGAAAAGGATTTGAAGAACATTTGGGAATGATTCTTTGTTGAGGAAGTGATGATGATCTACTTTTAAAAAGTTATTTTCTGGCCTTTTCGCATTTATCCATAGCATAGACAGTGATTTAGCAGCATTAAAGTCAAGAGAGGAAGACAAACAAAGAACTGGGGCATGCTCAGCCGTAATATATAAATGTGCAGACGCTGCCCATTTAGCTACTGGATCTCCTGATGCTAATTCTTCTGACCGGTCAACTGTGCTCAACAGATGGTTGCAGAAAAACTAGGACAGAGGAAACACCAAATGAAGCTTACTGTATTGAACTAAGTGAAACCCTAAATTACAGATCACCTTCAAACTGAGCCATTAAAAAGTCAGCAAGCATGTGCACATCAATCATTCAGGAGCCGAGTCATGAAAAAACATTTGCAGTTAAATAATTCAATAAAAATCCCAAAGCTCTCTGCCTGGATCAGCACTTTTTATTTAGTTTTAGTTACAGTCATTTGACTAAATTATCTTTTATTTTCAGTAATAATTTAGTTTCTAAATTGTTTTAATTTTAGTCTAGTTTTAGCTGTAAATTCAGTCGACTGAAATCTGAAGTGTCAAGGGTAAAACATTTTTATGTTCCCTTGAATTTCTGAAGTCCAGTTTTCCTCTTGGATAAAATCAAACATCTACTAAGCCTTTATTGAATGTTAGTAAAGTCTGAATGTCTATCTGCCTACCTACATACATACCTACCTAACATCTACTAAGCCTTTATTGAATGATAGTAAAGTCTGATTGTCCATCTGCCTACCTACATACCTACCTACCTAACATCTACTAAGCCTTTATTGAATGTTAGTAAAGTCTGAATGTCTATCTGCCTACCTACATACATACCTACCTAACATCTACTATGCCTTTATTGAATGTTAGTAAAGTCTGAATGTCTATCTGCCTACCTACATACATACCTACCTAACATCTACTAAGCCTTTATTGAATGATAGTAAAGTCTGATTGTCCATCTGCCTACCTACATACCTACCTACCTAACATCTACTAAGCCTTTATTGAATGTTAGTAAAGTCTGAATGTCTATCTGCCTACCTACATACATACCTACCTAACATCTACTAAGCCTTTATTGAATGATAGTAAAGTCTGAATGTCTATCTGCCTACCTACATACCTACCTACCTAACATCTACTAAGCCTTTATTGAATGTTAGTAAAGTCTGAATGTCTATCTGCCTACCTACATACCTACCTACCTAACATCTACTAAGCCTTTATTGAATGTTAGTAAAGTCTGAATGTCTATCTGCCTACCTACATAACGACCTACCTAACATCTACTATGCCTTTATTGAATGTTAGTAAAGTCTGAATGTCTATCTGCCTACCTACATACCTACCTACCTAACATCTACTAAGCCTTTATTGAATGTTAGTAAAGTCTGAATGTCTATCTGCCTACCTACATACCTACCTACCTAACATCTACTAAGCCTTTATTGAATGATAGTTAAGTCTGAATGTCTATCTGCCTACCTACATACATACCTACCTAACATCTACTAAGCCTTTATTGAATGATAGTTAAGTCTGAATGTCTATCTGCCTACCTACATACCTACCTACCTAACATCTACTAAGCCTTTATTGAATGTTAGTAAAGTCTGAATGTCTATCTGCCTACCTACATACCTACCTACCTAACATCTACTAAGCCTTTATTGAATGTTAGTAAAGTCTGAATGTCTATCTGCCTACCTACATACCTACCTACCTAACATCTACTATGCCTTTATTGAAAGTTAGTAAAGTCTGAATGTCTATCTGCCTACCTACATACATACCTACCTAACATCTACTATGCCTTTATTGAATGTTGGTTAAGTCTGAATGTCTATCTGCCTACCTACATACATACCTACCTAACATCTACTATGCCTTTATTGAATGTTAGTAAAGTCTGAATGTCTATCTGCCTACCTACATACCTACCTACCTAACATCTACTAAGCCTTTATTGAATGTTAGTAAAGTCTGAATGTCTATCTGCCTACCTACATACCTACCTACCTACCTAACATCTACTATGCCTTTATTGAATGTTAGTAAAGTCTGAACGTCTATCTGCCTACCTACATACATACCTACCTAACATCTACTAAGCCTTTATTGAATGTTAGTAAAGTCTGAACGTCTATCTGCCTACCTACATACATACCTACCTAACATCTACTAAGCCTTTATTGAATGTTAGTAAAGTCTAAACGTCTATCTGCCTACCTACATACATACCTACCTAACATCTACTATGCCTTTATTGAATGTTAGTAAAGTCTGAATGTCTATCTGCCTACCTACATACATACCTACCTAACATCTACTAAGCCTTTATTGAATGTTAGTAAAGTCTGAATGTCTATCTGCCTACCTACATACCTACCTACCTAACATCTACTAAGCCTTTATTGAATGTTAGTAAAGTCTGAATGTCTATCTGCCTACCTACATACATACCTACCTAACATCTACTATGCCTTTATTGAATGTCAGTAAAGTCTGAATGTCTATCTGCCTACCTACATACATACCTACCTAACATCTACTATGCCTTTATTGAATGTTAGTAAAGTCTGAATGTCTATCTGCCTACCTACATACATACCTACCTAACATCTACTAAGCCTTTATTGAATGTTAGTAAAGTCTGAATGTCTATCTGCCTACCTACATACATACCTACCTAACATCTACTAAGCCTTTATTGAATGTTAGTAAAGTCTGAATGTCTATCTGCCTACCTACATACCTACCTACCTAACATCTACTAAGCCTTTATTGAATGTTAGTAAAGTCTGAACGTCTATCTGCCTACCTACATACCTACCTACCTAACATCTACTAAGCCTTTATTGAATGTTAGTAAAGTCTGAACGTCTATCTGCCTACCTACATACCTACCTACCTAACATCTACTAAGCCTTTATTGAATGTTAGTAAAGTCTGAACGTCTATCTGCCTACCTACATACCTACCTACCTAACATCTACTAAGCCTTTATTGAATGTTAGTAAAGTCTGAACGTCTATCTGCCTACCTACATACCTACCTACCTAACATCTACTAAGCCCTTATTGAATGTTAGTAAAGTCTGAATGTCTATCTGCCTACCTACATACCTACCTACCTAACATCTACTAAGCCTTTATTGAATGTTAGTAAAGTCTGAATGTCTAAATGAACAGAAACAAATGTTCCTTTGTGTGAAATGCAGTCACCTTTATTTAGGCTACCTGGCAGAGCATCTCAGTTACAATACCAGAACTGACAACAAACAGTGAACCTGCTCTACATGAATATATCAATTCATAAAGAGAGCAGCTCTGATTGGATCGCTCCACAACTTATCCCACCACCACCAGGCTAAGGCAGCTGTGATTGGATGTCCCTCTGAACTCATCCAACCTTTAACACAACCAAAGTAGCTGTGATTGGATAGATTCATCACTTGTCTTTACTTCCTACATGACCATATTAGGTCTGATTGGATTAAGACTGTCGTTGCAGGAATAGCCTCACTTCCTGCCTGTGCATCACAATAAATGGTCCCCCTGTGGCTGAGATGGATCACCAAAAGCAGAAGCCTCAAACTCATCTAACTTTAGTGTAAGGCTCATTCTGAAGAACTCATTCATGCACAAGTTATTACATCTTATCGAACGGAAAGCTTCCCCACCATTGATGAGTTTTTCCACCATTCCATGTTTTAATCTGAAAAGTTTTTTCTCTCCTGTGACCATAAACAAATAAGACACCTTACTGAGGGAACCACGGAGCCGAGGTGAGAGATTAAAGAAAAAAGCACTGATGCTGTGCAAAAAAAAAATCAATCCTAAACGGACGATCCTGCTTATTTAAAGAACTTATTTTGGACGTTTTGTTCCCTTGTTTGATCATCAGGTGGATAAAAAAAAAAATGTATATAAATAAATGCAACAATGGATAACATCAATACAAGTTTATGGAAAGCACAGCTTCACTTCTATTTACAAATGTGTTGATAACACGGCGTAAACCACTCGTTAGCCTCTCCCGCACATCCACCTACAGAGAAAGCGAACACATTTCACCCCTCTGAGCTCCCAAACATGAGAAAAGAGCTAACAGCGTTCAATATGATTCATAAACGAACCAGCAGACACCTCGGTGTGCTCCATAAGAAGAAAAGAATCAAACACTAGTTATTCAACTTACTAAAGGCCCGCTACTGATTTATTTATATTGATTTAGGGGAGACCGGGGATGGCTGTAACACAAGACGACTTCTAACATCACAGTTTTCTCCAGTCAGGTATAAGATCGGAGTCACATGATGATTAATTTAATCCTCCCTGATCACAGATGCCTGCCTGATTCTGAAATCATGCATCTCTGTCTTGCCAGCCTCCGTTGTCCAACAGTTTCAATCAGCTAAATGCGTAACGGCCCAATCACAGAAGAGAGGCGGGAGCAGAGGGAGCTGTGGGCGTGACAACAGGAAGTGACTTGACAGGAAGATAAGTCACTTCCTGTTGTACAAATAATGTCAGCTAACGTCGATTAGCCTGTGGTAGCCTAAATGATACATCCGTGTGGTTTAATTAAATGTGAATGGATTGTCTTAAGGTAGTTAAGCTATCAACTAACAACTAACAAGGGCAAACAACAGTTAACAGCCATTAGCCGTAGCAGCTAACAACAGTTAGCTAACAACAGCTAACAGCCTGTTGTTTGCCCTTGTAAGCCATTAGCCATGGCAGCTAACGGTGAGCTGTTACGTTTAGCCCCTACATGTGCTCCGTCATAGCAGGGCTGCTTGATATGGATGAGTCTGTGATGAGCCAAACGATCGTCCAATCACAAGCTGCTGTTGTTTTTGAACGTTCTGCCCCTGAAAACATTTCCCAGGGCTCCTCCTCAGATGGATTAGTGGAATATTTCCAGTATGGAGCCGTCCATCTGGCACGTCAGGTTAGATAAAAGTTGTCAAGGCTGGAAACTGTTGCACATGGACTTGTCCTGCATAATAGTCACAGTTTCGTGTTTCTGTCAACTTTTAACAGCTTGTTTCACGAGAACATGGTGGGTCATCGATTAGCTCCTACCACCAAGCTTAGCAAGAAATCCGAGTTTTTAGGCAAAGCATGGTGCTTTTCACGTTTACAACAGGTCTACACTCACAGGCAGGAGTAAAGAAAAACATGGATGACTTTAGGGAGCATCGGCATCGTGAGTCTTCCTCAAACATCCCTGCACACACACGTACAATCACCACTGCTCTGTCTGCTTTAATGTGCTTGGCATCAGTGCTGTTCGTGATGAATAAACCATGCTTGACAAAGATGGAGATCAGAGTCAGAGGAAATCAGTAATATTTAACCGATATATGTTTATTTAATCGCTTACAAGAGTTTCTTAAACCCAGGCACTTTTATTCTGTTTTAAGCTTTTCTGGTCTTGAGGATTTTCACGTCACAGCGTGTTTCTCCTGCTGAAGGAGTGGATTAAAAAGCTGTTTGATCAGAACTGAACTTCTACAATGGCTCTGTTTAATTGAAAAATATTGAGTCAAACATCCTCCTGGTTATTTTTTTTTTTTTTTGCATTTTGTGCCTTTGACGGAGACTCAAGAGTCCAGGAGATAAAGACACCAGAGCCTGCACCCACCACCAAAACCAATGAACACTTAGGCCCCATCCACACAAAGACAAAATGCTTAACAGTTTCCAAAACGATCGTTATAAAGATGAAGGCTTCTCAGAAAATGTGTGCGTCTATATGAATGCACTTTATACGCATGAAAACACTATAAAACACATGCCAGACCTCTAGGGGCGCTGTAACGACATGACGGAAACAAGCGGAAACAGATGAAAAAACAGCGGGCAGGCACACTTGCGGCAAAAGTTGTAAACAGAGATTGTGATAAAGTGATCATAAAGTGCCGTAATGTGTCCTCGATAATTTTTTGTTCAACTCGGTGGTGATTGAGAAGAAGGAGATTTTGCTGCAACAGGGATAGTAGGGTCACTAGCTTCATCAGCACATATGCTACACCGTACGCCGCCACTGTTGCTGCCGCGTGTGGCGCATGCGTGTCAATGAAGATATGAAACTATGACGTAAGCGTATCTGAAATGTTACGGAGAGCCAGTAATCATGGAGCTGTGTATACGGCATTTCAAAATCTTTCCACTCTGGAACCTGGTTTCAAAAATGATCGTTTACAGACCCACAAAACGCCGTCTTCATATGGATGATACGCAGATTCAGCAAAAAACTTATACGTTTAGACCTCGGTTTGTCTTCCTGTGGATGGGGCCTAAGAAGGTGATCAAAATACTACTCCACTGTATTCTGAAATGACCCAGGAGCTCCGAGGGCTTGTTTTATTCTGTTGTCTACCTGGCGTGGAGGTGAGCTGCTGCCGTCTCCTGCAGATGAAGTGAGGCACAGGCTGAGAAAACAGACTGACTGAAGAGAGGTGGACTGTTCTGTGGCAGAGTGCAGGAGCGTGTTTCATGTGTAAAGAAACGCTGAGCTCATACTGATCAACACTGCACACTGTGGGTGAGCGTGGACAACCTATACCTTCAACGAGAACCTCAGGTAAAGGATGGATAAGTCTGTCAAGTAAAGTTTTCCTCCCTCTGTAAACATGTTCAGTGTTGTCATCTCTAACATTCACTCAGGCATTAATGATCTAAATCAGTTGTTCGTCGTGGCCCCATCATGAGGCCCCCGCTGCTAATCAACACCTTCCTCTGCTGTCGCTGTTTTTACATGTGACTCTTTAACAGTTGGCGGTGCTGAGGTGTCTTAGTCACTTTAGTCTCACCTTCTGTTTTAAAATACCTGACACTCACACAAGGTCTACAAAAAGTGACAAAGTGTGAACGAGTGAAACGCTTTGTGTTTTAACAATTATGAGTGTCATACACTTAAACAGAGCCAAGTTTATCTTTTCAAACTTTTTCACCTGCTGTAAACTCCTCATTTAAAGAGACTGTGAGGAGTAATTACAAAACAGTCTAACTTTTAGATATATGCCTGATGGAAATACACACTTTAAGATGAGTTTTATAGCATCAAAATAGGTTATCTATAAATGCTATTCCTTAGCTTCACAGTCGGGTCGGACAGGGCTGGACTGGCCTGGATACTCAACTTCAGGAACAAGACCATTAAAACTAGAGCAAATTTATATTATTCAGACGCGTCTTAGAGCACCGGGCTGTAAGTAGACATATATAGCCGGCTACAAAACTACCATACTAAGCTTTTCAAAAGTTGCTTGTTGTCACACGTCAAAAACTACCGCTACGTAACTAGAAAGAGATACATTACCTCGTGGCTTTGCATCCTGTAAGTTGTTGAAAAAAGAAGTTATAAAGCAATGCAGAGTTCTGAGGAAGGTCAGAGCTGCATTCATTAGCATCACAACAAACACACGCTTTGGCTTGGGTCACGTCTTTTGGTGCGCTCCAGTTGTAGACAGAAGTAGGAATTTCTAGGTTCCGAGTAGGAAACTGCAACTTGAACATCCTCGAAGTCGGAATTTCCTACTGGGAACTCGGTGAAACCTCACCACCCCTGAGTTGACAATGGAAGATGGATGCCCCCAGTGTGAACAGTTATTTAGCTCCTGTAATAATCCATTTATTGTCACTTCTGACTGGGGTGTGTCGCTCTAGATCAGCTGTATACATAGTATTGTTAGACTTATATCTACAAAAATGCTGCCATAGTGATAATCACATTCTTCATGTGATATTTGTGAACAACAACACAGGGCGTGCTAACAACAATAGCCTGGTAGATCGGCATGTTTTTTCAGACTTCAACTGGAACGCCGATAAGTCGGAGATGATGTCACTCCCAGTTCTGAGGTTACCGGAATGCAGCATTACGACAGTCGCCGTGCGTGCTCATGGGTAGCAGAGTCTTAATGTCGGTAATAGATTCTCCTCATAGCATCTTTAAAGAAGACTAACAGGATAAAGGGTTTGTTCAAAACACCACCCTTTGTGGAAATAACATTGATGCAGAAAAGACAATACGACGTGTTTTATGTGCTGTTCTTTCTACAATCCCGTATCCTCAAATTTCTTGAGTTTAAGTTTTCTTGTGATCCTCAGAATCAGAAATACTTGATAAATCAGAAATTCAGTTGTTTCAGTTGCTCTTTTTTTTCCCCTTGTCTGCATTATCTTTTCTGCTGAGCACTGTGTCAGATGACAGCGTTGAAAAGACCAATGCATTTTTTTTCTAGCAGTCAGAGAAATGTGAATATGATTAACTGCTATAGTGACCATCACCAGCCCTCCCTGTAGGCTACTCCATCATTTTAAACTTTATTTAACCCCTGATGGGAGCTGAAGGGGAGGGCCGTGCCACACCACAGTGTGAAAGAAGGGGAAACAGTGACAGACAGGACAAGACAAGACAAGCGGAAGGGAGGACAAACGTCTACTGTTGTTGATTTGAGATAGCAGTTTCAAGTGCTGGGCTAATTTAAGTCCATACAGGAAGTAAAGGCTGTAAGAAACCAGGGACACCAGAAATGTGGGGTCTTGATAGTAGGTAGTAGTTTCAGTTGCTCTTACAAACAGTATAGCAGTAGGACCATCAAACAAAGACTTTAAAATTGATAAGAGCAAGAAAAATGAGTAGAAAACTAAGTTAAGGAAAGTATGCAGGTTGCAAAATGCAGAATCTCTAAGCGATGTCAACTTTCTTATGAAGGAAAAAAATTAAGTGAGATACAAATAAAAAAAATAAGACAATAAGTAATGAATCCTGAAGACAAAGAAAAGGAGTGCTACCTGGACTCGACAGAGTTTGTTTGAGGTGCTCTTTGGAAAGGGATTCAAAAAGTCCTTGAAACAAAAAGACTCTAAGGCACTCTCTTTATTCTATCTGCTCCCATAAACAGGTCTAAATTTGTCTATTTGTCCTTTGTGTCTATTGTGTCAAGGGCTCCAAGTAAAAAAAAAGGCAATGTGCAATGTAACTAGCACTTTATATTCCTAGTTACTCTAGGCATCATAAATGACCATCTTTGGTATTAGGTTATTGTCATATGCAATTGAGCATTAGATAATCAAAAATAGCACTTTATATTTCTTGGGAAATTTGCAACACATTAAAGCACTATATACTTTAGCACTTTGCACTTTAACTAGCTCCTTGGCCTAAATGCTTTCTAATGATTAACTATGTTTGCCTTGCTCTGTTTTTTTTTCTTTGTTGTTTGTTTTTGCTCTGTCTTGTTTTGTTTTTATTGTGTATAATGTCTTGTACAACATCAACCTGCCAATGGGACTAAAGATGGAAATCAGCCGCCTGGCTATAATCTTACATGTTTACATGTATGTGTTTATTAACATGTGCTGTCCCATTATTTTAAATATAAACAATCTACAATCAAAATGCTGAAAAAAAACCTGACTAACACCATCTTTTGGTGGGTCTGCTGGTTGTCACTACCTGCAGACCATGCCTTCAAGTCCATGTGGCAGTTCCTTATTGGTTGAGCACCCCTTTAAAAGGGCCTATTGCAGCCGAACATCTGTTTGCATGACTTCCTGATGAAGGCTTGATGCCGGAACACGTCGAAGTTTGTTTTTAAGGTCTTCATGACCATGCCTTTAAAATAAAGGCATTTTAATAGTACAAAGAGAGTGCCTTGGAGTCTCTTCTTTTTGTTTCAAGTAAT
Source organism: Scarus forsteni (assembly GCA_036419115.1). Taxonomy (NCBI): domain Eukaryota; kingdom Metazoa; phylum Chordata; class Actinopteri; order Labriformes; family Labridae; genus Scarus; species Scarus forsteni. The sequence continues at coordinate 1,586,989 of JAZDUH010000149.1, read as the reverse complement.
GAATCCTGTTCTGCTGCTCAGGCTGCGCTCTGCTGCATGTCATCTGTTGAAGCAAAGATGCAGCGTGGAAGAGACAACGCACAGGCGAGCTGTTGACAGGGAAACCCGGCCTCGGTGAAAGCATGGCCTTATGCACACACTCTCGGCTCCGAGGTTTATTTCCTGCAGCAACAAGCTGATGTTTTTATCTGGTATAAATATAGAAAAGCCTTTCTCTCACTTCCACATGGCATAAGAATCTGGAGCCTTGAGCAGCTAAAGGCTCGCAGGTATAAAACCACTAAAAATAGATTTAAGAAGTGAATGAAGGGCTCTGACTGTAATAAAACTCAGTAAATGAAGCTTCACAGCACAAATGAACTCATGTTAGTACGGTGCAGAGCTGTGCTGTATGTCCCCATCACGTGTCTATACATTTCTGACTTTGTAACCTCGCTCTTGTTTAATTGAAAGTGCGACACTGGGAGGGAGATTAACAGCTTTAACAAAGATCTCCAGCAATAACACACACATGCACTGAAACAAATCCATAGCCCGAGGGAAGCAGCGAGCAGATCCAGTGAACAAATACTGATGATTAACATTGACGGACAGATGAAAGGGCAGAGGAGTTAGAGGATGAGAGGATGGCGTGATGGCGGCGATGGCAGTGACAATGTCGGCGTGATGTGTGAGCGTGTGTTATATTTAACCTGCGACGTGATTATGCATACAGACTTGTGTTCTTATTCCATTAATTGTCAAAAGAGATGAGATGCATGATATCTTTGTGTTTGTGAAAAGCCTTATTTACAGTCTCCCATGTGTGAAAGCTGCTGTCAGCGTCCGTGACAGATTAGCTCTCAGCCTCAAAGAGGAGCGCGAGCGGTCTCAGGGAGCTCAGCCAATCAGCTGCAGGACTGCGAGGGTGTGTGTGGTGTCTTTTTTATAAGCTTTGTGTGTCTTAATCACATTAGATACATGCCATACAGCAGAATATGTGATGAATCATATGGAGTGGAATTTTTAATCATGCTAAAATCCAGAATATGTTCAGGAGCGCTTGTCAATGAATAATATATCAAGCAAATGTGTTAAAGCATAAAATGTTTATATATAGCAAATATATAATCACAATATGTGGTGCAGTAATGTATTTAAGGCCACCAAGTATCAAAATTTGTTAGATGCAATATTTTCCAACATTAATTAAGCTTTTTGTTCTACAAAATCAAAATCTATGCCTCACATCAAGATGCTGTTGAGCCAATGCAGGTGAGGTGACTTTCACAGGAGAGAGTAAGTAAACAAACATGGCAGCACAGGAGAGAGACAAAATGACCGCACCGTAAGCAGGTAAATTTACTGTAAAAACTTTTTAAAGGGATGTCAAATCCTTTTCAGGTCATTAAGCATAAAAAATATTGTAGAATATAAGCCAAATCATGAGAATAAAAGCCAAATCCCTCCTTTTGTCTCAAGGAGGACAAGAGGAGGGAGGAAAACCACATAAAGACAGCTCTGACAAATTGCCTATACCCAACATGGGCAATTGAGAAGGGGAAGCATCAGGTCAATAACAAACAGAAGAAAGAAACACGGAAAAGAAAACAAACAAAAAAGGACAATCAATACAAGGACATCATCACAGTGCCATACATCAGGGGGATCACAGAGCCAATACAGCGAGCAATAAAGAAACATAACATTGGAACAATCGTCAAACCTCACACAAAACTCAGACAGCTACTCGTACACCCCAAGGACAGGATACACCCGGACAATAAATGCAACGTCATCTACAACATACCATGCTAAACATGCAATAAATCATACATTGGGGAGACGGGGAGATCTTTCAGCACCAGAAGAAAAGAACATCAGAAGCAGTGCGAAAAACAAACAGCGACACGTCTCACCCGGGCAGAAAAGGAAAAGGCAAATCAGGAAAACTTAAAATCAGCAATATCAGACCACTGCAAACCAGAAAACCACATAATGGACTGGGACAATTCAACTTTAATCGGATCAGAAACCAACAAATACAAGAGATGGATAAAGGAGTCAATAGAGATCAGGAAACGGGGCAAGGACACCATCAACAGGGATGAAGGAGCCTTCCAGCTCTCACACACCTGGGATTCACTTCTCCAGAGGCCGCCAGGCAATGGGGGACGTAGCCGGCGGGACAGATCACGTGATCAATCTGTCCCGCCGGCTACTACCGGAAACAGCTGATAAAAAAGACACGTCTCAGCTGTCAGGATGACAGTTTCTGAAGAAGACGGCAGAGTTACGTTGAAACATGTCAAGGTAACCATATCTTTTTGTCTTAAAAAAAGAACACAAACACTTAAAAGCCAAATCAACTGGCAAGTACCAGAGAAAGCAACCACTGAGGCTCAACAGAGCAGTGAAGCTACAGCGCAGCAGCACTGAGGCTCAACAGAGCAGTGAAGCTAAAGCACAGCAACACTGAGGCTCAACAGAGCAGTAAAGTTAAAGCACAGCAACACTGAGGCTCAACAGAGCAGTGAAGCTACAGCGCAGCAGCACTGAGGCTCAACAGAGCAGTGAAGCTAAAGCACAGCAACACTGAGGCTCAACAGAGCTGTGAAGTTAAAGCGCAGCAGCACTGAGGCTCTACAGAGCAGTGAAGCTAAAGCACAGCAACACTGAGGCTCAACAGAGCTGTGAAGTTAAAGCACAGCAGCACTGAGGCTCAACAGAGCAGTGAAGCTACAGCGCAGCAGCACTGAGGCTCTACAGAGCAGTGAAGCTAAAGCACAGCAACACTGAGGCTCAACAGAGCAGCGAACTTAAAGCACAGCAGCACTGAGGCTCAACAGAGCAGTGAAGCTACAGCGCAGCAGCACTGAGGCTCAACAGAGCAGTGAAGCTAAAGCGCAGCAGCACTGAGGCTCAACAGAGCAGTGAAGCTAAAGCACAGCAACACTGAGGCTCAACAGAGCAGTGAAGCTACAGTGAGCAACACTGAGGCTCTACAGAGCTGTGAAGCTGAGGACTAAAACAAAATTGGGACTTAACTTTACATGATATTATCGTATCTGGTCCTTCCTACTGCTCATCACTACCGTCTGTTTATCACGGGCAGTTTGCACAGCAGTTTACAAAATTACAGCCAGAACAGCGCATTGGGCCTTTTTTTTTTTAATGTTTGTTTTCTTATGTATAAAAAATATCCTTTTTTAGCTAAAGGTCCAAATGAGTCTTCCTGTGAGGCTTGATTGGTGATCACATTGACGGTCAGGTCTTTAATAAAAGTTTTAATCTCATAATTACCACTCTTTGATATCTGCATCAGGCTCAAAGTGACGCCTCGCTTCTTTTTGCTCTTGAACTGTTTGAAAAATCTCAAATTTGATAAAAAATGATGCTACTGATAGCCATAATTATTTCTGCATCACTCAGCCATGTCTCCTTTGTTATAAACAGCATCTGGATCATGTTTCATATTTGTAAGTTGATGAGATTCATTATGAGATTAAGTATTTGACACATGATTGATGCAGTGAAGAATTTCATCTTTTTTCTGATGTTAACTTTGTTAAAGAGGGTTTGGGAGATTTTAATGGACACAGAGGGGCTTTATAACAGAGAGTTTCTGTCCTCCATGAAGCTCATAATTTATAAATATTAAAAGTGACACAAAAATACACTACATACACAAAATAATGTGTGTCCATGTATGGAAGCTGGTCTGAAGAGGTTAAAAGGTAAAACAAAAATATTAAAAAATAATTCTTCTTGTTCTCTACGGGGTTCATGTCACATCTAAGTGTTAAATGAATCATCTGTGTGGTACAATTTAGTGTAAAGGTGCATTCACACTGCAAGCGACCCAGCTACCAAAATCGCGTCGCCCACTGACATATCGTCGCGCGTCCATAAATACCTTATTTTGGTCCGTCGCTGGTCGCTCGGTGACGTCACGTCCGCATGGGTTTCACCAGCATCATATCATATATCATATAATAGGATGTATGAGCGGACATTATTCCAGCTGTATCCTTTTCACTCACTTATCAAACCTGCAAACACTGCAGCTGATGATGCAGCAGCATCATCTGTGAGTTTACCGCGGTCCGTCTAGGCGGAACTAATGTCCTCACTGACATTTGTTCTGCCTAGACGGACCTCATCCGCCCTGTAGTCCGGATGAATAACAGTCTTTCTCGGGTACCGTCACACGTACACACACCTCTGATTGGCTGTTGCCGCACAGCCACACACGACAACGCCTGAATAGATCAACTTTTTTTAACATTGACATCGCGCGACGAGTGAAGTGGTCGTCTTGTACATGGCTGTCGCATCGTGGGAGGGTTAGCCCCGCCCCATCGCGGCTGTACATTGACTTTGAATGGAGAGTGATCGCCGAGGTAGTACAAGTAGCGTCCGGTGTGAACGCACCTTTAGACGATAGTATAAGGCCATTAGCTGTTAGCAGCTAAGTTAGCAGCTAATGGCTCACGGTCATTAACTGTTGTTAGCTGTTAGCGGCTAAGTTAGCAGCTAACGGCTCCTGGTCCTAACTGTTGTTAGCCATTAGCCGCTACATTAGCCGCTATGTATGCTACATTATAGGAGGCAACCGTGCTTGATGTGGATTGGTCTGTGATGAATGTGACGAGCCAAACGATTGTCCAATCACAAGCTTGTGTTTTTTTTTTTTACATTCTGTCCCTGAAAACAAATTTAAAGGGCTCCTACCCAGATGGAATAGTGAAATATTTCTGTGGCAGATATATGGAGCTGTCCATCTGGCTTGTCATGTTACCGTTATCATACTTTGAAAAGGATGCAGATTGTGTTAAGTTTGTATTACACAAATTTGCATAAATAAATTACACCAGTGAAACGTGATTAGATAAAGAGAAGCCCGTAACCTTCTGTAGTTGAGGTAGAAAAAGTCTCAGGCACATTTGAGTAAATTAATCCTACTTCTATACATGTCAAAAGATCTTTTCTAAAATTTAGTTTAGTTTTAAGGACCATTGCAATTACACCACGGACCACTAGGGGTCCACGGACCTCTGGTTGAGAAACGCTGCTTTACCTTCTGGTGGACCTTCAGACCGACCCTGCAGACATGTTGGCCTACATTCATAAACCCAGTTTCAGGCTCAGGGTGGTCGTAATATCTGATTCAGTGGATCCACCGTGATGTTTTTTTTATTCCATAACAGGAGATTAGCAGCTGACTTTAGCCCCCTGTGCTCAGCGGGTCCCATAAGTGATTCATAAAAGCGCATCAGTGCACAATGACTACAGCACGGGACCACCTGCTCGGGGCGGACGCACAGCTGCTTCTAATTCTGCAGCCGAGGTTGTTCAAGTTCAGGGAGGCTCGCTGAAATAATGTTACAGAGCAGCAGGAAGCAGCAGACACCCACCGAGAGTGTTTGAGCATAATCACATTTAAGAGAAGAAACCTTATTAACTTCTGAGGAGGACGTTTGATAAGGTTGTTCAGGGTTATCTTCACTTCTGAAGAATGTCGACATGGATCTGAATTAATCACGCACACATTTCAACAGATTTAGACGTCTTCAAACTTTCATTCATTACACAGAGAATACATTACAGCAAGGATTACTCATTTATAGTATTGAGAAAAAGTCTTGTGAGAATATAATCTGAAGAAATGAAACACGAAACAAACAAGAGGCTCTTCAATCAAACATTAGAGCATCAGCTTGGTGATCCTACACTGTAAAAAAATAGTCATATAACAGTATTTTACTGTTTATTTTACAGTTTTTTCTGTATTTTCAAAATGCCAATTAATTCACAAAAATAAACTGTGATTTTACATGTCAAATGTAATATAACAGGAAATTACTGTAACCATGAAAAAAGACAATATTTCTGTTCTTTTACAAAGAAACCCCGTTAGAAATACAAATATTTATTGTTAAAATACGTTAATTTTAAAAATATTATTCTGTTATTTAAGGGAATAAACTGTAAAATTCAACTTTACAACTCTAAAAAAAACCTTTTTCTATAAAATAATGTCATTAAGGGGTGCTGGTTTGGTGGAGTGGTTAGTAACCAGGCACCCCATGTACTTACTTCTGCTGGTCCAGGTTTGAATCCCACCTGTGACCAGTTTGCAGAGTGTCTTCCCCTGCTCTCTCACCCCCTTTCACAAGCCTATCCACTGTCTCTTTCCTATCAATAAAGCCACAAAATGCCCCAAAAAATACATAAAAAAAATAATAATGTCATTAAAACCAACTATTAGCAGCACATTCCTGTAAATTCAAGCATAATTCTTTGTATTACAATGTCGATTTACCATCTTTATGGGTAATTTAATTGTTTTTTAATGTAAAATGTTTGTAATTAAATGTTAAAGAATCTTAAATTAAGGCAAAATCTTGTTAACATTACAACTACAAACTGTATTTTGATTACGGAAAGAAATGAGAAAGCAATTTTCTGTTATTTCAAGGTATTTTTTTGACCCGCCCGTTGTAAACAATAACAAATGTTTGTACTAGCATCCCTCTGGAAATGCTCAACGACACAGTTCAAACCACCAACGCTGATCCTCAAGTCGTTCAGGCATGACTCTGCCATTTTCTGGGCTTCGTCTGAGAGCTGTGGCTTTAAGCTGTCATCATTTCATTTTTACTCTCTGACCTCAGTCCTGCCATTTTTATAAGAGAGAGAAAAAACAGGTTTCTTCCACTGGACGTCCGTGTCAAAATATTTCCATCATCACCGAGGCTCTGAGGTGGTGTGTTTATGAATATGTTTGCGTATGTACGTTGTGGACATCACATAAACTCGTGCCCTAATGTATACAAAGCTCCTGGACTGAAGTTGTTGATTTGTTCTGCGTTTAAAAAAAACAAAACAAATCAAAATCTTTCTTAACAGCGAATGAAAGAGAGACAAACTGAAACATTCTCCGACTTGACTGACTCTAAGACCTTTTCCTTCTCTGACACAGTGAATGTGAACCGGGCACCGCTGCCCAAACGGTCAAAATAAGGAATTTAAAAAGTTAAAAAAACATAATTTATCAGTGTTTGATGTTTTTGACCAGGGCTCATGTTGACTGGACAAAAATAAAATTCCGTTCGTGTGGAAAACAAATCAACATCTAATATTTAATAGCTTGATTTATAGGGTGCACAAAAATAATGAACATAACCCGGTGTTGCTGTTATTCATTGACATAGATGTGGCTCCAAAAAGAGAAAGTAAACTCTTTTTTATGTGGTACAATGAAGTCATTTTTGTGTATTTTCCTTCAATTATTGCAGTGACATAATTGAATGAATATTGACATTTATGATTAGGACACTCATTTATAAAAACACAATCTAGTAAGTGTACAAAAATAAATCAATTTATAAGATTTAATAGATACATTTAGATGTGCACATTTCATGCTCAATTACTGACCGGTGTGACTATTTCAGTATATTTGACCTGCCACAGAAAACAACAATGAACACAAAGCAATGTCCATGTCAACTACTGACTTATGCCAGGGTGCATGAATAAAGAAAGGAGTTGTCACATTTTTCTGAACTGTAGTTAAAAAAAGAAACTTTTTTGTGTCAAAAAGTTGGTTGTTGACATTACAAACATTTACATTTAGAAGGTTAAAATAAGGCTCTTTCATTATTTGGTATTTTTGTTTACTTTCATTTAAGTTTTAAAATACAAAAAAATGTGGAAATAAAAGCCCTCAGTGCAGATTATGTGCTTTATCAAAATAATCAATAATGATGGAAAAGGGAGCCTGGAACTAATCACAAATGAGAGCTAAACTAAACTAAACTAAACTACACTACACTACACTACACTACACTACACCATACTAAACTTAACTAAACTAAAATAAACTACACTATACTACACTACACCAAAGTAAACTAAACTAAATTACACGACACTAAATTAAACTAAACTACATTATAGTTACCTACACTACACTACACTACACTACACTTCACTACACTACACTAAGCTAAACTAAACAAAATGATACTAAACTAAATTAACACTAAACTAAACCACATGACAGGACACTACACACAGCTCAACTAAACTAAACTACACTACACTGAACTAAACTAAACTACAGTTACCTACACTACCCTACACTAAGCTTAACTATACTAAACTACACTACACTACACTACACTACACGGCACTACACTAACTAAACTACGCTACACCAAACTAAACTAAACTAAACTACACTACACCAAACTAAACTAAACTAAACTACACTACACCAAACTAAACTAAACTAAACTACACTACACCAAACTAAGCTAAACTACACTACACCAAACTAAACTAAAGTAAACTACACTACACTACACCACACTAACCTACAAAACACTACACTAAATTCAACTAAACCAAACTACACTATACTAACCTACACTGACCTACACCACACTACACTAAACTTCAATACACTACACTACACTAAGCTAAACTAAAATAAACTATTCTTCAAGAGACTACACTACACTAAGCTTAACTAAACTAAACACCAATACACTATACACTTCACTGCACTAAGCTAAACTAAACTTAACTAAACTAAACTACAATACATTACACTTCACTAAGCTAAACTAAACTACAATACATTACACTACACTACACTATACTAAGCTAAACTATACTACTAAACTGCACTACACTACACTACACTACTCTACACTACACCAAACCAAACCAAACTAAACTAAGCTAAGCTAAGCTAAACTAAACTTTAACTACACTTAATTGAAACTAAACTAAATTAAACTACACTACACTTCTCTAGACTAAAACTAAAATTCAATCTTACCTAAACTACACTACACTACACTACACTTCACTTCACTACACTAGACTACACTAAACTAAACTAAACTAAACTAAACTAAACTAAACTAAACTAAACTAAACTAAACTGAACTAAACTAAACTAAACTAAACTAAACTAACTAAACTAAACTAAACTAAACTAAACCAAACCAAACCAAACCACACCACACCACACCACACCACACCACACCACACCACACCACACCACACCACACCACACCAAACCAAACCAAACCAAACCAAACCAAACCAAACCAAACAAAACTAAACCAAACCAAACCAATTTAAACCAAACCAAACCAAACTAAACCAAACCAAACCAAACCAAACCAAACCAAACTAAACCAAACCAAACTAAACCAAACCAAACCAAACCAAACCAAACTAAACCAAACCAAACCAAACCAAACTGAACCTAAACTAACCAAACCAAACCAAACCAAACTAAACTAAAACCAAACCAAACCAAACCAAACCAAACCAAACCAAACCAAACCAAACCAAACCAACTTAAACCAAACCAAACCAAACCAAACCAAACCAAACCAAACCAACTCTAAACCAAACCAAACCAAACCAAACCAAACCAAACCAAACCAAACCAAACCAAACCAACTTAAACCAAACCAAACCAAACCAAACCAAACCAAACCAAACCGAACCAAACCAAACCAAACCAAACCAAACCAAACCAAACCAAACCAAACTAAACCAAACCAAACCAATTTAAACCAAACCAAACCAAACCAAACCAAACCAAACCAAACCAAACCAAACCAAACCAAACCAAACCAAACCAAACCAAACCAAACCAAACCAAACCAAACCAAACCAAACCAAACCAAACCAAACTGAACCAAACTAAACCAAACCAAACCAAACTAAACTAAACCAAACCAAACCAAACCAAACCAAACCAAACCAAACCAAACTAAACCAACTTAAACCAAACCAAACCAAACCAAACCAAACCAAACCAAACCAACTTAAACCAAACCAAACCAAACCAAACCAAACCAAACCAAACCAAACCAAACCAAACCAACTAAACCAAACCAAACCAAACCAAACCAAACCAAACCAAACTAAACCAAACCAAACCAACTTAAACCAACTTAAACCAAACCAAACCAAACCAAACTAAACTAAACTAAACTAACTTAAACTAACTTAAACTAAACTAAACTAAACTAAACTAAACTAAACTAAACTAAACTAAACTAAACTAACTTAAACTAAACTAAACTAAACTAAACTAAACTAAACTAAACTAAACTAAACTAAACCAGCTCCGGCTGGCAGCTACCCTGCTGTTACTGTGTAAGAAAGTTTGATGTGATGCATTCAGAGAAGAAACAGCTAAACATCGAGGGTTTTCTTTTCCATCAGCAGGTCAGACATTTGCACCAGCAGATCCAAAACCCTGACGTGGCAAAGCCCGGCTGTTACCAGGAGCTCCAGGAGTGTGACAGGAGGATCAAGAGCTCCAGAGCTTGGCAGAGCTAAAGAGCGAGCTGCCAGACCTCTTCAGTATTTGTGCCATTCAGGCCGACCTGCCTCTGTTTCCTGGTCGTCAATACGAGAGAATAAGTTTAAAGGCTGCTCATGTAGCTCTCTTTGTGTTGTTCAAATGCCACAACTGTCTTTAACTGAAGGAGAGCTTTGGCTATTTAAAATCTCCCATGTCCATATACCACAGACCATCTGCCTTAATTTTTCTTCTTCATCATTAGCTACCTGCAGACACCTGCTCAAACCCACAGCCAGGTCATGACCCCCAGCTGTAGAGCCCTGTCTCAGTGTCTTAATGCTGCTTTAAAGAGGACGTATATAGTCCTGTCCTGACAGCGGCGCCTGTTTAAATCCTGCTGTCTGAGGTGAACTGATAATTAACAGCTCCTCCGCTGATTCACAGCACAGCTCATCATGTGACTGCTGGGGGAATAATCTGTGTTTAAACAGGGTGTAATGAAAGCAGAGACAGCCGAGGCACAGACGCCTGCAGTCAGCAGGCCTGATGGGGTTTGGATCCACCTCCAGGTGAGACACTGAGATTTATAAACCTCTGAGGAAAAGTGATAGTTTGAGTCTGTATCTCACTTTTCTCCTCGTGTATGTGAGCAGAGAAAATACATCATATAAAGACGACGAGGCCGCAGCTTTAAATAACAGATCACATCACTGATCCACTTTATTCAATGATTCTTTAACCTTTCTGTCCCAAAGAAAAACGTCACACCTAGCAACAGCGATGGACCGCAACTTCACCACAAATAGCCTAGTCAAGAGCCTTAACAGTTCTGTGATGCTGTCAAGGCCTCCAGTACCTGATGCAGCAAAGCAGCCCCAAACCATTATGGAACCTCCACCATGCTTAATTGTTGATAGGGTGTTCTTTTCCTTGTAGGCTTCTAGTGGTTGCAATTAAAACTGCCTATTCTAAATATGACTGCATGATCATAGTAGCTAATGAAGTATAATTTACAAAACTTAATATGTGAACATTACTTCAGCCAAGTTTGAGTCTGATAAAGTGATGCAGAGCAAAGTTAGAGAGGTTTGTAAAGAAACTGTACTGTCACATTGTGCGCTTAAACTTCATGGGTGCCAATAATGAGTAGGACTGTAGCGTTGTGGTAGCTTCTCAGTAACTTCATGATCTAGTAGTGCAGTAGATCCTCACAAGCAACATTCCTCATAGCTAGGCCTGTCCCGATAACCAATAAATCAATTAACCAAACGATAAATAAAAACGTCCTCTGTAAGTTTGCAGGCCTCGATAAACTGACACGTGCATGCATGTTTCTTTTCCTCTTTTCTTTCTACCAAAGAGGTTGAATGAGAAGATGGCTCACTCTGTCCACCTTTCTTAACATTGGGGTGCATCTGTTCTATAGCGGATTTAGTGGATTTGTAGCGGAGTGAGCATCTGTCATTCATGCAATCTTTGGGAGAGGGAGGCGAGAGAGCTGAAGTGAGTGTCCTGAGGAGTAACAAGGAAACAAACACTGATATGAATGATGGCACGAAAGATATGGTTCCTAACCCAGCTGCCACAGCCCCAGTGTGGGAATATTTTGGTTTTAAACAGAATGAACAAGGTGTGAGCTCATGAACACCGACGAGCCGATATGTGGCATTTGTTTGAAAGTAGTGGTGACGAAGAAGAAGAAGGGGTGCAGCAGAGCCTTCGTCCTGACAGTCAACACTTACTGAGACGTTTGTCTGCAAAGTAAATATAAATAAAACAGCAAAGTGGTGTTGTTTGCCACATTGCAAAAGAAATGCAGCCCTTCAATACGGATGAAAAGCCAGAAATGTTACAAACATTTGACAGACAGAACGAATTGACTGGGAGAAAGTACTCGTCGCAAACAATTCAGGAACTGCATAAACAACATTTTATTTATTGTTTTTATTTTTTCATTTGGAGTTTCATTTTTTTCTTTACAAAGACAGGGTCTATTTTTTTATTTTTTTTGATTGATATAATTAATTTTTCCTGAAAGAAAGTCCATTTCATTTTAATTGTTTTTTTTCTTTTTTTGTTTGTTAAATTCATCATATTGTTTGTTTAATTTATTTTATTTAAAATATCTTGATCTTCCAATTAAAGTTAAATATTTTAAAAAATTAATGTTTCTTGCTTTTGATGTGAAAAATCTAAATAATATTGACAATAATATCATTTATCATCAATCATTTTTTGCACAATTATCGTCCAGCAAAATTTGTTATCGTGACAGGCCTACTCATAGCTGTAGAACATTCTGTCAAAGTCCAAAACGATGGCAAAGACCACGAAACTTGGCATAAGAGCAGAATGAGCACACTGGAAATACAATCAAAGTTTACTGAGTTTTATAAGTCTAACACATTCAGAGTTGTGCTCCATTTTCACAGCTTCAGGTAAATTTGTTGCAGAAAAAAGAGATGCAATTCACTCAATTAAGACCCCAAATTTAGGGTTTTCCCATTCAACATATTTCGTCATGTAAGACTAGTGGTGTGCAATATGACGATATAAAATCGTTAAGGATTATAACGTGGGGATGATCTCATAAAGCAGAAAGATCATCAAATTGTCTGTGTGCACCTGGCGCTCACCGGGTGAAAACATTCACTTCTATCATCTCTCTCTCTCTCTATCAAATCAAAAGTTTAGAAGTTGAGAAAGCACATTTCAATATACCTACAAACGTAATATAGCCTATTAAAACTGACATAAGTAACTGCAGTCGTGGAAAACCCGCCAAAAATGGACAAAACACAGCGTCTGCCTCCTCTGTCTGTATGTTTTACAGCAGGGCCAGAAATTGGGTGCACCTAATTTTTGTGCTGGTGCACCCTAAAAAAATTATTATTGCAACCAATGCAAAAAGTTAGTCTGAAACCCTGCTTTAAGAGATAACCAGTTACTTAAGTTTGCATTTATATTTGACACTTTATTGTTGTTCATTACCTTTTATGTTTACATTTATTGCACATTTTTTATTAAAAAAATGCACTATTTAAATTAAAACCTGTTCAGAAAGTTTCTTTGGCTTAAATTGTCTTTTTCTTTTCTTTCAGGGTTTTACATGTTTTATATGTTAATATAGGGGAAAATGGTCAAACATGCAAATTAGACTCGAAAAATTAACTTAAAAAAAGAATCGTGATAAAATCGTGATTGTGATTTTATTTTTTGAAAATCATGATATATTTTTTTTGCCATATCGCCCAACCCTATGTCAGACTAAAGTTCATGTTTTTGGTCTTTTTCTGAGAGCAAAAGCTTTTATTAGAGTGGCACAGAAAACCTCCATCTCTAATGTGGTCATTATGTCAATTATAGCTACGCACAAGATAAAGGAGATGCTCATCGTCATTTTTAACAGACACAAAAACCTCATTTTCTGTTGCTCGGTTAAAGAATCAAAGAGCATTAAGGTTAAAAACATCTCCAGATGACCGATCAGTCCTGCTGTGAAAACCACAGTCACCTCAAGAAACTCCAGACAAAGTGAAACCACAGGTCACCTCTGTGCTTAATGCTTGACTTAAAAAATCAAGACGAGACAGACTGTTTGGTGAGTACAGTTACAATCAACAGGATGTTCAATAAGTAAAAAAAGAGCCAAATAAGAAAAAATTTAACTGTGAAGTTGAAATCTAGAGAATATGAAACGACTTTTTGTAGATTTAGAAATAGATAATATCACATACAAAAAAATAAATTAATTTAGGTCAAATCTTTTGAGCTTGTTGATTTAGCAGAAAATCAAAATTTAGGTACAGGTGACAGCAGAGTGTTAAACGTGTCATTTGAACTTCATCTACATTTTAACTTCATCTTAAACGAAACAACACGGGTGTTTCAAAGTCACTGATTCTTCATGACTCAAAAGGAGTTGAACATTCATTTTAACTCCTTGTCCTCACAAACAGTTATGTTTCCTTGAATTTCTGAAGTCACGTTTTACTCTTGGATGAAATCAAACATCTAAAAACCCTGTACTGAATGTTAGTAAAGTCTGAATGTCTAAATGAACAGAATCAATTCTGATCGCGGTATCATTGCAGTATGCTCAAAATGTTCAAAAAGTACAGTAACACTAGGGATGGGACAACACACTTAAACTCACGATACGCTGCACCTCGATATGCCCGGGTCACGATACGATACGTCACGATACAATATCAAAAAAGTAAAAAAGAAAAAATATTACTGTGTAATTACAACTTATTTGTTTTTGTTTGAGTTGCACACAGGAAAACACAAGGCCTAACAGGCCAAACACAAACAATAACACTCTCTCTGACCCTACAGAGGTTAGAGAGAGTGTATGCTAACGAGCGGTAGGCTCGTTTTCGCCGTCTTCATCTTTTTTAATGAGAAAGCCAAAATACTGCCAGACAGGTGACTTGTTTCCAGGCAGAGCGTCCTCAATTTAGACCTCATTCGACTCCATCATTCGGCTTTTTGGGGACAAGGTAGATAGTGCTAATGTTTGTTGTCGTCACTTCTGGTCACATGTGCTATTACCGGACGTGGCGTCTTTTTTTTGCGATCCATTTCTTTCAAACTTGATGCGTTTCGTCACGCACTGTATCGATATATTGCCAAACGATATTTCATCCCATCCTTAATTAGCACACACCTGAAATCATTTAACCCCTTTAATATTATGATCGTAACAGTTATTTGTTTTTTTATCAATAACTGTCAGGAAATGTCCTATAAGTAAACTTGTTTAAACTTTTTTCATGAGAATAAAAGTTAACAATTCTGGCAAGTATTTGTCATTGTAATATATATTTATTTTTGTTTCACTAACGATAGTTAGTCTCCCCTTTCCATGGTAGATCTCCTCCACATCTCCTTCTTTAATATTTACAAATTACAATTGATTAAATCCATAAAACACGAACTAGCACACGTATGAGCATGTGTAAATGTTGAAACACGTTTATGCCACTTTCAGCTAAATCACAAAATGAGATGAAGACAGGCAAATCTTCAGGTGTGGGTGGTTCCTGATGCCCCAAAGGAGACAACTCTGACTGAGAATATTAAGAGCTCATACATGGCTGCTGATCCTCTCTGCATCTGCATCTCTGTGATCAGCCCCTCTGGTAAGTGTCAATCAATCAATCAATCAATCTTTATTTGTATAGCTCCAATTCATAACAAGTGTTATCTCAAGACACTTTACAATAGAGCAAAAAGCTCTTCATTTTATGGATACACAAATATGCATAGATACATATATACATATAAAATACACATATACATATATATACAAATATATCCATCCAACACCAACATGAATCCATACAGCCAATCATGGATCCCTCCATCATGGCTCAAGAAAAAACCTTCTGTTAAGCAGCAGGAAATCTTGAATGTGGATCCCAGTCTCATGATGAACAGCAAATCCA
Source organism: Scarus forsteni (assembly GCA_036419115.1). Classification (NCBI taxonomy): domain Eukaryota; kingdom Metazoa; phylum Chordata; class Actinopteri; order Labriformes; family Labridae; genus Scarus; species Scarus forsteni. Next base: position 1,571,212 of record JAZDUH010000149.1, on the reverse strand, counting down.
CACCATGCTGTGTTGGTGTGAGGGTGAAGGAAGGGAGGTAAGAGGAGACAAGTGGACTAAAGTAAGAACTAAAGTTAGGGACAGATCCATGAACCATAGACCTGTCGTCTGATTTATTAGAGGTTAGCCTCTTGAGATGCTACATCTGGTTTTCAGGAGGGTCCTCATGTCTGAATGGTTGTGGTGATCATTTTATAGAAGTATAATCTTAGATATTCTTACTGAAAATAAGAATTTATGGTAGTGATGAACTCATGGAGCCCAGACCACAAGGTCATCCCTACCATATTTGTCTCTGTTAAGTATAAATGTGTTAAAGGCCTCTTGAGATGTGACATCCCATTTTCAGAGGGACCTCATGACTGTGTGGTGATAAATGTACAGTCCTACTCATCATTATTGGCACCCATGAAGTTTAAGTACACAATGTGACAGTACAGTTTCTTTACAAACCTCTCTAACTTTGCTCTGCATCACTTTATCAGACTCAAACTTGGCAGAAGTAATGTTCACATATTAAGGTTTGTAAATTATACTTCATCAGCTACTATGATCATGCAGTCATATTTAGAATAGGCAGTTTTAATTGCAACCACTTGAAGCCTACAAGGAAAAGAACACCCTACCAACAATTAAGCATGGTGGAGGTTCCATAATGGTTTGGGGCTGCTTTGCTGCATCGGGTACTAGAGGCCTTGACTGTATCACAGTAATCATGAAATCAGAGAATTATGAAGAAATTTTAGAGCGAATTGTCCTACCCAGTGTAAGAAAACTTGGTTTGAGTCGAGGGTCATGGGCCCTTCAGTAAGACAAAGACCCAAAGCACACATCCAAAAGCACACAGGAATGGTTGAAAAGGAAAAAATGGCCTGTTTTAAAAATGGCCAGCAGTGAGTCCTGATCTCAATCTGATTGAAAATCTTTGGTATGGCTGAAATCTGCCATTGGGGAAAAGAAACCTGCAAATTTTAAAGAGCTTGAACAGTTTGCATAGGAAGAGTGGGAGAAAATACCAGCTGAGAAGAGCAAGAAGCTTATAGATGGCTACAAGAAACATTTGGAGGCTGTCATCAGTGCCAAAGGGTGTGCAACAAAATACTGAAGAGGGGTGCCATCAGTCAACCAGATCATGTTCTATCAAATGAATTTTCTCTTCTGCCTTCAGGCAGACGTTATAATGTGCCCCAAAGGAAAACTAATTGCTACTCAAAGTCCTTCATTCCCTCTGCTATTAAGCTCCTAAATACAGACTGCACCCACTTTAAATGACTTTTTCTAGAGGATATTGTTTATTTCTTTACTCATCTGGTTTTCGTGCTGTTTTTAAAGTTTTTTTACATTGTCTTGTTTTTTCACCCCATTTGTTTTAATCTTTATCTTTTCTTGTTTTTTATCTTTATCTATCTTGTCTTATCCTGCTCTACGATTTGCATACGTAGACTACTTATAATGTCCGACATCTCTATCCGTTCCATGCTTGCTTAAATATGTTTCCTTGATGATTATTTATTTATTTATGTTGTTGACTGACTGTATGAATGCATATACACTGGGAAGCTACAAATGATTTTCCCCTTGTGGGATAAATAAGTTTTTAGTAGTTGTCAGAATCTGAACCATTATTGCTGCATGTGCTTTTTTCAGTTCTCTCTTTGAAATTATAATATGTAACTTGTAAAAATGTTTTTTGTTTAAGTATTTTGGACCTTCAATTAAAACATCCTGATGACATAAATTTGGTACATTTCAATTTGTTTCTAAAGATATTGTTAAAGCAATAAAAATAATGAAGGGGGGCCAATAATACTGAGCAGGACTGTACATACTGTAGATGTATCAACCATGGATAGAGAGATCACGTTAATGTTTACATTAACAGCTATAATGATAATGGGAATGGAATGTTCCTAATGAAATGGCCAAATATGTGTCCTGTTTGTAATTATAGTTATTGAAGTGTAGTGTCAACATGTGAAAATCATGTCAAAGGAAACAGATGGATCGACCACGGACACATTGCTTGGTATTAAAAATCATTAAAACATGTTCTGTGCACTTTGAGGGATCTTAAATGTGCAGAGAACATCACTGCTGGTATAAATATGTTAAAGAGACTTGACCGTGCTGATCTTTAATCCTCACGAGCACATTTTAGAAGAAAGCTAATGAGTTCTCCAACAAGATCCTTCGTTGTGAATTTAAGCCCACACTCATATAAACATTAACATTTGCATTAAAATATTCACAAGTGCAAACATTTTATGTAATTCAGAAATATTTTTTAACTTTATTGATTTATTGGAATAATTAAACCCTTCTGATGAGATGCATGTGGCCATGGCAACACTGCTCGTCTTTGCATGTGTCTGTAATGAGTCTTCAGGACGAGCTGCTCAGAGTAAAATGTAAAAACAGATCTTTCTTTAATTCTTTTATGCCTGTTTGGGTTGAATGTTGCTAACATCTGTCCAAAACCAGAGACTCTCAGCAGGACGCGAGCGCCTCGCACACACACGCACATGCAGAGCGTGTGTGTGGGCGGGACTGATGCACACAGACGGGGACGCTGCAGGCGAGCTCAGACAGACGGTTTGAGTTTGTGCATGAATCATGAGCAAGTGGACGGCTCGGCTTTATTCCTAACTGCAGACACTTTGAACATCTCAGCATCAATGTGCGCTCAGCTTCTCTAATGGACATAATAAGTACATGATCAAAACACCTGGGCAGGTTTGATGAGCTTTTATTCTCCACAACAGTTTTGTTTCAGTATGAACCAAAGCAGGCCCAGAGCAGCTGATCTGGAGAACCTGGAGGATTATCAGCAGGGCTGCATGACCCTGATGAGAAGTTTATACAGACTCTGACATGCATGTCACCTCAATCATGATCCCTGTGTGAGGCCCAAACATATTAAATAAAGCCAATAGTTGGGGCTGCAGTTAGTTCCTGCTGAAAACATACCGGCATTGAGTAATAACATCTTCCTGAACAGAGCAGTTTCAGGAGTTTTCTTTGCCACAGAATAAAGATAAAGCTGTTTTCAGGCAGCTTTGGGTGCTCTTGCATACTGACTTGAGCAATATGTCAACACATTGTGTGCAGGTTTGTAGATATTAACCTGTTAAGAGAGCAAAGGCTGGCAGTGCTAGCAATGCTAACGTTAGCTGCGCTCTTCATTAGTCCCTCTGTTGTGATATTGGGACAAATTCAAGCCACAATTCTCACCCTTTGGTTTGCTTGCGTTGTTGGTCCTTGTTTGGTTTTGAAGGCTTCCACACCCACCCAGAATCAAACTCTGGTCATTTGGAAGAGACCTGAAACTGCTGCATTAGGCAGACCACAGTTCAGTGCTCTGGTCTGCACCAGAGTTACTGTGAACTTTTACACCAGCCCAAACAAACCAAACCAGAGTTCATTTGGTTTGGGCCAAAACTGGTCAGTGTGAAGGCACCCTTATGCTGCGTTCACACTGCAAGTGACCGAGATACCAAAATTGTGTCGCCCACTGACATAGCGTTGTGCATCCATAAATACCTCATTTTGGTCACCTTTGCCGTCGCTCGGTGACGTCACGTCAGCTCGAGTTTCACTGCGATCATTTCATATATCATATAATAGGAAGTATAAGCGGACATTATTCCAGCTGTATCCTTTTTATTTACTTATCAACCACAAAACACTGCAGCTGATGATGCAGCAGCATTATCTATGAGTTTACCGCGGTCCGTCTAGGTGGAACTAATGTCCTCACTGACTAATGTTTCCACAGGGACATGGATTGTTACTCTGTAGTCCGGATGAATAACTGTCTGTTTAGGGTACCGTCACACGTGCACACACCTGCTGATTGATCAACTTTTTTTTTACTTTCACATCGCGCGACATGCTATGTGGTAGTGTGAAAAGCCGCTGTCGCATCGCGGGAGGGTTAGCCCCGCCCCATCGCGGCTGTACATTGACTTTGCATGGAGAGTGATCGCTGAGGTAGAACAAGTAGCATCTTAGACCTGATGTGGCTTGAAACCACTGATTATCAATTATTGTGGTGTTAGAGCATGATGCAGTATGTGCACATATGATACATATATTAGGTTTAAACATACAAATCACAGCAGATATAATGAGGAAATCAACATAACAAGACTGAAAAAACGCTAAAGCAAGAGTTTCAGCTGTCTAAAAATGCGTTATAATAACGAATACATGATGGTAACAAAGCTGAAGTGGCGTAACAGTTCTGGTCAGATCACATTTGTATGATGAGGACCAAATGTGCGATAACATGTGAAACCAAGAGGCCCAAAGTGAATGTCCTCAAATCTTTGCATGTAAAATTTCAAATTTAAATAAAAAAAATCAACAACAAATCTGGTCTCTTTTACTTTATGCTAACCACTCAGCACCAAAACTATCTTTTTGACAAAGAAAATATTATTAAAGTGTTGTTGGGGCATATTATGCAAAAAGCACTTTTTTAAGGCTTTTGGACACATTTTTTGTGTTTTGCCTTCCTCCCAGCTCAAAAAATGTGATAGTAGACAGCAAAACCTGTATTTTGCAGTCAGCATGAATGCATCTCTGGCTCATTAGCATTAGACCGCCCTCCAAACCAGCCGTTCTAAACAGAGAGGTTACATGAGCGTGAAAAGAATGCAGTCGTGCTTTATTCATTGGCTTTTTGGACCAAAGCATGTTACTTATGGCCCTTTTCCATTAGCCCTACTCAACTCAACCCAGCTCTACTCTACTCGCCTTGTGCTGCTTTTCCATTAGCCCCAGTCGCCTGCCCAACGGGGTGCAGTGTCGCTGTAAACAGCTGAGCGGCACTACGGTGATGTCATTTTGAGCGTGACACAACAATCTGTGACTTTTTGTCACAAACCGAGTAAAAAAGGAAAGCAGAAGAAGGCTGCAGGTGGTAAGAAGAAATACCCCTTGAGAAGCACAGGAGAGTTTTGGAAGCTATACAACAGAATGAAGCCGAGGACGAGAGCAATGGAGCTGCAAAGAAAAGACGTTTTAGGGTAAGATAATGGTAGCTACCGCTAGCATGCTAGGTCGTCGTGCTCATGGCTCATCGATGACGACATTGTCTGACCAATCAGTAGCCGGCAGTCGGTGACGTCATCTTTTAGTATGGACTCAGCTCGCTTGGAACCAGAGCGGAGCAGGTACTAAAACTAGTTTGTTTTAGGAGGTACCAGGCTAGTGAAAACACGCTGCTAATCGAGTAGAGCTGAGTAGAGTAAGGCCAAGGCGTGCTAGTGGAAAAGGGCCATAACATTTCATGGAGACATCAAGGATCCAAGTTAAACTGCAGAAAAGGAGCAAATTATGGGACTTTTGAGAAGCAGAGACGTTGATCTATTTATCTGAGGCAGCAGCATGTTGTAAAATGTCAGTGAGAGCAGAAGTAAAGGAAATGAAAAACAGACAGAAGCAGTAAAAACATGAACAGAGCAGCATCTGGGGCTAAATAAGACCTCAAGTGACCCTGATATAATAAAAACATCATTACAAAATGTCAAAACAAACTTATTATTGGAGAAAAAATGTTAACTGAGAGTTTCAGAGAGAACTTGAGAGAATTCAGTAAGACTAAGTTTGTTATCAAACACTATTGGGGTAGAAACTCCTCACACAAACTTTAATACATATATTTTATGAATTACCTCTCTGGTTTTGACATACACCTGTTTGTACTTTTGTGTATTAAAGTACTTGATGAACATGTACAGTTGTTTGGTGTACATATGTCGTTTTTGTTTTTATGTTTTGTTTTTTTTTTGATAAATTTGAGATGAATAAGCAAAGAAAAAGAAAAGAAGATCCGTGCCAAAACCAAAATCTATTTATCATATAGGTGAATTTACAGGAAAGTTTAAATTGGCAACAAAGAAAGACTTAAATTAACACCATACTTGACTGTGATTTTTATTTTAAAAAAAGTTAGGAGAATAGAGCACTGATTCAGGCAATGGTAAGGCTAAAATATGCCAGAAAAACTCAGATTGTAAAGGTTGTGAGTTTAACCCTTTAACTACCAGCTCAACTGTTTGGCAGAGGTGATTATTAAATTCAGGGATATTGAATGTTTTATAAAACAGAACAAATCAAGTCATTGCTTGGCTCCATTAACAGTTCATGGAACAAAGAAAACCACAAACAAAAAAAACATTTTTTTTCTGTTTTTGGGATTAAAAGGTTTTAAAAGCGACCTGCTGATTGTGTGATGACATAAAAATGCACAAATATTTGGGACAAAATAAATTAGAGAAGGCATAAATGTCTGTAATACATGCTAAAATGACTTAAAAAGATGATAGTGAGTTTTAAAAAACACAAAAAATATTTTTGATTAATAACAGACTTTATGTGAACATATATACCATCATATCCGTTCATGGTTCAAGATGCTGTGAGGAGTTTCTAAGTTATTACAAAAAAGTTCTGGGATGAATTCTGTTTTTCACCAAAAACAACATTAAGAGAAGAGAACAGGGGCCATCCAAGCAGAAACAAGAGTGATGTACTCGTGTTGCCAAAAGAAGAACATCCGTACGGTTTCACTCCCTGTTCTGCTGCTTCTCTTTAAAGGGACTGTGAGGAGTTTCTAAGTAATTACAAAAAAATCTCCCTTTTAGATATATGCCTGATGGAAATACACACTTTAAGATGAGTTTTATAGCATCAAAATAGGTTATCTATAAATGCTATTCCTTAGCCTTCTGGTTGGGTCGGACAGGGCTGGACTGGCCTGGATACTCAACTTCAGGAACAAGACAATTAAAACTAGAGCAAATTTATATTATTCAGACACGTCTTAGAGCACCGGGCTGTAAGTAGTCATATATAGCCGGCTACAAAACTACGATACTAAGTTTTCCAAAAATTGCTTGTTGTCACACATCAAAAGCTACCACTACGTAACTGGAAAGAGATACATTACCTCGTGGCTTTGCATCCTGTAAGTTGTTGAAAAAAGAAGTTGTAAAGCAATGCAGAGTTCTGAGGAAGGTCTGAGCTGCATTCATTAGCATCACAACAAACACACGCTTTGGCTTGGGTCATGTCTTTTGGTGCGTTCCAGTTGTAGTCAGAGGTAGGAATTTCCGAGTTCTGATTAGGAAACTGCAACTGGAACGTCCCCTGAAGTCTGAATTTCCTACTGGGAACTCGGTGAAACCTCTCCACCCCTGAGTTGACAATGGAAGATGGATGCCCCCAGTGTGAACAGTTATTTAGCTCCTGTAATAATCCATTTATTTGCTCTTCTGACTGGGGTGTGTCGCTCTAGATCAGCTGTATACATAGTATTGTTAGACTTATATTTACAAAAATGCTGCCATAGTGATAATCACATTCTTCATACAACAACGCAGGGCGTGCTAACAACAGCTAACAATAGCCTGGTAGATCGGCATGTTTTTTTTCAGACTTCAACTGGAACGCCGATAAGTCGGAGATGATGTCACTCCCAGTTCCGAGGTTACTGGAACGCAGCATTACGACAGTCGCCCCGCGTGCTCATGGGTAGCTGAGTCTTTATGTCGGCAGTAATAGATTCTCCTCACAGTCCCTTTAAGTTAATTATTCAAAATAATGATGATGGTAATTATAATATTAGCTTCCAGCTTTTTAAACCTCTAAATCCCTCAAACAAAATATCAGTTCTTTTTAAATATAAACATTAAATATTCCTGAATTTGATGACCCCTGCCAAACAGCTGAGCTGGGAGTTAAAGGGTTAAGTGGCTGGTCTAAACCATGACAGTGTAGGAATGACAAGCTGTCCCATTTGAGCCCTAAACCAAAGTAGACTTAAAAAAAAAATGGAAAATGTTATTTTGGTCAGTTTTTTCTCATTTAAAGGGAGAAATAATTGTGTTTCCTAACTTGTTTTAGAATCTTGAGGAACCACACCACTGAGGCAGGAGGGATTTTGGTCTGAAAGAGTTTTAAATCCTGAAGTATCCGGAGTAATTTAACCCGCCTCTGTGTCAGGAAAACCCTCTCAGACCTGCTCCCCTCTCTGGTTCTATATTTAACATCACGTCAGAGCTGTGGTTGGTGTGTTGTGGTGGCAGACGTCCTGTACAGCACCCCCGTGTCTCTGTAGCAGACTTACTGAACTCTGTGGCGATGACGGAGATGTTGTGCCAGGCGCTCTCCTCTCTGTCCAGGCCCCTCAGCAGGAACACCGAGCCGTTCCCCGGGTGGACGTTAAACAGGCGGTCCATGTCGGTGCGGCGGTCTATGGAGTACCTGTGACAACAGACCAAAGGAGGACAAGAGGTAGGAGTTAATACGAGAGAAGCTGTTTGTCTGCAGCCTCTCCTGGGAGCTCCGGTGTTTGGAGGGGAATTGATTTCTGTCAGTCAGAGAGGGGAAACAGAAAATCCAAAATAACTCATTTAACTGCTCGTGGTCCACATCCTGCTGATGCTAACATCAAGAAGGTGAATCTGTCAAAAGATGGACATACCTTTATGAATAACATTTAAATAAAGGGACATTGGCTTTAGCGTGACAGTGTGGGGATCATCTCCTCCTCTGCCTGAGAGTTAAGATGATACATGCTAACATCCTTTAGTTCAAACATTAACACCAGAGCACAGAACATGAAGTGACAACTCTACAACGGAACCCAAGACCAATAAGAAACCATCAGCCAAAACAACTCCAATGAAACTGAGATAAGATAATGAACTTCAAAGTAGGGATGTAGAACTTTTACTAACCGCGTACACGAGGCTACTAACTGACGTGTACACAGTTACACGTCAGAGATTAATGATCTTTTTCTAACATAGTTGCTCTATATAACCACTAGAGGGCTCTGTCTCCTTTAGAATACCTCCTTATTTCATTAAACCAAAGACATTACAGTAGTTATCACACAAAAACTTTTATTCAGCGAGCAAAACTTAATAAGTAGGCAACCCATCTCACCATTTTAAGTCTTATGCTGCGTTCACACCGCAAGCGACCCAGCTACCAAAGTCGCGTTGCCCACTGGTGTAGCGTCGCGCGTCCAAAAATACCTTTTAGTAACCACTGCCGTCGCTCGGTGACGTCACGTCCGCTCGAGTTTCACCGCGATCATATCATATATCACATAATAGGATGTATAAGCAGACATTATTCCAGCTGTGTCCTTTTCACTCACCTATCAGACACAAAACACTGCAGCTGATGATGCAGCAGCATCATCTGTGAGTTTACCGCGGTCCATCTAGGCGGAATGTCCTCACTGAGATTAGTTCTGCCTAGACAGAAGTCATCCACCCTGTAGTCCGCATGAATAACTGCACCGTCACACGTACGCACACCGCTGATTGGCTGATGCTGCACAGCCACACACGACATCACCTGAATAGATCAACTTTTTTTAACTTTGTGGTCGTCTTGTAGCCGGCTGTCGCATCGCGGGAGGGTTAGCCCCGCCCCATCGCGGCTGTACATTGACTTTGAATGGAGAGTGATCGCCGAGGTAGTACAGGTAGTGTCCAGTGTGAACACACCTTTAGGCCTACTTATGACAGAAAGTAAAACGTGTTGAAAGTAAAACCATTTATAATTATCACATTTTAAAGGTTTGATGGTCTCGCAGTGAGGATGAAATAAATGCGGCCTCGTTGTAACAAAATGAGCCTATTTCTAAGTGCCAGCAGTTCTGGGATGAATTCTGTTTTTCACCAAAAACAACATTAAGAGCAGAGAACAGGGGCCATCCAAGCAGAAACAAGAGTGATGTGCTCGTGTTGCCAAAAGAAGAACATCCGTATGGTTTCACTCCCTGTTCCGCTGCTTCTCTTTAAGTTTCTCTCGTGTCGGATGTGTCAGGATCAGAGAGGATTCATCCCAACTGTGAGCTGTTAAACAGTCAACACCTGAAGTTTATTCAGACAGGTCCTGGTTGGTAAAGCCTGAAATATTTTATCTGCCCCTTAATTTTAAATCGAGCAAAGTGGGTCCAAAATCCGTGTGACATGTGACTGTAGTAATGTTCAATACCACCAATTTTCTTTCCGATCCCATACTGAGTAAAATTCATGCTGGTATCCGCGATACCGATCCCATACCGATACTTTGTGCAAATACACCTAATGTGTCTGGTAAATCTAAAAATAAAAAAAGTACTGAATTTCAAATCATAGTTTCACAAAAATAAAAGACATCCAAGTCATTTCTTCTATCTATTTCAAACTTGAGGCAGCAGCCTTCTTCTTCTACAATACAGCCAACAGAAAAAAAGAAGACACAACCATATCAAATATGGCTGCTCTGCATTTAATGCTGAATCTTATTTAGATTTAACTATGAAGGTAATCTCTCTAAATGGCCTACAATAAGGGGATAGAAACACTTTCTGTTTTATAATACTGAGTGTGAGATTATCTCAGTGATAGATATTATGAATCCAAAATGAGCTCATGCAGCTATTTGTTGGAGCATGAATTTATTTTGTTACTTTGCATAACCATATTAATTTGAACAACTTCAACACATATCTCTGCTTAACAACCAATCGAACCAATTCTTTCCTGAACTGATATATAATGCTTGTATATGAATATATTTTTTCAGCTTACTTATTGCCACCAGTCACTCACCTGTTATTATTATTATTCCACTTTTATCCATGGTTTTATTTCTCTACTTGTTACTCAATTATTTAACTTGTTTCTTCATATTTTACTTATTATCTGCTTCTATTTGTTCTTTATCTGTTATTATTATCCGGCTTTTACCCATGTTTTTGTTCTTATTGTCGTAACTCGTTTACTTTAACCTCCTTGTGCAGTAACTTCTGACCATGCTGCCGCCGACCTCTTGCTTATGTTACTGTTGTTTGTTGTCTAGTATTTTTGTTATTTATAATACTGTGTCCTTGGCCAGTAGTGCTGCTGTCGAAGACAAATTTCCTGCAAGGGACAATAAAGTTGATCTTTTTATCTAACAGCAACATTGCATAGCACCGCCTAAGTTCCACATTTTTCATTGTTACCTGGATAGTGCCTGCCTGCAGCACCAAAGGACTCCGCCAGAGACGCCTGTTTAGCCCTACGAGCAGCACCTGCAGCTGCGCTCCCCTCTTCTGTCCCACTTAACGTATATGCCTCATGTTCTGTGTGGTGGTTTAACCCATGGATGTATTATAAGTCATTTATCCAAGCTCTGGATAGTTTAAATATTTTCCACTTTGTTCCTGTTAATGATATACATAATCTCAAAGGACTGAAGTATCAAAAATATCGATACTTTGATTTGAGAATCGATTTTAGAAACATCTGGTATTGAGGTATCGATATTTCAGTATCGATCTGCACATCACTAGTGGCCGGCTGGAGATGAGTCAGCAGGGGCAAAAAAAAAAGGTGACATACAAAGGGTGAGCTGAAAAGCCCCCCCCCCCCCCCCTTTATTCTGAAAGTATGTTATGTATTGAGTGAACCTTTAAAAAGTTGAGCGACAACTCTGGCCCTTAAAGTTGGATAACAGCTGCGGTTTATACGGTAACAAGCAGAATCAGATAATTGTGCTGGCTGGAAGCTGCTGCTCTCTGCCCTCTCCTCCTTTTCAATCTCACTGTAGCCTTTCATAAACATCAGAGCTACTTGAAAATCTCTTCCCTCTGTCTCCAGACTGCTCACAGAGCAATCTCTATTTTTGAACTAGTTGCTGAATGCAGCTATTCACAGCTGCGCAGCACTCCATAGATAATGGAAGTGCTCTGCCTTCTTTGCTTCTGCCTGTCAAAGTGGAGGCAAACTGCTGCGTGAACGCGAGCTGCATATGAGCAGCGGCGGCGGCGGCGGTGGCGTTTGGATCAAGGACACGCTCACTGCCACGTTATAACTCCACATTAGTATCAGCTCTTAATTATGTACCATTCCATCTAAATGATTGATTTCCATAAGGAGACGGATGAATATGAAAGCAAATATTGTCGATGATTAGAAAGCACTCAGCAGTAAAATAATAGATGATCCAGTCACGGTGACAAAGGCCCAAACACGCCGATAATTGGGAGTGTGTGTCAGTGTGTGTGTGTGTGACTCCATGTGTGTGTGTGTGCCCCCAATGACACTTCATTTTAAGAGCACTCCATGCTCTCGTGCTTGTTTTAATTGGAATATGTTCCTCATCAGTTGGCTGTTTAAAATGTGGCGACAGAAGAGCTCAGCTCCAGCCTGAGCGCCGTGCTGCTGCTGCTGCTGTCACACATCCGTTCACCCGTTTCTGCTTGGCTCCTCCACCCTCACATTACAACTTTTACACCACTGCACCAGCCCCTCGCTCCGTCCTCTTTCTTGTTTTTTACACTCAAATTGGCTTCCAGGAAACTTAAGGAAAGTTTGAATTCATTTGTGCCTCCTGATCGATACCCAGCGCAGCAGAGCAAATTACAGAGGCCTTTAGGACTGTTATTTCGTAAACATCAGGAAATTCCCAGGATGTTCTGGAGACGTTTGAGTAATGGACAATTACCACCAGGAGAGCAGCGGAGCTCAAACCATCCTAATGCAGAGTCACAGTAATGAAGAGCACTGCAGCGCGGCCGGGCCTTTCAGGGGTGCAGCTTTGTGTTGGAGCAGCAGTTTTCACACTGATGGCTTGGTTTATCATTTTAACACTGATTACTGTACTTCTGCAGCCTACCACAGCCTCATATTTCTCCTCCAGAGTCCTATAGGAGCTCATCCTGAGCCAACAGTGAGCTTAAAGTCAAACTTCAGACAACTTCAGAGACGTTTACCAAGTTTATAGAACAGAAGAACATCTATAGCTGAAAGGATTCCTTAGATTATCTCGATTATTCGATCCCAAAATATCCTCGAGGCAAATTGTGTGCCTTGAAGCCTCGTTTGATATATAATTATACGTATAAAATATATATCTGGGCTACTATACAGTGCATGGTGTTTCACACGGACGGTCATTTCTGTGGCACACCTCGCCTGCTACTTCCGCTGCTGCGCGGCTTGTAAAATCATGAAGGAAGAGAAAAGAGAGGGACAGAAAGGAGAGAGTCCACAGAAGAAATGGCAGAGAGTGTCCCAAGTGTGTGGTCACTACAAGAAGGGACGAAAAGAAAATACAGTGCAGTGTGTCTGATGTCAGACGGAGTTAGCTTAGCACGTAGCTTAGCATGATAGCATGTCTACAGCTGCAGCACGTCAACAGTAAACATCCGGTCTGTGCGTCAAGTCCTCAGAGCTTTGCTTTCATATGTTATAGAAATGTTAAATGTTAAATGATCTTAGTATCTAAGTATGAGATTATTTGGTCCTAGAAATAAAGTAAGCAAAATAAGATCATCAATATGGCACAATAGTAAAGGCAAAAATTTAGTAAAAAGAGACAAGCATGAATACAAATTAAATAAAAATAACCAAACTTAAAAAAATACTGAAAAAAGCAAGATATGGCCCAGAGTAAAAATAAAAGTATAGATTTTGATTTTGAGATCCCATTTATGCTCAGAATGTTCAAAATAAGAAAAATAAGTTGTTAATTTAAGTGACCTGGCTTTTCTGTTTGGTGTGTTACTAATAATAATAATGTGTAGTGATTTAATGTAAAAAAAAAAAATAGCAGTGAGCGCAATGTAACCGTTATCCGATTAATCGACAAAAATTTGTTAGAGTAATCGATTACCAAAAGAATCGATAGCTGCAGCCCTAGATACATCTATAGTGACTATCCTCAGCACCTTCTTGACATGAGCTCCCTCACCTCATGATGTCTACCTTAAATGAATTTATACTCAACATTTATGCTCTGGGCTTTCTCATAAATAAATCACCCATAAATCCTCATTTTGATGCTGTCGTATTTTCAATGTCATTCATCTCTACCTTATAATCATTATAGATGTTAACCCTCTGATTACCAAGCAGTTCCTGGTCATTTATTCTCTTCTCTCACAGTTTTACTCATTATGGTCTCATTTTTCTCCACAATATAAAGTCCAGCACCTCTATAGACCCAGGACAATCATGGCTATTGACTGATGTAACTCAATTATGTCTACATGCAGTGTAATAAAATTTACAAGCTACAAATCATTAGAAAAAGTAAAAACGCACATTTGATTTTTCTGATTTTATAATAATAAAAATAAAAAAGGAATTAGTGCACACAACACATTATCAGGTTCCTTCATGCCTAAACAACATGGGAAAAATAGTGGTCCTGTTCCTACATTCAAATAATCTACTAATTTTGAAGCCTTGTTTAATATTTGGAGTCCAGGCCGTCTTTACTTCTGTCACTGTTTACTCACTGTGGTCTCAATTTGATCTGCAATATGAAGTCCAGTACCTCTATAGGCTCAGAACAACCATGGCTATTGGCTGATGTAGTCTACATACAGCTTAGAACAATTAACAAGGTAGAATTAATTAGAAAAAATAACATTGAAAATAAAAACATTCTAAATATTTATTATTTTTTATTATATTATTAATATTGATCATATGCATATTATTAAGTTACAGTCTAGACTGTAGAGTCTATATGCTAAGCACTCATTCATTTGTAAAATTGGTAGTTTGCTGGGAAAAATCTGACAGCAGGTGTGCTGAACGGCTCTGAGCAGGAAAATGAGCCTGTAAGACTCTGCCCTGGCACGAACATTCAATGATTTTTTTAAATGATACATTCTGGAAGTATGTGAATCAGTCAGGTCTTGTTGAATGTGGCCAGAATTGTAGATTTTTTTGTTTTTTACAGAATTTAGCCAGAGCAAACGGTTAGTTTTCTGCAAACTTTAAAAGAACAAGAAGTTGATGAAATCTCATGAAACTGTTTTCTTCATTTTTTTTTTATATATATTACCAACGCTACCTGTGATTCATTCAGGTACCCTCGAACACTTGAAAATCTAACTATTATGCCAGTGTTTTCTGTTTCTGAATAGGACAAATGTTTGTAAATGCCGCTCGTTTAAAAATAAGTGGTATTTTGAGGCTGTTGGATGGATATATTTGTACATATACTGTAGGTCTATTTGTATCTATGCATATATGTGTATCCATAATATGAAGAGCTTTATGCTCTGTTGTAAAGTGTCTTGAGATAACACTGTTATGAATTGGTGCTATACAAATAAAGATTGATTGATTCATTTTCTTTAGCCTTCTTTATGCTGTTTCAGCACACTAGAGCCCTTCTATTCACAAGACAACAAGGCCCATGGACTCAGGACTGATTCTTATAGGCTTCTCTCAACAGACCTACCATTGTAATGTCATACTACTGTTTGTTCGTAGTTCAGGCTCATGGGCGAGCCAGCTGCAGAACATAGACCTGCTATGACCATCGTGTAGTCTTTATTATCTTTAACTCAGACTTACTTGACCATGCTCCGGGCCCCGTCAGGGTCCATGGCGCTGACTGAACCCACAGCAGCCCCTAACGCAGCGTCCTCTTTCACCTCCATCAGGTAGGAGGCTTTGTCAAACAGGGGCGGCTCGTCCACGTCCTCCACGCCAATCCGAACGGTGGCCATGTCTTTGGAGCCTGCTGACATGAAGCGAGGGTCCAGCTGTGTGTTCTGGACTTGGATCTCCACGGTGTACGACGGCTTCTTCTCAAAGTCCAAGGGCTGCAGAAGAGAGAGAGCAACACAAGGTTTAGCCATTTAGAAGAACATTATAAACTGTCCAGGGAGACTCTTGTGCTCAGGGGAAACAGACGGTGCGTATGTGAGATCCCGCGTCATTGGTTGGGTAAAGTTTTGACTTTGTAGGTCTGTTGAAAGTTCATGTTCAGTTTGGAAGAAGGCATAAGTCCAGATTAGATCTGTTAGCCAACTATTTATTGACAATATGTGAGACAATACAAAAATAATAAAAATACTCAGCTGCTGAGGGCTCTGCTCTGAGAGCATTGAACAAAAGCATACACAAGATCTTATACACATCAGGATTTGGGCAGTACCAACTACAGTAATCACGTGTTAAGATCATGTCTGGTTTCATAAGCTATGTCTGTCAAGAAAGATAAACATAACAGTTAGATAAAGGTCAGACTTAAGGCAGAAGATCAACCAAGAGTTCAACAAAAGTTCTCGCAGTTCTGCAAAACCACAGGACCAACTACAGGATGTAAACTGGACAAACTGGCCCCCCCAGACCTTAACTGAAACCACAGTCCTGTCTAACCGAGACTGCACCGTTACGATTTATGACACATTTGACCTGTTGAACAAACATGTTTGAACTGATCTGCCCTAACATAATGTGTTTTCATAACTGTTAGCATAAAATGACACCTTTGGACAAATGTTAGCATTAGCATTGTATATAATAACAACTTAAAGGTGCTATGAGGAGAATCTATTACCGGCGACATAAAGACTCTGCTACCCATGAGCACGCGCAGCGACTGTCGTAATGCTGCGTCCCAGTAACCTCTGAACTGGGAGTGACATCATCTCCGACTTATCGGCGTTCCAGTTGAAGTCTGAAAAAAACATGCTGATCTACCAGGCTATTGTTAGCTGTTGTTAGCACGCCCTGCGTTGTTGTATGAAGAATGTGATTATCACTATGGCAGCATTTTTGTAAATATAAGTCTAACAATACTATGTATACAGCTGATCTAGAGCGACACACCCCAGTCAGAAGTGCAAATAAATGGATTATTACAGGAGCTAAATAACTGTTCACACTGGAGGCATCCATCTTCCATTGTCAACTCGGGGGTGGCGAGGTTTCACTGAGTTCCCAGGAGAAAATTCCGACTTTGGGGGACGTTCTAGTTGCAGTTTTCTACTCGAACTCGGAAATTCCTTCTTCTGACTACAACTGGAACGCACCAAAAGACGTGACCCAAGCCAAAGCATGTGTTTGTTGTGATGCTAATGAATGCAGCTCAGATCTTCCTCAGAACTCTGCATTGCTTTACAACTTCTTTTTTCAACAACTTACAGGATGCAAAGCCACGAGGTAATGTATCTCTTTCTAGTTACGTAGCGGTAGTTTTTGATGTGTGACAACAAGCAATTTTTGGAAAACTTAGTATTGTAGTTTTGTAGCCGGCTATATATCTCTACTTACAGCCCGGTGCTCTAAGACGTGTCTGAATAATATAAATTTGCTGTAGTTTTAATTGTCTTGTTCCTGAAGTTGAGTATCCAGGCCAGTCCAGCCCTGTCTGACCCGACTGCGAAGCTAAGGAATAGCATTTATAGCTAACCTATTTTGATGCTATAAAACTCATCTTAAAGTGTGTATTTCCATCAGGCATATATCTAAAAGTGAGACTTTTTTGTAATTACTTTGAAACTCCTCACAGCATCTTTAACTTATAAAGCACCAGGATTTTACTGAATATAAAAGTTACGTTTAAGTGCGTTGGGATGAAGCTGGTGGATCTCTGAACCTTAAAGGCGTTTCTGTGCTGCATCAAACTGCCAGAACGACAAAAGAGTGAAGAGAGCGGCACACGCTGTTACAGAAATCTCTAACATTAATAAAAACATGGACTGAAGCTGCTGACAGATTCAGCCTAATGACAAATGATGATAGTTTTTTTCCTACAGCAAAACTGTTGATGAAATCTGTTTCTGAACAACAAAACGACAAAGCCTCTGATTCCCTTCAGCAGCTCGACGTGTGCCGTCCTCACTCCTTTAAAAGAATCCTCGGCTCGTATCCTGCTGACAAAATATCATTACTTCTTTGTCAAAGCTCCCAGACATGAACAAAGGAGTCTCTAAATATCAATTGTGATTCCACATCAGTAAACAGGCACTTCTGCGAGGACACTGTGGTTCATTTTTCAAAATCCTGCAGCATAAAGAGCTCCAGTCCTGCGTATTAGCGCCTGCTGCAGAGGCTGGGACGGGGGGTTGAGGAGGTAAAGATGAATAAGTTTAATTTGGTTTCTTTCATCTGTCAAGCATGCCCAGGCTTTGCATATTTAACAGTACGTGCAAAACAGACTACGTGGGCAGGGTCCTTATGAGCGAAAAGTGTGGGATCTGCTGAATCATTGCTTTAGAATTAATTTGGTTTTACCAAAGCTGTGAGGGGAATATCAAGATAATTAACACACGCCTGTTTGAAGGTGGCTATCACGTTTCACTTTACTGACTTTGTTATAATTTACTCCTCTGCCTCAAAGTTCACATCTTTAATGACCATTTTGTTTGCTTGTTTGTAACAAAAAAAACTGAAAGTGACGTCTCCGAGGATTTTCTATCATATTTGGGATGAATATGGGTAAACTGGGACACTTAAACTTAAACATGTTTATTTTTACATGTGTATATTTCTATTACTAAAATTCATCGTTGAGCTCATCATAGCTAAGTATGAGATAAAAAAAGATTGGTGTCGATGACATCACTTCCAGGGGCGTGGCTCACGGTATTCAACTTCCTCTGCGGTGAAACAAGATGGTGTTAAAATGACAGCGTTTTCAGGTGATCGATGTTCGTGTTCTAGAAACAAGAAAACTGGTGGATAGTTTGTAGTTGTGATATATTTTGTTCAGGGGTGTAATGGTGATTCATAGTTTTTAAAAATCACATCCATGTGAGTCTTACTCTTTTTTAAAAAAGTCATTTTGCTACTGTCCCACTTTAGACAATCATTAAAATAATTCTAAAGGTGGAAATAAGTTCTCTTTTAATTTATCCCTAGGGGTGTAACGATGGTCAACTCACGAAACGATACGAAATACGAAACAGGGCTCACGATATGAAATAAAGATGAAGGAAAATCCCCAACAGTAGGAAGTTATGCAAAAGTCTCATTTTCTTTATTTTCTTCCTCATGCAAAAAAATAATACCATGCGAAATATGTTGCTGCATCTGTACAAAATAAATGCTCTTTGAGAAAAAACATAAACTGTATTTTTCCCCTTATTTAGACTACAGTGCAAATACAAAGATAAAATCTCAATAAAAAGTGCTTTGTTGTTGTAACAATCAGGATAAGTACATTCTTGAATGAAAAGGAAAACAAATAGCAGTCCTCAGAGCTGCAGTTTAGACCTATAAATGTCTGAACTGTGAACTATAATATTTAGCCTATAACAGTGCATATACTTCTGATCTTCAAGTATGATCAAATTCTGTCAACTCAACAGTAGATGCAAAAATCAAATATTGTTTTTTATGCAGACTTACACAAACATACAGTTGCTGCCTGTCTCCAGTTCAAAGTAGTTGGTAGTTGGTAGTTGTAGTCGCCGCAGTATACGGCGAACTGTAGCAGATAGCAAATATTGTTTTTTATGCAGACTTACACAAACATAGTGGAGCAGTTCTACGGTTTTTGTGTTCAATGTGGATTTTAATGTTCCCTATAACTTGACGGTCAGTGAATGGACCAGGAAGGCGGGGCGAGCAGGTCAGAGTTCAGAAGGGGAGAGTTGTGTGTGTGTTAGCGAGGAGGGAGAGAGCCGTTAGCAGGAGGTCTAGAGATTACTTCTCACTGTTTTGTTCGTGAATTAAAATTGTAGTTGTCGTGGTCACAGCCCACAGTGACTGTTAAATAAAAGCAGGTATTCGCAAGCCGGAGTCACCTTTATTTTTACGTCCGACAAACGTCACAATACAACCGCTGCCTGTCTCCAGTTCAAAGTAGTTGGTAGTTGTACTCGCTGCAGTATACGGTGAACTGTCGCGGCATATTTTGCACACGGTTGTTGTTTTGTCCGCAATCTTCTCATCGTTCTCTCGTCTTTTACATGAGAAGCCAAAATAGGTCCACACAACCGATTTATTTGACGAAGGAGCGTCAGCTAATTCCTCGACCTCGTCCTCCTCCATATTGCAGTGAGTGTTTTGCTACGGGAGGCGAGGAGGGTTTATTTCGTCATTTTTTATTTCGCGAAATTTCGTGGCACGAAATTTCGTTTCACCCCTATTTATCCCTCATAAATTTTCTATCTAGTTAGCTCAATATATAAATACATTTGCTTAAATTGCATAGATCAAGCTAGCTACAATTGCAATGATGGTCGAGATGCTTTGCTAGCCTACGCTAGCTAGCCCTTTCCCCGCTACCCCACAAGTAATGCGTACTTTCTAAACTGTTGCAAACAAAAAACAAAAACTATGATAGAACACTGTAAAATCCAATTAGTTATAATTACTTAAAAAAAGCATGCAAACCGGTTGCACTTAAATAAACAAGTGCAGAGAACTAGTTAATTTTAGTTGTACTAACTAGCACTTCCTTTTAGAGTAAACTTACAAATGAGTTTAAGCGACTAAAACAATCAAGTAGAGTGTACTTGATATCTTGCAAACTTCAGGCCCCCTGTCCACCCCAGGAATCGAACCAGGTACCTTCTTGCTGTGAGCTACATGCACTACCTGCTGATCCACCATGCTAACTCAACTCCAAAAATCTGAGTGGTTCAAAAATCACACGAGTGAGCTTAACTATTGCGAATGAGCTTAACTAAAAAAAAAAAGTAATCTTCACTTAAAAAAAATAAGTATTTTGCATTTATTTTGCATTTTTACACATGCAAGTGATTTTTACTTAATAAATAGTAGTCATAAAGGCACATTTTGTTAACATAGTAAAGTTAACTCATGTTTGCAAGTCAAGGCAGCTATTGGATTTTACATTGAACATTTATTTATTTTGTAGATGAAAAGCAAGACTTTTACTTTTAAGTCTTTTACATTATGTTGCACTCTCAGAGTACGAGTGATAATATTCATATTGATGATGACTGGCCTAATCCTGTTTCAGATGGCAAAAAGAGCATAAAAGGAAGCTTTCACTTGCTGTAACTGTCTTTAACTGATGTCTAAAATCTCTTAAAAATCTCTAAGATATCTTAAAAAACCCCACCTCACACAGCTGTTTGCTGTTTGTTTTTTAGGATCTTTCCGGTGGACACAGACACACAGACATTTGGGCCTTTGTTTGCCAGCAGGGTCCTCCTATTTGTTTTTTGTTTGGTGAAACCCTTTTTTTCTGTTCCCAGTGGATTTTAATGGAGGTGTTTTCCCTGTTTTAATATTTCTATTAATCAGAAATGAGTTGTTGTTGTTTTATTATTGTGTTTAAATAAAAATGGACTGTGTTGTAAGTGTCCCAGTTTGTCAATGTATGGTGTCCCACTTTACCAATATTGTCTGGAAATTTTGGTTTTTGGTTAATTTGTTTTTGGTGAAGGGTAATCCTTCCAGTGTTTAATTTTTCTTTGTTATTTCTTCTCCACAGTAGAGTAGAGATCTTGAGCGATGTAGAATGGCATCATGTGATGGGCTAAGACATTTGATTGTTCATCAGAAATTATGTTGAAGGTAAAAAAATCACTCTGCAACATCTTTTTCATTTCTTTTGTCAAATTATAATGTCTGAAGGTCAAGTCCGTGTGGTGCACACATCGTCAAGTCTTCAGAGTCAGAACCAGAAAAACTTTATTAACCCCCAAAAAGGGAAATTCTGTTGTTTTAGTTGCTCTTACACACCGAAAAATTAGGGGGCAGGTTGCAACATGCAGCATCTTCAAGCTATGTCAACTTCCTTAAAAAGGACAAATGAATGAATATGCAATAAATGTACATGATTAACATTAATAATATTAATAATATGAATGTAAACGTGGAAAGTCTTCTGATAATCATGTTTAAAAACTGATTAAATAAAAAGCTTTGTGGCCATCATAGCTGCTCACCTTTTTTATGATATGATGCCGTTTGTGTGCACACGAGAGAGAGAGCAGGAAAGTAAAGGGACGACAAAAGAAAAAGCTGTTTAACCAAAGTTTAAGCAGCAACTCGTCAAGGAAAAAAGTCTGGAAATGGAACAACTTTAAATATTAACAGACGTAATGAGCATGGATTGATATTGGTACAAGATGAATAAATTATGTAAGGCTTTCAGGCCGTGGCTGTTAAGAATAAAACATTAGATTAAATAAATGCATTGAAGTCCAAATGCAGGGAGCTGTGTGTAAGCAGCAGCTTCACAGCAGTAAATACTTACCATGGACCTGATCGGAGGTCCCAGACCACCAGGCTGCAGACCAGAACCAGACTGAATCCTTCATTATGAAGTAGATTTTTTTGTTTTGGATTACAGCCTGGGGTTGGTGATGATTAGTGGTAAAAACTCCTTTAATGCATTTGTAGCATTACAAAGTAAACACAGGTCGCTCATACCCCTGCAGAGACCAGATATCTTCTATGCTTTGAGTGATGCACCTGATTGGCTAATGAGAGACCTCAGTCAGGCACAAGTCCCACGAGTGATCGCCTCGACAATGGCCATGTTAGACCTCTTGAGCCCTTGTTTTTGTGTTTTCTGCAGCCTCCTCCTCATGATTCTGTCCTGCAGATGCACGTCAGCACATTCATCTGAGACTCGGCTCACCTTGCTGACGGTGATGATGCCCTCCTGAGTTTCTTTGTCTGTGGAGATGTCGAACATTTCCATGCCGTCTCCGCTGACGATGGTGAAGTACATCTCAGCGTTCTTCCCGATGTCTTTGTCCGTGGCTCTGATTCTTCCCACAGGAGTGCCGGACTTGGCTGACTCGACGACTCTGAACTGGTAAATACCTGAAAACACAGAAAAAGAATTCAGAAACCATCAGATTGGAGATTCTGGACTGAAGAAAGCTCTCCTGTTTATTCATGTGAAAACACAAGTCATAATGTTTTTAGCAAAGTCATCAACACAGCCCTCATTTAATACTGTCTTCAGTTGAGTCTGAGATGTACACCAGAGAGCTAAGGCTGTATACTACTGTATGTAGTGCTGGGATGTAAATTGTTATGATTTTATCAATACTCCTTATGTGTATCGATACTTATCGATACTCTTAGCGATACTACAACACATAATTTTGTGTATAAAATAAAGACTTAACAAGATATTAAAGATTCAACCTTTTTTATTACCACAAGCTAACAATAAAGCTTCAACGGAATAGAAGTAATGCATTACAAATGCTTCTCAGAGGCAAAAAGAAAGCTAAGGAAATGGCAAAACCCCTTCATGCCGCGCAACAGACTGCATGTACACACAGACCCATATATCAGTGGGGCTAAAATCAATGCTGTAATGATGACTACTAGGGCTGTCACTTTATATTAGATAGTCGAATAACCGTTCAAATATGGGGATAAATGTCCGTAACCCGAATAGTAAATAAATATTGGAATGTAAAATATTGAGTGTAGCGGCACATCCGGGCGCCTGGAGCAGTGGACCATTCCATCCAACAGAGGGCGCTGTGAGCGCTGCTTGACCGTCAGTCACATCCGCTGCTCTCTTGACCTCAGTAAACAAAGAGTTTCCACTCCGAGTGGACATTAACAGCTCTGAATCATCTGAGGAGAACCGTGCCGCCAGCCGAGAGCAGCGGTGCTTCGTCAAGAGTTTAACCCATGTGGGGCAGATAATTTTCAGTGCTACAGTCTTTAGTGTTAGCCGGGCTGCTAACTCTACTCATGTTGCTATAGCAATCAAACAGCCTGCACTCCTTTAACTTTATACTATGCGTGCGCTCCAAGTGTTTGGTGATGTTGCTAGTATTTCCCCCCTTGGACGCAACTTCTCTCTGACAAAGACTGCATCGGGCCGAGTTTTCATTAACTTTGCTAAAGTGAGCTCAAACCTTCGAGCGCTTAGCCCTCACTGACATGATTGAGCCGAACGGCGGTAGTGTCATAACTATGTGACAGTTGAAGAGACGTTTAAGTACTGATAACAGTATCGTTTTTCCAGTTTCTTAACCTAATTAGGGACCGGTACATGAAAGTTAAGATGTTGCCACCGCGTAAGTCCAGTATTAGTCATCATTAGGTAATAAACTGGCTCTTGCATGAAAACAAAGTCTTTTCTCCTTCTTCATAATCTGCATCCATCATTTTAGGCAGATTCTGGAGTTCAAACTAAAGCTGTGGGCTGTTTCTTGAGTTGATTCTGTCTGCACTGTGATGTAAAATTTAAAGTTTTTTCTCCAATAAGTCTGGAAGAGAGTGATGTAAAGCCTGTCTCCGTTTGAAAAAACCTCTACAGCAAACAGCTCCATCTCTGTCGGGGTCCTCATGGAAGATTGTTAGACACCAAAATAACAATCTGAAGCTGCCTGAGGCAAAAACAAACATTCTGGTGGATGAGCTTTGATTGGACCCATTTGGCTCAAAGATTGCTGAGCAGCCTTTACTGCCTGCTTCACTGCTGCACTTATCATTCACAATGTACTGCTCTATCTTCTTGGAGGTGTATAGATCTGATGAAACCTTCTTCTCTCTGACACACACCGACTGCAGATCACTGTGAAAGGCTTGCTTTGCGCTCTTGTGATGGAGTTTAATCCCCCCTCCTCATCTGGGATTTATATTCTTGCCTTTATATTTTGTATTAGCGTCTGACTGTGTCACTGATCCTCTGCCTTGTAATCTGCTCATCGCTGCCTTTTAACCCTAAGAGGAGGCTTTGTCTCGTGTAATTCCTCTCAAGGTTACTGGCTTCACCCTCACGGCGTCTTTTAAGGGATTCTCTCTGTTGTTCACTTCAGCTGGAGTTTGTGTTGCTTTGTTAGTGAGGCCCTGCGAGGCCCTGCAAGGCCCCTCAGTGTTTCTGGGATTAGGGGAGCTGACTCGACATAAAATCCAAACAGCACCACCTGAATATTAAAGCTGGGACGAGCTCATTTTATTGATCCTAAGCCATGTAAGTCCTCTCTTTCATGATGTGTGAGTCAGTGATAGAGCAGCTACACTCATTTACATGGACTGTAGACTACTAACCGAGAGCCTCACACGTTAAACAGGCTGCCCAACAGTGGCCTTAAGAAGTCAGACTTTTAAATATTGTGTAAATCAGGCTTAGCCTCATAAATAAACAGAAGGGTGTATCTGGGCTCAGGTCGGGTGAGGCTGGATTATTTACGATGTACATTTTAGGACATTCTCAGGCCCCATCCACACGAAGACAAAACGCTTAACAGTTTCCAAAACGATCGTCATAAAGACGAAGGCGTCTCAGAAAATGTGTGCGTCCACATGAATGCACTTGAAACACATCAAAACGCTGTAAAACACATGCCAGACCTCTAGGGGCACTGTAACGATATGACGGAAACAAGCGGAAACAGACGAAAAAACATGTGCACTTGCATTAAAAGTTGTAAACAGAGATTGTGATAAAGTGATCATAAAGTGCTGTAATGTGTCCTCGATAATTGTTTGTTCAACTCGGTGGTGATTGAGAAGAAGGAGATTTTGCTGCAACAGGGATAGTAGGGTCACTAGCTTCATCAGCACATATGCTACAGCGTACGCTGCCATTATTGTTGTCATTGCCGCATGTGGCGCATGCATGTCAATGAAGATATGAAACTATGACGTAAGCGTATCTGAAAACTTGTGGAGAGCCAGTAATCACGGAGCTGTGTATACGGCATTTCAAAATCTTTCCACTCTGGAACCTGGTTTCAAAAGTGATAATTTACAGACCCCCAAAACGTTGTCTTCGTATGGATGATACGCAGATTCTGCAAAAAACTTATGTGTTTAGACCTCTTTGTGTGGATGGGGCCTCAGTCTCAGGAAAACCTCTGTCATTTCTCAGACCAAACGACCTCAGATAAAACGGCCTCGGGCTTCAAAATAAAAGTCTATCGACAAAACGGCGTCAAATTTAACTGCCTCAACCAAAACGACATCAGATAAAACGGCCTCGGGCTTCATAGTAAAAGCCATCAGACAAAACACTGGAAAAACGGACTCAAATAAAAAAACAGCGTCAGGTCGTAACATACAACTGAACATTATTTTTACGAGACCGGAAGTGCGCGTGACGTCATCAAAAGTCGGTACCATAGACATTATTATGTTATATATGTCCGAAATGGCATACTACCATACTACATACTCATGTGTATACACTGTATACTACATACTATAAGTATGATTAGAATGCCAGCCGTTCACACTGTAGTATACTACCAAGTTTCCCATGATGCATTTCAAACCTCCGACGACAAAAATCAGAAGCACACCAGTCTATCAAATATCTCTGTTGATTCGCCACATTTGAAAGTTCAGAGAGCATCTTAGGTGAGAAAGTCACCACGTAGAATACCTACGCTATGCGCGCCATTATGCTATGGAAGAAACTTCCGGTCGGCTCCAAAACAAGAGTCTAATTTACAAAACAGTAGGAACTAAAAGGAGATAATAAAAGATGCTTTTATTTTGAAAACGGGAAGTTTGCTAGTGGCTGATTTTTGGCTAAATGCCGTCTCAAGACAATTTCACATTTATGATATTATGATGATTATGATATTGTTACGACCTGACACTTTAGGCCGTTTTTCCAGTGTTTTGTCTGATGGCTTTCATTCTGAGGCCATTTTATCTGACGTCGTTTTGGTTGAGGCAGTTAAATTTGACGCCGTTTTGTCTGATGACTTTTATTTTGAAGCCTGAGGCCGTATGATCTGAGGTTGTTTGGTCTGAGGAATGACAGAGGTTTTCCTGAGACTGAGGATGTCCTAAAATGTACACCGTACAGTAGACACACCTCAGCTCTGGTTTACATTTCACTGATTTAATCCATTCACAAAAGAAAACTCTCTATAGTTAATCAAAGCAGCAGAATCATCAGTTTCAAGTCATCACAAATTGTCAACATTTACTCCTTTGGTCCCTTTTGCAACTAGAAAGCACTCAGAGAGCACAAACCTCCACCAAGGTAGCTCACGTGTTGCTTTTTCCATCTATAAGCAAAAGTTCCATGATAAAGTTACCATCATGATATGATTCATGACCCATCTTGTTGATATCATTATAAGTTAGACAGTTATTCAGCAGAAGCTACGGCAGTTATTAGCAAATTTGTGATACTACACAATCTTGCTAACAAACATATGCCAGCATAAACATGTGGCCCTTTTCCATTAGCCCTACTCTACTCTACTGGACTCTACTCGGGTCGACTCTACTGGCCTTGTGCTGCTTTTCCATTAGCCCCAGTCGCCTGCCCAACGGGGTGCAGTGTTGCTGTAAACAGCCGAGCGACACTGCGGTCATTTTGAGCGTGACACAACAATCTGTGGCTTTTTGTCACAAAGCGAGTAAAAATGGAAAGCAGAAGAAGGCTGCAGGTGGTAAGAAGAAATACCCCTTGAGAAGCACAGGAGAGTTTTGGAAGCTATACAACAGAATGAAGCCGAGGACGAGAGCAATCCAGCTGCAAAGAAAAGACGTATGAGGGTAAGCTAATGGTAGCTACTGCTAGCATGCTAGGTCATAGCGCTCAAGACTCATCAATGACGGCATTGTCTGACCAATCAGTAGCCGGCAGTCGGTGATGTCATCTTTTAGTATGGACTCAGCTCGCTTGGAACCAGAGCGGAGTAGGTACTAAAACTAGCTTGTTTTAGGAGGTACCAGGCTAGTGGAAACACACTGCAAATCCAGTAGGGCCGAGTAGAGTAGGGTCAAGACGTGCTAGTGGAAAAGGGCCAATAACCTACTTAATGGAGGTAATAACCACACTAGACAAAACCAAACAGCCTCCACACTGCACTTGATTTGATCTCATCATGTTTTATCGAGTTAATACGTGTTTTGAGAGTGAAGAGTTTGTTGTATCTATCGTCATAGCTGCTGTTGAAGAGATGTGTGGATGGTTTGATTTATTGATTGACTTAATGACTTATTAAAGTATAAATAGATAGGTAGTTTGGTGGTGGAAGGATAAATGGACATCAAAAAAATGGATGAAGAGTGGATGTGAATCAAAAGATGCATGGATGGATGGATGGATGGATGAATGGATTGATTTAGTAATTTTTGCGTTAATTGACATTGGAAAAACAGACACAGATGGATGGATGATGGCTGGATGCATGGTTGGATAATTTAATTGACTGAGCAACTGATTAATAGATAAATATATAAATTGATAGTGGATAGACATGGATGGATGGAAGGATGCATTATTGGATGTATGGTTTAAATATCTTATTTTTAGATAAATGCATGAATAAAAAAGTAGATGGATGGAAAACATGGTTGGATGGATGTATCCATTGATAAATTCTTGAATGATTAATGGATGGATCAATAATATATGAACTGATTAATGGACAAATGGATATCTTAATTAACAGATGATGGATGGATAGATGGGTGGATGGTTAGTTGGATCAATAGGTAGAATCTAAACTTTTACTGGTTGTTGATAAAATGGTGTAAGTTTCCACCCTGTCTAAAGCTACATATTCCAGCTGAAGTGCATTATGGGTATCATTGTAATGACTCTGTGTGAGTAAGAATGTTTCAGCCCAGTGCGAGGTGTAAGCAGCATATGCTCCATATTTACACTTCGTTAGGCCTAATTACTGCAGATGTACATAATAACACTCCTTATTTCAAATAAACACAACTCTGAGCAAAGCATGCTAACATTCTTATATCATTTTTCATTGAAGTGTAAATAGATGTTAGAGTTACTGGTTAGATTCTCATTTACTGGAGTTAGGATTTAAATGGAGACGTTGACCTGAATTATGAGATGATGTTTATGTTAATTTATTAAGTTTTCAGAGCTCATTTACTGACTGTTTGTTCTTAAACTGTTTCAAAATCATTTGCAGTGACTCCATGATTTCTAAGGTATGTGCAGTGGAGTCTGTTCATTCATCAATGCATCCATCCATTCATTATTCCATCCATCATCCATCTTTTAATCCATCCATCAACTGTCTACCAACTGTCATTTCATCAATTTATCAATAAATAGATTATGCAATTAATCATTAAATCTATACAACAATGCATTTGTCCATCATCCTTTCAATCTTTTCATCCATCCATCCATTAATATTTACCCATTTACTTTCTATCCACTCTATCATGTACCTATCAAGGAATCATCTATCATGCATCCACCCATCCATTTCGGTCAATCCATCATCCAGTTTACAATATTTCCAACCATTAAACATCCACCGATTTATTAATTAAAAAATTAAAAGATCCATCCAACTATGCCTCCATCCATCCATCCATCCATCTACTTTCCATTCACTGTCCATTTAACCGTCTATCAATACATCAACCAAATGCAAATTTCAATCAATCCATGCATCTGTCCATCAATCAATACATCCATCCATCTTTAATTGTATCCATTCATCATCAGTTAATTTAATTTCCATTTGTCCTTTCATCATCCACCACTTTATCATCAATTAATCCAGGGGTGGGCAACTATCAATACCGAAGGGCCACATTAATTTTTCTAAAATCACTGAGGGCCGCATTGCTACATACAGGTACATCTCAAAAAATTAGAATATCAAGAAAAGTTCAATATTTTTTTTATCACTTATTTCAGAATTACCAAAATTTCAAGCAATAAATGTTTGAAATGTCTCACTCCATCTGTAATGAACCTATATAATATATGAGTTTCACATTCTGAAATGAGTGATGAAAAATATTGAACTGGATACAGTCAAGACCTCCAGTACCTGATGCAGCAAAGCAGCCCCAAACCATTATGGAACCTCCACCATGCTTAATTGTTGGTAGGGTGCTCTTTCCCTTGTAGGCTTTAAGTGGTTGCAATTAAAACTGCCTATTCTAAATATGACTGCATGATCATAGTAGCTAATGAAGTATAATTTACAAACCTTAATATGTGAACATTACTTCTGCCAAGTTTGAGTCTGATAAAGTGATGCAGAGCAAAGTTAGAGAGGTTTGTAAAGAAACTGTACTGTCACATTGTGTGCTTAAACTTCATGGGTGCCAGTAATAATGAGTAGGACTGTATTTATGGGCCCTGTGATTGGCTTGTGACCCACTCACAGAGACAGAGCCCTAAAGAGATAAGCTGTAAGACAAACCCAGGATGCTAAAGCCCGTCTAGCCGTGTCAGAGTGAGTCAAACAGAGACGTAGAGAAAGTCTGTCCGTCCCTAAAAGATGACAGGAAAAGTGCTGAGCCAGAAATCGTCTTTGTGTTGTTTTAGAACTTCATAAGGCGGATGAGACAGGTAGACGGGGAGAACAAAAGCAGCTGAAAGAGTGGTGTAAATGCTGAAGGAAGCCAGGCGCCGACACAATGTCTCCCCTCCCCTCTGCTGACTACCATTAAAAAAGGCGTTCCAATGTATTTCTGTCAGGCTGATTCCTTTTGTTCTCTAAAATAAGTGCCAGCTCTGTGTTTTGTCATCAGGATCCAGGAGGCCTCCGCTAAGAGTTTAAATCTGAAAAAAAGAAACGGCAGCTCATTTGAGTCCCTGAAAGGAGACGGAGCGCACAAAGACGATGACATGAATTCAAATGAGACGTCGTTCTGCGATCTGGACCCGAGGCTGTTTCACATCAAGACACCTCCGTTATTCAGGATGTGTGAGATAGAGCATACATGTACACAAACACACACAAGCACACACACGCGGCTGGTGTACATAAACCACTTAAGTGTGTAATTATTTGCTGCTGAGACACAGCAGGTGTCGCACTCCCTGGCAGCTACACAGAGCTCAACCTGACACTGTTTTGGTGAATTTATCTGTTTGTGTGTTTTTCCATAGAGCGAGTGTGTAATGGAGGCTGAAGTCAAGTGTTTGCACAGCACATGTCTCTTCTATCAGGAGGGATGTACACACTCTGAAACTGAACCAGCTATCATCAGAGAATCAACACACAGTCATGTGTGCCGGCATACATACACGTGCACAGCTGTGATATTAAACAAACAAACAAAAACACAGCAAACTCTCACAAGTGACAAAGAATTGAAATGAATACCTTAAAGGTGCTATGAGGAGAATCTATTACCAGCGACATAAAGACTCTGCTACCCATGAGCACGCGCGGAGACTGTCGTAATGCTGCGTTCCAGTAACCTTGGAACTGGGAGTGACATCATCTCCGACTTATCGGCGTTCCAGTTGAAGTCTGAAAAAAACATGCCGATCTACCAGGCTATTGTTAGCTGTTGTTAGCACGCCCTGTGTTGTTGTATGAAGAATGTGATTATCACTATGGCAGCATTTTTGTAAATATAAGTCTAACAATACTATGTATACAGCTGATCTAGAGCGACACACCCCAGTCAGAAGTGCAAATAAATGGATTATTACAGGAGCTAAATAACTGTTCACACTGGGGGCATCCATCTTCCATTGGCAACACAGGGGTGGTGAGGTTTCACCGAGTTCCCAGTAGAAAATTCCGACTTTGGGGAATGTTCAAGTTGCAGTTTCCTACTCAGAACTTGGAAATTCTTCTGACTACAACTGGAACGCACCAAAAGACGTGACCCAAGCCAAAGCGTGTGTTTGTTGTGATGCTAATGAATGCAGCTCAGACCTTCCTCAGAACTCTGCATTGCTTTACAACTTCTTTTTTCAACAACTTACAGGATGCAAAGCCACGAGGTAATGTATCTCTTTCTACTTGCGTAGCGGTAGTTTTTGATGTGTGACAACAAGCAATTTTGGAAAACTTAGTATCGTAGTTTTGTAGCCGGCTATATATGGCTACTTACAGCCCGGTGCTCTAAGACGTGTCTGAATAATATAAATTTGCTCTAGTTTTAATTGTCTTGTTCCTGAAGTTGAGTATCCAGGCCAGTCCAGCCCTGTCTGACCCGACCGTGAAGCTAAGGGATAGCATTTATAGATAACCTATTTTGATGCTATAAAACTCATCTTAAAGTGTGTATTTCCATCAGGCATATATCTAAAAGGGAGACTTTTTTGTAGTTACTTAGAAACTCCTCACAGTCTCTTTAACCAGTGGACTCAAAAACCAGCTTCGCACCATCTTAGTATCACTCCTGAAAAAAAAAAAAAGCAAATACACTAAAAAAGCATGTCAAACTTAAACAAATGATCACAAATGAAATGACAGCTTACATCTTGTTTGCTCAAAAATGAGGCTCAACATAAAAAATAAGCAAATTTGACCATAAATTAATAAGAAAAGTTATATCAAACCTTTAATCCAGTTTGCTCAAAAATGAGGCTGAACATAAAAAAATAAGCTAATTTGACCAAAAAATTAAAAAAAAAAAAATTAAAGCTTTGACCCTGTTTGCTCAAAAATGAGGCTCAAATTAACAAAATAAGTAAATTTGACCCCAAAAAATACAAAATTAAATCAAAACTTTAAAACAATTTGATTAAAAATGAGACTCAACATAAAAAATAAGAAAATTTGACCAAAAAATTTTTTTTAAAATAAAATAAAGCTTTGACCAAGTTTGCTCAAAAATGAGGATCAACATAAAAAATAAGCAAATTTGACTAAAACAAAAAAAAATAAATCAAGGCTTTAACCCCGTTTATACAAAAAAGAGGCTCCACATAAAAAACAAGCAAATTTGACCAAAAAAATTTTTAAAAATCAAATCAAAGCTTTAACCAAGTTTGCTCAAAAATTAGGCTCAACATTAAAAAATAAGCAATTTTTACCAAAAAATAAGAGAAATTAAATTAAAGCATTAACCCAGTTTGCTAAAAAATGAAGCTCAATATCACAAACAAACACATAAAAAATGACACATGTTAACCAATTGTCGAAGAAATGAAATCAAAGCCTAAACCTGAAATAGCACTCAACATTTCAAACAAACAAAACAACAAACTAACAAACACCAGATGGAAAACTGAACCAAATGGTGAAGAAATGAATCAAAATCTTTGACCGGTTTGCTTGAAAATCAGGCTCATGAAGATGTAATGGACGCTTTTGCCTTCAGGATTGTTCCATTTCTTCATGGCATCAGTTTAACAAGATGCTTAAACATCCTCAGAGGTTTAAGTCCATGTTGGCCTGATAGCATCACATCGTTGCTGCAGATAGGTCCAAGCTCTATCATCTAAAACCACTCTGAACAATCTCCCGAGCTCTGGTATCAACAAAGCTCGGTCTGTAAACTCTAGAGATCATTTCATTGGTACACTTTATTTGTGTACATGTGTATCTATAAATAAAGAGTATGGATTCAGCCTGCAGTATTGTAAAGAGCTGTGAGATAACACTTGTTATGAACTGTGGCTGTTCTCACACTGCAGAGCTTTTTAATCAGTCTAACAAAGCAGAGATCATGGAGCATTCAGCTGTGTCCATGGGAGAGATGATTCACTTTCAACACTGCGTTTGTGAGCCTTTGAGTCTAATAATCATCAAAACAAAGCAGCTCTCATCTGTTTCTGCTCCTGAACAGTTAAAGGGATGAGCCAATTTATGTTTTTGTGTTTCATGACAAGCAGATAGACTCCATTCATGTAACTGTGTGTGCAGTAACAAGATAGGGACCAGCAAAGTGGATGTAAAGTTGAATTTAGTGCTAATCTTAGTCCAAACATAGATAATTTCACATAACACGGTGAGAAAATACGGTCACAACCAGCACACAGGACTGTTTAGATTTACTAAAGAGCTTATCTGATGACTGTAGGCAGTGGCAGGCTAACAGGCAAGCTCCTTTTAGTTCTTTAATGCTTTTGTAAATGGACTCTTGTTTTGGCCGAAGTTTCCTCGATAGCATAATGGCGCGCATAGCGGAATGTCTGAAGTGCCGAAATGAAGTTTGTATCCGTGCGTTTTATTGCTCAAATGACCACATTTTGGTATTCTACGTGGTGACTTTCTCGCCTAAAATGCTCTCTGAACTTTCAGATGTGGCAAATCAACAGAGATATTTGATAGCCTGGTCTGCTTCTGATTTTTGTCGCTGGATGTTTGAAATGCATCATGGGAAACTTAGTAGTATACTACAGTGTGAACGGTTGGCATCCTAATCATACTTATAGTACGTAGTATACAGTATATTCACATGAGTTTGTAGTATGTAGTACGTTAGTATGTAATTTCTGACACAGCCTTTATCAGGAAAAATACACATCACATGTGAGTCTGTTTTCAAAAGACTGGACTGCATTTAAAAGTGGATTATTACACAGACTAAAATGAAGCATTTAAATTTAAAAAAAAAAAAAAATTAAAAATCATCAAAGAAACAATCCCGATACTCATGTGAATCATTTTTTTCTCACACTCCTAGTTTGTTTCAGCTTAAACCAGCAGCCACTCAGTTCCCAGTCTAAGTCCGAACAGACTGAGCTTCTGCTGCCCCCATATTAGGACCAGGTATTTCCAACAACATCACCATACGATACGTATCCCGATACTAAGGCCACGATATGATACGTATCCCGATACTAAGGCCACGATACGATACGTATCCCTATACTAATGCCACAACACGATACGTATCCCCATACTAATGCCACAACACGATACGTATCCCCATACTAAGGCCACGATACGATACGTATCCCGATACTAAGGCCACGATACGATACGTATCCCTATACTAAGGCCACAATACGATACGTATCCTGATACTAATGCCACAACACGATACGTATCCCCATACTAAGGCTACGATACGATGCGTATCCCGATACTAAGGCCACGATACGATACGTATCCCTATACTAAGGCCACAATACGATACGTATCCTGATACTAAGGCCACAACACGATACGTATCCCCATACTAATGCCACGATACGATACGTATCCCTATACTAAGGCCACAATACGATACGTATCCTGATACTAATGCCACAACACGATACGTATCCCCATACTAAGGCCACGATACGATACGTATCCCTATACTAATGCCACGATACGATACGTATCCCTATACTAAGGCCACAATACGATACGTATCCTGATACTAATGCCACAACACGATACGTATCCCCATACTAAGGCCACAACACGATACGTATCCCCATACTAATGCCACGATACGATACGTATCCCTATACTAAGGCCACAATACGATACGTATCCTGATACTAATGCCACAACACGATACGTATCCCCATACTAAGGCCACAATACGATACGTATCCTGATACTAAGGCCACAACACGATACGTATCCCCATACTAAGGCCCTAATGCCACAACACGATTTTGACAAGTTTATTTCTTTCTTACAAGAAGAAAAAGAACGAGGATGAGTTTTAAGTTGTTCTACAACTTGAGAGACACAAATTCAGATCCTCAAAGATGGCAGACCTAAGTTCAAATTTAGATCATATGCTTCATCATGTAGCTCGTCTTCTACCTTGAGCTGTGCCGCTGTTATTGCCGATATTTGCAATGTTTAGTTAGCTTTTTTAACTCCAGTGAAAAAGATGAACAATGATGATGCCTACAGACTATATCAGGAAAAATACACATCACATGTGAGTCTGTTTTTAGGATTTATTCAGCAATATATTTTAACCAGCTGTTCATACTCTCTCTTCAAAAGACTGGACTGCATTTAAAAGTGGCTTATTGGGGTGCTGGTTTGGCGGAGTGGTTAGCAACCTTGCACGCCTCATGTATATACTTCTGCCGGTCCTAGTTCGAATCCAGCCTGTGACCAGTTTGCATAGAGTCTTCCTACTACTTCACAAGCCATATCGACTGTCTCTCTCCTATCAATAAAGGCACAAAATGCTCAAAAAAATACATAAAAAAAGGCCTATCAACACAGACTAAAATGAAGCGTTTAAATTTTGAAAAAGGATGTTTTAAAAATCATCAAACAATCCCGTTACTTATGTGAATTATATTTTTCTCAAACTCCTAGTTTGCTTCAACCTAAACCAGCAGCCCCTCAGTTCCCAGTCTAAGTCCGAACAGACTGAGCTTCTGCTGCCCCCATATTCACATAAATATTACTTCAATCTGATTAAAAGTATTAAAGTAAAGCCTAACAATCATATGAAGACAGGGGTGGGATATTATAGTAATTACAGCTGTGCTAAAGTCTGACCTCATGGACTTTTAATTCATCCTCATCAGGATGCTGTTCTGCTGTGGGTCTCTTGATTGGTGTCAGCTTAAGGTGACGTATCCAGTGGCTGATGGATAATAACACATATTAACAAGGGTCATTGAACGCTGTAAATAATTCAGCCAGCAGCATTAAATATTACTGCCTATAATTACCATGTTATAAGAAATACTGTCACAGAGCCTCGAAGCAAATGAGCTGGTGTTCAGACCCACACCATGAGCACACCCTGATCTAAGAAAGCACCAAAAAACAACTTTCTTGTGCTATTCTGAGACCTCGGCAGTGTCTCTGCACACCTATCTTTTTGAAAAATACTGCAACAAACAAGTGGGAGAGCCCAGAGGAGGCAGGAGGAGCAGCAGATTTCACTCTCGCTCCGTTTTCTTTCTGGCTGGTTGGAGATTGTGTTGCCTCTTGGCTCTGACACCAAAAGCTCTGATTGGAGTCTCGCTGTGAAGTGAAATGAATTGACATGTGCCGGCCAAGGTTTGTGTGACCGCCTGTGTGCAAGTGTGCGTGCACTGGTTTGGGTTATAAAACTGGAAGCATGAAGTGTAGAATAGATGATTGGTCCATGTGTGTGTGTGTGTTAATTGTGGTGACTTTAACAGAATGATAATGCCACATGCAATCTGTTCTGCGACCTGCGGCTGATCTTGTTCTGCACTCTGCACAACGGCGGGAAACCGTGGGCGAGCGGGCGCTAACGCTGGGCGAGGAGGGAGGGAGGGAGGGAGGGAAACTGATACAGCCACCGTGATCAAACGAGGCAGAGACGGAGAGAGAAGGAAAAACAATTAGAGAGCTGAGAGCGGCGAGAAAAGAGTCCCGCCTTCATGTCAATTCTGCAGGATTAGACGAGAGAGTGAGTGATGTGATCGAGGCCAGCGGAGCGGCAATTTACTTACTACTGGAACAGCACCGCAGGCACTCGAACGCCGCTGATGGACGCACACGAACACACACGTGCCTCCATTTGCAGCCCTGTGATGAAGAGCCACCGTGTAAGCAGCAGCTGTTGCTTGGTTCAAACTCGGGGCTGTCAGAAAGTGTTGACTAAAGTGAGACTGTCACAGAAACAAACTGGCTGTGACAGATGTAGGAGCCGAGCTGTTGAGTCACGGCGAACGCAAAAATGTTTTCTTGACAGCTTAGAACAATGACGGTGCAGCAGCATCTTGTCCAAACACTTTCCTTTTTCCTCCCACTTCAAAAAAGAAAATCAGCTCCATCATGACTGACTTAGAGGTCCCTCTTCCTGCTGAGCACAGCATCCTGGGCTGGTTGAACTCTACTGAGGCTCGAGATCACATGATCGTCATCTCTAAACGGGCAATTCCATCAAAAGAGTGAAATCTCTGTCCCCAGCATATCATTGTATATCAAATGTATAAATACAATGATAATATATTACAAAATATATTCTATTATTATACTAAACACCATATACATTAATCTTTGTAGAAATTACAGATATATATTTTTTATATTTTAAAATGGCATCCAAAACACTTATACATAGCATTTCTGGCCTGTCCCCACAGCCAAACTCTACACTTTACTACAATGCATCATGAACAAAATCCTTCCAAAGCAAATTTTCTTTTGCATTTAAGTGTGACTCCATATTCTATCTACACTTTTAAAACAAAAGTTTTACAAAAAAGTCTTTATATTTTGGTTAAAATTCACATTTTAGTGCTGTCCCCAGGTTTTCACTCATTGCTGTTACCAAACACATTCCCCCTTTAAAATTCTGGAACATGCCACCAGTGACATGTTCTGCAGGAAGTGACATCATTTAGGTCTTCTGCAAGTCATGGGAAGACCAAAAGTAAGTTATCTCTTTTATT
This sequence comes from Scarus forsteni, assembly GCA_036419115.1. NCBI lineage: Eukaryota > Metazoa > Chordata > Actinopteri > Labriformes > Labridae > Scarus > Scarus forsteni. The sequence continues at coordinate 1,533,508 of JAZDUH010000149.1, read as the reverse complement.
TTTCCTTAAATTTAATGATATATTAGCTGTTTTAGAGATGGTCAATCTAAAAACTCAGTCCTGTTACCTAAGTTATCTCTAAGACAACATTTGTTGATATGAAAAGTAAAATATTCAGTTAAATCTTAAGAATGTGCTCCATGTGCTCAAGCTACTAGCATAGATGCTAAGTGGCTAGATTTCACACAATTGCTTATTTTATGCTAAAAACTCGTTGCTGTTACCCTCATTACTGTTACTCAAATAAAGAGTAACAGCAAAAAAAAAAAGTCATTTTTTGTGATAAATATTAGTATTTTCATCATGTAACCAACCATTTCTTCTAAATTAACTCTTTTTCTAAGGGGAAACATTGTATGTGGTTGATATTCATATTATAATTTTACTTATTCATGGTTTTAAAACGGCATTTGAGTTTTGGTAACAGCAGAGAAAAAATTGCAATGATAATAAACTGTCGAAAGTTCCAATAAGTTAAATAAAGTAGCCTGAGATTGACCAGTACTCATTTTGTATGAGTTAATGTGTATATTACTAAATTCTTTATTGAAATGGAATGAAAAATTAAGTTTAATTTTGAAGAGTTACAACAAGCTAATTGCACTCTTTTGGCAGAATGACCCAAACTTTAAAAATTGAGATTTACGGCGTGTTCACACCGAAAGCGGCGCAAATTTTTCGCACGTTGATATTACATACAAAGTCAATGTAAAGATGCGAATTGACGCTGCATCGGGGCGAGCATTGAGCGGCGTCAAGCGTTCAAGCGTTGAGCGGCGAGTGGCGAGCGTTTCCAGCGAAAAACGCTTGACGCTCGAGTTGAAATAATTGAACTTTTCGAGCTAGCGTGCGTGTTGACGCGCCGCGACAGCCTATCAGCGTGGAGATCGTCACTGACGCAGGGCATTCTGGGGGTCGTAGTCTTGCTAATTTGTCAAACTGCTAAACTCACCGGAGACAGATGGAAAGGTGCTCTGCAGCTGCAGCTGGACTGTCTTGCCTGTAGTTGGGATCTAGACGGGAGATCCTGGCACCAACCCTGGCTAGCAGGTCTTCAAACTGGGCAACAGTCAGCCTGAAGTACCGCTGGAACCGGCCGTGGTCCAGACGCAGCTCCTGCATGAAACGGCGGAACTCCAGTGCCGACGTCGGCGCCTAGCCCGCAGCTGACTTCTCCACAGCAGGTACAGAGCAGCGATGATGGTAATCAGAGCCAAGTACGACGATGAAATGATATGATGAAATGATAATGGCGGACGATCCTGCGGCGAGCGACGAGCGATGAGCGTTGTTTTGCATATTTGAACCAGCGTCAAAACTCGAGCGTCTAGCGCGGCGCGATTTCAGTTCGATTTCAGACGCGCGAATACATTTGCTTTCAACGCTTTCTGTGTGAACACGCCGTTAGAAGACTGTCACAGAAGAGAAAGTATCAGAGCAAACTCCATTTTGTGATCTTTTGACTCATAACTGGAGCATGTTTCAAAGTCTGGAAGCTCAGACTTGGTAAAATGCTTGATTGAATAAAAAGAAGCTATTCAGCAGAATGTTTCTCCAGAGGATCAGCCTCAAAGAGCATTGTTCATGGAGGTTCATTGGTGTGGCGCCATGTAGCTGTCATAATCATGGAGCGCAAATACAAACGAGAAAAGCACTCGGAGAGTGCAGACCTCCACCAGCACCACAGTCCTCACCCATATTGTGATTTTCACCATAAATATTAGTCCTACCTTTATTTCATATAAATATTTAGATTCCTTGACCATGAAAACATACCATTACCAACTGGATTCATAATGATATCTATTTTAGTTCAGTAGTTATTCACAGAAATCACATTTTTCGTCATGGCGGCCAGATGCTGATCCAGATCAACACCTAAATTGAATCAGTTCTTCCTTTTTCCATGCTGAACATTTCCGGAAAATTTTCATCAAAATCCATCCAAAGCTTTTTGAGTTATTTTGTTCACAGACGGACAAACTCTCCCAAAATCATAACCTCCTTGGCGGAGGTAACTTAACGAGAACAGGATCAGGAATTAAAGGCATAAAAGACATGAAAATGAGAGCTCAAAAATAATCTTATGGCAAATAAAGTTTTTGTCTCGAGCATGTAAATTGTGACAGAGCAGTAGCGGGAGGTGTGGCGCTGCTCGCTCTCTCTTCAAACTTACTCACTCACTCGCTTTCAGAAGTTTCCTCACTCTCGATATTTTCTCCTACCGGAAATACGTCACGGCTGTTAAGCTCAACAAGATGATTGCCGTCTACTCACCTAAGGCTGAGTAACAGAGTAACAATTCATGTCCGTGTGGGAAACATTAGTCAGTGAGGACATTAGTTCCGCCTAGACGGACCGCGGTAAACTCACAGATAATGCTTCTGCATCATCAACTGCAGTGTTTTGTGGTTGATAAGTGAGTGAAAAGGATACAGCTGCAATAATGTCCGCTTATACATCCTATTATCATAAAATACCAAATAAATACCTGGTTCCAATTAATCGCCGGTTTCCAAATAAACGCCGTGTAGCAGTACATTTTGACAAATAGACGCCCATTCCAAATAAACGCCCGGTGTAATTTATTCTGCGCAGCCTATGAGCTACGGTCAAAGTTACAGAACACACATGTGAACGCTGAGCTCACAGCTGACAGTGCACGCTTGAAAAGAAACATGATCAGACTGAACCTTAACAGTCCACATGGTTGATTTGTCTCTCTGGACGTCCTGTCGGCTTCTCCTCCCTATGTATGTCAACAAAAGGCACGTTGGTGTGCGGCACTCTGTTTCACGACGGTGCAGTTACACTCAACGACCACAGAGGGCACTAGAGCGCAAAAGCCTGTCTTACACACTAGGGCTTCACAAATCCAAAGAACAAGACACTGCCGCTGCAGGTTATTTGCCCTTAACGTCAGGAGGCTGGACACGTCAGTTAGCGGTACATTTCTGCTTATCTCCATGGACCTGATGCAGCCAAAAAACAGAAGTAAGACCTTAACTTAACTACTTACTACTGGTAAGATAGTTCCTTACCAGTTTTAAGAGTGTTTAGAGAGAGCTGAGTTGAAAGAAGAGGACAAGAGTATAACTACAGTACTGTAATCTTACTGGAAGGGTGATATTCATACTGGTGTAAATAAATAATTTGACTACATTTAACATATTTTTTCGTTTTTTGTGAAGAAAGATTTTTGTGGGAAAGGAATTAAACGCCCGTTCCAAATAGTCGCCTGGTCCCAAATAAATGCCCCGACCATTATTTGGTATTTTATGATATATGATATGATCGCAGTGAAACCTCGAGCGGACGTGACGTCACCGAGCGATGGCCGACAGCAACGGTGACCAAAATGAGGTATTTATGGGCGCTATGTCAGTGGGCGATGCGATTTTGGTAGCTTGGTCGCTTGCGGTGTGAACACAGAATTACACTGGAGGTCCACACAGTTTGCAGCACTGAGCCAAACTCAGTCCTCAACAGTTTTCTTTTTGCCCTCAGGAGGCTGAGCGTTCCTGAAATAAACAACCATCATCTCCGTGTGTTCGTGAACCTGCTCAGGTGGTAATCCATCTTGATATTTCATATATGACGGTGACACACCTCTGGGTCACACATGGAGGATCTGGTCTGCCGGCTCTGCGTCCATCACACACACACACACACTGCTCCTGCTCTAAACCCTCCTGTGGGCGTGCAGATTGTTTTGGGACCTCTCTTTTTAATTTCGGCTGATATTGTTCTCTTGTAAATGCAGCATAACAGCATTGATTTTAAAAGCCCTCTTAGACCAGAACCAAAAACTGGAGTTCAGCTCCTGCACACGCTCACGTCTCCCTCCTCATAATGTCAGACATCTGTCCATGATTCTGCCTCCATCTTTATACCATAGAGCAGGGCGCTCAGAGAATTAATTACTGCTGTAAAGCCCAAAGGCATAATTGAAATCCAGACCCTCTGACCTCCTGTTCCTCTCACTTTCTTTCCATTGTGTGCATTTTGTGACTTTCTGAACTCCATCAGACGCGGAGCAGAAGCCCGGCTGCACACGGCCTAATTAGAACTTGTCGTGAGACAGAAAGTAACTTATTCTGCTCCCGCAATTATTTATTTCTGTTATTTACTTATTTAAGAGAGTGGTCTTTTTAATTTCAGAGCATGACTTATTGATTTCATTTTCAGATTCGAAATGCTCTGTCAAAATAAAAAAGCCCTCGCATGAAATGTTGGCCTCTTCCGATCAGCTGCTGCTGGTAAAAACGAGCCGACGTGGTTACACTGAGACCTGCCTGCAGACATTCTGAGCAAACACGTCCAATAAAAGTGAGCATCGTTAAAACTAAAAACACTGGGGCTGAACTTAGACAAAGAAAACTTTTCACTCATTCTGCTGTAAATGTAGTCGACTAAAATCTGACGGGTAAACTAGGGCTGAACGATGTGAGAAAATAATGTAATTGTGATTTTTTCCCCAATATTGCAATTTACTCTGCAATTGTTTTAATATTCTTCATCTTATGTATTCTTAAACAAACATAAGCAGTAGATCTTTTTATAGTAAAACCAATATGACATTAAATCAATCTAAGGATAAAAGATTTGAGAAAAAGTGGAGAAGTGAAGAACAGAAGCAAAATAGGTATGAAATTGGGTAAAAATGGTACGAAAGCGGAAAAAGGTTAATAAATAGGTGCAAAATAGGTATGAAACTGCCCCAAAAAAATGGGGTAAAATTGGCAAAAAAAAATCCAAAAGTGGCTTACGAAAACTGATTATGGCAGCAAAATTGGCGATTAAATTTGAAATTAAATTTAAAAAAACATGTAAAAATTCCAAAAATGGTTCTGACAGTGTCCAAAAAAAGATGAATGGGGGCAAAATAGGCATAAAGTTGTAAAAAACGGGTTAGAAAAAGGTAGAAATTGTCCAAAAGTGGGAGAAAAAAAGTGTATGAATAGAGGTAACAAATAGGCATGAAATTGCAAAAATTACATCACAATGCCAAAATGTTCAACACATTTTGGGCCAAAAATATTGAACCTTCTGCAATTTGAAAATTGCAACAAGCCATATTGCGATTTAATCTAATTTGCAATTAATTGTTCAGCCCTAGTGTAAAGGGTAAGACATTTTTCTGTTCAATTTCTGAAGTCCTGTTTTCCTCTTGGATAAAATCAAACATCTACTAAGCCTTTATTGAATGTTAGTAAAGTCTGAATGTCTATCTGCCTACCTACCTAACATCTACTAAGCCTTTATTGAATGTTAGTAAAGTCTGAATGTCTAAATGAACAGAAACAAATGTTCCTTTGTGTGAAATGCAGTCACCTTTATTTAGGCTACCTGGCAGAGCATCTCAGTTACAATACCAGAACTGACAACAAACAGTGAACCTGCTCTACATGAATATATCAATTCATAAAGAGAGCAGCTCTGATTGGATCGCTCCACAACTTATCCCACCACCACCAAGCTAAGGCAGCTGTGATTGGATGTCCCTCTGAACTCATCCAACCTTTCCACCAGGGAATGAAAATGTTTAAAATTCAAATCTGTATTGTTGGGTATTGTATTGTTGCAGTGTGCTCAAAATGTTCAAAAAGTACTTTAACACAATCTTGAAGTCATTTAACCCCTTTAATATTAAAATTATAACAGTTCTTTTTTTTTTTTTGTTAATAACTTTGTAATTTTACAAGGATGTGGAGGGAAAACTGACTGACAACAGTCACCCCGTCTAAAACACCAAGCTGTGGTGAAAGACAAAAATGTGATTAAAACTGCTGTAAGTCCTCGAGTAAACGAGCAGAGAGAGAGAGAGGATTTATAGGACACTTATAGGATGTCCTATAAGTAAATTTGTATAAAACTTTTTCAATGAGAAATAAAAGTAAACAATTCAGGCAAGTATTTGTCATTACTATGTTATAAATGCTTAAACTGTGTGTAATTACAAGAAAAGAAAAACTGGTCTGAATTTTAAACATGATTCTCTTTAGAAACAATTGTAAATGAACATGTTAAAAATAATCTTAACCTATTTTACAAACACTCACACATTTTAGTTTTCCTGCAGCATTAGTGTCCATGTTACAGCTCGTTATATGAGACCATGTCCAGGTCTTTTCTTATTTATTGTTTTACTAACGATAGTCCCTGAAGCAGTTAGCCCCCTTCATGACTCTCCTCTGGTCTCCCCTTTCCATGGCAGATCTCCTCCACATCTCCTTCTTTAATATTTACAAATTACGATTGATGAAATCCTTAAATCACAAACTATGACGGAAAAAGACGATTAATTATGATGGAATACGGTGAATAAACAGCAAGAACTCACTCCAGATTGATACTAATGCTGTTATTTACAACCTTTATACATTATTTACTCAGAAAATCCTGATAAACCTCCTATAATTCACTCAGGTATGGCTCTCTGAATCCTCTCTCTCTCTCTGCTCGCTTACTCGAGGAGTTACTGCAGTTTTAATCAGGCACACAGGGGGACTGTTGTCAATCAGTTTCCCCTCCACATCCTTTAAAATCCAAACTTTGACCAGATTTTAGACTTTCGCCGTTTCGAGTAGCAAAACCCGTCAGTCTGAGGCTTTTCCAGTCAAAGAGCAGCATCACCGTGAATTATTGAAACAGTGTGGTGATCAAACACAGTTTAACGGTAATTTTAATAGGACACGGTAATGATTACCGCGGGAAATTTTACCGCGGATTACCATTTTACCGGTAACCGTTACATCCCTTCTTTCCACACAGCCAAAGTAGCTGTGATTGGATATACTGTTAACTTGTCTCTACTTCCTACATGACCATATTAGGTCTGATTGGATTAAGTCTCCGTCAAAGAATTAGTCTAGATTTAATTTGTTGACAAAAAAAGTCAGTTAAGTTAGTTTTTGTCCATGCACACATGTATTTATGAGATACTGTCAAGTTTTTGTCAGGAATATAAAGTTGGTGACAAAAACTATGACAAAAATAATTAGTCAAATTTTTGGGGGCCACCAATCTCACATTTTTACTACAAAATTCACAAAGCCAGTCAAAACAGTTTGAGCAAACCACAGTTTTGACTCTAAATAAGTAGCAAAAAACACATTTCACCTCTCGAAACAAGTGAACACCCAGCGCTGACTTTGAAAACAAGTACATATCCAAACATCACTTCTGATTTTACTTCATAAAACCAGAGAAAACACTATTTTCACTTTACAAAACTGCTGAAATCACAGTTCCAACTTTATAAAATGAATAGAAAAGCACTGATTACTTATTATAAAAGCACTGAAACAGCGAAAACTAGGTCATAACCTTAAAGAAACAGTGGAAAACTTTTACTGAGTCTTCAATAAAACAGCTCTATTCTAGAGTCAAGGGTGAGGTGTGAGAGTAGTTCACTCTAGAGACAAAATAGGAGCGTGTGCTTTGGTAAATTAGTCCACCTTTTGGTCAAATCTGTCCAATCAGATCACACAATAAAAACCCTTTAATAAAGCACATGCTGTTATTCATATTTCTATGACACGATGCCACTATTTTTAAATCTAGGATGGTTGCTGTGTCTTCTGATCTATCAGCTTTTTTATGACACCAGATAACTTTGCACCAAATCAAATAATAGACCACTTTAATTTGGACCTTTTAATTCCTTGATTAACAGCTAATGAGTTTTATTTGACTGTCACAGGATTTAAAACAAAGAAAAGCAGCTAAGGGTGCACTTTTAAATCATCCTGTAACTTAAGCTAGTTTATCCGCACCATGAAGGCTTGAGTTTTGTCAAAAGCCTGTTTTGTGTAATTTGATTAAAACATAATCCAGCATGCTAAATGTGAGCTTAAAATCAACTGAAGCATTAAAGTAAAGGAGACACTTAAAGTTAAATAAAAGTGCAGAGCAAACCTTTGGGTGCTTGTCACTTTGGGTTATGATGTGCATTAGCTGAGAATATCCCCAAACAAATGTATATTTCATTGAATTACCACAAGCTAATTGCCACACAGTAAAACCTCTGCAGCCCGAGAGGCTAAGGGGCCCCGGGATAGCGTGTCCCCGCCTCGGCCTCATCCTGTCTACTTTCACTGTGACATTTAAAAAGTTCAGACGTAACATATTTTACCCAGAGATAGAGCTCCTGTAACTCTGCATAATCCAAAACGTAATGTCACTTTGGCTCAATTTCCTGTAAAGTCTGGACCATTGAGAGCACGCTGACACACAGAACGAGAGCTCGGCTTTAAATGGACGGAGAGTCGGCAGATTATGAAACATACGGAACAAAAAAAAAAAGGAGATGAGCCTGGCCTTACTGTAAGTCTGACCCAAACGGGGCACCTGAAGCATTAAAGTCTCTAAGTTACAGAGAGGAAATGAAATGGGATTTAAATTAGACAGGATTTTAGAGGCACCTCGACTCTGTGTTTGGGTCTTTTCCGTTCTGCGGTGTTGATTTTGGTTTGACTTTGTTCACGTTCACACTGCAGGAGTGTGGGCATGAGGGCGCATGCTGCTTTCTTATTGACTCAGGCTCTGTCCACACCAGGACCAAATGTTTTCAGATTGAAAAAGCTGTGATATTAAAAACAATCTCTATAAGGCGGCATCATTTTAAGCCTTGAGTGACCCTTCAAAAAAGTTACACGCATGACCCTTCAGTGGACATTTTTGTCCATTTCTGGAAAGTGTCCAGGAAAAGGTCACAGGGGCATGATTTTTGGCAAGCAGGGGTAATTTGGGGTTAAATTTGAGGATGCCAAGTTTCAGTGTGAAAATCAATCATTTGACGGTGTAATGCACTTTTCTCCCGTCCATGACCCTTCAGGTGGACAAAAATGTCCATTTTGTAGATAGTGTCTAAAAATAGTGTCCACAAAAGGTCATGAATGGGAGAAAAGTGCATTACACAGTCAAATGATGGATTTTCTTGCTGAAACTTGGCATCCTCAAATTTAACCCCAAATTACCCCCGCTTGCCAAAAATTATGCCCCTGTGACCTTTTTTTTTTTAACCACTTTCTAGAATAGGACATTTTTGTCCACGAAGGGTCATGGATAGGTTAAAAATGCATTACAGGGTCAAATAATGGATTTTTACACTGAAAGTTGGGCTTTGGAAATTTTACCCACAATGACACTCCTTCACCAAAAATCAACTCTGGTGAGGAGGGGGATTGTCTGTGAGGGGGTTTTGGATTTTGGAAATGGACAAAAATGTCCAAGGGTCATACGAGGGTTAATAAGCGTGATTGTCCACACGAAAACACTGAAACGCTGTAGTACAGGCATGTATGAGCTGCTGTCATGCTAGGGCTGGGTATTTCCAGCAACCCCACGATACGATACGTATCCCGATACACATAAGTTCTGCACATTGACCGCACTTTTAACAGAATTCGCAGCAACTTTTGTTTTTATTACAAGAAGAAAAAGAACAAGCATGAGCTTTAAATAATTCTTCAACTTAAGAACTTTAATTCAGGTCCCCAAAGATAGTAGACTTAAGTTTAAATTTGGAACATGTGTTTTATCATGTAGCTTGGCTTCTACTTTGAACTGTGCCATTTTTAACATTACCCAAAGTGTATTTACGACAACTGTTCAAACATTGAGACCGTATCGATTCTGTAGAATCCGTATCGATACACGTATCCCCAAGAAGTGTATGACGATATTTTGCCGTATTGATATTTTGAGCACAGGCCGTTGTCACGCCGCTGCAGACAAACACCAAGAACAGAGAAGAGGTGGAGCATAGATCATGAAAATGTGAACAAACATGGCGTTTGCTCTTCTTTTGTCCTCTTGTTGCTCGAGGTGGCTGTAGAGGAGCTGATGATTTTGCTCAGGAGCTTCTGCAGCATGAACGTGCCACTCTGACTTCTGATGTTATTTAGCTAAGCAGACTGAGCAAGAGATTGTCAATTTCAAATCTCCATTGCATCCACAGAGATGAATGATTTGTTCTGTTCAAGTCTGATATGCAATTGCTTCGACAACACTGGGAAAAAATCATTAAGAAGAAAAATATATATATACATACATATATATATATATGACCACCTCTCAATGTAAGGTTTGTGACATAGCTGCCCTAAATTGAAAGTATTGATAATTAAGTGAAAGCATTTTTTGTTCAAGCTGTTTTAACAAATTATTTGAATGCTTTAATATAAAAATTGTTATCCAGAAAATTTTAAATGAACCGTTTCCCAAGAAACGTATAAAATAGTAGAGAATATTATTTCTTGATTTAGATGTCAAATTAAAGTTATTTCCTTTCTTTCTTTTTCACTCCTGAATGTGAATGTTGAGCTGATTAAATTCTGACTTTAGAGAAGCCAAGTGTGCGGCTCATATTTGGGTAAGAAAGGGTGAATTAAATTTGCATGCTTGTCAAATAATAACGTTTTCAGTTTCCAACAGGTTTTTTTCTGAAATAGTGTTTTTTTTTTCTTCTAAATTTAATGAGAGGTGATCGAATGATATGCTAAGCGCTGACTCTAGTAGGCAACTAGAGCTACAAATTTAATTAATTCTGGTTTAAAATGAAAACACAATATCTTTTAGATTAATTCTAAAATAACTTTGTCAATAAAAAGAGATGAGTTTTTATTTATCAGACTGCCAGCATTAATTAATAATCAAATTATACAGGTACAGTAAAGAGAGTAGTATTGTATTGCAGTATCCAATCAAACTGATTGACTAAACAATCATCAGACCAGTGAAGACGACACGCAATTTAATGTTTTAACTATGCGTCTGTAGCCTTACAGAGCAGACAGACCTGCCTGATTCTGAAATCCTGCAGGTCCGTCTTGCCAGCCTCCGTTGTCCAACAAAATCACTCGGCTGAATTCTTCAACCGGAAGTTGAGAACGGACATGCCGATTAGCCTATTGTCCTCATGGCTACTCAGTGAAACTTGGTGGAATCTGCCCTCCTCAGAAGTTTACTTGTAGGGATTGTCTTTGACGAGGTTCATGTTACATATAAGAGTTAAATGAATCATCTGTGTGGTATAATTTAGTGTAAGACGATAGTAAAAGGCCGTTAACTGTTAGCAGCTAAGTTAGCGGCTAAGTTAGCGGCTAACAGCTAACGGTCATTAAAAGTGTAGTCAGCGATGTGGGAAAACGAGTGGAGAGGTTGTTTATAAATTAGTTTAGACCCGCCTCTCCCTTCATACCTCACCCCTGGCTCCACCCCCGAAAGCTGATGGACGTGCATCGTCACGGAAACGGCCGTAGAAACTGCGTAGCTGACCAACGTAGCTAAGGTCACCCCGACTCGTCAGACAACTCGACTGCCATTATTGATAACATCACAACAGTACATTCTGGCAGATTAGACAATAAGATGAATGCCTGACGGCTGTTACTGTTATGTGAAGTACCACAAAGCTAATGTTGCTAACCTATCCAGCAGACAGACAGCGACATCCGCGTCTGTTTTCAGGTCTTTAAACTCGCGAAGTTCCCTCCACCGTCGGAAAGCAACACCAATGTTGACCTGGGTCTTCACTCTTTCATGGTCATAGCCCTTCTTTTTCACTTTTCACTCCTCTGACCTTTTTCTTTTGGGCTGTTTTTCAGTCATTGCTGCTGCACCTATTGTATCTCTCTGCGCAACCTCGACTCCCCTCCCCCCTCTGTCTGATCTGCGCATGAGTATGATCGCCCCCTGGATGTGTGTGTGTGTGGGGGGGGGGACCCTGTTTTGGTGACTCGGCCCGAGCCACAGTATTTACCTGCTGAAATTCAGAGCCAAGGCTGTGTATTGAAACCAGACTTTTTTTTCAACATGCTGTCACTGGTGACATCTTGTGGATGGAGAGGAGAAATACGGTGATTTTGACAAATAGTGCATTAGATTAGAAGATTAGAAGATCGCTGACTACACCTTTAACTGTTGTCAGCTGTTAGTGGCTAAGTTAGCCGCTATGGCTAATGTCCATGAACTGTTTTTGACTGTTGTTAGCCATTAGCTGCTGCATTAGCCCAATCACAAGGTTGTGTTTTTTTTAAACATTCTGCCCCTGAAAACAAATTTAAAGGGCTCCTACTCAGATGGACTAGTGAAATATTTCAGATATATGGAGCTGTCCATCTGGCTTGTCAGGTTAATGTGTCTGACCTCTGCATAAGGAATCAAGGAACTGAATGTGAATAAAATAAGATTTAAAAAATACCCTTTAAGCAGAGCCAATATCCAAATATTAAAAGCTGACACTGAGAAGAAGGTGGTGAATATTTAGTGGTTAAAAGAGGACAGGGGTAGCCCTGAATCTTCCTTTGTCACTAACTCTGGTTGATGAATTTTCATTAATCCATAAATATGTTACATGACAAAATCAAACATTGTGTTTAAACCACAGGGATCAGCAGTATAAGGCCCTTTGTGTCTGCACTGAGTGAAAACGTCATTAAAGCGTAATGACTTATTCAGACAGCCGTCTCGTAAAGGATGAAAAATGACTCTGCTAAAGTCCACGATTAAATAAGTGAGCAGCATAAGACTGAAACTAAATTCATCTATGACAATTTCACTATAAATATTTGACAAATCAATTTAGAAAGATCAAATATTGACTTATCCAGCAGTGGATGTGAATACTTCACTGTCTAATGGCTGTTTATTTAAATAATCTGAATACTGGACCTCTGAACAGAGTGTTTCCACAGACTTCTGATTTATGTATTAATTAGGAAGTTTTCAGACAGAACAGAGGCAGAGCATGTCCAAACTCTACGATTAAACATGGATATGAAATATATAATTAAGAGAGGGTACATCAGAGTCTGATGAAGCACAGCAGGGTGCTAACCCTCATGTTTACAGTGAGACTGCTCCTGTGATTAAGGATTAATTAGGTTTAATTAATTAAGAAGGCTTTCGGGAAGAATTAATGTTACTGGGTTTAATTCCCCTGGAAGGACAAACACAGCAGCTGGAAGCAGGAACAGAGACAGATCGACACGCTGAGAGAGAACGCTGCTCATGCTGGGATGGACAAGATGACTTATGGTGTTTGTACGAAAATTTATAAAGTCCACTTCTGTCTCTGTCTCACACTGTCTGACCCTTTGACTGGCATTGTAACCATTTGGTTGACGTTTGCCTCCATACCAGTGTAGTTAAACTCTGAAATACCAGCTTTATGTTTGTCCTTATCCCCCTCTTTTTACAGCATTTGTAACACCAACATGTATTGTAACTGGGCTAAAATTTGTTATTCAAGCAAAGTCCATCGGGTTCCCTTAAGAGTAACTTCCTGTCTCGTAGCGTGACGTCATCGCGGTCGTCCAATCATATTGCTCATAGCGCCTGTTACAAGCGGTCCGCGCTGTCTCTCATTTAGAAGGTGAGGGGAGGCATGCGGAGCGGCTGCTACAGGTTGGTCGCTACAAAAAATTGCTCTGTTCACTTGTAAATTCTAGTGAATATCACCCTTAATGCCCCCGTTAAATTACTCAACTCTTTAGACATCAACCAACGCCGGGGAGGGATGAGTTGGTCGTGTGGTGCGTCGGATTTATGCTTGAATTGGTGAGTTTGTCTGATTGTTGTAAGCGTTAGCATTAGCATTTGACAATGCATGTATATGGACTAGCTATATATGAAATACGAAATATTTTGATGCATATGACATGTTTGTGCACTACGATTTTGTTTCGATTTTTCTGCAGATTGTAAATATTGGGGTTCACTGTATTTATTCGCACTAATCAATATGGTATATGGTACCAACTGCATTTAAGGAGCTGTTGTGTCTTTATTGTACTTCCACCTCCAAGAGTAGAACCTGTCTTCTGTAGGCCTAGTCCCAAATAGTAGCTTCATGTTAATACTCCTTAGAGCTATCACATAGCCTGTGTGCTTGTTACTGTATCCACTGGGTGGCGCAACTGTACATGATTTTAAGTGTGCAAAAAACTAGAAAATTCCGAAGTAAATAGTTGGTGCACAGCTCCTCAGGATTCTAACAGTAAGAGCAAACATCAGAGTTATTAAAAAATCTTGTCACATATTTCCAGATGCTCTAACAAACATAACTTAGTTAAAGGATTTAAATTTTAAGACAAATTTATCTGATTCCTCATAAAACTGGGTCAACTGATAAAAATCTACATTTTGCTCTCTTTGATGTTGGCGTTGGTGCTGCAGTCTGATCTGGAGGTTGCAGTCTGGAGGTTGCAGGTTCAAGCCCAGCTCCGGGCGATGTGTCCTTGGGCAAGACATTTAACCCCATGTTGCTCCCACTGCTGCGTCAGTGGGGTTTAAATGGGCAAGAAAGGGATGTGTGAGGGATACCTGGACAGGCCTGGATAATCAACTTCAGGAACAAGACAATTAAAACTACAGCAAATTTATATTATTCAGACACGTCTTAGAGCACCGGGCTGTAAGTAGCCATATATAGCCGGCTACAAAACTACGATACTAAGTTTTCTAAAAACTGCTTGTTGTCACACGTCAAAAACTACCGCTACGTAACTAGAAAGAGATACATTACCTCGTGGCTTTGCATCCTGTAAGTTGTTGAAAAAAGAGGTTGTAAAGCAATGCAGAGTTCTGAGGAAGGTCTGAGCTGCATTCATTAGCATCACAACAAACACACGCTTTGGCTTGGGTCACGTCTTTTGGTGTGTTCCAGTTATAGTCAGAAGTAGGAATTTCCGAGTTCCGAGTAGGAAACTACAACTGGAACGTCCCCAAAGTCTGAATTTCCTACTGGGAGCTCGGTGAAACCTCTCCACCCCCGAGTTGACAATGGAAGATGGATGCCCCCAGTGTGAACAGTTATTTAGCTCCTGTAATAATCCATTTATTTGCACTTCTGACTGGGGTGTGTCGCTCTAGATCAGCGGTATACAAAGTACTGTTAGACTTATATTTACAAAAATGCTGCCACTGCGACTTCAACTGAAACGCCGATAAGTCGGAGATGATGTCACTCCCAGTTCTGAAGTTACTGGAATGCAGCATTACCACAGTTGCCGCACATGCTCATGGGTAGCACAGTCTTTATGTCGCTGGTAATAGATTCTCCTCATAGCACCTTTAAAGAGGCAGGAGCTCTATCAGAACGTCTCAGACTGAGAGAGAATACAGCACTATCAGGGGTTGTGTCACATAAAAAATGAAATACGAACCTGATTTAAGGAATAAAAGATCTTTAAATGGACAGAGCGAGCTTTAATGTAGCCTGAAATGTGGTGACGGCCTCTCATTGGTTATATCAAAGTCGTCTGAACTCTACGGCACTGTGTGACAGAGATTTCCTCAAAGTCAAACTGCTGGTAAAGATGCTGAAAAAGTAAATCTTCAGCTCCTGTCTGACTCTCTGATGGAACATTTTCATCCCTGCTTCTGCTCTGACTGAATGCATGTCCTGTTTCTAACAGTGGATTCAAAGCAGCTTTCTGGTGAGTAAAAAACTGTTTAGACAAGATGACACTTGTGCTAATAAACTCTCACGAATATTAAAATGACAACTAAGCATTCCATCACTGGAGCTTAAAATGAACGGCTTTAAAAAGACAACAAGACGAGTTTGTCAGGAGATGAACTTAATGAGCCACCACTCATGAACACAGAACTCAACAGGGTACCTTACAGTGTCCTACCAAAGATTAGATTTCCAAATTCTGTCGGAACACGCTTGTTTTTACCAAAATCCTTTTAAGGGCTCTCAACAATCAAGCAAGGCATGATCATGAAGGCCAGTGAAGCTTCTTCTTCTGAAAATCCTGGAAAGTCTTTTGATGCGTTTCGCTTACAAGCAGGTGGTATACATGGCACACTCCAAAATCTACGTAATTATGTCATGTTTTAGTGCAAGAGGACAGAAATTAGGGCTGAACCATATGGACAAAATTTCATATCTCGATATTCATTCCAGATATCTTGATGCAAACCATGCAGTGCATTCAAGGGCAGTCATAAAAATACCATTTACTGTGACTTCCAGAGCTGTGCATGCAGAAATCTGTATCTTTCATATTGCTGCTTCTTTGATATTAATATTTTGAATGTTCATATCTCGATATAGATTCATTAACGATATATCTTTCAGCCCTAGTTAGACATCCTCCAAAGATTTCTAGAGTTCATCAACTGCCAACATGACAGCTCTGATCTATGATCTACAGAAAGGTTAGGGTTTGTACTTGTCTTGTTGGATGTTTGAAGGAAATCCTTCAAAGTATTTTTCTGAAATGTATTCAACTTTCCCCTTTCAGCCAAATGTCAGCCGAGTTCCATGCAGTTACCAGCCAAATTCCAGTTACTGACCGTCAAAGGGTTTTGTTTTAATCATATTTGTTCTGATTTTCCTCATAAAGTGTTCATTTTTATATCCTATAAAGAAGAATTTGTGTAGGTTCTATCTTTTTTTATCTTTATCTTTAGGGAGGGCAGGTGCGAGCAGTTCCTGTCATGGACCAACCAAACTCCTCAAAGGAAACTGGTGAAAATTTAAGAGGCTCCATTTGTAGGCTTTCATAAGATGGTGTTGACAGCAGATGATCGTAATTATATATACACAATAGGGGTGTGCCATCTAAGGCAACTCACGGTTCAATTTGATTACGATTCAGGGTGCTACGATTCGATTATTCAACAATTATCACAATATTAATGATAAAAACGATTATCACAGTTTTTGATGCACTTTTTTTTCCACTCATTTAGTGCCTACTTCATACTTTTAAACAATGTATAGCTATTTCTCAGTATACATAAATCAAAGTAATCATTTGGCACCGGTGTGGCTGGTCTGGTTTGGAGAACATAACTCACCAGCTCCCAGTCGTTAAGTGTGCCGTTACCGTGACATATGACTGTGTAGCAACTGAAGTCCATGCACCACATGTCAGAGCTGCCCTGCATGCTTTCTTCGGTGATTCCAGCACTTCGGTTTTAGTCGTGTCGTAGAGTTCGGGAACTGCTTTCTGTGAAAAATACTTTCGCCTTCGGGAGTTTGTATCGAGGCTCCAACGTCTGCATCGGAGCACGAAAGGTTGTTGACGACAGCATGTGGACGCAGGTCCTTGACGATAAAGGTAGCAATGGATGATGAGATGAGTTTTGCCCTTTCAGTTTTGATAGTCCTTCTTCTATTGTTCGCTGGTTAGCAGCAACAACCGGCGGATTCCTCTCCTCTCAGGTGGTACGTAGGACTAATACTTTCATTCTGCAAGTGGCGTATGTGCTCCTGGCTTCTAGTTATTATGAAACATCATCGTTTTTGAACATTTATGAATCGTTATGTGTCACATCACGATGAATCTAACAATCGATGTATCTGCACATCTCTAATACACCACAGCATAAATAACTTTAAAGTGCACATTTCAGACCAAACAAACAGGTGATGCAGATTTACATACTTAAATAAATATTTTGCTCAGATGGATTCTCGTTCTTTGGGCCTGAACACATAAATCTGATCCACAGATCTCCTCAGGCCGACTCAATCCTGCTGCTTCTGTTCCTCAAAGCTCTCGGCTGAAATGACTGCAGAGAGCAGACATGCTTTCTTATAGAAACATGTCTCCTTAAGCTTCAGCGGATCTGCAGAGAGTTCTGTTTTTGTTGTGTGAAGTCTGGACTGACAGCAAACACTCTGATTCAACTTGAACTAGAACAACTTCAAACGTCCTCTGCAGCCGCAGAGTGAGGAAAAAACGAGAGGCTCTCTGATAAAGTAAAGTTTGTTTGGGGCTGCAGCGCTCTAATGAAAACCAACAGTTCCTCCACAGCAAGAGGAGCATCTCCGACACTTTTATCACCCTGAATTAAAAACACATCTTACTTTCCAAAGGGGTTCATGTTATGCAGATGAAACTTCTGACTCAGTCCTGAGGGGACGTCTGATGTGACGCTGGAGCTACCCTTCACTGATGTTCAGTCCAAAGACGACGGCTGATCTTTTCTGACAGACAAACTCTGCCCTTAATGACCAGGAGAGCTCAAATCAGAGAATGAAATGTTCCTATTTGAACGGATTAATCCTGCCCTGCCCTTCCCCATTAAAGCCCGCAGACCTTGTGTGTCGGTGTGTGGGTGCTCTTACTCTGGGTGAATCTGGGCGGGTTGTCGTTGACGTCGGTGAGGCTGATGTTGACGATGGTCGACCCGGTGAGCCCTCCTCTCTGTCCAGCCATGTCTTTGGCCTCTATCACCACCTGGTAGTGCTCCCTCTGCTCGCGGTCCATGTCTCCAGGACCCAGAGCTGTCCGGATCACTCCTGAATAAGAGCAAAATCAAACCCTTCAATATCTACTCACACAGCTCCTGGTCTGCACCACAGACTTTGATCACAGACTGCATGTTTTAACCTTTTTCATTAACAGAACAGGCCAAAAGTTTGAACTCACCTTCTCATTCAATGTGTTTTCTTTATTTTCATCACTAATCCCATTGTAGATTATCTCTGAAGTAATGATGACCACCTGTTTCTCTTAACTTAGCTGATTGGTTCTTACCATAATATTAATTCTAACAGTTGTCTAATAGGTCTGTTGGCTGTGCATCAGCCTGACTTCTGAACAACACAACTGATGGTCCAACCCCATTAATAAGGCAAGAAACTCCATTAATTAACCCTGGAAAGGCACACCTGAGAAGAGAAAACCATTTCAGGTGACTACCTGTTGAAGCTCATAAAGAGAATGAAGAGTGTGTAAAGCAGTAATCAGAGCAAAGGGTGGATACTTTGAAGAAACTAGAATATTTTTTATTACTTTAAAAAGAGGCTTAAAACCCACCCTTTTAATCAAGCTTTTAATTGATTTGATCGACTTATTTGTCCTTATTTTTTATTCTTCTATTACTTTATAACTTAGTTGTTTTTTTAGTCAAACTTCTTATCGTATTTAACTCTTAATTTTTTTATCCATTTTATGTCATTTTTAGGGCTGTCACTTTAGTGCATTAATTAGATTAAATTATTACAACGTAAATTAATGCGTTCTAAAAAATTAATCGCAAGATTAATTATAGCACACAAACATTTTAATATTGTCCAGTTGAACGACTCATACATGGCACTGTCACTTTACGCTTGCGTCACTCGCCAGACCAAACAAAGCCGAGGTGACAACAGGAATGGCCTACTTTAGACTTAGCCTTATTTAATTTCTAAATGTGGTTTTCGGGGCCCTCTTGCAGCCAACGTCCGGTCTTCGGCCAGAAACCTTGGTGTAATATTCGACAACAAATTAAAACTTGACCACCAGATTGGCGCTGTTGTCAAAAATAGTTTTTATCATCTAAGGATTTTATCAAAAGTCAAGGGGTACCTGCCTGTAAAACAGTTGGAGACTGTGGTCCATGCTTTTATCAGTTCGAAGTTGGATTACTGCAATTCACTTTATTCTGGCTTAGACCAGTCCCTCCTGCACCGCCTGCAGCTGGTGCAGAATGCAGCTGCCCGTCTCCTTACTGGAAAGCGCAAATTTGACCACATATCTCCTGTCCTGGCTTCCTTGCACTGGCTCCCAGTTGCTTTTAGAATTGATTTTTAAATTTTATTGCTTGTTTTTAAAGGTCTTAATGGCCTAGCCCCCCAGTACCTGACTGAGCTTCTGGATCTCTATGTCCCGGCCAGGACATTGAGATCCTCGGGGCAGGTGCTATTGGTCCCCCCAAAAACAAAACTTAAAACTAAAGGTGACCGGGCCTTCATGGCGGCTGCTCCTCGGCTCTGGAACAGTCTGCCTGAGCATATCCGCTCCGCCAGCTCAGTTGAGGTTTTTAAATCATTTTTAAAGACTCACCTCTTCTCCCTGGCTTTTAATCAAAGTTGAGTGCACATCTTAGTTAGTTTTTATTAAGTTTTTAATTTAATTTTTATGTGTTTTATGTGTTTTAATGTATTTTAATGAATACAGACTTTTGCTTATGTTTTAGATATTTTAAGCCATATGTGTTGCTTGTGTTTGTACAGCACTTTGGTCAACTTCGGTTGTTTTAAATGTGCTCTATAAATAAAGTGTGAGTTTAGCTGAATGGAGTATTTATCTATATTTGTACTGCATTCTTAATAATGCATCAGGGCTAACTGGTTCGTTGGATGTCCTCGACCTTTTCTTATTTTGAATTTGATTTCTGAAATACACTTAAAGTGTATTTTTAGAAAACAACATATCATCCGAGGACACATCATCATGTCCTGATGAAGACTCTGTTGAGTCGACATAATAAAGGATTTTAAATTACATCGGAGTGCCTCGGATGATATGTTGTTTTCTAAAAGTACTGCCGTCCTTGGATCCTTGAAGAGCACCCGATCTTACCTCTGTCTCTTACGTTTTGACCCAGTGCAGCACTCACCCCTACCTTTTCTACACTTAAAGTGTAATTTGAGTTGCCTGATTGAACTCAGAATTTTCTGGACAAGATGCCCTGACTTTGGTTTGATTCAATCACCAATAAAAAATGTTCTCTTCTTAGTGTATTGATTTTATTAGTCATTCACTACAATTTTGTGATGTCCAAGAATTCAAATTCTTTATCTGGGGACTTTAAGCAGATATGAAATTATAATGCGATTAATTAGATTAATTGATTAAAAGTCATGTAATTAATTAGATTTTTTTTTTTTTTTAATCTCCTGACAGCACTAGTTACTTTATCTCTCTTCTGTTCTTATATTTTTATTATTGTTTTAGTATGATGGTTTTTAGCTCCAGTGCTTCCTCATGGGAGCTCTCCACACTGGGAGCTGCCCCTGGTCCATTTCTAGGGCCGCTGTCGGGGGACAGCTCCGCCTGCATGGCCGGAGGCCCCTGCACTGTGTTGTGGGGCCTCGTGTCTGCGCGGGAGGATGTCTGCGCTCCTCGTGGGCCGGGAGCCCTCCTCAGTGTTGATGGCCCCCAAAGGTAGCTTATTCCTTACCTCAGTCCTCAGTAAGGACTCATATGGATGTTGTGGGTTTATGTGTGTGGGCGCAGGTGTGTGTGTGTGTATGTTGATGTCCGCAAGTGTGTGTCCGGATATGTCTCTTTATTAGCCGGGTTTTCTGTTTTTATGTTGTTTTTAGCCTCTGTGAGGCACTTTGTGTTGCTTTTAAGTATGAAAAGTGCCTTATAAATAAAGTTTGATTTGATTTGATTTAGAATATAAGACATGTTTTAGATAGTAGATTGTAGATAGTGATGAAACGAAAGAAAACACATTGAATGAGAAGGTGTGTCCAAACATTTGGCCTGTACTGGACATGTTTGTTTTCCTGACATACTGCTGCATTAATGAATGATCCCCATATCTTCTTAAAGGAGAGTGACAGAGAAAAACATCCGCCAGTGTCATAAAGGCAATTTTGATTTTGAGATCAATAAGACACCTGACACACCAGACAGGCTGTTCAGTAAAGACTGATAGATGAACCTTATTGATCCAAAACAGGGGGATTGGGGTGTTACAGCAGCTCCTTAGAGGAAGCAAAGCAACATGAACACAATAAAAGAGAAATAAGGGCAGAAACCAAATATATAAACGAGGTACATGCTGTCCACTACAGACAGAAAAAAAACAGTTTATATCAACAAGGTAGAGTGTTTTAGCGAAATCCATCACGCAATTTTCGAGTAATCGTACTAACAAACAGAAAAATAAACAAACATACTCCAGTAAAAACATCTCCTCCTTTGACAGAGTTAATAAAGCTGAGTATGAACAATGTTAAATGTTAAAGAGATTTATCAAGACAGGCCCATAGAGGATGTCTGGAAATGGGAAGAAACCGCTCAATAGTAAATCTGGCAGGTGATTGGACGATCGTTCTGTCAGTCACATACATTAAGGGCCAATCAGACAATGATGGAGGCGGCCCTTCTGCAAAATATTAGTTTTAGGCTACAGAGGAACAAACTGTCAAAAGTTAAAATGGGTAGAAATGTTGTTTGCTTTTCATTTAGGAAAGAAACTCGGTCTAGATCTATGCTAATCTCTGCACATACACTCACTTCCTGCTTTGGTCTCCCCTCTTCCTGTTTTAAAGAATGCTAACAGGGTGTGCTGCTTTGGATGCAACCGTTGCATTTTGAAGGTTGGCAAGATGATTCTAGACAATGAACAAGATTGAAGAGAGATCCTCACAGAGAGGAAGGTTTAAGTTTGTCCATGATTGTTGCCAAGTTTTGACTTGTTGATGTTTTCCTTCTTTGGTTGGCTTTAGGGAGAATGCACAACCTGAGGTTTGATTAATAATAAATTCAATTATTTATATTTTTGTGCAGTAAACAACTCTGGAATCGCTTCCTAACCCTTAATAATTGAGCCAAAAGAGGAACAAATCAGGCAAAAATCTGGGTGAAGATCATCTGTTTTTTTAATCTTCTTAAGACTTTATAGACACACAGACCTGATTAAAATCTTAAGACCAGTTGAAAAATTGCTAGAATATGCATTTTGCACATTTAGACCTTAATGAGGTTTTAAGTAGAGCTACAATATGCAAGAGTAACAAGGGGGAGTGTGACAAAAAACACTTTGAATAAGTAATTTATTAACAAACAACAAGTAAACTGAAACAGGCTTGGTTAGGCGAGGTTTGAAATAGTCTGTAACTGTTAATTAGGGACCAACTTTGTGTTTTCAGATTTGTGATCTGTGTTGGCTTTGTGTTATTAGCTGCAGGTCTTACCCGCTGCCCCACACAAACTCACCGGTGTTTGGGTCCACAGAGAAGTAGGGATGTCCCTGGCTGATGCTGTACACCAGTTTGGCGCTGTTCCCGTACATGCTGTCATCGGCGTCTGAAGCTGTCACCTGGATGACCGACGTACCTGAAACATTCACATTGACATCACTGTTAGCCTCAGAACACCGAGTCCATCCCTCCAAACACGGCGTGAGCTGTCCTCACCGATGTCCGACCGCTCCGGCACGGTCCCGGTGTAAACCTCTTTGTCAAACTGCGGCTCGTTGTCGTTGATGTCGTGAAGTTTGATGGTGAACTCCGTCTCCGGCTCCAGCTTCAGGCCCGTCTGTTTGTTGACCACCGTGGCTTTGAGGATGTAAAAAGACTTCTCCTCCCGGTCCAGACGGCGGGTAGCGTGCAGGTCGCCATTATTCTCGTCGATGACAAAGATGGTGCCGGCGCCCTCTCCGGACAGAACGTACTTTACGACCCCGTTCCCGTGGTCCTGGTCTGACTGGAGCTGTGGATGAACACATCAAACAGATCATTCATTTACGTTCTTTACCCTCCAGGTTAATCACATTCACTACAGGCCAATCAGATAATGTAATGGGTGGGGCCACTGCTGTGGTGTTGGGGCTGTGTTGGGCACATGGCATGAGCCTGAGCATATGCCACAGTGTCACGGCTCAGTACTCTCTCTGTTCCCAAATCTCAGGATGGATGCTAATGCTACACATCGCTGTACATGGTGTAGAACATTTCAAGTTATTACAAGAATTGTGGGAAAAAACAGCCGCAGAACCAGCGTGGGGTGGTCACATGCTACAAACAGTTTGTCTATATCAAATTAATATCCCAGTATCAAGCTGCTTTGATTTGGCACTATTTGATTTCATGCTAACACAAAAAGACTTGCTTCGTCAGAGACCCATCACAATCTCTGAACAGCTACTTTCAGCTACATAAGAGGAGCTGAAACATAGCATAAGATGCTCCACCACCAGGACCAGCTTCCTGCCACAAGTTGGCCAGCTGTTAAACATAGCATGGCTTTAAATCTCTGCAAGTCTTGAATTATTATTTTTAATTGAACTTTTATTATTATTACTTTTATTATCATTATTGTTTTTATTATTATTATTATTTATTTATTTTTAATTATATATTTATTTATTTATTATTTTATTTATTTATCTTTCTGTCTATTATCATTATTATTATTAATATTATTATTATTTAATTTAAATTAATTATATATTTTTATGTATTTTTATTTATTTTCAGTGGGATGTTTAAATAAATGTATGTGATTATTGATGATTATTTGTAATTTAACCACAATTATTATTACTTTTATTATCATTATTGTATTATTATTTTTACTTTATTTATTTATTAATTATTATTATTATTATTTTATTTTATTTATTTATTTATTTATATTTTTTTCAGTGGGATGTATAAATAAATGTCTGTGATTTGTTGTGATCCTGGAGAAACATAAAGAAAAAAATGTAAGATTACAGCAAAAATCCAAAAACATGCATCCCTAATTCACCGACATCAGCTCAAGAGTATGAGAGGCTCCTGCTGCCAAAAACAACCATCAGACCAGGTGAGCATTAACAGGGACAACAGAATCTATTTCAAACTTAAAGAAGTAAAATAATATAATATAATATAATATAACCCTTCTTAGATTTACTCTGCATCCAGACCATGAGTCTTTTTGGCCAGAGAAACAACCAAGAGCTCAAAGTTTCCAGGTTCACTCCAGCTTGTGTAAATTTAAACTCCCTGTTAAAGTTTTCATTCGTCTTTGTTCATAAGAAACTTTGATGGTCCATGCAGGAGGAGAAGCTGTGGACAGCTCAGTGGATCACAGTGATGGGTTTATAGAAGATGGAGAGACCAAACGGAGCGAGAGGGCGAGAGCTGCAGGCCCAGAAACCAAACCAGAATCTTCAGACAGACGGAGAGCAGAGTCTGTGATGTGCCTGAAGGAGTCCACATCCACCTGCTCGTCCTCTCGTACCTGCACACATGACCCGCTCGCTCGCCCCTCTCTCTCTCTCTCCTGCAGCTCCAGGCCAGGTGTTAGGGTGAAGCCTTTGATTGTGTGTCTGTGTGAGTGTATCTCCCTCTGCTGAGGCTCTGAACAGATTCATGTGAGGTTTAATATTTTCCTTTTATTCTACCTGTTTCATGATGGATTTGCTGTGTGATGAAATCTGCTCTGGTTTCCCACGGGCAGCAGATACACACCTGCAATCACTTCAGACCTCATTTCAGTCAAACTCGGCTGGATCCTCAAAATCATCACGCTGGATGTTTGTAAGAAGTTTCTTGGTTTGAAAGAAGAGGTGTGAAAAAATATCTATGCAGCAGTTTATCAGGATATTTTGACCCCAATACAATACTGATATTTCATATCTTAAAGGTGCTGTGAGGAGAATCTATTACCAGCGACATAAAGACTCTGCTACCCATGAGCACGCGCGGCGACTGTCGTAATGCTGCGTTCCAGTAACCTCGGAACTGGGAGTGACATCATCTCCGACTTATCGGCGTTCCAGTTGAAGTCTGAAAAAAACATGCCGATCTACCAGGCTATTGTTAGCTGTTGTTAGCACGCCCTGTGTTGTTGTTCAAAAATATCACATGAAGAATGTGATTATCACTATGGCAGCATTTTTGTAAATATAAGTCTAACAATACTATGTATACAGCTGATCTAGAGCGACACACCCCAGTCAGAAGTGCAAATAAATGGATTATTACAGGAGCTAAATAACTGTTCACACTGGGGGCATCCATCTTCCATCGTCAACTCGTGGGTGGTGAGGTTTCACCGAGTTCCCAGTAGGAAATTCAGACTTCGGGGGACATTCCAGTTGCAGTTTCCTACTCGGAACTCGGAAATTCCTACTTCTGACTACAACTGGAACGCACCAAAAGACGTGACCCATGGTACGTAGCGGTAGTTTTTGGTGTGTGACTGCAAGCAGTTTTTGGAAAACTTAGTATCGTAGTTTTGTAGCCGGCTATATATGGCTACTTACAGCCCGGTGCTCTAAGACGTGTCTGAATAATATAAATCTGCTCTAGTTTTAATTGTCTTGTTCCTGAAGTTGAGTATCCAGACCAGTCCAGCCCTGTCCGACCAGACCATGAAGCTAAGGAATAGCATTTATAGATAACCTATTTTGATGCTATAAAACTCATCTTAAAGTGAGTATTTCCATCAGGCAGATATCTAAAAGGGAGACTTTTGTTGTTATTACTTACAAACTCCTCATCGCATCTTTAATATTGATTATTTGGTCAAATTAAAATCTCATAGTTTATCAAAGTTGGAAATAAAATACAACTTATATATTTGTATGCACAGGTTTTGTTTCATGCAGTTTATTCAGTTCAGAAAAGAGAATTATGCATTTTTTTTTTTACTTCCTGTTGTGCTGTCAGTAACTCAAAGCACTTTGTTCCTCAAACAAGAATAATTTATTGGCAACATTAGTTTAAGTGACCTAATGCTCTCTGTTTTCAGGTTAAGTGAATATATGTGACACTGCATTTGACACATTTCAAAAACAATAAAATGGAAAAGTTACATAATTACAGAATATCACAATATTGTGATATACTGTGATATTATTGCATCGTGACCCAAGTATAGACATCTATAGACAGCGTTGTAAATTATATGCTCAGGCGAACACTCTGATTAGGAAATTTTCTATGTGTTCTGTCTCTGTTAAGTGCTCACTTTTCAGGGCTTACATTACCCCACTATACACTGCTCATTTGTGGTCTAACTTCAAGACACTGAGTATGCAGCGGTTCAAAGTAGCCTACAACGATGCACTGAGGCTTCTGCTTCATGTCCCAAGGTGGCACAGAGCCAGCCAGTTATTTGTGTCCAATCGGGTGCCAACATGTGAGGCTCTTTTAAGAAAGATGATGTTCAGTTACATCTGTCGACTTGATCAGTCTGAGAACAACATAATAGAAGCTGTAGTCAGCCCAAAGAAAAGCTGCTATAGATTTACTTCCAAGCTGAGGCGACATTGGTGTAATAGGTTATATAAACTCTAATAGCTCTATAACCTGGACCTTATGTATCTTGGCATCTTTTTTATATATTACTGTCTATTCTTGTGTCTGTTTTGTTTGTTTTGTTTTTTGTATATGGACCTGTGTCTGCAAAGATTTATTATAGTGATATGTATGAGGCTCACCCTATTGGAGAGGGTAAATGGACATGAGCTTTGATTGTGCTCTTATAGTCTGACTAATGCTGAACTGCAGAGGAGTTCACAGCAATTACAGAGCAAACCACCCAGTTTGGTCCTAATACTCATGCCCTCTTACTCGTTTTCAGCTGGTGACATGTGAGAAAAGCAGTGTGAGGAGCTGCAGCACAGGCTTTTTAATGTTCACTGCTACTCAAACAATGTTAAACAAACTAAAAATAACAACAGAATGAAGATGTTAAAGGGATAGTTCAGTGTTTTTGATGCTGGTTGTATCAGCTGTATCGCTGAAATGGCTCCAGCAGTGCTTCACCTTTAACCCTTTAATGCATTAATTATTAAATCACCAAAAGAATACTCGTTTTTTTCTATTATTAAAAAAAAAAAAGTTAAAAAAATATCTGATTCTTTGAGAACAGAAGGATTTAACACTTATTCCTGAAGGAACATTTGTCTGCAATTTTGGATTTATGATGCAGTATCGATATGACAAAAATGTGCATTTTTTAAAAAAAAAGTTGAGAGAAGGGTTTGCGAGTTAACCACTCAGTTGCTGGACACGCAACCGAAGTGGTATGAATAATATTCCAAATATGTGTCGACTGTAGTGGTCCCCAGCTGAGATCTCTGAGGGATGTTGCTGCACCTTGTTGGATCTGTGCAAGGCTGAGGGCAGATCTGAAGGTAAAGGGTTTGTCAGACCAAAGTGTATCTAATAAAGTGGCCGCTGAGTGTATACATATTTCCTGGTACTTGCATTCATAAGGTAATAGAGGAGTCAGGTAATGGATTCACCATGAACTTCCATTCCTGTTATTACAGGTCATGCTGTACTTTGGTTGTGATGGCAACAGCAGTATGAATGAAAAGGATCACTTCCTGTTCAGCTGGTCATCCATATGGAAATGATCATATTTATGTGCATAAACAGAGTTGTTAGGAATCTAATCACCACAGTTTGAACCCCACATATGTCCACATCAGACTGGGCTCTGCTTCACTGTGTCCAACATTAATGAAACAAAAACGACAAACACTGAGACAACGATATTAATGATCATGTCTTCATCCAGCAGGTGAAGAAGCTCCACAGGGATCAGCCTGACGCTGCAGCTGTCAATCACATGGCTGCGTGTGCACACCGATCCGTCATCTGCTGCTAAATAATCAACATCTAACAAATCAGAAAAAACAACATGTCGTGTCCTTCATTCAGAGAGAAAAACTGCAAACTGTGCAGCATCTCCGACTCCACTTTCATGTTTCTACAAGTTTTCAAGGACGTTTGTAACATGGAGGCCGCTTCCCTCAGATCTTCACTTAAATTCTTCTTTTCATGAGAGAACAAAGTTTGTCTTCTCTGAATAACAGGACATTAAGTAGGTCTCCAGAAAACAGCACAAATGCACATATTATCACAGAAATAAACGTGTTCAGTAGATTCACAGCCCAAAGGCAACGTGGACAAAGCTAGGGGTGCTGCAGCCTCTAAATTAAAGGTGCTATGAGGAGAATCTATTACCTGCAACATAAAGACTCTGCTACCCATGAGCACGCACGGCGACTGTCGTAAAGACGAGACCCAAGCCAAAGCGTGTGTTTGTTGTGATGCTAATGAATGCAGCTCAGACCTTCCTCAGAACTCTGCATTGCTTTACAACTTCTTTTTCAACAACTTACAGGATGCAAAGCCACGAGGTAATGTATCTCTTTCTAGTTACGTAGCGGTAGTTTTTGATGTGTGACAACAAGCAATTATTGGAAAACTTAGTGTCGTAGTTTTGTAGCCAGCTATATATGTCTACTTACAGCCCGGTGCTCTAAGACGTGTCTGAATAATATAAATTTGTTCTAGTTTTAATTGTCTTGTTCCTGAAGTTGAGTATTCAGGCCAGTCCAGCCCTGTCTGACCCGACTGTGAAGCTAAGGGATAGCATTTATAGATAACCTATTTTGATGCTAAAACTCATCTTAAAGTGTGTATTTCCATCAGGCATATATCTAAAAGTCAGACTTTTTTGTGATTACTTAGAAACTCCTCATAGCATCTTTAAAGGCATAAACGAAAAAAAAAAAATCTGATGGTCACGTTCAGGACTGGAGTTCAACATCTTTACCCCTTTTTTTTTTTACAAGACTGTCCACTTTTTGACACTGGGGCGTTTTTCCAGGTCTCTGATAATAAAGCTGTTGTGTTGTGTCTCTTAGAATTGAATTGAATTTATTTATTTAAGATAGTTCCATCACTAAGCATGAATCTGATGTGTTGCACAGGGAGTTTATAGCGAATGCTATTTATATATAAATGCTAGGAGTGGGAGAAAAAATCGATTCACATAAGTATCGGGATTTTTTGTCTGCTGATTTTTAAATCAATTTTTTTGTTCAAAAATAGGTGCTAATGTCCCAAAACTGGGGCAAGCGACATTGCTGATAAAACAGGCCATAGCTGTTAAAATAGTGCTGAGTAGTGGTACTACTTTTCACCAGCAGATAGTGGACAGGTGACAGGTTTCTATTCAAAGTTTGGGTATGTAATTATTTTTAAACACACACACCGGACCGAGGGACACGAGTGTGGCTGTAGAGCGGAGCAGAGAGAGAGACACAGAGTAAGAGAGAGTGAGTAAGAGTACTCACGATGCTGAGAGTACTTTGTCAAGTACTGTCTGACTCTGAATCTGAGGAATATTTACTCTCTGAGGATGACGGTCAGTCGTCCAGTGAGGACCAAACTGGCAGCGGGTCCATGAGTCATTACAGTCCCCAAGCAGCACGTACTGAGGCCGATGCTTTGCCTCGATATATGCTGCCAGTGGTCTGCGAGTGCCGAGGAGGGGACGTGGTCTGGGATGCAGGGAAGCTCAAAACACCTCGAAAAGTGACGGTGTTAGCATGAATGAGAAAGACCGCGGAGCTCTGGTCAGACGAGGGAGAAGCCGGGGGTAAAAAGCACAGTGAAGGCAGCAGAGGCGTTCATGCTCGGCCTGTAAATTACAGTGATGATGATGGGTGGGAAAACTAACCACTTTGAAACTATAGCCTTTTTAAATCTTGATCGCAAAATTGAATATTTTCTTAAAAAACTCTGGTGCCTAAAGGGTTCATAAGCCACTTTTAATGCAGTCCAGTCTTTTGAAGAGAGAGTATAAACAGCTGGTTAAAATATATTGCTGAATAAATCCTAAAAACAGACTCATATGTGATGTGTATTTTTCCTGAGATAGTCTGGAGGCATCATCATTGTTCATCTTTTTCACTGGTGTTTAAAAAAGCTAACTAAAGATTGAAAAATCGTCAATATTGTAGAAACGCAATTTAAATCGAATCGGCACCTAAAAAAAATCCTAAAAAATCGAATCTGGAGAAATGTGAATCGTCCCAGTCCTAATAAATGCTAGTTGAGCCTTTGAATAAACAAGTCAGAAAATGTAAAATATTTAGCAGCATTAAATAACACAAAAGTTTACAGAAGCTCAGTTTTGTTTTGCTCCATCTTCAGTTTCAATAAAACACTTTAAAAATATTTTCAGTTTGTCATGACTGTGTCTCCTCTAAGGACTGAGCCTGAGGCCAGAGCAGGAGATAAACCACATCCTGATTTGATAAATCATAATATCAGCATCATTTAACTTCTTTTCCTCTCCTGACAGACTGCCTTAAATAAGAGCGTGCTCTGCTGCAGCCACCACGGCACGTCCTCTTATCATCCCCAATAATTCAGAGTGGGTCAGCGCCTCAGCTCGCCGTCTTTAAAAAAAAAACACTTTCCTGCACATCCCAATGAGAAACAAGAGTGCTGACTCTCAGCCTCCTCCTCATCTCTCTGTTCAAAAACACCCAAATCTGCAGACTTGGCCTGCCGGAGTTTTTGCTGGGTTGTCAATGAGAGGATTTTCCTTTCAACTTAATATCTCTGTTCCCACACAAGTCCTGTTCCTCTGAACAGAGAAAAAAAACAGCTAAATCCAAGGTCTGCTGGAGCCATTGATGTCATTACAATGCAGAGGCCTGTTTGCTAAACTCAGGTGTGCTCAGGAGAACTGCCAGTCCTGTACACTAAATGTTTGATCCTACAGAACACAGACACTGTCAGTATGGAAATAATGGCTGTTCAATCATAGCGCTGAGCTTTAAGGGATGAAATCGCCTTTAAAATATGGACAAACTGGGGATATTTAGGAAGGGGCTTGTCTTTACTTCAGCACAAAGTGGTAATGTGTTTTTTTAACAGTCCTGAGATCACTTCACCTCATCTATGCACGTCTGACGTCACCATCTCCATTTCTGAACCATGATCGTCCATACTTCAACTCAGAGCCGGGGAGGAAACATACCTGTGGGGACCGAGCTGCAGCCATGGTAACGGTGAGATCACTGTAGAGCAGGGGTGGGCAAATGGTGCCCCAGGGGCCACATGCGGCCCTTCACCTCACTTGATGTGGCCCACCAATAATTTCCAAAACACAAACAAAAAAACAAAAAAATTGGAATTATGAAGAGAACATAACATCAACTGCGGCGTAGTGATGTAACGGTTACTGGTAAAATGGTAAACCGCGGTAAAATTTCCCACGGTAATCATTACCGCCTCCTATAAAATTACCGTTATACCGTGTTTGATAACCACAATGTGTCAAAAACGCACGGTGATGCTGCTCTTTGCCTGGAAATGAACAAACTATGAGTCTCTTCCTGGATGAAGCAGCCTCATGGGAAGCACGCATGCGCAGTTTGCATTGTTTGGCCTCAGCAGAACTTAAGCCCCAGTCACACATTCCCGTTTCTCATGGCGATTGTGCACGATTGTCATAATCCTGATGAAACGTGCTTTGGTCGTGGTGCATGCACTACTTGGTCTGGATCAGCGTTGTATAGTCGTGGATGAACGGCGGGGAACGTGGAAGGGTCCCGACAGTTTTGAACTGTTACAAACTTTCGTGGTTAATCGCCTTTCTCAGTATAGCGAGGTGGAAGCCTAATGTAGACCTAATCCGAGCGGTATTAGCGTGGCATGTATGGAGCTCAGTCGGGCTGAACATGGCCCAATCACGGCTCAATCCTGAAAGCTTTATGAGGACGACTGACAAGGATGTATCCGTTTGAGCCCCGACTGTGTCCCGTTTAAGACGGCGCAAGCGACGGGGCTCAGTCGGGGCTTATGTGATGTGAACTGAGCTCGAGCGGAGCTGACGTCATGTCAGCGGGATGGAATCCTCCTCATATTGTTGTATTAACCTAACTGGAGCGGGATGAACGCAGCTTGAAGCGCTGTAGAAGCTCTACTGCCGGTGTATGTACGGGGTGTGTCCAGGGGTGAGACAGTCATTTCATCCCGTACCATAGCGATCACACCAGCCTCCTCAATCGTGTACAGTCGTGCACAGTCGCCATGAGAAACGGGAATGTGTGACTTAGGCATTAGAGACAGCGGAGATTTCCCTCTGGAAACGGACTCTTCAGTCTGGTTGAATTTTGGATTTTACAAGGATGCCGAGGGGAAACTGATAGAAGACAGTCACCCTGTTTACACATGAAGCTGCGGCAAAAGAAAAAGACGTGCACGGTTAAAACTGCCGTAACTCCTCGAGTAAACGAGCTGACCGAGCCGTAGAGGTAGAGAGACAGAGAGAGAGAGAGAGAGCGAGAAAAGATTCAATGAGCCGAGAGAATTACAGGTGGTTTGTCAGTATTCTCAGTCTAAATAATGTATAAATATTATAAATAATAGCATAAGTATCATTCTGGAGTGTATTCTTGCCGTTCTTTTGCTGTGTATTTGCTGTATTTTTAAATTGATCGTCTTTTCCCGTCAAAGTTTGTGCTTTATGGATTTAATCGATCGTACTCTGTAAAGATTAGAGGAGAAAATATTGAGGAGGTCTGCCAGGGAGAGGAGGAGGAGACCAGAGGAGAGTCATGAAGGGGGCTAACTGCCTCAGGGACTATCGTCAGTAAAAAAAAAAAAAAAAGACCATGTTGGTCTAATATAAGGAGCTGTAACATGGACACTAATGCTGCAGGCAAACAAAAATGTGTGACTGTTTGTAAAATAGGTTATTTGTTGTTCATTTTCAATTGTTTATGAAGAGAATCCTGTTTAAAGTTCAAATCTGTTGTCTTCTTTTCTTGTAATCACACACAGTTTAAGCATTTATTACATAATAATGACAAATACTTGCTAGAATTGTTTACTTTTATTTCTCATGAAAGAAGAGTAAAAAAATGTACTCAAAGGGCATTTCAAGACACATTTATTGACAAACAAGACAAAAAAAGAACTGTTATTATTATAATGTTAAAGGGCTTAATGATTTCAATTTTGTGTTAAAGTACATTTTGAGTACACTGCAACAATACTGCGATAATAATGATAACCGTGATAATTTTGGTCACAATAACTGTGATACAAAATTTTAATATCGTTACATCCCTACTGTGGCGTACTGCATAATGCACAGATTATGAAGGTGATAAAATATATTGGTAACACTTTACTTAAAGATCTGGTTTATAATGCATTAGAAGCACATACATAGGACGTTATAATGCATGTATAATGCTTCATAAGTGTCATTATAATGGTGTATAACCATGTATAAGAACTTGTTCCAAGGTTTATAAAGTATTACAAGTGTGGACATAATGTATTATAATCAAGCCTTTATAATGTTTTATACCTGCATACTCAAGTGACAAGAGTTTAGAATGAAGAATCTGAAGTCCTGGGTCACATTAGAACCATCCTTACTCTAGACAGGAGTAAAGACACACATAGAACTGCTCAACATAGAACAGACACTAAATTCTTGGTTACAGAAAGAGTCTAGAAGACCTCGAACAGCGGGTGCAGCTCATGAGGAATAAAATCACAGAAGAAGAAAAAGTTTCAACACTGATGAGCACAAAGATCAATTTATCTGCAGAAATCAGGTTTGAAAACTTTCCTCACTGTCTGCTCTGGAAAAGTTTGGTGAGAGTGAACTTAAAGGGATAATTCTGGATTTTTATGGTAGGACAGTGTTTTGTCTGTCTATAGCTTCAACATCAGCCACAGTGATGGCGATCAGCTCTGCATCCATACATAGAGAAGTGGCATGAAAGCTTGAGCTCTAACTTTCTCGGAATGATTTAAATAATTTAACATGTCGGGTATTCAGAACAACTCAAAACGTCCTCCACTAAGCTGATTCATCGTGGCACAACTTCAGCAAAAAACTTTCCTTTTTTTCTTTTCTTTTTTTTTCTCTTTTTTTGTGAAAAAAGGAAAAAAGAGAAAAAGAAAAAAAAAGAGAAAGTGAAAAAAAAATCCACCAAACTGGATTAAATTCCTGATTTCAGCACCAATATGATGCTTGGATATTCCTGCCTGCACGCTGTGAAAAACTTGTGAGCTCGTGTCATCAAACTGTACGAAATCAGAGCGTGACTGCAGATAAATCCCGTTAGGATGTTTGAGGATAAGGTTCTGCAGTCTGCAGCTTTCCTCCTGCAGAGCCTCCCTGCTGTGAACTACATTCACAATATGGCTTGTTGCAATTTTCAAATCGCAGACAGTGCAATATTTTAACCCAAAATGTGTTGAATATTTAGACTTTCTGATGTAGTTTCTTGCAATTTCATGCCTATTTTAACCTTTTTAACCCAGTTTTTACAACTTTATGCCTATCTTGCTCCCATTCATCTTTTTTTTTTTGGCCACTGTCAGACCATGTTTGGAATTTTTACATGGTTTTTAAATTTAATCCCAATTTTGCTGCTATAATCAATTTTCCTTAGTCACTTTTGAATTTGTTTGCCATTTTTTTGCAATTTCATACCTATTTTGCACCTTTTAGCTTTTTTCCCGCTTTTGCACCATTTTTTAACCCAGTTTTTACAATTTCATACCTATTTTTTTAATCCTAAGATTAATTTAATGTCATATTGGTTATACTATAAAAAGATCTACTGCTTATTTTTGTTTAAGAATACATAAGATGAGGAACATTAAAACAATTGCAGAGTAAATCGCAATGTTGGGGGAAAATATCACAATTAGATTATTCCTCAAATGGTTCAGCCCGAGTGTGGATCATACTCTGTGTATTGCATTTGTGCATTCGAGAAATTCTTTTTGCAAGATAAAAATGTTCCTTGATAATTAGACCATGTCTCAAAAACCACCGAGGAACAGAGCAAACAGAGTAAAATAATGAATGATTAATAATAAATAATAGTGAGTTAATTCTAAATAATAAAGACAGGTATGTCCTCAGGACTTCTGTTTGAGAGCACTCTTCATTTTTTTGATTTTTGATCTAAACACAACATTTTAAACAAAAACACTGAGGAGATGGGACACTGGTGGAACATTTTGATTGTATTTCTCATTGAGGAGGAGGTGTTGGATCAGCTATGGACCAGAGATGGACGGACAGCAGAGTGGACTGTCACCCTCAGGCTCTTCCTCTTACTCCTGTGGTCACTTTATCACGACTGTGCACCAAAACAACCAAAACACCAGATGCCTAATGTCCCCAGATCAAATCAGAACCTCCATCTGTATCTCCAGAAATCAGAGGAAAGCAAACATTTTGATGGTGTGATTTTAATAATCCATTTCCCCTTCTCTTAGTCTTCAGTGGATCTTTTTTCTCTGCACTTTTTGCAGGGATTATTTGGGGAATGCAGATGCTCTGGTGCTGAGCAGCTTGTGGAACAGATGTGCTGATAATGCTGCACAAAGCAGGGCGAGTGTCACAGCGGAGCACGTCAGTCCTGTTTACGGCTCAAACATATGATCCAGTTTTCACAATCACAGGGTCACAAACACAGGAAATACTTACATCTGTGTATTACAAAATGTTGTTAGGATATTTGATGGGAAAATGAATGAATGGACAAAGCAAAGCTACTTTAGCTAGGAGGAGAAGAGTTGAGTGTTTTTGGGCTTTACTGTCAGAAGGTTAAGGGTCACATGTCAATGTGCCCTTGGGCAAAAACCACTTCAAGATGCTCCAACTGCTGCCTCAGTGGTCCAAAGCCTTTTCTAAATCCCAAAAACTGACCTCAGGAGGACAGGAGGACAACCAAATCAGACTCAGTGCTAAAATGTTTGACCTGAGCTCTATAAAACTCATCCATTAATGTAAACATCAGAGATTATCAGGTGGGGTCTACAACACGTAGAGCAGCCAGTG
Organism: Scarus forsteni; assembly: GCA_036419115.1. Classification (NCBI taxonomy): domain Eukaryota; kingdom Metazoa; phylum Chordata; class Actinopteri; order Labriformes; family Labridae; genus Scarus; species Scarus forsteni. The sequence continues at coordinate 1,497,398 of JAZDUH010000149.1, read as the reverse complement.
GAGGCTGTTATTAACCCTCATTCTGGACCAGTTCTTAATTGGACTCCCAATTATCATCATTAATGATCATGTACTTCCTGTTTTACCTGTTTTTGTGTTGTTGTATGTTGTTTTTTTGTCATTTTTCAGTCTCATTGAGTTTGTTGAATTTTTTTACTCAATAGTCTGTAATGATGTCTTTTTATGTCTTTAAAGGCCCAATCAGGCATTGGAAACCAGCTAAGGCTATGAGTATAAATGCATGGCATGAGGCAAGATTCTCTTTCTGTACTATACATAATACATATAATACATAATCTGCCCCACTGCGACACAAAACAAAGAGCAGAACAGAGCTCCACTTCCTCACATCATCCCCTACAAACAGTTTTAGAGAAAAGAGAGGAGCACTATAAATTAATTACACACAGACCGTTTAAATATACAACTTTTTTCAACTCAAATATGTAATTATATTGAATATACAATTATTGATGAGCCTTTTAATCTTTATCTCTATATCTTTCAACCTTTACAATCATAATAGCACTTATTTATATCACCATTTTACACTTTTCCCTTTAATTGTTATTTTTTATCTGTATTTTCTACAGTGCTCCTCAACATCAAAGATCTTAGAAACTAAATTGAGCAAATGGAAAAAGGATATTTGTAGATGTGACCTCTGGTGCTCAAGCTCATTGACCATTTAAAGACATCATCCATATACTCCCAAACTCTTGATTTTTATGTACCATTTTTATTTCCACAATAAAACAGGGGGTTATATCAGGGAGGATGTGACTGCTGATGCTGCTGCAGCCAGCCTCCAGTGGACACTTGAGGTACTGCGGCCTGGTGCCTTCCTTCTTTAATGGTCTGTAGGCTGCTGCTTGGATATTTATCATGGCTGTAGCTCTGCTTTAAGCATCTGTTTGAGAGGAGGGGCTCTGAGTATAACAGTAACAGCAGTCAAAGTTGTGATGATGAACTATTTTAGGTTTTTTTGTCTTACTTGTTTCTTCTAATGGAGGAGTTTAGAGAAAATGGGGCCACTTGGTGCTCCATATAGCCCAGTTTTCACTGGAGTTGTCCTGGCTGCTTCTGCAGGCCTCCCCAGGTCTCCATAAATACATGAACATGTCTGAGACAGAACTGGGATGCTCCAGAACCGTGATCCCAGAGAGTGCTGTAACCTTGATGTGTCCTTTCTCTGACTGTGTCCTGCATTAACTCCCTCTGAGGACTGTTTTACTATCAGGCTTTAAGAACCTGAAACAGTGTCTTCTTTAATGTATGCAGAGTTACAGCCACGTCTCCGAGCTGGAACATATGCTCAGAAACAGCGGTCTGATCAGAGTCCAAACTCACTTTAGAATAAGAGAAAGTCTGACTGAGGCTTCCAGCACAGTCAGGGTTTTACGGTCAAAGAGTTCTTTCTGAGCTCGAGGATGAAGGAAAATGGACAAACAAGAGAAAGATGCAAAAGAAATCCACAAGGAGACGCTTCGGTTAGGCTGATGTGATATTGGAAAAAGGTGAAATGTGTAAAAAAAAACAGAAAAGTTCCAGCATTAATGACCAAGAATAAAAAAATGCTACAACATATTAGCAATTTTCTCAAGTTTGTTTGCCTCCTGCTTTATTTTATCAAGTTTTAGGACCTCAGTTTTACAACTCCTACCTCCTGCACTAGTGACTGCAATATTTTAATAATTCTCTTCAGCTTTAATCGGAGGCTTTCTGCTCTTACATACTCATCTCTCTTATATACTTCTGTTTTATATATCTGTAGATTCTATGGAATCATATTCGTCTAAATCACATGTGTACATCCGTATATTTAGTCTACATTTACACCAGTGGTGATTGCTCTAAGACTGCAAGGATAGCTCAGCTTCCCCTAAAATGTCCCTAAGTGTTGATATGTCCTGCTGTGTGTACATTTCATTGACTAAATATGCTCTAGAATACCTTCATCTTTTGTTCAGAATCAGCTACTTATCACAGGTAACTGGAGCGACTTCCTTCTCATTCATCCCCGCAGCGTCTCAGTGCTTTAACACAGTCGGACGCTGAGCGTCTGCTGACTTCGATGGGGAAGCGTAGAGTGGGTTGTTCCACTGTGGAAACTGGACGGTCATTGGATAAACGCTGGGCTTTGTCCCGCCCATCGGACGCTCAGCGTCTCTGGGGGTCTATGAGGCAGTGGGCTGACCTGGACGCTCGGCTTCTGCATGATGACTGGATGATCTCTCTGAGGCCGAATCCCTTTTTGATTGACAGTGAAATGAGCCAATCAGCGATCTTGAAGTATAACCCTCCACCGGAGCATCTTCTAAGTTTTACATTCAGTTGTTCTGGAGAGGAGCTTCTCCTGTTTAAAGAGGCTCAAGTCTTACACCAACAACACAATGGGCCAAGGCCGTTTAAGCAGTCTAGCTCTGCTGGCCATTGAGAGAATACTGGTAACATCCCTGGAAAAGACACCTAGTTGGTACGACAGGGTCACAGATCATTTTATTGAAAAGGAATGGAGGGTAGAATTTACATTTAAATAAATAAACAAATTTATGATGTAGGCCAGAAAAAAATGGACTTCCCCTCCTCGACTGACCAGCAGCTGCCACTGCCCTACACTGATACCTAAGGGCAATTTGTAGTCTCTAAGAGGAAGTCAGAATGCCCAGATAGAACCCGTGCATGCACAGGAAAACATGCAAACTGGAAATGGGGATCAAACCCATGCTGTGCACTGCCCGCTGTGGCACTGTGCCGCCCTACAAATGGGTTTAGGATAAACTATGAGTTTTACAAGAACAACTGCAGCCGCCTGAGCTCCATGCTGTTGATGAAAGTGTTACTTTTATATTGTGAGGCAGATTTTTGTCGTGCTTTTTCATTTTTTTGATGTTTTGAATTGACAGGCTGCTATGACAGATTTGCTCATCTCTGACAGACTGATGTGACTTATCCTGCAGATCTTCAATATTAAAATAGGATGTCTTTGTTATTGTTGAAACACTTTAATAAATCTCCACCTTTTAACAAACACAGCAGAGGATCATGCTGCTCATTAGTCAAAGAAATGAAACTTGATGGTCTGGACTCTCCTCTGCCTCCCTTTGTTTGTGTCGTAGAGAAAACTCATCTTCACTTTTTCACTCCTCTGTCCTCCTCTCTCTTTGTGCATCCGCTGACCCGCACGTCTCCGTCTCCATCCAGCTGACTTCTTCTTCTCTTGTCTCCGTCTCCTGCTGTTCTTTTGTTCTTCCTGTCCTCCTCCTCCTCTCAGCACCTTTTCTGTTCATAACCCTTCGTTTCCTCTCCTCCCCCCTCACTCTTCCTCTCGTCTCCCTCCTCCTTTCTGATCCTCTCTGCCTTTTCTCTCCAGCAGTGTTCAGTCTGATTTGATCTGTCAGTCTGCGGGGCTGCTACACCTCCGTGCTTCCTCCTAACACGAGCTGAAGATGCCCGAGGACGTTTTACCACAGCGCCGAGTTTCAGATGTTTTCTGGAGTCCGTTTGAGTCCCACGTCTCTGTTTCTGCTACCAGACTGCTGTCTCCTGACACTTTTACCACGAGCTTCACACCAGCACCAGAGGTTGATATCAGATCTTAAAGCTCATAAATATCACACTTTTACTCAAACTCTCCCGGCAGAGTCTCAAACAGGTCGCAAGATCCAGGATGTCACTCACGAGGACACGATGCACATGAAATTAGAGAAAGAGGGCGAGCAAGGTCTCCAGTGCCAAAGATTAGAAAATAAATATTACTATAACATGCAGTAGAAACTAGAGTTATCATTTACATATGTGGCTTCCCACAATTATGAATTTCTTCATGCATTCATTCTTTCTTACCCCCAAATTCCACCGGACGCAAAAGCGCCGCACCACGCCGCGCAGCGCAGCGTCCTTGAAGCAAACTGCGGAGCACTTCGCTCCCATTGTAGTCTATCGGGCAAATTCCACTGCACGCAAAAGCGCCGCGCCGCGATTCTGAAGCGCCGGTGCGCGCCAAGGTGCAAGAGATACACTTCAGGTCTATTTTCTGCGCGGCTGCTTCCAAACCTCTTAAATTCACTGTCGTTAAGAAAGCACCAGACAGGAAGTCACTGTGTGGAGTACCCGGAAGTTTCAAAATAAAACACAAACCACGGACTATTGCACGTAATGTTCCTCAATTATTTGTCATAACGTAAAAACCGGAGGCACAAGCATCAGGTCAGCGGTCGGTCAGAGGGTCCCAGAGACAACACGACACCATGGACGAAGAAAAGTGAATCGTAGAGGTACAAAAATATATAAGATTGTATACATCACAGATATAGACAGATAGAAGTTGAATAATTCACGAAGCTGTGTGGTTTGGACCAGCAAAGGGACCTTAGAGAAGCTAAGCAAGGCGTTGTCTATTTCTTTTCTCAGTTTATAACATGTTTTATGAGTGTGTGACATCACTATTCTCATGATAGCCTGCGGCTCTCCGGGGATCAGCCCTCCCCTTAAGGGGCTTCGCTGTGCGGCGGGGCGCTTTCGCGTGCAGTGGAATTTGGGGGTTACGGTGGCGTATTGCATTCACTTGAAAATAAATAATAAATCTGCCTGTTTTTATGAGATACCATCTTGTAAAAACAGGATTCCCCCTGACACTTTGCTTCAAGACTGGCTGTTGCATTTATCAACCAGGTACGTGGTCAACACAGGTAAGGTACAACCGCAACCGCAAATTCCTCAGGTGTCTGTGCAATGTGGACAAACTAATAACAATACCATCTACACCGCTCAAAGACACAAGTATCTCCCAATGTTTCAAACCAAGAGAGAAATAAAACTGAATAAGGTCTAACATGAGCGACATGTTCGTTACTTTTAAGATTCCTTATCTCACAAAAACAGGAAAATCCAAAATAAATAATTTTCTGTTTTTACGAGATAGTATCACATAAAACAGATGGATTTATTTATTTTCAAGTGAATGCAATACGCCACTGTACTTTCTTTCTTTAAACATGAAAAAATAATCAAACATATAACAAAACAAAAAAACAACAACCAAAACACAAACTAAATGTGCCATGTGCATGTTCAAACAGGAGGAAGTCAAAACTGATCAGATCCCCCTTCACTTTATGCAAGGAGTCATCAATTAACCCACTCCCACATGACAAGTCGGCCTGTGCTCAAAATATCGATACGGCAAAATATCGTATCGCACTCCTTCGGGATACGTGTATCGATACAGATTCTACAGAATCGGCCGAAATATTTTAACAGTTGTTGTAAATACACTTTGGCTAATGTTAACAGTGGCACAGTTCGAGGTAGAAGACGAGCTACATAATGAAGCATATGATCTAAATTTGAACTTAGGTCTACCATCTTTGAGGATCTGAATTTATGTCTCTCAAGTTGTAGAACCACTTAAAACTCATCCTTGTTCTTTTTCTTCTTAGAAGAAAAAACTAAACTAAAAGAATTTTGCTTAAAGCACAGTCAGTGTTCACAATTTACGTGTATCGGGATACGTATCATATCGTCAAGTTGCTGGAAATACCCAGCCCTAATGCCAATAGTAAAGAAATAATAATCACGCATAAACAAAATAAACCAAATAGTAACTAGAAAGCACTCGGAGAGCACAGACCTCCGCCAGCGCCACAGTCCTTACCCATACTATCATTTTCACCATAAATATTAGTCCTACCTTTATTTCATCTAAATATTTAGATTCCTTGACCATGAAAACATACCATTAGCAACTGGATTCATAATGATATCTATTTAAGTTCAGTAGTTATTCACAGAAATCACATTTTTCGTCATGGTGGCCAGACGCTGATCCGGATCAACACCAAAATTGAATCAGTTCTCCCTTTTCCCATGCTGAACATTTCCTGAAAATTTCATCCAAATCCACCCATAACTTTTTGAGTTATTTTGTTCACGGATGGACAGATGGACGGACGGACAAACTCTCCTGAAAACATAACCTCCTTGGCGGAGGTAATAATCTCAAAACACTGATAGTAATCAGAGAACAACACTTAAATAAACAAAAGGAACAAGAGACAGTCTCATCCCTGTTACTTTAAAAATCTTGATTTTATATTTGCTCAATGTTTGGATTAGGGCAGAACAATTTGAGAATATAATCTAATTGTGATTTTTTTTCTCCCAATATTGCAATTTACTCTGTGATTGTTTTAATGTTCCTCATCTTCTGTATTCTTAAACAAACATAAGCAGTAGATCTTTTTATAGTAAAACCAATATGACATTAAATTAATCTAAGGATAAAAGATTTGAGAAAAAGTGGAGAAGTGAAGAACAGAAGCAAAATAGTTATGAAATTGTAGAAAAAAAAATGGCAAAAAAAATCAAAAGTGACTAAGGAAAATTGATTATAGCAGCAAAATTGGGATTAAATTTCAAAAACCATGTAAAAATTCCAAACATGGTCTGACAGTGGCCAAAAAAAAAGATGAATGGGAGAAAGATAGGCATAAAGTTGTAAAAACCGTGTTAAAAAGGTTAAAATAGGCATGAAATTGCAGGAAACTGCATCACAATGCCAAAATGTTCAACACATTTTGGGCTAAAAATATTGCACTTGAAAATTGCAACAAGCCATATTGTGATTTAATAATTTGCAATTAATTGTTCAGCCCTAGTTTGGATGATGTTTGTTTTAGTTTCTTCACTCAGACCTTTTCAATCTTTGACACCTCGTCATTCTCACTTAAACAGTCCTAAAATAAAACAATCCCCTTCAGTAACACTTCCCCTCTCTCTGTCCTGAATATTTCCTGCCAGTTGATTATTTTTGTGCTGTGAACATGTTTGTGTTGTTTCATATTCTATTTGATCTGTGAATTTAAACAGTGTTGATTGAAGAAACAATGAGCTGCTCTGTTTTGGAGAGAGAATAGAGATTATAGAGGGAACCCAAACCTCAGCACAGTAGAGAGACAACGTGGATTTAACATTTAATGTGTCTTGAAAATGGGATGTCACATCTCAAGAGGGATGACCTTGTGGTCTGGGCTCCATGAGTTCATCACTACCATAAATTCTTATTTTCAGTAAGAATATCTAAGATTATACTTCTATAAAATGATCACCACAACCATTCAGACATGAGGACCCTCCTGAAAACCAGATGTAGCATCTCAAGAGGCTAACCTCTAATAAATCAGACGACAGGTCTACGGTTCATGGATCTGTCCCTAACTTTAGTTCTTACTTTAGTCCACTTGTCTCCTCTTACCTTCCTTCCTTCACCCTCACACCAACACAGCATGGTGTGGATTTGCTGTTCATCATGAGACTGGGATCCACATTCAGGATTTCCTGCTGCTTAACAGAAGGTTTTTTCTTGAGCCATGATGGAGGGATTCATGATTGGCTATATGGATTCATGTTGGGTGTTGGATGGATATATTTGTATATATATGTATATGTGTATCTTTATATGTATATATGTATCTATGCGTATATGTGTATCTATAAAATGAAGAGCTTTATGCTCTACAGCCCTTTTCCATTTGCCCTACTCTACTCTACTCGCCTTGTGCTGCTTTTCCATTAGCCCCAGTCACCTGCCCAACGGGGTGCAGTGTTGCAGTAAACAGCTGAGCGACACTGCGGTGATGTCATTTTGAGCGCGACACAACAATCTGTGTCTTTTTGTCAAAAACTGAGTAAAAAAGGAAAGCAGAAGAAGGCTGCAGGTGGTAAGAAGAAATACCCCTTGAGAAGCACAGGAGAGTTTTGGAAGCTATACAACAGAATGAAGTCGAGGACGAGAGCAATCCAGCTGCAAAGAAAAGACGTATGAGGGTAAGCTAATGGTAGTTACCGCTAGCATGCTAGGTCGTTGCACTCATGACTCATCGATGACGACATTGTCTGACCAATCAGTAGCCGGCAGTCGGTGACGTCATCTTTTAGTATGGACTCAGCTCGCTTAGAACCAGAGCGGAGTAGGTCCTAAAACTAGCTTGTTTTAGGAGGTACCAGGCTAGTGGAAACATGCTGCAAATCAAGTAGGGCCAAGGCGTGCTAGTGGAAAAGGGCCTCTATTGTAAAGTGTCTTGAGATAACACTTGTTATGAATTGGCGCTATACAAATAAAGATTGATTGATTGATTGATACCATGCTACGTGGTTGTCCCTGTGCTTCAGTGTTTTTATGCTATGGCTGCAGGAACTTCTCACTACTACCTGAAGCACAGTCTACATAATCCTGTTTACTATGTGTCGTACATATTATGGGTGTCTTAGCTTTTTGTTTGTGTTGTAAAGTCTCTATAATTCACTTCTTCTTCAGTCCAAAGGCACAGGGAGACCATGCAAACTCCACACAGAAAAACCCGAGTCAACACGGGGAGTTGAACCAGCAGCCTCTTTTCTGTTTAACCTGCAGACCCATCATGTCATCCACATCCTCTCCTTAAACTTACTATCCATTACCCAACACTAGGAGGCGCTCCATCTAAACCATAACAAAAACCTGAGTTTGAGTGTTTCAAACTCTGCACTATGTTACTGCTAGTGTCTACTTTTTTCTAGTTTGTTGGTTTGTTTGTTTGTTTCTCTATTAGCAACATAACTCTAAAAGTTATGAACGGATTTCAATGTAATTTTCAGAAAATGTCTGGATTGGGATCAGGAACAAATGGCTAGATTTTGGGAGTGATCTGGATCATTGTGAATAACTACTGAACTAAAATGGATATTATGAATCCAGTTGCTAATGGTATGTTTTCATGGTCGATGAATCTAAATATTTAGATGAAATAAAGGTAATTATTGCCCTTCTGTGTCAGTGGTGGAGTAACTGGTTGTCGGTCCCTACAGGTTGGCCCTGTGATTGGCTTCAAACTTCTTGCTAAAACCTCCAAACCTCATCAGATCATTTTCAGCTCAGGAAAGGAGCTGTGCAGAGTCTAACAGACATCCCTAAAAAAAAAAGATGCTGAAGAGGCCCTTTAGCCTCCAATTAAAAAACAACCCTCACAAGCTCAAGATGCTCCTGAGGCCTCATGACACTGAACCTTTACCTTTGTGCAAAGTTCTCTGCTCCCTCACATGCTTTAGACGATTCCTGCAGTGACGAGAACACCATAGAAACTAACACCGAGCGCCACGGATTTGTTTCAAAATGAAACTATTGAAAAGATAAAAACCTTAATTATCTGCTTGAATGCTCAAAACTGTTTCAGTGTCTCAGTGATTCTTCATGTTTTGCACTCTTGGAAATTTGGTTCTCATTGTTGATCAAATCCATTAAATACACACCTGACTTGTTTCTGTTTATGTCGTTACAGTCATCGATTACTTTGGGTTTATTTTTCACAAAGATAACATTTGTAGAATTTCCTTTCATGCTCGTTTTTGTTCTCCTGGTGAAGGTGTTTTTCTGCTGGACATGGATCTGGACTAGGGATGTAATGGTCATCATTACCGTTCCTATTAAAATTACGGTTATACAGTGATTGATCACCACACTGTGTCAGTAACTCACGGTGATGAAGCCTGAACTATGTGTGTCTGCTCCTCGATGAAGCAGCCGTGTGTCGTAAACAGAGGTGTGCATGTGCAGCTTGAATTCGCAAAGACGCGCGTTGACATTACATACAAAGTCAATGCAAAGACGCATTTGGATGCAGATCTGCCCCAGGCGGCGCTTTGGATGCGTTTGGCACGTTTGGGGTGTCAAACACCTCTACGCTCGAGTTGAAAATATTGAACTTTTGACGCAAGTTAGCATGACGCTGTGCCGCGGCAGCCAATCAGCGATGACATTCCCCTCAGACGTCATTGATTTGATGACGTGTGATGCTCCGGCCACCTGCTCCGGCTCAAACCCCTCTGAAAGATGCAAGAGAGGTTGATCTGCGCTATTTGCTATCATCCGGAGCTATACGATTCGACGGGTGAAAGTCTCTGAGGAGACAGGTTTTGAAGGTAAGTTCTGTAAATATTCGTTTCCAGCTGGATTTGCCTGCACGGGTCATCACTGAGTCCGACTGGGTCCGGCTCTCTACTGCGCCTGCGCAGCTCCTAAGCTTGTCAAAATGGTCCAGCATCCAGCATCGGGCGTTACGTGCAGCGCGTCAGAGGCACTACGTGCGTTTAAATTCGCCAATTCGTGTGCGGTGCGGCCGTAGCATTAGAGGTTTTCCTACTCAAAACGGCTAAAGTCTAAAGTTGGTTTGAAGTTTGGATTTTACAAGGATGTCGAGGGTAAACAGTGATGACAGTCACCCTGTCTAAAACACCAAGCTGTGGTGAAAGACAAAAATGTGCCTGATTAAAACTGCTGTAACTCCTCGAGTAAACGAGAGAGAGAGAGAGAGAGGATTCAGAGAGCCATACCTGAGTGAATTATAGGAGGTTTATCAGGATTTTCTGAGTAAATAATGTATAAAGGTTGTAAATAACAGCATTAGTATCAATGTGGAGTGAGTTCCTGTCATTTTTACGCTGTTTATTTGCCGTATTTTGCTGTAATAAGATTGTCTTTTCCATCATAGTTCATGTTTTATGGATTTATTCAATCGCAATTTGGAAATATTAAAGAAGGAGATGTCGTGTGAGTGTTTGTCGAAGAGGTTAAGTTTATTTTTGGCCCACTCAAAACTTTGAACATGGTCATTTACAATTGTTTATGAAGAGAAACCTGTTTAAAGTACAAATTTGTGTTTTTTCTTTTCTTGTAATTACACATAGTTTAAACATTTATTACATAGCAATGAAAAATACTTGCCAGAATGGTTTACTTTTATTTCTCATGAAAAAGTTAAAACACATGTACTTATAGGACATTTCCTGATACAGTTATTGACAAAAAAGTCAAAAGAACTGTTAAAATTATAATATTAAAGGGGTTAAATGATTTCAAAACTGTGTTAAAGGACTTTTTGAACATTTTGAGCCGATACAACAATACTACGATAATAACGATAACCGAGTTCATTTTGGTCACAATAATATAATATCAGGGTTACCACGTGTCCTGGAAAACCTGGAAAATGATTGCCCAATTTTCAGGTCATGGAAAAAAAATGGAAAATAAGGAAAAAAGTTAAATTTCCTGGAAAAGCTTAAATTGTCCTGGAAAATTATTTGTCTTCCTTCTAGCTTGAAACATGGGAAATGAAGCAAAAATGTACTTGGTAACTAATGTACACATAGCCAGAAAATGTGAGTAGGTAAAATAATGCAAGTTAAGGCAAAAATACAAAAACTCAAAACAATGGGGACAAAAGGGAATAATTAAAAAAATGACAAAATAAAATTTAGGCTAAATTAACTAAATCTATTCATAAAAAAGCAGAGTAAATAAAGATTAAAAAAATACTTTGTGTTGGAGAGTTAGAAACAAAGAACTTCTAAGATCAATATGATCAATAACTAGATATATTTCATCAACCTCTAATCTTGTTTTTTAGAACTGCCCACAGTAACAATGTAACTTCAGTTGGTTATGTGACACTGGAAAAAGTCCTGGAAAATGATTTCTAGAAAAGAGTGGGAACCCTGAGTATGAGATTTCCATACCGTTACATCCCTAATCTGGACTGAAAATGATAAAACAGTCCAGAGCTTTCTTTGTTGTTTCTAACTGGTGACAGGAGAAGATTGCACAGAGAGTCTGAGGTGAAGTTTCCTGAGCTGCAGCTCTGTGACTCCTAACGAACAAACCCTGAATGTCTTTAAACTCCATGATAAAGTGCAAAACAAGCTTTCACACTCTTCTGACCGTGACACTGCTCCAGTTATCATGATGTCACTACAGCAAATCACAAACAGGCAGCAGGCCCCCCGCAGAGCCAGCGACACCCAGCAGGAGGCCAAAGTGTGCTGATCCAGCGTGCTTATCTCCATCACGAAGCCGAGCTGTTTGTTACCGAGCTGACTTTGTTTTGTGCTGCTGTCAAACAGCAGGCCTCATACGGAGCAGCACAACACCTCCCGGCATCTGGCTGCTGATCAAACAGCAGCTCGGCTCTCATCACGCCGCTCCGTGTGCGAACCTTACTAATAGGCGCGAGCGAGAAACTCCTGATGGTGCACACAGCAGCCGGTCACGCCCAGAATCCCTGAATAACCTGAGTTATCTCCACAGCAAGTATGACGTTACACACCTCATCTGAAGTCCAATATGTGCAGCTTAAAGTCAGAGTGTCACCGGCTCTGCCCGACTCACAGCGCCGCAGCACACCGATCACTGCGACTGACTTTCAGAGCAAACACACGCTTTATCTGACCTCAAAGTGTCGCCTAAATAAAGGATTTCTTAAACTGCTGGCCTATTGTCACTTCCTGATTATCTAACTTTGATTAAAATAAAAAGGTGTCACCATGTGTGGATGTAAAACTAAATTAAGAAAACAAATCTGTGATGTTTATTGAGGACAGCATCAGAAAACAGCATGTGGCTGTGAAAAGAGTACAACTAAAGAATTAAACCAACTCAGTCTTTCTGTTCAAACATTAAATAAAAGAAGGTGGGAAAAACTCTTAAAGTGCCAACTTCACAAGTGACATCACAGAAAGATGTCTATCTATCTATCTATCTATCTATCTATCTATCTATCTATCTATCTATCTATCTATCTATCTATCTATCTATCTATCTATCTATCTATCTATCTATCTATCGTCAGACAGAGCCAGGAGATAATCAAACAGGAAAAGAAACATAAATACATTAAGTTTTTTTTTTCATTTGAGATGACAAAACCTCAGAGATTCATTAAAATAATATCATGAAACTATCCTATTTTATTTTGTAATAAAATGAGGTAATAATGCTCTGATCTTTTGGACAGAAAATGACAAAAGAGCTTCAGTGTTGAACAACGTTCAACTTTCAACTATGCCAGAAACTCAGAACTAACTAACATCCAGAAAACAGAGTTTATAAAAAAAAGTTTGCCAAGTGACGACAGAGGGATTTGTAGTGAATGATTGGAAATTCAACCAAAAACGTACAAAAATAATGTCAACAAGAACAAAGCAAAAAGACAAAATATAGGCAATAAAGACATCCATGTATCAGCTTCATGTCACGAGATCTCATTAGACATGCATCTATCTATCTATCTATCTATCTATCTATCTATCTATCTATTTACATTTTAAATACATGTCTCATGATTACTTTAAAGTCTTCTTGATTTGCACGCCATGCAGCTCTTGCATGTCCTTAGCATGTTTAAAATGTAAAATTTTGAGTCGGCTTGGTCCTGATCCTCTTCTTTTTTATGATTTCAATTTTTATTTTTATTTTTTTATAAAGTACAACTTCCTCCTGTCCCCCAACATGGGTCAACATATCATCATTTTACAGGTGAATCCATACCTCACAGAATAACTGCATAGTTCTAAAAGTTTGCAAAATATTTTTCAATTAATCATCAACCAGACTTATTGATATAGTTCAAAAACTGGCCTCATTAAAGAAGATATTCGTCCATTCTGTCCTGCGTCCTATAAGACATTCTCTCCAGTTACTGAGATGATCTGTCGTCCAGGTCTGTATCCAACAGGTTATCGGTTTTGAAAAGGCAAACAGGACTTTACTGTCTCCCAGAATATATAACTTAGGACAGAACTCTAAATTTCCTTAAAGGTGCTATGAGGAGAATATCTTTCCGGCGACATAAAGACTCTGCTACCCATGAGCACGCGCGGCGACTGTGGTAAAGATGTGACCCAAGCCAAAGCGTGTGTTTGTTGTGATGCTAATGAATGCAGCTCGGACCTTCCTCAGAACTCTGCATTGCTTTACAACTTCTTTTTTCAACAACTTACAGGATGCAAAGCCACGAGGTAATGTATCTCTTTCTAGTTACGTAGCGGTAGTTTTTGATGTGTGACAACAAGCAATTTTTGGAAAACTTAGTATCGTAGTTTTGTAGCCGGCTACATATCTCTACTTACAGCCCGGTGCTCTAAGACGTGTCTGAATAATATAAATTTGCTCTAGTTTTAATTGTCTTGTTCCTGAAGTTGAGTATCCAGGCCAGTCCAGCCCTGTCCGACCCGACCAGAAGGTTAAGGAATAGCATTTATAGATAACCTATTTTGATGCTATAAAACTCATCTTAAAGTGTGTATTTCCATCAGGCCACCACATGTCCAACAGCGTGCAGAGTCTTTCAGACCAAGTCTAAAGAGTCTACTGAGAGTCCAAGAGATCATCGACCTCACCCTTATATCCCTTGAAATGACTCGTACATTACCATTTTAACCCAATCCTGCTCCTCATACAAAACCCCAAAAATCTCTTTCCCAGGCAGTTTGAAGGGCTGTGGCAGTTCTACTTTTCTCACTATCCATAAGCGTCCTGTAATATTTGGCTGCCTCATGACCTTTACCAAACATCTGAATGATTATTTCTACCTGTTCTGATGACTTTGGGGAATCTGGAACTGGATTGTAACGTATGTTGCAGTACATGGCGAAGCTGAAGATATGTCCTGATCCTCACCACAAAAAGACAAAAGAAAACAAAAGAACTCTTAACAGGCCTCACTCCAAAGAAAAATAAGGTAAGATCGTCCTCAGGACAGTCGCGCATGTCGTCAGTGAGCAAGCTAGCTGAAGCAGAACGCAAATGTAGCCATGGCAACGAGAGTAAAGATGAAGCATAAAGTAAGACGCACGTCCAAATGGAGATCCAGGTCATCGATTTGTTTAGAAACCATAGACGTCTAAACAGAGTAACCTGTAGATTAAAGATGCTGTGAGGAGTTTCAAAGTAATTACAAAAAAGTCTCCCTTTTAGATATATGCCTGATGGAAATACACACTTTAAGATGAGTTTATAGCATCAAAATAGGTTATCTATAAATGCTATTCCTTAGCTTCGTGGTCGGCCGGCTACAAAACTACAATACTAAGTTTTCCAAAAGTTGCTTGTTGTCACACATCAAAAACTACCACTACGTAACTAGAAAGAGATACATTACCTCGTGGCTTTGCATCCTGTAAGTTGTTGAAAAAAGAAGTTGTAAAGCAATGCAGAGTTCTGAGGAAGGTCTGAGCTGCATTCATTAGCATCACAACAAACACACACTTTGGCTTGGGTCACTTTTTACGACAGTCGCCATGCTCATGGGTAGCAGAGTCTTTATGTCACCGGAAACAGATTCTCCTCATAGCACCTTTAAAGAAACCGATGAGGAGAGAAGCTAACCGCTAGCCACATTAGCCTCCTCTTGTTTTCTGCTATGTTTGTTTACGTTAAAGATCACGTCTTTGTGGATCACCTTCATCTGTCTCACTGTTTTAACATAAGTTTTTAAAGATCTTGATGAGTGGAGCACACCTCAGTGGAATAAACTGATATAATAAACTGATACTGTTCAGTTTTTGAGCTCATTCTTATTGAGTTGAATTGGTTTCAGATTTCCAGCCCTGAGGCGGCTCAGCACTTCCCGACCTCACTTTGTTTTTGTGTTGTGTGTGATCTGACTCGACATTTTCATGATTGAATTTTTATGCTCCAAATAAAGTGCAGACAGATTGTTCAGAGCTCGGTGCTCGTCAACATGACGCTGAACGCTATAAAAGGCACCGCAGACTCAAACAGCAGGCACACACACAAACTCTCTTATCTCTGCTACGAGACTTATGTTGATACAGCTTTGCTTTAAGATTAAATTTGTTTTTGTGGCTTCAAACTCGAGGAAAATGTTCAAAACAGTTTAACAACACTTACAATAACTGTTCCCGATGATCGACCTGATGAACAGCCACAGCTCCAGAGCAGAAACAGGCACAGGCGGGGCCGTGCAGGGAGTCACAAAACCTCTTTGACTTGGACAGAACTGCTGCAGCTCTCAAATCCACTGAATGATGATTGAATTCACACCCACAGTGAGAAACGGGGATGTTTCCCGGTGTCAGGGTGTCAGCGGGGCTTTAGCATACTCACCAGGGATTCTGAGGGCAGCAGCAATTTCTGTCCACCTCTTTCCATCTCCACTCTTTGGTAATACCAGGGAGGACACTGGCACTCTCCCATCATCTCCAACACAGCCTCCTTGTTTCTCACAGACCTGGGAAATGGTTTCCTCTCCTCCCTGTCATGTTTACAAGTGCACAGCTTCCTGTTTGGTGCATGCATGATCACGCCACCAGCTGTTTGAAATGGACATGTCACCAAATAACACAGTTCACATAAAAAAGACTGAAGACCTGCACGAACATACAGGAAATGCAAAGGAAAATAAAGTCTTCTTTCTGCTCGATGATGCCACAGACTAACAGAGTAAAGGCTAAAGCATGTAAGATGTCTGAGGGTCCAGATACCGACTGTGAAATGTTTACTCACGTTCAATTATAAACTGTAGGATGTTATCACAGCTGCTACTATGGAACCATTTGGGCATAAAAATGATATCAGTGATATCAACCACAGTTCAGCTCTGCTAGTCTTCAAATTTAGAGAAGATGTTTTCCATTTTGGGCGACCTGTTCGTGGGTGGACTTTACCAGAGAAGCAAAAAGTGTCACTACTACTAGACAGACAATTGGACTCGAGTCATCGGGACTCGGCTTGAGGCGACTTGAGCCGCTAATGAGACGACTTGCAACTCGACTCGGACTTGGGAGAAGATGTCTCCAGACTCGACCTGACTTGAGACAACATGGTTTGGAAAATTGCACGCATTCCACGCTTTATATGAAGAGCCAGACAGGATATATACGGCGCTCTTTCCTTTTAGGTTCACTTGATTGATGCTCCATTCACAGTACACTGGTCCGTCACCTATTATTGTCCCACACACAACACAGTACTACACACATACGGTCCTACCACACACCCGCTTCTGCTACAGTGATGATCAGTGGGCAGGGTGTGTCCAAAGTTATTTTCTGTGCATATAAAGAATTTCAATCAGATGGAAAACGAAGAAACGCCAAGTGCACAACCTGCAACACTTCGATAAGCGAAAAAGAGGGCACAACATCGAACTTTATCCACCACCTGAGGACACATGAGGCCAAGAAAGAAATGTTAACCAGGTAGCTAACGTTCCTGCCATAGGTCAATAAGGCATGAGTGGATTTTTCATCTGCATCCTGACATTAAAGTACCTCTCCTAATGTTGTGCTTGTTGGTCACCGCCCACGTTAGCATCACTTTAGAGGAGGCCTCTGCTCCTGTAAAAGTGCTGCTGCATGTTGCACTGTTTGCTTACACGAAACAGTCAATTAGCTGCTAACATTCATGCCATTGCTTCATAATTATCATTGAAGCAAGACAAAAAATCCATTAAAACATCAAAATGTCTGATTTCAGAGAATCAAGGCTCCATTAAAACACTCTGGGAAGTTCATAAGCAGATTAAACTGACGTCACACCAAAGCTTTGGGGTTTTTCGATGTTAAATCAGCACTAACATCACATGGACTCCTCTTTTTCCACCTTTAATGAACTTATTGACTGGCTGCGAGGAGTCTTACCTTTCCGATGTACTGGTAGTCACTTCCTGTGTACTCCTCCTGCAGGAAAAACTGGTTCCACATCCACCCTCGTCTGACTCTCCTGAGCGTCTTCTCCTCGCTCCGCTCTCCTGAACCTATCCTCCGTCCGTTCAGGGACAAAGCATCCACAGACAGGCCCACACAGAGCCACAACACAACCTGTAAAGTAGTCCTCATGTTTCCAACGCACAGCTCACAATCGTGGTAACGTCCAGCCCGATCACCTCCAGTGGGGGGTCATAGTCCTTCAGGGTTTGATGTGATGAGTCGAGAAATCTGAAAAACAAGAGAAGAAGAGTCAGGACTAATCTGGCAGGGAGCTCTCATAACAGTTTGATGAAGAGTTTGGATTTGTAAATGTATGCAGACGAAGCTGAAACAAACAAATCCTCTTATTTACATTTACAGTAACAGAAGGCCACTGGTGTTTTAACTCTGAAACTCAGGATGCATATTTGAGAGGGACAAAGAGATAATCAAACATCAACATGAAGACACTTCAGATCCCCTCAGATGTGAGATGGCAAACCCTCAGAGATTCATTTAAATCATATCACAAAACAACACTATTTTATTTAGTTTAAAAGGTAGTCGCACTCTGATGTTACTGAGTTGGCAGAAAATGGCAAAAGAGCTTCAATGGTGAAAACTTCCAACTTCCTTCTATGCCAAAATTCAGCACTGATTCACTTCCAGAACAAAAAAGAGTTTAGTAGAAGAATAGTTTGCAAAGTGATGACAGACATTTGTAGCAAATGATTGGAAATTCACCCAAAACAACAAAGTTAACACAAACAAAGCAGAGAAAGCTACAGCTATGAGAGCTCCATGCATCCACTTCATTTCACTCCTCAGCTCATCAGCTGTGAATCTATCTCTGTTAACTGGTGTTTCTGCTCTATCCTCAGGAGAATGTGTGTGTTTGTAACTTTCATCCTGAAAAAGGAGCATCACCACTGACTTCAACTTCGACCCACCAGATTCCACGTCTGTCATCAGGCAGATCAGTCCTGCAAAACAGGAAACTGAGGCTACAAAATACTTCTACTGATAAAACTGGACAGTTGAAGATTGTAAAAATGTCTTCTGGTCTGATGAGTCTGGATCTCTGCTCCACGTTCAGATGGTATGGCCAGAATCTGGTGTGAACATCATAAAGCATGGGTCCAGCATGGTGGTCTGCTCAGTCAGTGCTGATGCTGTACTGTTGGCTGCTGCCTTAAACACAAGAAAATAATATATACCTAATATAAAAAAATGAACATCAATATAAACTCTGGGCTTCCTTGTTTTCATAGGCTGTATAGGCCTCCTCATGGGTGCTCCTCAAATGGGCTTTTAAGTTTGTGGGATTTTTTCCACATATCTCACCAGTTTTTATTTCATTTGTTTGTTTCACTGTCGTACTCAAAAAAATCCCAAATGGGACACTTCCGCCTCCTCTCAACTTTAGACATTTCTTCCATGTTGTTCCAACAACACGTTTCACCAGTCAGAGCAGTAAACAGGCCCGTCCCAGTACGTCGCTATGATGTTGCCATACGGCTCTGACAACTGCTGAAAACTGTCATAAAATTGGTTGGTAAAATGTATCGGATTAATTTAAATCCTAAAGGCTAATAAATATTGTCAAAACGATAACAAAGGACATTTTGTCTATAATTTTGGTTAGCTTCAGTTAGTTTTGTGAACACAAGATACAGTTTTAGTTTACTTATCATTTTTGTTTTGTTTTCTAGTTTTTATTAGTTTGAGTTAACTGCAATGTATTTTAAATTTTAGTTTTCGTTTTTAGTTTTGTCTTAGTTAACTATTATAACCTTGCTCCTGTCCAATCAGAACCATTTCCAGCCTCAAGACCCTAAGCGGAACTGAATAAAGGTGATTAACATGTTTTAACCTCAATTTGGAATTACTATTTCCATGTAAGCATGAAGGAGAATACTTTGATACCTGATTATGTAATTCTCAATACTTTATTCTAATATAATAACCATGGCCAGTGTGATATAGAGCAGCATGTCTGAGGGATGCTTTCAGCACCTTGTTGAATTTATGACACTGAAGGCTTCGTGATGCTAAATGAGCCGAGGCAGGTCCAGCTCAGATGGCCTGAGAATGAGCACCATAAGTTATCTTCCATTTGGACCGGGCTCTTCAGGCTGCTTTGAGCCGACAGTGTGGTTAACCGTTTGTTTAATGACTTTAGTTCGCTCTCAAAGTTTGAGCACTTTGAAGGATGACTCAGGTCAAACATCTGAGTAAAAGTACTTAAAAGTGTGTTTTCACATCCAGATCTGCTCTGTCTCTTCCACTCTGCTTTACTCATAAACAAAGATTTATTTCTGTCTGGCATAAGGAGGACGACACATAAATGCACTCAGCTCCTTCACTGCTGCTCCGTCATTAGCAGCTCACGCAGGAAGACAAAACAAAAGCAGAAGAGCCGGACTATCATTTCACATTAACACAACAAAGAGCCGTCTATGAAAGGGCTACGGAGAGGCTGCATGAGCTGCAGAGACACTGAGTGAAGGCTGCACAAAGATACTGTCAGGGTTCAGGAATATTCTGGAGAAGTGCTTAGAAGGAGCCTGTTATTAAGGTGAGTGGTAATCACTGAGCAGAGTAAAACACTCACACCTCAGAGCTCTGCCACACAACATCATCCTCATCTCCCAGCTGTCCGTCACATCCAGCTCTGCTCGGAGCTACACTCCGTCACATGTTCTCAAATCGAGCAGCGATGGGCGACGGCCGCGGGGCTGCAGGAAGCATTTGTGTGCTGTGAGGAGTTTTCAGGAAACAGGTTTTTTCTTTATGATGCAGCGTTCACAGCCTCACCTCCCACACAAACACTGTCAGGACATTATATGACAAAGATGATATTTAAGTCATAACCACATTCAGTTTGCTTTTAAACGTGCTGTGGCATGATCGGGAGAAAAGAGAAGACTCAATCAACATCCTGACCTTTAGGAAGAATTCACTTCTCCATTCTCACTTGTTACTTTTGCTGCAGAAGTAAATCCGTTAAGTATGACAAGGCTGTGTGGAATTTATTGTATCATGAATGAAGGCTGCAGGATGGCATTACTAAGGGTCAGGGAGAATGGTTGAACTTTGGTTTTGCTTGGAACTCACTCCAAATTGATACTAATGCTGTTATTTACAATCTTTATACATTATTTACTCAGAAAATCCTGATAAACCTCCTATAATTCACTCAGGTATGGCTCTCTGAATCCTCTCTCTCTCTCTCTGCTCGTTTACTCGAGGAGTTACAGCAGTTTTAATCACACACATTTTTGTCTTTCACTGCAGTTTGGTGTTTTAGACAGGGTGACTGTCGTCAATCAGTTTCCCCTCCACATCCTTTGAAATCCAAACTTCAACCAGACTTTAGACTTCAGCCTTTTCAAGTGGGAAAACCAGTGAGAGTCTGAGCGAGGCTCCAGCTGCTGAGGCCAAACATTGCAAACTGCGCATGCGCGTCTCTATTAGCGACACACGGCTGCTTCATCGAGGGGCGCACACACATAGCATCACCTTTCCAGTCAAAGAGCGGCATCAGCATGAGTTTTTGACACAGTGTGGTGATCAAACACGGTTTAACGGTAATTTTAATAGGACACAGTGATGATTACCGTGGGAAAATTTACCACCATTTAAGTAACCATTACATCCCTAGTGTGTTCAAATGATTGATTTATATAATCATACATTTATATTTACTATGTAATTATATATATATATATATATATTGAGGTGTGGTTTGGTCCAAGGATGTAGCCAGTACATTTTGGTGCTGATCTGATCCAGATTGTCATCACCAAAGAAACATTTAAGTCTATAACGACATATCCCGTTCATATACGGGATTATGGGAATTGTAGGTCATTTGCAAACTGACGTCTCGTTTGTCAAGCCAATGTCACTACATTTCCCAGCTTCCCTTGCAATGACAGGTGAAAACTTCTCCACACCGCTCCATCTGCTGTCTCTACTGTGTCTCACAGAGTCAGGGCACACCAATCAGCCAATCAGCAGTGAGAGCTGTGCATGCAGTTCTGCTCTAAGATACATTAAGGCAGCAAACTCTCCAAAAATTATAATAAACATCCCAGTCCTCTACAACTCACAGCAACAGTAACGGTAAAGTGAGCCCATTAACGTTATTAAAAACATACGCAGCAGCTCT
The DNA here is from genome assembly GCA_036419115.1 of Scarus forsteni. Taxonomy (NCBI): domain Eukaryota; kingdom Metazoa; phylum Chordata; class Actinopteri; order Labriformes; family Labridae; genus Scarus; species Scarus forsteni. The sequence continues at coordinate 1,475,701 of JAZDUH010000149.1, read as the reverse complement.
GCTCGCTCACTGTCCCTCCAGATGTGCCTGTTAATCACTCGAAACAAGGCGGCTGATAATGTCAATACAGAAACAGTCCGTCATAGCAGAAGTCTGAACACGCCAAGCACCGCAGTGCTACATTCAGACCAACATTATAGTCCTATATAAATAAAATACGTATAGGCCAATGGATGGAACTTAGCTCTTCGTTGGAGGTCTGTGCTTTCTAAGTGCTTTTCTAGTTTAAACATATATATCTGTTATATGAAAAACCTGCACTTCTGTAAGTGTCTTGAGAAAACATGTTATGAATTGGCATAATGCAAATAGTGCTTGATCAGTTTGAGCTAACTGGTGTTTCTATTGATTGGGTTTTTTTCTTTTCATCTCTGATTTGGGTCTTTCCACATCAGGCGGAGTCTTGGTGGGTCCATGACAGAGATTCTTACCACTTTTATTTTACAGGATATATAAATGAAAATTTTGGTTAGCCTGGAAAATGCCACAGTGGGATAAAACCAGGGTGTTGTTGTTTTCTTAAGAGTAACAGTAAATCTTTACAGACAGACTGAAAATTACAGGATTGGGAAACAGGTCTCCTTATGTGCCTTTTTTCTGACTGACTCAGACAATCTTCCTGCAGGTTGATTTAAAAAGACTTTTTCTCGTGTACCATGCCCTGGTATAACATATTGGGACTGGATTCAGTCCAGGTTTAAATGTTCATTTATCAGGTTGTAAGAGTTAAATCTTGATCTTTTCCGACTTAATCCTTTTTGGTTCAACCAGGCAGAAAGCTTTAAGCCTCAATTACCGAACGTTTCCCTCTTTCATCTCTCCTTCATTACAAAGCATTTAAATCTCCAAATTAAAGCTTATCCTGCTCCTCATTTCCAGCCCTCAGTCACGAAGGAGTCGGATGTAAATGTGACACCAGGAGGAAAACTTTCAGCACAAATACAGAATTACCTCATAAACAGGTTTTTAATCTTTTCTCCAGAATAACATTTTGATTAGAGGTTGGTTCAGTCGGTCCCTGAGGGGATCCTGTCCCTTTGTCAGACGGAGTAACACTCACAGCCTGTTGGTTATATATGTTGACATTAGGGGTGGGAGATATGGCAAAAATATCATATCACGATTTTTTAACAAATAAAATCACAATCATGATTTTATCACAATTATTTTTCACGTTGATTATTCTAGACTAATTTGCATGCTTTCCCTAAACGCTGATCACGCAATACGAGCAGAGTTGATACCACAGGCTGCTTCTCTGCATGTCAAATGAAGAAAAAACTACCCAAGTTTAAAGATCGATCTTTGGATTTTATGGAGTGATTATGAACCATTTAAAGGGAAATCTATTAAAATCAATTAAATTGATTTTTTTAAACCCAGCCCTAGTCAATAGTATATTAACACTCTTACAAACAGGCTCTAGGAAAACTGAGAGGGAAAGTCCAAAGAAGTGTAGAATAATGGTTTCATACTTAATCAAGACAAAGCTCCAGCTCACACTGCGCTCTCAGTAAAGCAGTTTCTGTCCCAAAAAAAACAAATCACAGGGCTGATCACCCTTTGTGTTCTCCTGATCAAGCACCATGTGACTTTTTCCTAAGATCACATCTTTGTTTAGATAAACATGTTTGGAGTCTGTCAGAAGTTAAGAGAAGAACCACAGAGCTGCTGCGCTGCTTCAATCAGACCGTGTATGCAGAGACTGAAGGAGGAAGACACTGAAGCATGTTTGTGTTCAATACAGTTGAATAACAGTAATCATGGACGACAGTAACACCAAAAGCGTCGCGAATCTCGTCGATATTACATACAAAGTCAATGTAAAGATGCGAATTGACGCTGCATCGGGGCGTGCATAGAGCGGCGTCAAGCGTTCAAGAGTTGAGCGGTGAGCAACGAGCATTTCGAGCAAAAAAACGCTCGCCGCTCACCGCTTGACGCTCAAGTTGAAATAATTGAACTTTTCGAGCGAGCGAGCGTCTTGACACGCCGGGACAGCCTATCAGCGTGGAGATCGTCACTGATGCAGAGTATTCTGGGATTCGGAGTCTTGCCAATTTGACAAACTGCTAAACTGGAGACAGATGGAAAGGCGCTCCGCAGCTGGACTGTCTTGCCTGTAGTTGGTATCCAGGCGGGAGATCCTGGCACCAACTCTGGATAGCAGGTCTTCAAACTGGGCAACAGTCAGCCTGAAGTACCGCTGGAACCGGCCGTCGTCCAGACGCAGCTCCTGCAAGAGACGGTGGAACTCACCGAGCTCACACCGCCTCCGTAGGGTAGCATGCATCCAGTACCGATGTCGGCGCCTAGCCCACAGCTGACTTCTCCACAGCAGGTACAGAGCAGCGACGGTGGTAATCAGAGCCATGTTTCGACGATGAAATGATATGATGAAATGATAATGGCAGACGATGCCGTGGCGAGCGATGAGCGTTTTTTTGCATATTTGTACCAGCGTCAAAACTCGAGCATCTAGCGTGGCGCGATTTCACTTGACGCGCGACTACATTCGCTTTCAACGCTTTCGGTGTGAACACGCCGTAAGACTTGTGCTTGACAGTTGCCCACAATGCTCGTTCCAGCTTGGGTCTGATTAAGGTGTGTATACAAGAACAGATTCATGTTATCCAGGTCTAAAGGTGCGTACACACCGGACGCTTCTTGTACTCAATGTACAGCCGCGATAGGGCGGGGCTAACCCTCCCACGATGCGACAGCCGCTTTTCACACTACCACATAGCTTGTCGCGTGATGTAAAAGTAAAAAAAAATGATCAATCAGTGCTCTGTGCACGTGTGACGGTACCCTAGACAGACAGTTATTCATCCGGACTACAGAGTAACACTCCGTGTCCGTGTGGAAACATTAGTCAGTGAGGACATTAGTTCCGCCTAGACGGACCGCGGTAAACTCACAGATAATGCTGCTGCATCATCAGCTGCAGTGTTTTGTGTTTGATAAGTGAATGAAAAGGATACAGCTGGAATAATGTCTGCATACATCCTATTATATGATATATGATATGATCGCGGTGAAACTCGAGCGAACGTGACATCACGAGCGATGGCCAACGGCAACGGTGACCAAGATGAGGTATTTATGGACGCGCAACGATACGTCAGTGGGTGACGCGATTTTGGTAGCTGGGTTGCTTGCAGTGTGAACACTACGGTGGCAGACAAGGGCATACGTGCCGCAAACAAAAAAATGCGACATAAACGGCCAAAACGCAATACAAACAATCAAAACGCTGCAAACACAGGAATGATGCAAACCCCAAAACACACAAACACATAAAACAAACGCAACAGAGAAATGCTGCACCAAAAAACACGATGCATTCACAGAAACGCTGCACAAGCAAAAACATACAAACCGACAAAACATATGCAAAAGGGAAACTCTGCAAAACCCCAAAACAACTGCAAGAGAGAGACGCTGCAAATTCACGGAAGGTCGCCAGGCCACTAGGGGGAGCTGACCATAGGGAAGGAACTGGCCGTTTATACCGACAGGAAATACCCAGGAGGAAGTTGCAAAGAAGACCGCGGCATTAGGGATAAGAAAGTTTGCAAACACTTGGAGAGGAGAATAAAAAGGTATGTCTTCCTTTACGTGTTTGCAGTGCTTTGACCGTTTGTATTGCATTTTGGCTGTGTGTGCCCTTGTCAGCCAGCGTAGAACACAGCATAAAGCTGACATTAAACTCAGTGTGAGTCCAGCTTTTGCAGTTGCATGTTTGTCACTGGTAAGTATGAAGGAAACATTCCATCCGTCGAAGCCTATGTGTGAACACCAGCTCTTTCTTTCCAAAGCAGTAATCGTGTCTTAATGCCAGAACTGTGTGCAGAGAGCGAGACAGACTTCGTTCTCTGCACACAGAGTGAACACATTTGCTTCATCCTGCCTCTGTGTAAATGTTTCCCTTAAAATTTCAGATTGACCACTGACTCCATGGATGCGCCTCAGAAAACACCACACTAAAAAAATGCCTTTGTGCTCTTAAAAACTGCACTGGATCAATAAATCTATTCACATCCACATAGAGGGATCAGGAAGGAACGCTTACACAGCAATTACTGCTGTGAAAGGAAATGTGCTTTTATCTTCCCACGCAGCGCTCTGTCAGTGTCTCACTGCTACAAGCACAAATAATGTTCTCCTTTATCTCTGCTATTTTCCATACAAATGTAACCCAGTTTGTTCTGTCCAAACTGCATGGAAGCTGTGTTCGCACTGCGCCTCAGTCACTTTTTAAGACTTCCACATAATAAAGATTAGAGAGGAGTCATCAGAGCGAGCAGGCATCAACAATGAGGCCAACAATTAAAAAGTGTCTTCACCCAAAGACTGTTTTTCACAGCTCTGGGCGTTCATGTGAGATGATTCAGATCGTGACAACTTCATACAAAGCCTTCAAACTTTACACTTCAGACTGAGATAGAGCATAAGGACAACCCTCTACGGCTGAAATCTGGCTGTTGCATCAGTTCATTTCCATCCCCCAGCTTTATTAGCAGCAACAGCTAATCTGAAAACCCAGCCAAAGGGAAACACCAACTTCTTTTTCTTTCTGTGTTTTGCCACACTCCAGAGTCCATGACAAGCAGACAGACACCATTCACTTGACTGGGCGTGCAGTAACAGAAAAAAGACAGGGAGAGCTCACCCGCTGCTAATTAGCTTAGCTCAAAAACTGAGAGTCAATGGGAAGTGTTAGCCTGCCTCTGCCAGTCATCAGAGAAACTCTTCAGCAACTCCAAATGACTCGATTTTTCTGTTATGTTACACAATCTGCTATCATGTTCAACCAACCAAAGAGCCGTTTGTTTGTGAGTCATCCTTACATGCAAATTTCCTGCTAATTTAAGAATGGCTTGCAAACAAACAGCTCAATCGCAACTGTGAATCAGTTCTCATCGATTTTTTTTTTTTCAAATGTATGTTTTTTGGGCATTTTGTGCCTTTATTGATAGGAGAGAGACAGTGGATAGGCTTGGGAAAGGAAGGAGACACTCTGCAAACTGGTCACAGGCTGGATTCGAACCTGGTCCAGCAGAAGCAAGTACATGGGACGTGCCTGGTTGCTAATAGGCCTGTGCTCAAAATATCAATACGGCAAAATATCGTCATGCACTTCTTGGGGATATGTGTATACGGATTCTACAGAATCGATACGGCCTCAATGTTTGAACAGTTGTTGTAAATACACTTTGGGTAATGTTAAAAATGGCACAGTTCAAAGTAGAAGCCAAGCTACATGATAAAACACATGTTCCAAATTTAAACGTAGGTCTATCATCTTTGGGGAACCAAATTAAAGTTCTTAAGTTGAAGAATTATATTAAACTCGTCTTTGTTCTTTTTCTTCTTGTAATACAAACAAAAGTTGCTGGAAATTCTGTTTAAATTGAGTCAATGTTCACATTTATGTGTATCGGGATATGTATCGTATCGTGGGATTGCTGGAAATACCCAGCCCTAGTTGCTAACCACTCCGCCAAACCAGCACCCCCTCATCGATTATTTAAAGGTCCCATATTTTGCTCCTTTTCTGCAGTTTAACATGAGACATCCTTTATGTCTTCATGAAACATCAGTAATTAGTAAAAAGTCTGTGAATAAAGCACAGCTGAATTCTTTCCACACTCACATAACCCTTCTGTTCAGAATGGCTGGTTTGGAGGGCGGTCCCCTTCATATTCATATTCTTATTTATCGCTCTTTTTTTTTCCCAACTATTGTAAAGCACTTTGGTTCACCGAAAGGGTTGTTGTAAAGGGCTGTATAAATAAAGAACATTTACATTTACATTTACATTTACATATGCTAATGAGCCAGAGCAGAGCTGTGGCCAACACAGTACATACAGAGGCTTCACGATGGACCTGCAGCATATCTTAAACGAAGTGCGGCGCACTGCTGCTCCAGTCCTGAACACAGGAACTGCAAATTAATGCCAGTTACCAGGCAACAGTGAAGCTTGTTCACCTAAACATCATGGGCTAACGAATGACATGCTAAACTCGGCTTAGTCTCCACAGTGGGACAGCTGCAACTTAGCCTCGTTAGCAACGTTAGCAGAAACAGATGGGTAATGGGGGGTGTAAGACTGATTATATTCAGCGGAGCTTTAAGCAGAATTTCAGGAATTGGACCACACCTCAACCACGTCTCTTCCTGTGTTCCTATAAATTCTAACCGACCATTTCCCTCTTGTTTTGCACACTCGACGTACCCCTCCCTTCCTTCCCTTATTTAAAACTTCTTTCTTCCTTCCTTCCTCAGGGCCTTAAAGAGGGGGTTCGTCTTGCCCGGGAGCTACAGCAAATTCCCCATGAAGATTCCCCAAACCATCATCCGCTTCACCTACCTACTATGTCGTTTGTTATCCACTGTACGCTGTCAAATTCATCCTGTTGATGGTGTTGTCCTTACTCGTGAAGTCAATAGTTAAACTCCTCTTTACTAATGTAGGAATGCTCATACTTTAAGATCACCCTTCAGACTTTCAACAAGTATCATTGGCAAACATGTTAAATTATTTTTGGTTCATTCTCCCTGCTGTTAGCACTAGCTCACAGCAATGAACAAAATAAATACTACACGGCATTGTAACTCACATTTCCATCATCAAGTTTGGATTGTTGGTGCTGAGCCTGGATTCAGGAAAAGTCTGGTGTCCAGTCCTGTGTTGAACCGACTGAAGTGACTGGCACACACACACACAGGTTTTAGCCGTCGGTTGCTCATTCCCTTCAAATTAAAATTAATCCACTGGGCCCTTTGGTCCTTTGAGACTGGTAGCCTATATGTGAAGATATACTAGGCTGTTTACCTCTCCACAAACTCAACAGCTCACCAAATCCTATGAGTTTGCATTCATGTAGCTTAGGGGTGTGCGATATGACGATATAAATTCGTTAAGGATTATAATGTGGGGATGATCTCATAAAACAGAAAGATCGTCAAATCGTCTGTGTGCACCTGGCGCTCACCGGCTGAAAACATTCACTTCTATCATCTCTCTCTCTCTCTCTCAAATAAAAAGTTTATAAGTTGAGAAAGCACATTTCAATATACCTACAAATGTAATATAGCCTATTAAAACTGACATAAATAACTGCAGTCACAGAAAATCTGCCAAAAATGGACAAAACACAGCGCCTGCCTCCTCTGTCTCTCCGTTTTACAGCAGGGCCAGAAAATGGGTGCACCTAATTTTTGTGCTGGTGCACCTTAAAAAAATTATTACCGCAACCAATGCAAAAAGTTAGTCTGAAGCCCTGCTTTAAGAGATAACCAGTTACTTAAGTTTGCATTTATGTCTGACATTTTTCAATAAGCCATTGGTGTGTTTAGTTTTTATGTTACAAAAGTGCACTTTATTGTTGTTCATTACCTTTTATGTTTACATTTATTGCACATTTTTATTTAAAAAATGCACTATTTAAATTAAAACCTGTTCAGAAAGTTTCTTTGGCTTAAATTGTCTTTTTTTCCATTTAGGGTTTTACATGTTTCATATGTTAAACATAGAGAAAAAATGGTCAAAAATGCAAATTAGTCTGGAAAAATCATTTTTAAAAATCATGATATGATATTTTTGCCATATCGCCCACCCCTAATGTAGCTGCTAAATACAGATTTTGTTGGCTACTCTCACATGGTGTGGGCTGGGAGGAAGGCCAACTACCCAATGTAACATAACATGGTAAAAAACAAAAATCTACAGGAGCATGTGCTGTGAGCATCTAAATTCATCCATCTACCCATCCACCTCCAAGCTGTCATTGAGTGAGAGCTGTTTACACCCTGGATTGGTCACAAGCCAATCACAGTGCAGCCAAATAACCATGCATGCCCACAGTTGCACCTTCGGGCAGTTTAGAGCCATGGTGTAGCCTCGAGCGAGCATGTTTTACTGTGTGGGAAGAAGCTGGAGTACAGGCAGAGAGCTCAAAGAAGAGGAAACAGATAGGCAAAACCAAGATTTAAACCAGCAACAGACTTCCTGAACCACCGTGCAGCTCATTAAATCCTGTAGTTTAAATGAATTACAGATAAGTTTGCAGGTAAAGTGGGCTCCACCAATCAGAGATGCTTCCCTGAGATCTCAGAAGATCCAGCTCTCGTACGATGAGGTTAACACGGACTCTTGTGGAAATTCTACCTTGAATGGCTGGAACATTATTGACTTAAAATCAGCTAATAATCAAATTGGCCAGGGCAGAAGCAGCTCAACAGAATGTTGATGGTGAAAAGCAGTGGGAGGCTGTTTTATTCTTCCACTCTTTCAGCATCGTCCATGACCTTTTCAGTTTAAACTCCAGGATAGATGCACTCCAGATGAAGCTCTGAGGTTTAGTTCCTCTTTAAACAGACTAATAAACTCACCTCTCTCATCGTGCACTGGCCCTGCAGAGCTTCATTTAAAGGATTATCCACACATCAGTTCACATTTTCAGCACTAGGGTGCAGCCCTGATATGCAACAGTGGCTTTAACCATCACAGAGTGACCGCGCTGACGGCCGCGGCAGCTCGGCCGAGGCCCAATCAGAGCACCTTATTGTTTAATATGCAGTCAGTTATTGATGTGCTCTATCTCCTTCTGCATGTGCTGCATTAAGTCTGTTCTTTATGAAAAGGCTTTAACAGAATCAGGTGGAGAACTGACGGAGGACTGATTGATTCTGGCTTGACGCCTTCACTCAGCTTTTTAACGAGCCGCACAGCTCCATTATCTTGTAGAGAGAGAGAGAGAGAGCGGAGCCTTCAAGTTTTCCGGTTCAAAGAGGATTTCCCCCATCGCCTCGTTACTCTGCTCTGTGTGTGTGTGTGTGTGTGTGTGTGTGTGTGCAAGTGTGTAAAGTCACCAAATACTCTTGAAGCATAGCTTAACTGGCCTCAGTCCAGGCCCTGCAGAACCCCGCTCTAAAATCAGAGCAGATTCACGTACGGCCGATGATTCATCTTTTCAAAGTCTCTTTTTGATCATTAGGAAAACTCAGTAACAGAAAAACAGCAACCCCTGACATTTTTCTTAAAATTTCAACAACCAAACACAGTGTGAGAGGGAAGCCTTGAAATGTTCTGAAATACCTTTATTTATGATATTTGCCCTTCACAAGGCAGCCCAGGTGCACATCCTTTCAGCTCAGCTAAAGAATTCCAGTTGGAGTAAATAAATCTGCTCTCTCTTAAGGACGCATCTCGGCATTTTTGGAGGCTTCAGATCCAAAAATCTTTGCAGCACAACTGAAAAAATGAATGAGATTGCACTCAAAGATTGCAATTACAGTCCTACTCATCATTATTGGCACACATGAAGTTTAAGTGCACAATGTGACAGTACAAACAGTTTCTTTACAAACTTCTCTCACTTTGCTCTACATCACTTTATCAGACTCAAACTTGGCAGAAGTAATGTTCACATATTAAGGTTTGTAAATTATACTTCATTAGCTACTATGATCATGCAGTCATATTTGGATTAGTTATAATTGCAACCACTTGAAGCCTACAAGGAAAAGAACACCCTACCAACAATTAAGCATGGTGGAGGTTCCATAATGGTTTGGGGCTGCTTTGCTGCATCGGGTACTGGAGGCCTTGACCATATCACAGGAATCATGAAATCAGAGAATTATCAAGAAATTTTAGAGCCAAATGTCCTACCCAGTGTAAGAACACTTGGTTTGAGTTGAAGATCGAGGGCCCTCCAGCAAGACAAAGACCCAAAGCACACATCCAAAAGCACACAGGAATGGTTGAAAAGGAAAAAATGGCCTGTTTTAAAATGGCCAGCAGTGAGTCCTGATCTCAATCTGATTGAAAATCTTTGGTATGGCTGAAATCTGCCATTGGGGAAAAGAAACCTGCAAATGTTCAAGAGCTTGAACAGTTTGCATAGGAAGAGTGGGAGAAAATACCAGCTGAGAAGAGCAAGAAGCTTATAGATGGCTACAAGAAACATTTGGAGGCTGTCATCAGTGCCAAAGGGTGTGCAACAAAATACTGAAGAGGGGTGCCATTATTTCTGCACATGCTTTTTTTCAGTTCTCTCTTTGAAATTACAACATGTAACTCTTAAGAATATATTTTTTTTCTTGTTTAAGTATTTTGGACCTTCAATTAAAAGATCCTGATGACATAAATTTGGTACATTTCAATTTATTTCTGAAGCTATTGTTAAAGCAATGAAAATAATGAAGGGGTGCCAATAATACTGAGCAGGACTGTAAGTGTTGCATCTGTCTGATGAATCTTTGAGGACAGTTCAGTTCATGCATCCAACTTCCTTCACAAACCAAGACTGAGTTCAGGGACGGACCTCCATGATCATCCTGTGGGATTCACTGAAGAAATCAAAAGAGCTCAAACAGCACTTTTACTTTAGGTAACTTAATGTGTTTCAGCTCACGTGACCCGGATTCCCGAAAAATGTCATCCTCTAGTGTGGACCAACATCCATGAGGGACGTTTCAGGACGTCATTGACATGAAGCCATGAAGAACTAAGGCAGCTCTGAAGGCAGGAAGAGTCTGACGCTAACCAGGTGTCCCTAATGAAGTGGCCTGAAGCTGAAGTGTCAGATTTTCCTAACTCCAGAAACTGTTACACTGAATTATATAAAGTGTTTATTGGCGTACCTCAGCGTGTTTGTTTGCTGGATCCACGGTTCAGATTAAATCCATAAACGCCTCCTGCTCCCCGCCGAGCTCCCTCACTTTGATAAAGACACTGTTAAATACTGCGCTGTGATTGGTGGGTGATCCCCAGCAGCTCTGAAACATGTCAACAGAGTGTCTCTGTTCAAATATCAATGGGACTCCTAAGAGTTGTTTAATTCTATCAGCAGTTGATCTTGAGCTCCATCTGCTCGCTGAGCTTAGCTGTACAAATGCAGCCATCACACAGACGGAGAGTAAACAAAGCTGAAACTGCAGATAATCGGCACGCAGAGACAACAGGAGGCCATGTTTAGACGCCGTCTGACTTTACATCCAGGGGGATTTAGCCAAGAAATATCAATCAGGTTTATTTGAACATGGATTTCATTTTTCTTCAGGAGAAAACAAAAGCATGGTGTTGAATCAACATTCAAATATAGCCACGACAAACTCTGGAGAGTTTTACAAATGAAATGATCCTGTTATACAGTTACTGTCATTAAATCCACACAATTAAGATGCAGCAACTTTAACCCTTAACTGGCATTGTAACCGTACGGTTGACTTTTTACCGCATACTCTTACATTTAAAACTCTGAAAGTCCAACTCTGTTTTTCCTGTTTTTTTGTTAGTTTAAAGGTGCTATGAGGAGAATCTATTACCGGAGACATAAAGACTCTGCTACCCATGAGCACGCGCGGTGACTGTCGTAATGCTGCGTTCCAGTAACCTCGGAACTGGGAGTGATATCGATCTACCAGGCTATTGTTAGCTGTTGTTAGCACGCCCTGCGTTGTTGTATGAAGAATGTGATTATCACTATGGCAGCATTTTTGTAAATATAAGTCTAACAATACTATGTATACAGCTGATCTAGAGCGACACACCCCAGTCAGAAGTGCAAATAAATGGATTATTACAGGAGCTAAATAACTGTTCACACTGGGGGCATCCATCTTCCATTGTCAACTCAGGGGTGGTGAGGTTTCACCGAGTTCCCAGTAGGAAATTCAGACTTTGGGGGACGTTCCAGTTGCAGTTTCCTACTTGGAACTCGGAAATTCCTACTTCTGACTTTAACTTGAACGCAGCAAAGACGTGACCCAAGCCAAAGCGTGTGTTTGTTGTGATGCTAATGAATGCAGCTCGGACCTTCCTCAGAACTCTGCATTGCTTTACAACTTCTTTTTTCAACAACTTACAGGATGCAAAGCCACGAGGTAATGTATCTCTTTCTAGTTACGTAGCGGTAGTTTTTGATGTGTGACAACAAGCAATTTTTGGAAACTTAGTATCGTAGTTTTGTAGCCGGCTATATATCTCTACTTACAGCCTGGTGCTCTAAGACATGTCTGAATAATATAAATTTGCTCTAGTTTTAATTGTCTTGTTCCTGAAGTTGAGTATCCAGGCCAGTCCAGCCCTGTCCGACCTGACCGTGAAGCTAAGGAATAGCATTTATAGATAACCTATTTTGATGCTATAAAACTCATCTTAAAGTGTGTATTTCCATCAGGCAGATATCTAAAAGGGAGACTTTTTTGGAATTACTTAGAAACTCCTCGTAGCATCTTTAATGTTAGGTACACAGACTCCCATTTCAGGTGTTTATTTGCTTTTTCATATCAAGTTAAAGCAGAAATCTATAACAAGTGCTGATTTAGATTGTTTTCTATTGCTAAGGCAGTAAAAGTGACATGTAAGACTAACTATGGTTTGTTTTTATGATCTTACAGGACAGAAGATATTGGCTTTGTGGAAGAATTATGTCAAAAGAGAAAATTAGAAAAGCAGAATGCAGTCATTTCTTGTCTAAAACTCTTAGCGTCCGTGTTGTTTTTGGGGCAACATGTGACTTTTAATATTTCCTCTAATCATTCTCTCTCTGCATGTTTTCCTGTATTCCTCTTTTTGTTTCATCTTGTCGTCTTTTAGTGTCGTTTAATGTCTTTCTCTTTAAATAAAGCGTCCTATCTTCACACTCCACTGAGGAGCATGCATGAATAATTTGAAATCTCAAGATACAGAAACAAATATCACTGTTTACTTTTCTTTTCTTCTAAAGCCACAAAGCAGGAGAAACATTTGTCCAATCTGGTGCAGAAAGCTTTCAAGAGTGAAATACAGAGCTGTCAATCATAATCCTACAGCTCATTTTAAACGACATCTGTCAAAACTACGGGCTTAATGAGCCTTTCCAAAGCAATGAGGCGACAACAACAGTTCTGTCTTTGTGAGGAGATGGTGGGATCTGGGTTTGGAGCAGAGAGAGAGACCTGAGCTGAGAGAAGCGAACTTTTATTTTTATCACTATTTCAAGAATGTATCAGACATTACTGATGCCTACTTAATAGCACAGAGGCTAAGGCAAAAAGATGATCATGTGGCAGCATTATAGTTGTTTTTTATATTATAGTTTTAGTATTTTAATTCAAAGCATCATTACTATTTTTTAATTACAGCATAATTTCTGCATTATCAAAAACACCATCCTTACTGTGTTTTCATTTACAGAATCTTCACCGTATTTTTCTACTACTTTTTTAATGCATTTCAAATTACAGTAAACTTGCTGTATTTTAGTTTTCATGACTATATCTTAAAGTGTTTTACTGATCATTTCATTTTAGCAAAATAACTCTCTAAAAAGTTTGCCCGAGCAAAATGGATGTCCCCTTGATCCATTGCCCTTCACAGTATCTTACTGTATGCTCATTAGGAGAAAGTAACTGTGGATTTTATGGTCAAATGCTTTTCATGTAAGTTTTAAAAAACAAAGTAACATTACTCTGTTTTACATAACATAATCACTGTGTTGTCTAAAGTAGCTTTATTGCTGTGTTTTTATTCAAGGTATCACCACTTTGGTTCAATTTACAGCATAACTATTGTATTAAAAAACAGCATCTTTACTGTATTTTCATTAACAGAATTGTTACTGTATTTTATTGTACATCCTTTTTATTAATGCATTTTAAATTTCAGTGAACTTGCTGGTTTTAAGCTTATATTACAATAGATTTAACTGTTTCACTGATCATTTATTAGCAGGATATCTTTATTGGAGAGAACAATTGAATAAATCTTGACTGCTTTTGGTCAGTTTTGCTGGGCTAAGTGGAATTTTCCCTTAATACATTTACTGTATAGAGATTTAACAGTAGGTAACTTTAAATTTAATTATTAAATCTGTTCAGTTATAAGAAGTCAGTGTGGTTTCCCACAGTCCTTTGTCATTTACAATGATTGACTTCATAGATTTTTCCACAGTAGATTGTTGTAGATATTACAGTAATGAAGTTTGCTTTACAGTTTTGGGTTAACTCATTACATTTTCCAGTATCTGTGGTTGTTGTTCTCCCTTTTGGTTCAAAATATGGAAAAAAGGATGAGTGGAAATCCACTTCTCCTCCTTGTTTCAAAACCTGGCTAAATGATATAATTTCCTGCCTATATCTTGAAGAAATCAGTTATTCTCTGGCTAATTTGCAGCCAAAATGTCTTAAGATATGGGGTCCTTTCATTGACTATAAGGAAGGAAAGGTCTCAAACTAGTAATTGATTGTCTTTCTTTTGATGCTTTTCTGTACTTACTCGCCATGAGCTGTTGACTTGGAAATATGTTGGCATTTGGTCCTTTTGTTTTTGTCCTGTGTTTCGCTCAAGCACTCACTTGTTGGTTTTGATGGACTCTGCCTTTGGCCTCTGTTTAGTACATGGACATTATTAACCACTGGACTGACGTGGACACACTCCTCTGTATTTACTTGAGAGGGCAGCTTTTTTGTTTTTGTTAGGTTTGTTGCTGTGGTGTCTGCTTTGGTTTTTTATGTTGTTTTTTTCTGGTTGTTCTGTATTATCTATCAAAAAAAAAGCTTCAAAATAAAATATTAAAAAAGAAAGGAAAAAAACTGGCAATATTTTGAAAAGTGTATTTTGTTCATTCCTTACTGTTGAAGAAAATGCTTCATCGTGTTTCTGCTGCAAAAACTTCCTCAGAGCCCTTTTTTGTCCACAAAGAAAATTAACAAGAATCACTGAATTATTAAAGGGACTGTGAGGAGAATCTATTTCTGGTGACATAAAGACTCTGCTACCCATGAGCACGCGTGGCGACTGTCGTAATGCTGCATTCCAGTAACCTCGGAACTAGGAGTGACATCATCTCTTACTTAACGGCGTTCCAGTTGAAGTCGGAAAAAACATGCCGATCTACCAGGCTATTGTTAGCTGTTGTTAGCACGCCCTGTGTTGTTGTATGAAGAATGTGATTATCACTATGGCAGCACTTTTGTAAATATAAGTCTAACAATACTATGTATACAGCTGATCTAGAGCGACACACCCCAGTCAGAAGTGACAATAAATGGATTATTACAGGAGCTAAATAACTGTTCACACTGGGGGCATCCATCTTCCATTGTCAACTCAGGGGTGGTGAGGTTTCACCGAGTTCCCAGTAGGAAATTCAGACTTTGGGGGACGTTCCAGTTGCAGTTTTCTCCTCGTAACTTGGAAATTCCTACTTCTGACCACAACTGGATCGCACCACAAGATGTGACCCAAGCCAAAGTGTGTGTTTGTCGTGATGCTAATGAATGCAGCTCGGACCTTCCTCAGAACTCTGCATTGCTTTACAACTTCTTTTTTCAACAACTTACAGGATGCAAAGCCACGAGGTAATGTATCTCTTTCTAGTTACGTAGCGGTAGTTTTTTATGTGTGACAACAAGCAATTTTTGGAAAACTTAGTATGGTAGTTTTGTAGCTGGCTATATATCTCTACTTACAGCCCGGTGCTCTAAGACATGTCTGAATAATATAAATTTACTCTAGTTTTAATTGTCTTGTTCCTGAAGTTTCCATCAGGCATATATCTAAAAGTGAGACTTTTTTGTAATTACTTAGAAACTCCTCACAGTCCCTTTAATAAGCAGATTCATTAACGATTTGATGAGGTTTGATCATTTTTATAAATATATGTTACTCTTAGGAAAACTACAGAAACTTGACGTTTTGAATCCTTGAATCTTTGAAACAGTTCATAGTATCACAGTCTGCTCACATGTGGGCTTCATGGTCATAAATCTTCAGAATAAAATGATGGTCTAGAAATAAAAGCTGATATTTTGCTAAGTGAAATCATGTTTTGCTCGGACTGGCAGCAGGTAAGAAAAATAAAAGCTTGAGATGATGTGCAAAGGCTTTAACATATTAAAGCAGAAATATAGCCTGACCCATGAAGGCTGTTGTGTGATATGTCAAGAATGTGTTTCCCAGCATTGAGAGGACCCGGAAAATTCTGTGACCTTCTAACAGTTTCTCAGCCCTGCAGCCTGCAGGAGCTGATATTCCCAGACAATAGCGAGGCCGTTACAGACACAGGCAGGAAGCAGAGACGAGCATGAGCCTCTTTAAAGCTGCAGTCTGGGTCGGCCATGTTTCCTCTTTACAAACACTGATAAATGTCCGTGACCTTCAGGTGACAATCACAGCTCCTCCTCCTCCTCCTCCTCCTCCTCCTCCTCGTCTCCACATCCTCCTGATGCATGACTCGTGTGTGCCTGCGCCTGTGTGTATGTGTTGCCACCTTGCAGACAGCCGCAGAGACCTCTGACAACTCCCAGAGGACCAATTAGAGGTGAAAAAAGGAGAATGTCAGCCACCGAGCAGCCTGCGTGTGCACGAGCGTGTGCACGAGCGTGTGCGCATGTGTGTGTGTGTGTGTGTGTGTGTGTTCATGAGTGTGAGAGACAAGTACAAACCCAGCCACCCTCTCCATCAGAACGGAGCAGCCATCTGAAGGCAGCCAACAGCATCCACACCGCCTGTCCACTTTAGCTCACACACTCCCTAACACACACACACACACATGCACACACTCTGTACTCACACACATGCACACAAAGAGCCGTCAGATAGTCCGGTGCCTGGTCCTTGGGAGTATGAAGTCTCATTATGAATAAACCATAAACGAGCTGCAGAGCTGCACCTTGACTTTAGACACTTGGCGATAAGTTTGTGGGGAAACTTCCAGAGAAACTTTTCCGTGATCTGTGTGACACGGCCATGAATCATTCTGTTTCATACAGACACACACTCGATACCGACACGTCCTCCTGATCCGCAGCACCAGTGATAACCCACTTTTTATCAGCTTGTATGTAAACATCAGATCTGGGTTATGATTAGGACAAACACACAGCTATCGTTGGGGACGGGGGAATCTTCACTCTCTTCTTTTATGTGGTGTAATTACATCTTCTCCTCCACACTCCTCCTCTCTACACATCTTTTATTTGGAGAGTCCTCCACTCAGAAGTGCTCCTTCAGAGGCCCGGAGGTTACAGGGAAGCCTCAGAAATGGGAGCAGACTCCTTATTTCTCATTTATCATCCACTAAACAGTCTCTTGGAATAACTGCAGTAAACTACCGTATTTTCCGCACTATAAGGCACCTAAAAGCCTTTAATTTTCCCAAAAAACTGACCTCATAATCCGATGCGCCTTATATATGCACTGTAAAGAAAATAGTAATAAAACAGTATTTTACTGTTTATTTTACAGTTTTTTCTGTATTTTTGAAATGCCAAATAATTCACAAAAATAAACTGTGATTAAACATGTAAAATGTAATCTAACAGGAAATTACTGTAACTGTGAAAAAACAACATTTCTGTTTTTTTTTTTTTTTACAAAGAAACCCCAATAGAAATACCAATATTTATTGTTAAAATGCCTTAACAAGTGTATTGTAATTTCACAAATATTTTTCTGTTATTTAAGGGAATAAACTGTAAACTTCAACTTTACAACTCTAAAAAAAACCTTTTTCTATAAAATAATGTCATTAAGGGGTGCTGGTTTGGCGGAGTGGTTAGCAACCAGGCACCCCATTTACTTACTTCTGCCTGTGACCAGTTTGCAGAGTGTCTTCCCCCACTCTCTCTCCCCCTTTCACAAACCTATCCACTGTCTCTCTCCTATCAATAAAGGCACAAAATGCCCAAAAAGTACATTTAAAAAATAATAATTTCATTAAAACCAACTATTAGCACCACATTCCTGTAAATTTAAACATAGTTCTTCGTATTACAATGTCGATTTACTATCTTTATGGGTAACTTAATTGTGTTTTAACATTAAATGTTTGTAATTAAATGTTAAAGAACCTTAAATTAAGGCAAAATCTTGTTAAAGTTACAACTACAAACTGTATTTTAATTACGCAAAGAAACTGTATTTTTATGAGAAAGCAATTTTCAGTAATTTCACGGTATTTTTTTGGTGCCCCAGCTGCCGGAAAATTATCGTTTTTTCACGATTTTTTTTTTTACAGCATGGATCAATATTGGTTAATCATGGCTACCGTAGTCAGCTGTTCATGTGTGCCGGGGGCGTGTTTATGGATCCTGCTGTAAAAGAACAAGGAGGTGCGGCTCGAGCGCTGTTCATGAAGCTTTGAACTGTGACAAATGGAGTTGGAAATATATTGTTTTCAACGAGGGCGGCGCAAATAACAGCTACCGGTGCATACGGTAACTTTGAGGTTGGTTTGAGCGCAGGGAATTCTGACATGTAAACACACCAACGTGGCAGGCATTAGAATATTTATGCTTCATCAACTTTCTCATTTGAGTGAAACAGAGGAGGGAAGCAGCACATAAGCTAACAAAAGCGTATACTTTACAGTGTTTGTCATTATTAAGAGGCTGCCATTTTGTTCAGGCAAAACAAGTTACGAGTTCAACCATTCCAGTTCACTTTCACGAGTTAACGGTTGCATGAAACGCAGCACGAGTCAGGCAGGTCCATCTGCTCTGCAGGGTCGGCTTCATCCCCACTAACATGGAGTTTCAGGTGCTTGAACACATTTTTGAAAACATGTCTGGTTCAATCTGAAAACAGCACCTTTGTGTGGACAATGAAACAATAATGTCGTACGCCCCCCTCTCCTTTAAACTGCGCTCACTAACCCCGACAACAACAAACAACAGCAGAACACAGTGTTGCATTCATTCTGCAGAAGCTCCTGAGTTTTTTAGCTTTAACAGCAAGTCCTCAGCTCCTCTACGACCACCATGAGCAACAAGAGGACACAGAGAACGGCACATGCCATGTTTGCTCTCATTTCACATTAAGCATGTTCACTCCATGTCTTCCTCTCTGGTGTTGGTGTGTGTCTGCAGCAGCGTTAGAGCGTCACTTACTGCTGACACATATGTACTGTAGCATTTTCAGAGTTTTCTGGTGGATCTCGGCTGTTTGCTTTCACACATGAGGCTCATCATGGCAGGATGATTTAAGGCTTTCTCTGCAAGTGTAAAGAGGTTATAGTCTTGAGGCTACAAATACACTATAAACAGTGTATCAGAAAAATAAATGGAAGGCGAGTTTACTGGACAAGAACTCCATGCATTCATCCTTCACAATTTGCATCTGTTTCTGCTATTATGTCAAAAAACAGACAAATAAAATGAATAATTCAAGCTTCCGTCCATAAACAACAAACTTACTTGTCTTGAAATTCCTTAGCCAACATGTATTTCAATTCCTCTTTCACTTTTTTATACAATCTTTCAACGACTTTGATTACCAGCCTTGGTCTTTAATTCTGTGTATGATTCTATTCAACTTACTTTGTAGCTTTTGGTTTTTAGGGGTGTAACGGTACACAAAAATGCAATTCGGTACGTACCTCGGTTTTGGGGTAACGGTTCGGTACATTTTCGGTATAGTATGGGAACAACACAAAACCATTTGCTTGTTTAGCACGTTTATTAAACCAAAAATGTGTCATTATACGAACTTAAAACCAAAATAAATTCAATGTGCTGCTTGGTAATACCAATAAATTAAATAAAATAAACAACAAAAATTAAAAATAATGAGTTTCTTTTTAAATTCCTGGCTTAAATGTGGACAACTAGGTACTTTATACCGGGGCTCAATCACCTTTAGCATGAGTTTAAAACCAGCATTTTCCACAGCTGAATATGGTCTTAGATCTGATGCTATAAAAACTCTGATGGATGCTGTTATCACTTTGGCCTGATCTGAACTGTCTGGGAGAGGCTGCTTGAATGCAGACGGCAGTTGAATTTGCACTACGTTTTTTTTTTTTTTCCTTACCGTGGAAATCTTTACACTCTTTACACTCCAGTGCAATATTTCTCCAGGAAGCCAAAGTGTTCCCAAACAGGAGATTTCAGCGACGGGGGAGGGTCTCCAAGCTCCGGTTGGTCGCTAGCAGTAGCCATGATGCACAATTCAGACACAAGCTCCTGTGGTTACAGAAGCTCTTTGATATTCGTCTTCTGATTGGCTCGCCGTGAGACGTCACGTCCACATGATATGTACATGATCACAAGAGCACGAATCACAGACCACTTTCCTCATGAATATTAAAAAGCCTTCCCTAACCACGCCAATCGTAGACGAGTACCCCGTGAATATTAAAGAGCCATGTGCAGCGGCTAACGTAAACTTACTGTACTTGTTCGAGTGCACCACTGTACCAAACCGAACGTCGTCTTCAAGCAGTTCGGCACAGATACATGAACCGTTACACCCCTATTGGTTTTGATCTCCTTGTTATGCTGCTGTCGAAGTGCTGCTGCTGCTCCTGTTTGGTTTGCTAAATTGCTAAATAATACCAGATCACGGCAGTGTTACTACTAAATCCTGAAACCAAATATAAAGCTGTTTATGTAGACCCATGACTTTTCTATAATATGAATTGAGGGTCTTTAAATCATCTACCATGTCAGGCCTTTTGTTCTGTACCTGATGTAAGTAAAAGTATATTTATATCATTGGTTGAGTCCTCTATTACGTGCAATGTTTTCTTTCATGTGGACTTTTTTATTTTCTTATTTTGAATTGTACATATGTTGTGTGAGCGTTTCAGTCTCTGTTGAGTTGCTTTTTGTTGTCTCCCTCGTTGCTTCTGTGTCGAGACTACAGATGGAAATCGCAGCTTGCTGAATCTCGAGGAACTGTTTTTCATTTGAACAAATGATCAGTGCAGTTTTACAATGTTCCTGCCAAATAAACAAATAGCTGGAATTACAAGTCAAATGGAAACCATATAAAATAAAAACAGTCCATATGTTTCAACTGTCTCTTTTTGTCAGGGGCATTATAGAGAAAAAAGAATTAAAAATAATATATAAGTTTAAAGAAATAAAGCATCCTTGGATTGTGTCGGACCATGCTTATCGTCGACCACTGAAGTTTGTGCTGCTGGTTGAAGCATCAGGACCTCGCTGGAGTCTCCGTCCTTCAGAGGAGCTCACTGTGGACCAAACCGGAGGACTCAAAGAGATTCTGCCTTATTGGCCGACAAAAGCTCGGCACTGCCCCCTGACTGTTATTATTCAGAGTTGGGGTGTCTGCAGGAGCTCCACAGCGTGCACTCTTATCCATTCATGCTTTATTCATTCCTCTAACTTTGTGAATTCTCCCAAATATATTCAGCCCTCCTCAGATCTGAAGGCTGTGGAGAAGGAGTCATGCGAGTCGCTGCTCCTTGCTCCGCTCCGACTTCAAACAGACTCCCAGCAGCTGCTGCTTTTTTAGCACTGAGGCAGCACTTTCCCAATCATCCTCTGACCGAACGCTACGTTACTAAAGCAAAGCTGCTTCTGCTGCGTTAACAGCAGCTTAAACATGGAGATGGAGCTCCTGTTCTCTGTCATCCAGGCTTTAGGTGGTTCATGAAAGGGTGGAGATGGCTTCATTATGGAGACTTTCAATGAACATCAGAGAAGCATGACCGACTCTTAGAGCAAGATGAGATCATTCGATTTTATCAAAACTGATGCCATTACATGCTGGTCCACCAGATTCTTCATAGACTCCATTTTTGTGGCTTTTATTTGTGGAGAATTTCCGTATCGCGGTATTGTTGTGTGATCAAAACGTTCAAAAAGTACTTTAACACAGTCTTGAAATCATTTAACCCCTTTAATATTATAATTTTAACAGTTCTATTGTCTTTTTGTCAATAACTGTGTCAGGAAATGTCCTAAAAGTAAATCTGTTTAAACTTTTTTCATGAGAAATAAAAGTAAACAATCCTGGCAAGTATTTGTCATTGTTATGTTATAAATGCTTAAACTGTGTGTGATTACAAGAAAAGAGAAAAACGGATTTGTACTTTTCACAGGTTTCTCTTCATAAACAATTGTAAAAAAAACATGTCCAAAGTATTTAGATGGTCAAAAAGTGTCCATGTTACAGCTCGTTATATTAGACCATGTCCAGTCCTTTTTATTACCTCAGATAAGGAGGTTATGTTTTCGGGAGAGTTTGTCTGTCTGTGAACAAAATGACTCAAAAAGTTATGGATGGATTTTGATGAAATTTTCAGGAAATGTTCAGCATGGGAAAAAGAAGAACTGATTCGATTTTGGTGTTGATCCAGATCAGTGTCTGGCCGCCATGGCAACTACTAAACTAAACTAGAAAAGCACTCGAAGAGCACAGACCTCCGCCAGCGCCACAGTCGTTAGCCGTATTGTGATTTTTACCATAAATATCAGTCCTACCTTTATTTCATTTAAATATTTAGATTCCTTGACAATGAAAACATACCATTAGCAACTGGATTCATAATGATATCTATGCATTACGCCACACTTTAGATCACATTCGGGGGATAAATGTGTTGCCAGATTGCCTTGATTTAATCATTGTTGTTTTTGCTGACTGCCTCTCATCACAGTGTGTCTTCATTGTTTTGTTAGGCACAATATTTTTGGATAAGTCTTAGATTAAGATTATCTGTATGTGCAGGTATGAAAATTCTTGCAGATTTTTGATCACAACATTGTCGATAACTGTACCATGATGGTTTGCTTCTCCATCACTGAATGTCCAGTTATATTTATTAGAGAATCAAATGTTATTTTTCCAACACATATGGACAGCAACAAGGAACAGGTTAATATTAGCTCAGTAGACTTTGTGATTGGCAGTGATGAGTTTGGAACAACTGACATATGATACACTGGAATGGTCCACCCTCGTCTGCAATAGGGATTATACCAGGATATGCCATATCATGATTACAAAAGTAGGCAGACATTTGCAGCTTGTGTCACAATATTGACATCCATCCCACCCCACGGTGTTTCCAACTTCTTCCTCTTTCAGAGGATGTTGATTGGTCAGACTGAGCTGAATCGATGGAGTCAAAGCCCTGCAGGATGTTCGGCCTGGTAACCAATCAGGTGAGTCCAGCTCACTGCACGGAGCAGATATGAAGACATCTGAAAAGCATTAAACACTGCTGCTCATATGAACATAAACCAGGGCTGTGTGGTCGAGGCGGCACAGTCAAATGTTGAAATGCTTTCAGCTGATGACATTTATCCTCACACGGGAGCCAATGACCTCCAATGAAAGAGCCAAAGGGCGAATCACATCACATTTAAGCCCCATTAGAGTCAGTCTCAGCTGGACACAAAATCAAAGCTCAGCGAGAAAAAGGGAGATGTTGATGCTGTTTACTTCATCATTGATAGGAGAACATTGATTGGAGCCTCCACATTATCCAGACAGAGCACAGTTAGAGAGGCAGTTCAGGTTTATTCCAAATAAATCGACTTTTAGAGGGAAGATTTGGTTTATTACCGATTCCAACAACAACTTCCCCCACTCAGTGATTAACGTGTTCAATATGTCAGCACATCATCAGTCCTGACAGGCTTTCAGATTTCACTAACAAAGCACAGATCAAGAACACCGACGCACAGATACACGCAGGAAACGCACACTCGGGAGCAAAAGAAAGGCAGTGTGTAGCTGTGAGTGTGTAGCTGCGAGTGTGTAGCTCACACACTGCGAGACAGTGTGTGGTCCGAAGGCCATCCATCACACAGCATCAACTCTCCCGCTGTGATCAAAACTCTCCCCTCTCTGTTGCTGCAGAATAAAACTAAGTATAAAAAAATGATCTCGTCTGTGTGTAAATGAAGATCTGTTTTAATAAGACACACGGGGCCGCGTCCAAAGTCATGAGGGCTTCAGTGATCCACCTTTTCAGACCTTTCTTTTGTTTGAGAACAAAGAGGTTTACAAAAATAAAACGACGGGTCCATAAACTGCTCTGAAAAAACACTCAACAGACTGAAAGTGTCTCCTTCACACTTTTAGCCAAAGAGGAACATGAGAAAGGTTTTAGGTGTGGAGGTACCGACAAAAACATTTACACAAACTGCTTGACTCGGACTAAACCTTGCATACTTAAACCTGTGTCCTCATTATTTAACATGTTGAGCTGTAGCATAGCCTATCTTTGTACTCAGCTAAGTGGTTTCTGCTGCACAATGATAAAGAGGCTGAATAAAGATCATTCTGCTCAGGCTAAAAACAAGCTCTTTGGTTGAATTTTGTATATTTTGTCGGCATCACTGTCAAAGCCTGAGAGCCTAAACTTGCCTCTCCAGCTGATGTAATCTGCAGAAGTCAAGCTAAAGTTAGTTTATTCTTGAAATTAAGTCAGCTGTTATTGAATGTATAAGATATGTTCACTCCAAACCATTTTCAGTTTGTCGTGAAATACATTGAAAGATGCAAAATTTGATATTCGCCAACCGATCTGTTGCATGATTTTTGCAGTTTTTGCTGCAGTTGAAATTGTCCAACTTCTGTGATAATTTGCGTGAAGCGTTGGCTTAGCAGCCAATCAGCATCCAGGATGACATCACAGACAGAGGAGGAAGTACATAATGCTGCACGCCAGCCTCGGAGCTCT
The DNA here is from genome assembly GCA_036419115.1 of Scarus forsteni. NCBI lineage: Eukaryota > Metazoa > Chordata > Actinopteri > Labriformes > Labridae > Scarus > Scarus forsteni. The sequence continues at coordinate 1,451,258 of JAZDUH010000149.1, read as the reverse complement.
TTACATGGTTATTTAAAGATGCTATGAGGAGTTTTTAATTACAAGAAAGTCTCACTTTTAGATATATGCCTGATGGAAATACACACTTTAAGATGAGTTTTATAGCATCTAAATAGGTTATCTATAAATGCTATTCCTTAGCTTCGCGGTCAGGTTGGACAAGGCTGGACTGGCCTGGATACTCAACTTCAGGAACAAGACAATTAAAACTAGAGCAAATTTATATTATTCAGACACATCTTAGAGCACCGGGCTGTAAGTAGACATATATAGCCGGCTACAAAACTACAATACTAAGTTTTCCAAAATTGCTTGTTGTCACACATCAAAAACTACCGCTACATAACTAGAAAGAGATACATTACCTCGTGGCTTTGCATCCTGTAAGTTGTTGAAAAAAGAAGTTGTAAAGCAATGCAGAGTTCTGAGGAAGGTCCGAGCTGCATTCATTAGCATCACAACAAACACACGCTTTGGCTTGGGTCACGTCTTTACGACAGTCGCTGCGCGTGCTCATGGGTAGCAGAGTCTTTATGTCTCCGGAAATAGATTCTCCTCATAGCACCTTTAAAGAGGACATATCATGCTTGTTTCTCCTTTTCACTATGCCAGACTAGGATGCCTGTAAAGCATTTCTGCCCTCAGTACAAGTCATTTAGTTCCTTCATTGCCCCACAATAGCGTTCTCAAAATCCTCATTTTAGGCCATTATCAAGCTCTCGTTGAAACACTCGGTTTCCAGGCTGACCTAAAGTTACCTCGCAATGTCTCAGCCCTTTGTGCTTTGATTGGTCAGTTCTATCGGGGGTAGAGCCAGCCTGTCCTTCTTCTTCTACTGTATTTTCCAGCAGGCTCAATGCAGCAACCGCGTATTGAGTCCCCCTACAGGCCAGAGCTGGTAATGAGTGAATGTGAGCTAGGGATCTATATACCCCTGCTGGTGGATGTGTTCCTCGGTGAGGGTTTTGTGGCTAACGGACATCACAGAGGAGGAAGTGTTTTATCAGATTACTCCAATAAAAAGAAGCGTACCTCGTGATGTCACGACGTTTGAAATCTCGCGGACATCTCGTAATTACCTATTTTCAGATGCATCAAATCTCATTCTAGGATATCAGAAAAAATACAATATCTCATTTTTTGAAAATTAAGGGGGTGTAAGGTCTTGTTTTCAAATTTATTATATTATATGTAAGTATTAAATCATACATCAGCATGATATGTCTCCTTTAAAAAGGAACAGCCTTTCATTACCACATTTTCAGCAGTAATACGTAACTTTACTGTTAACCCAAAAAAAGTAGTTGGAGACAGAAAAATACATGCATGATTCAAGCTACTGTAACTCTTTGAGTATCCACACTTCAGATGATGCCAACAGATTCTGAAAGCTGAAACGCAGAGCAGTACATTACGGTAAAGCCTGGATTGTGAGCACTGGAAGTGAGCTGACTGAGCCTGAGCCTCTGTGTAAATATTGTAAGTAATGTAAATAATGACATTAATATCATTCTGGGGTGTTTTCTTGCCAGTCTTTTTCTGTAGTTTTGCCTAATTCATCTTTTTTTTTATCATAGTTTGTGATTTATGGATCTTATAAATAGTTAAATTCTTCTCAAAATTGTTGTTTGTGCTTATTTAGAATTGTTAATAAAAAGGAATCTGTTGGAAATTCAAATGTTTTTTTCTTTTTGTACTCCCTTTTTAAGTATTTACAACTAGGAACGACAATTATGGCAATTTAGTTAAAGTTAGCCACTCAAAATTTGATCACCTGATGACCAGACGGATGTGTTTCTACTACAAACTTTTCTGGGACATTCAGTTTCTCCTTTTTGGGAACAGGATAATTAAAGTGACTGTAGAAACATCCAGCACGTTGATCATGGTTCGAGAAGGAGGAATTCTCTCGTTTCAGATGCTCGATATTTTTCACGGTTGTTTGCTGTGAACACAGTTTTAGGTTTGAGCTCTTTATTTAAGGAGATCATACAGTTAAAACAACAAACACAGGTTCATACAGAGCTTATCAAATCCCAGCACCAATCAGAGACAGTCTTCAGATTTTACCAGGATTTAAAGAAGCTCTTGGTAACGAAGCATTTTAAAACCAGCATGAACATTGTTACACGACATGGGAGCAGGAAACCTAAAGGCTTGGTTCAGACTGTAGAAAAATGAAAGCGTAATTTAATTAAAGCAGAAACTAAACAGGGTCTCAGATGCTTTTGTTGTCAAACTATTTAAGGCCACAAACTGTGAAATTTCACTTTTACAAACACAAGAGTTTCTGGTCCAGCACTGCATCCTTCTGCCTCTTGTTTCTTTTTTATTGTGGGTCTTTGTTTGTTTAATTGGCAGTTTGGACCCAACACAATATTTCTACACACAAAATCTGAAAGGAACATGCTTAGGATTCATCTTTTTGTCGGAGAATACTTCCGAGATTTTTCAGCTGTCTTGAAGCATCACTTCTTTTGTAAATCCAACAATTACTGTAAAAAGCTTCAGAAAACATTTCTGTTTGCAGACAAAACCTTCAATTAAGAACATCCAAAGATGAATACAGCCGCCCACACCGGATAAACAGACAAAACTCTCGGTGGGTTATGCGCATCTTCTATCACAACCCATTTTCTCTGACCTTTCAAATGCCAGAGTCAGATTTGTTGACTTGAGCACAGTTAAAAAACATGCAGGGGAAATGCTATAGGCAGAGGATTGAATGATCTATCCGGTCAGAGCTGGCTCTTCTGTATAATCCTCAAAAAAAACACAAAGTCAATGAATATAAATGACCAGCAGACTATTTATCAGATAGCCTTTGGCTCTGTGTGCGCTCTGATGCTTTAATGATACAACGACGACTCCATCCGCGTTTAATTTGAAAAAAAAAGAAAAAAAATACAAGTCAATTTCTTCTTTTTACTCAGCAACATTAAAGAGATTTCCTTGGTAACTTCTCATCTCATTCCCACTGTGTCATTTTAATGCTATTTTCTCTGCATGAATAAAAGTGTCTCTGCAGGAGCGAGGCAGCAGCAGTGGTCATTTCGTCCATGCATCCAGCAGCACATCAGACCTGCTGCAGACTGGAGGAGAAAGTACCTGCAGGCAGGGAAGCAACAAGAGAGACTCCTGATTTTATTTCTGATGTAGGCGACTGTGAAGTGTGAAGGAGTTTCTTCTTCCTTGCTCTGAGAACTAATCGATGCTTTAAAAAGAGAAAGGAAGAGAAGCCTGACTGAACTACTTCACATCCATGCACCAAGAACCTTATGTGATACCAACAGATGTATAAATCAAAGAAACTGAGTATGCTATTTCATTCTCATCAGTTTGAAAGTGCATTCAGATTTTCAGTCACATACACCCAAGAGGAAATATCACACACTGCCCCTAATCTGCCTGATTCAATGTCTGCAATCAGGCGGATCCATCCGCCAAGCTCCAATCAGCACCAACTGTGCTCCGCCCAATCAGCATCCATTGAAGCAGGAAGAGGCTGCTTGGACAGACACTAGCATAGATGCTAACACAGAGGTGCCCAAACTTTCTTTAGCAGAGGCTTAATCCCACATGCAGGAGACAGATTTAAAGCTAGGGTCGATCATTTTGGAAAACTAGCATGAATTTGAATGTAGCATCCCGCTCACATGCACGAGCGCCGCTGATTCACAACCAGAAGACTGATTCAACTCCAAACCCTCAGCACAGTGTTTATGTTTTACACTACACCAAGTCATGTCTCAGTCAGCGGTAAGAAAACACTAAAACATTATCATAGTAAAGTTAAAAACAAACATGTAAAGTTAGTTAGTGCTCACAGCCCGATGTTGATCGGGGTATAGGTAGTTCCTCTGACATTCTCTACATAGCTGTCAAGTTTCCTGTTTTGGCCGTTAAACTACCATATTTTACGTATTTTATCCTCTTTCCTGACGTCCTCCTGTATCAGTATTCTCCTGTAAATCTCCAGTGTGACGATATAATAATAAAAACATTCCTCTGCCTCTCCAAACTGAACTCTGTCTCTAGCCTGAAGGGGGCGGTAATGCTCCAAAATGATGGATGCCAACCGCCATAAAACCAAAGAAGAAGAAAAAGCCTGGTGAGAACGTCCACCTGCAGTAGCCTGGGTGGCAGCTGTGGTGAGATTAGAGCAGCAGAACAAACTTAGAAAAACAAAGAGTTTATTTTAGATTTCTGTACACCTGTCTTAAAATGTGAGGGATACTGGAGCTTGGTTGGGGTTGTGGGACGGCTCACAGCGGGCTTCCTTTATTTTCAAAGACAAAACTTGAAAGGTAAGCATTCTCCAGTGTAGCTGGATCCCTCTCAGCTTGGCCACACTGAATCAGAGTCTGTGCACGCCGGCAAAATGTACGAGCAGGAGGCGGGCAGAACGGCAGTTTGATAGGTTTAATAAATTAAGAATAAGAGGCTGTGATTGGTTGGTGTTTTCCCTGTTTTACTCCTGCTGTAGATAGCAGATATTTTTCGCTCTGTTTTAAGAACACATTATGAGTTGATTGCCATCGAGTCATAAAAAATCATTTTAACCAGTATTACAAAAAGTGAATCTAAATCAGTTCACCAATCCCAGCTTTGAGGTAACATTGCAAGCATCATGCTGACAGCCAGTGTAGCCCTCAGCACGGTCGGTTTATGGCCAACACGGACCTTGCAGAGAAGACAGACCTGCCTGATTCTGAATGTATATGTAAATAATGCAAAAATAAATGGTTAAGACTACATTAATAAATACAAAAAAATAACAAAAAAAAACATGTATAAGTAAAATTAAATAACTTTGCAGACAAATAAATACACAAAATGTTAAAATTCTAAAAAATGGTATTATTAGAGAGATCAGAACGAGTTGTTAGCCTCTTGAATTTTGTATTATCAGAGCTGTCCAAGCAAATATAATTTGGTTGGTAGTTACCTACTAGCAGATGGGCAGACGGCAACCTGATCATGGAAAAAAAATGTGCTGGCAATTTGTCTAAATATTTAGGTAATGGTTTCCAATGGTTTTTAATTAAAAAAAAAAAAAAGGCATCACCAGATTTTGATATAAGGTGTAATCTGGACTGATAAGGGCTTGGGAGGGAAATCTTCTGCAGTAAGCCTAAAATATCACGACTGCCACATGTTTAAAACTCACAAAAATCAAACTACAGAGAACAGAAATGATACGCAGAGTCTTTGTGATGTTACAATCCCACGCTGTGACTCTTCATAGAGATCACCTGCTGCATTCTGATTGGCTAACCCCGACTTCACGCTGTTTGACTTCAGGAAGGAAAAGTGTCTTTCTCATTCTGATGTAGATGATCATGAAAATGTCTGATTTCGTGTTCACATGTGAAGGCAGCATGAGGGAGTCCTTCTTGCTCCACTGTTCCTCTAAAGGGAAACCACGTCGGCGTGCAGAGCTCAGAGGCTCTGAGGTCAGCCGGCGTTTTAGAAACCAGTGACCTTCTGATGGATCGCTCTCAGTGAGACGGAGAAGGTTACACACAGAACCAGTCGAGCAGCAATGATGCCACATTTAAAAAAAAAAGCCACTGGAGCAGTGACGGGATGTGTGGATCTGCTTTTATTCTTTTCTGGTTTTTGTTAACGCCACACAGAAAAGTATTTAAGAGTTATCTTGAAAATCTGCAGACCCTGGATTTCCCGGCCACTGCCTGGTACAGACGGGAGGGTGTTGTTGTGTGTGCGTCCACAGAATGACCCACATTTATGGTATTCACTTTGCACAATGCAGAGGAAATGAGCATTAACATCTTAACGGCATGCAAACTAAATGTCATGTGTTTTAATCTAAAGCCCTGGTGCATTATGGGGAGGACATTACCCAGAAGGCTTTTAGTGGAGCATAACGGTCCACCAGGCGCACAACAGGACGTGTACATCGGGGGTCATGTAATCCCTGCCCCCTACATTTGACCCCAGCACACACACAAACACACACATGCACTCATCGGGTGACCCTTTCCCAGCAATTACAAAGTCCCAGAGTCTAATCCCACACACACACACACTCCAATGCAACCTGAGCCGCTCTAATCTGAACAAAGGGGAGATAATAGACACTGAAATGTGTGCCTGCTTCTGTAGAGCCTGCACATAGATCTGCTCCGAGGTCCTCATGAGTACACATGCACCAGTATGTGTGTGTGTGGGAGCTGATGACGGTTACTCGGCTCAGCAACAACAATTAGTGATGATAGTGTTGTTGGTTCCAGATGGTACTGCAGGATTTGAGCTGTTATGTAAGCAGGGAGAGGTCTGGGTGAGGAGGGGGGGTCAGAAAGACCTGACACATCATGAGCAGCCTTTATCACACACCAGCAGAGCTCCAGAACAGCAGGAGGCACTTTGGGAACCAGTGACCTGAAATCCTGAGGGCCGACGTCACAGAGCCGAGGACAGGAAGGAAGCTCCTGGAGAGAGATGTTCACAGTAGGGCTGTACAATCAATGCAAATTAGATTAAATTGCAGACAGTGCAATATTTTTAACCCAAAATGTGTTGAACATTCTGGCATTGTGATGTAGTTTTTTGAAATTTCATGCCTATTTTAACCTTTTTTTTAACCCAATTTTTACAACTTTATGCCTATTTCTTTGGCCACTGTCAGACCATGTTTGGAATTTTTACATGGTTTTTGAAATTTAATCCCAATTTTGCTGCTATAATTAATTTTCCTTTGTCACTTTTGAAATTTTTTGCCATTTTTTTGCACCTATTAACTTTTTTTCCGCTTTTGTACCATATTTTTTCCCCAGTTTTTACAATTTCATACCTATTTTGCTTCTGTTCTTCACTTCTCCACTTTTTGTCAAATCTTTTATCCTTAGATTGATTTAATGTCATATTGGTTTTACTATAAAAAGATCTACTGCTTATGTTTGTTTAAGAATACATAAGATGAGGAACATTAAAACAATCACAGAGTAAATCACAATATTGGGGAAAATATAGCAATTAGATTATTTTCCCAAATCGCTCAGCCCTATTCAGAAACAAAATGCTGATATAAAGTCTGAAACATCAGGCCCGTCCTGAACACCTCTGATCTTCAGGCTGCTGTGACTTCATTTCAAACTAAAAAGCACTCGGAGAGAGACAGACATCATCCAGAAGCTTTTCACATGAAGGAATGTGAGAGAAGAGCATCAGCTCGCCTATAAATGTGGTATTATAAACATGACGATTTTTTTTTTCCAAATTTAAATGCTTCATCTGTGTTAATAGGGCCCGACCAATATAGATTTTTTTAGGCCGATACGATACCTATATTTGTTAGAAAAAAAAATTACCGATTACCGATTAATCGGCCGATTAATTGCCGATTTGTCCTTTAATATTTGTTCAACTTTACACCAGAGAGGAAATTTGGAGTACAAAAACATGTAAAAATGCATTAACTTCTGGGAAATTAATGATATCACCTTAAAAAAAGAGTCATTCTGTATCTTGTACTTCTGGTTGATGAAAATTAGAGGAAGATTATAGTAAAGACAGAACAACTTTTTAAAAAGTTGTTAACAGGAATGGAACAACTAAAGGTAACATTCTTTTCATAGGCAGCTTTTATTTTCCTTCTCTGCAGCTTTCAGGTACAATATAAAAAATTGTGTTAAACTGAGGCAAACTCCTGCAAAATAAAACAAATTACCTTTTTAAAAATGTAAATATATCGGTTATTTTTTAACTCTTTGTCAAATCTGCCTTTCAGTCCTCATTAGTTTATCAGAAGTAGGTTTTAGTTAGAAACACTTTTTTATTTTAAACATGAGCTAATGTGCGTGAGGAAATCAAAATATGTTGTGGGACACTGCACATATTTCACAAACTTATTTAAAGAGTCTGATTAAAGTCCCCAGCTATGATGAAGCCTCCCCTGGAGGAGTCTGCTGATGATGACGTAGCCTCCGAGGAGATGTGCTAATGCTAGTTAGCTCGCTAGCTAGTTAGCTTAGCTTCCGAGCGGTTCGGCACGCATACATGTACCATTACACCCCTATTACACATATGTGTTTTTTTAGTATAACTCTTTTTTTATCTCTAGTTTTATGTCTTAAACCTCATATGGTCTTTTCAGTGCCCATAGATGCTGTGGGGCAGGTGGTGTTGTTTCTCCAAACCGACCCTCAATGCAACAAAAGCCAAATCTGCAGATGTAGACAGTCTCTGTTTTCTTGGTCCTGTAACACTTGAGCAGCCAAACACAGAGCTCTCACTGTTCACCAGTAATGAAGTGTTTGTTATGTGTGTACTTGTTGCCTCCCCTCGTGTCCACATCACTCGGGGGTTTCAGATTCTCTTAATCTGAGACTTTTGAAGGTTGTGCTGACCCAGTTTCACTTTATTTTAGTTTTTTAAGTTGTGTGAAAAGAAATCAAGACTTTCAAACAATGACCCACATTTACTTTCTCAAAGATCTTCATATTTCTTTGTTTCTTTCCTTCTGAAAATCTAATTTCAAACACTAGATCTTTTTAAAGGAATGTTAAACTCTTAGGATTATGGTATGGACAGCATTATTCTAAAGAGTTATAAAAGCAGCCAAAGCTGATGCTTAAAGGACAGGTCACTTTCTGAAAAAGAAAACAAAATGGAAATATTTGTGACCTTTTTTGAGACATTATCTTAACATTACTTTAGATGTCAGCGTGGAATGTATCAGGCTTGAAGTAAAACCACAGCCTCCTGGTGAAGTGTCTTCTGAAATCTGCCCAAAAGTCCTTAAAATGTAAAAAAGGAGCTCACCACAGCCTTGGTCCACCTGGTCGTCTGATTTTAGTTTAGGGCTCACAGTTACAGTAGCTTCTGCTAAATGGCTGCTTAGTGGACCAAATCCACCTTAAAGGATGGAGCAAAGCAATGCAGCCTGTTAAGCATCATCAAATCCCAGAAATGCAAACAGGAGCTCCACACTGTCCTCGACCAAACCAGACCACGAAGGCCCAGTTTACAGTTCTTGGTATGTGTGCACAGCCTTCATGAGAGAGAGTACTGCACAAGACGTCAGCGTTTGTAGGTTTGTTTATTTTTTAAAGATGGGAGAGTACATGTTAATGAACATATAAATGTAAACGTGAGATTACAGCCCTGTGGCTAATTTCCATCTCTAGTCCCATTGACAGGCTGGTGCTGTACAAAACATTTATACACAATAAAAACAAAACAAGACAAAACAAAACAAACAATACCAAACAAAGCAAATTGCCTAAAAAATATGAAATGCCATATTGATTGCCTAATGCTCAATTGTATATTACAATGATCTAATACCAGCGATGGTAATTTGTGATACCTAGAGTACATAGGAATAGAAAGTGCGAGTTGCATTGCACACTCTTGACCCTGGTCTCAGAAGTTTGCTGATCAGGCACTCTCGGCACTGTTCCCATGTAAACGGGAGGTGAAAACAAAATGAAAACTCTCTGTTTAAGGCTGAAAATGGAGCTGTGTAAACACCAGCTAAGTGTAAATGAGGCTGAAGGAGCTCCTGATTCGTCCTATAGACACAGAGATTTAATGTCAGATCCACAAACTATCAAACACCTCCTTAAACTGAGTGCTGAGGTAATAAAAAAATCAAAGTTAGACGTGTGGACAGGCTGTGTTGTTGTAAAAAGCTCATCCTGTCAGGCTAACGCTGACAAAAAGAAAACTGAGTAAAGAAAAGAAAAGCTGCAGCAGTAAAACTCTGAGCTGAGTCTTTAGTGTCGGCCGTAAAACTTTGTGTCACATTGTTTGTGAGTGTGTTTATGAGGCGCTCAAGTGTTGCTCTGTTTGCTCTGCTTTCACTTCCAAAGACGTTTTATCATGAGAGAAACATGTTTTATGGTCCTCAGAGCCGGGAAACAGCAGGAGCACGCTGGCAGACGCTCACAGAGGCTCTCTGAAGGAATGTAGGGACCATTGTGATGCAAACGAGGCCCACCTGTGTGTTTGTGTTTACAGGACGTGAGGAGGCAGAGCAGGGACTGCACTCATGTCTATCATGGGGGGGGGGGGTCACAGCTCAGTCACCTGCTGATGGACATGTCCACTCTCTGGACCTCATGTTGTGTTTCTGTCCGCCTCACATCAGCGTTAGGGTTGCCAGCTCCGCCAAATACAAGCAGCTTTGGGATTTCTAATGTAAATCTGTATGTAAATACATAAAGATATATAATCACACACTTTCTGGAACAGTTTAGGACTGCACTTCTAGATTGGATGTAGGGATGCAACTGTTACCGATGAAATGATAAACCGTGGTAAAATTTCCTGCGATAATCATTACTGTGCCCTAGGGGTGTGCGATATGACGATATTAAATCGTTAAGGATTATAACGCGGGGATGCTCTTATAAAGCAGAAAGATCATCAGATCGTCTGTGTGGGCGCAGAGACTTTGACGCGCAGTGCATGGTGGGATCTCCTGTTTGGTTATGTAGCGTGAAGCCATGGTGGAAAGAGAAAAGGAGATAAAAGCTTGAAGATGTCTGAACAAAAATCTGTTCTACAGCAGCTGTATTATTCACTCAGATTATAGACATTACAGTTAGATAACATTTGTTCTAGATTGTTGCACCTTAAGAGATAATGTTGATATTGTTGTTCATTACCTTTTATGTTTACATTTATGGCACATTTTTATAAAAACTGCACTATTTAAATTAAAACCTGTTCAGAAAGTTTCTTTGGCTTTAATCATCTTTTTTTTCTTTTAGGGTTTTACATGTTTTATGTTAAACATAGGGAAATAACGGTCAAACATGCAAAGTAGTCTAGAAAAATCAACGTAAAAAAGAATCGTGATCGTGATATTTTTGCGATATCGCCCACCCCTACTGTGCCCTATCAAAATTACTGTTATACCACGTTTGATCACGTCAGATCATCAGATTCCTCCCGGGTTTGCCGATACAACAAGCCCAAATGAGGAGCTGCTTTTCTGGAATGAGCCAAACAAACTACAACCTGCAATAGCCAATATTTACAAGCAACTTTTTGAAAAAGATGCCCACAGTCGCTTATAATAAGCAGACCTGGCAACTCTGGCTGTAGATTCTTGTGTTTCCAAAATAGATATATGTATATATATTATAAATTATATTAAAAATATGAATATTTGGTCTTTTAAAGGCACCCGCTGATTGGCCGATGCTTAAATCCATGTTGAAATCAGCCAGGGTAATAAAACCTTCTACAAACAGCATCCTCACACTGACAGATGAAATATTCAGAAAGAGTAACCGAGGTAAGAGCAAACAGACGGGCTGCTGTTTTAATGAACATCACAGATGTGTCCACATTGATTCTGTTTCTATACGTCTGCCTCTGTGTGACCATCACTGCTCATCTTATCTTAATCTCCTCTGCAGAGGAAGAATCCTGTCTGAGGCTCTCCAGGACTCTGCTGAGAAAACTTGCTTGTTCCAGAAACCTCCATCAAATATTTATGTTGAGGCGGCTCGGGCTTCCAGGCCACTCGTTTCTGTGTCACGTCCAGCAGTGACCGATATGAAGCTCTGTGGTGAACCGAATCAGGAGAAGACGCTCCTCCTCACAAACTGAGACAATCAGATTCAGGAGGAGTTGGTGTGCTGATGGGTTTGTTACCTGCATGGGAGTCTGAGGCTCGCTCATACAATCACAAATGCTAGCTTTAGCTTCATGTGTGGACGAAGACTCTGCAGCCCCACTTCAGGCTGAATCTGCAGGAAAGTGGCATGATTAGTTTGAGTGATCTGATGTGAGGAGGCTCACTGTCCTGCTGATGAGGCTGTTGATCATCATAAATCCACAAGTTTCTCTGCAGGTGTCCCTAAAACGGAGCTTTTGCCAGTTTGTAGTTTCTGTTCGACTCAGCTGGTAACACCACACATGCTTTAAGGTCGACCGTCACAGTGTAGCTCTGCAATAGACCAGAGCTGCCACGCTCTGTGGGTCTTTGTCACAGTTATGAGATCAACAATGATCCCACTATTATGGATTTTTGTAAATTTGACAGCATTTAACACTAAAATCTACAATTACCTTCTATTAAATGTATATACAGTAAATTACTAAAAAAGGGTCATGGATCAGGGAAAATGTCATTTTGCCCACAAAATTATTGCAATAAAACTGTGCGTGACAAAAACAATAAGGATGTTGTTTTTAAAAAATACAGTGATAATGCTGTAAATGAAACAGAGCTGTGCTTCTGTAAAGACATTTACAGTAACTTATAGGGCTGGGACAATATGTTTTTCTCCAGATTTGATTTGTTTTTTTAACCATTTTTTAGATGCCAATGCGATTTAAATTTTATGATATTGCCGATTTTTGCAACCTTTGGTTAGCTTTTTTAACAGCAGTGAAAAAGATGAACAATGATGATGCCTACAGACTATATCAGGAAAAATACACATCACATGTGAGTCTGTTTTTAGGATTAATTCAGCAATATATTTTAACCAGCTGTTTATACTCTCTCTTCAAAAGCCTGGACTGACTTTAAAAGTGGATTATTAGCACAGACTAAAATGAAGCATTTACGTTTGGAGAAAAATGTTTTTTTGAACAAAAAAAATGATTTGACCAGGGACAAGACTGCAAATTAGCTGAAGCTATACGTCTTTGCCAGCCCTAGCAACTTACTGGCACCTGCTATTCAATTTCTGATATGACGTGATTTACATAAAGATATATTCATGAATGCATAGCATTTTTACTGAAAATGCAATAATGTAAAACTCATGAATGATGTTAAAAATAGAGAAACCTCTCCATGTGCAGCATGTCCTCTTTGTTTGGTATTAATGCTTGTTAGGACTGTGGGGACTTCACTAATATCTTTAGCTGCAGATTTCTGAGTTTGTTTTCTTAAAGTTTACTAATTAAGAATAACTGAAAGTCACTTTGGAGCCACAGTGGCTCCCAGGATATCAGCTGCTCATCCTTGATTTTATATCAAACATGCTTTAAAAGGGAGATTTGATCATGTAAGGAAGGCCAAATGCAACAGATACCTGAGGTCATTGTTCCCATCTGCTGTTAGTTTTTTAAATTAGTTATAGGCAACTGCTGCCCCTCGCATACATAGTATATTGTTTTTAACTATACAGTGTTGTTTTTATCTATTTATTCTAACTTTTTACTCACTGCCCATGATGTAATCCATGAGTTAGTCAGACTAACATAAACATGTACATGTTTGTTATCTTGCTTGTTTCTGTGCATGTTTGGACTACGGCTGCAAAACAAATCACCCCTCGAGGACAATAAAGATTTTCTAATCGAATCTAAAAAATACACAGATTAAAAAAAATGTTTAAACGGATTTTCTCTGTTTTCAATGAGATCTGTTTGACAGAGGCTCTGCAGACAGAGGGCTTTGAGTTCCCCTGTTCACGGGCTGTAAAAGTATGAAGCATCTACTTGATGATGCTCACAGGCCTTCTGTGCTGTCAGCAGCTCAGCCTGGAGTCATGAACATGTTTGATAATCAGCTCACCGGGAGAGAAACTTTAATTTAGGATTTAGGATCATGTCAACTAAAACCAAAGCCTTGACTGAGATCACAGCCCCAAACTTTGGAAGAGTCCGGTCTTAAAGTCATCGCTGATTGGCCTCGATCACATGTGAGAGATTTCAGTGCATGTGTGAAAAGGCTTCAGCTGAGGGTTTGGAAAGAAGCGCTCATAGAAATAAGAGCTGATACTTCCTCAGCGTGTTTTTATTGAAGCTTAGAGGCAGCACATTCACCAATCCAACTAAGATAAAGCAGTTATTTAAACTAAAAAAGCCTAATTTATTTTAAACTATATTTGCCTCAGTGCTCGTCTCTAAATTAAAGCTGTGCTGAAAAATTAACTAAAAACTAATTAATGAAAATGATTCTGAATGAGCGGCAGAGTGTGAAGAATGACTGTTTTTTGTTCACGTCTCTTCACACTGAATTACTTCACCCTCTTTTATTTACTGAATCTCATGCAGAGTTTTTATCGCAGTACTTAAAACTTTCACACATTTAGTGTTTATTTCTAAAAGCTAATTAACCTAATTGTTATTCACTGATGGAAGCGCCCGGGGAGATAAAACGGTTTTAATCTACATACCAGAACAGACTGGACCAACAAGTTATTTAATTTATGTTGAACAGCAGCTGCTTTTCTTTATTTTTAGCTCTCTCTCTCTCCCTCTCTTTTCTCAGGCTAACTGGAGCACATTCTGCTCCTCACTTAAATTTTCAGACTGGGAATCAGAAGGATTTCATTGATTCAGCGTAACTATACTCGATTTTTTACTGACTCGTTGCATAAACTCAGATCTAGGTGAGAGCATTTTCCCCATTACTAGTCAAAAAAGTCTCAGTCCATATTCTAAGGCATAATTCTCTGACATGTCTGGATTAATATCTTATTTGCAAATATCAAACTAAATAAACAACAAAACTTAAGGCCCCATCCACACAAAGACAAAACGCTTAACAGTTTCAAAAACAATCTTCATAAAGACGAAGGCGTCTCAGAAAATGTGTGCGTCTACATGAATGCACTCAATACGCATCAAAACGCTGTAAAACACATGCCAGACCTCTAGGGGCGCTGTAATGATATGACGGGAACAAGCGGAAACAGACAGAAAAACAGTGTGCATGTGCACTTGCGGCAAAAGTTGTAAACAGAGATTGTGATAAAGTGATCATAAAGTGCTGTAATGTGTCCTCTATAATTGTTTGTTCAACTCGGTGGTGATTGAGAAGAAGGAGATTTTGCTGACACAGGGATAGTAGGGTCACTAGCTTCATCAGCACATATGCTACACTGTATGCCGCCATTGTTGTTGCCGCGTGTGGTGCATGTGTGTCAATGAAGATATGAAACTATGACGTAAGCGTATCTGAAAAGTTTTTCAGAGCCAGTAATCACGGAGCTGCGTATACGGCATTTCAAAAACTTTCCACTCTGGAACCTGGTTTCAAAAATGATCGTTTACAGACCCCCAAAACGCCGTCTTTGTATGGATGATATGCAGATTCGGCCAAAAACGTATGCGATTAGACATCGGTTTGTCTTCGTGTGGATGGGGCCTGAATCATCTGCCAATAATACAAGTCAATTTTACCTTGACGGATGTCTTAAAATAAAATGTTCTATCCAGAGTAGATATTAAAGCTGAATTTAAGACTTGCACTCAAAAAAATCACTTATTTCATTGGCAGATATTTTCTTATCAGTACAAGCAATTTAATACCATATTTCTTGCATGTTATTCCTTGTAGTAAGATATTTAACTGGACATGTTGAGTCAATGTGTAGTAAACTAACTGCTTTTGTTCTTTTTGACCTGAATTATAAAAACATACTTGCCCAGATGTGAGTTTTTGCAATGCTCATGGGACTTTATGTGTGGAAAATGATCTTTTCTGCTGCGTGCACAAACATTTTTATTCTGTGCTCTTGTTGTCAAGCTAAAGCAAACCTCCTGAAACAGATCGGCCCGCCCACAGGCGGAGAAAAAGTTTATTAACATTAAGACCCTAATGTTCACAAAACAAAAGCAAAAGTGTATTTTAGGGCAACCATGGGACATTTAAAATGAGGGACAAGGAGACCCGCTGGTAGAGTTTGCTCTATGAATAACCATGCGTGCAGTTTAGGGATGTAACAGTTACTGGTAAAATGGTAAACAGCGATAAAATTTCCCACAGTAATCATTACTGTGTCCTATTAAAATTACCATTATACCGTGTTTCATCACCACACTGTGTCAATAACGCACAGTGATGCTGCTCTTTGACTGGAAAAGCCTGAACTATGTATCTGTCCTTGATTAAGCAGCCTCACGGGAGGTGCGCATGAGCAGCTTGCATTGTTTGGCCTCTGAGCCTGAGAGCGAAAGTTAGAGACACGGCGGAGATTTCCCTCTTAAAACGGACCCTGAAGTCTGGTTGAATTTGGGATTTTTACAAGGTTCCTTAGGGGAAACTGATAGGAGACAGTCACCCTGTCTAAACGTGAAGCTGCGGCGAAAGAAAAAGACGTGCGTGGTTAAAACTGCTGTAACACCTCGAGAAACGAGCTGACCGAGCCGTAGAGGTAGAGGGAGAGAGAGAGGATTCAGTGAGCCATACCTGAGAGAATTAAAGGCGGTTTATCAGTATTCTCTGTATAAATAATGTATAAATCTTGTAATTAACAGCATTAGTATCATTCTGGAGTGTGTTCTTGTCGTTCTTTTGCCGTGTATTTTTGAAATAGATCGTCTTTTTCCATCAAAGTCTGTGTTTTATGGATTTAATCGATCGTAATTTGTAAATATTAAAGAAGGAGATGTGGAGGAGATCTGCCATGGAAAGGGGAGACCAGAGGAGAGTCATGAAGGGGGCTAACTGCTTAAGGAACGATCGTCAGTAAAAATAATAAAAAAAAAAAACTCCTGGACATGGTCTAAAATAACGAGCAGTAACATGGACACTAATGCTGCAGGAAAACAAAAGTGTGTGACTGTTTGTGAAAAAGGTTATTTGTTGTTCATTTTCAATTGTTTATAAAGAGAATCCTGTTTAAAGTTCATATCTGTTTTTTCTTTTCTTGTAATCACACACAGTTTAAACATTTATAACATAATAATGACAAATACTTGACATAATTGTTTACTTTTATTTCTCAAGAAAGAAGAGTAAAAAATACTCAAAGGGCATTTCTTGACACAAAAAAGACAAAAAAGAACCGTTATGATTATAATATTAAAGGGTTAAATGATTTCAGGGGTGTGTTAAAGTACTTTTTGAACATTTTGAGCACACTGCAACAATACCACAATAATAATGATAACCGTGATCATTTTGGTCACAATAATTATGATAGAAAATTTTCATATCGTTACATCCCTAGTGCAGTTTAATTTAGGCACACTCCCAGAGAGCTGGAGGGGACTATAGTGGCTGGTAACTGGCTGGTAGCTGGCAGTCAGCTGGCTGGGAGGGGAAATCTGATCTGCACAGCTACTGCTTCACAAAAGGGCCTCCATTAAAACATCTGCTCTCTTATTACCTCCATCATGTTTTTACCAGCACATGTTTGTTTGTTTGTTAGCAAAATGATGCAAAGTACCAGATGGATATTGCTGAAATTTTCCGGCGATGTTGGGAATGGTTCAAATTAAACATCGTTAGATTTTAGTTGTGATCCAGAAAACCACCTGCAACTATCAGATCAATAATCTCAAATGATCATTTTTGCTCAATAACTGTCTAACTAATAATGATATCAACATGATTCTGAGTGCTATGTTTCAGGGTCAAAGATTCATATCGTGATAACTTTATCATGAAACTATTACTTATGTGAGCTCCCCAATCCTCTTCTCATCACTTTGTCTTACAATTGCACAACTTTAAACTGACACACACTGACGACTGTAGCATCATATTTACCTCACCATATGCTGCCATCACATTTGTGTCATTATGTTAATAAAATTCAACGTCTATAAGTTTAGTTCTGCACGTGCTCAGATGTTTGTAACTGCTCTGAAACAGTTTGGTATCGTCCCAGCCCTTGTTTGATGACTTCCTGTGGTCTTGTCTTAATGATCCTGGGATTGATCATACGTTAACCCCTCCGTGCTGCTCCGTCCGGCATCGATCAGGCTCAGTGTTGGAGCTCACGGCAGCAGAGCGGCGTAGAAACGTCAGACCTCTGTCAGCTTTTATCTCCCACTACAATAAACGTGGTGTGTGCTGATAAGATGAACCCTGTGATCGCTCACTCTGCTCTGACCCATCTGCAGCAGCTCGTGTTTTATCTCAGGGGCTGCTGGTCCGAGGTGCCCCCAACGCTCACCCAGTGCATGCTGGGATAGCCTGCAGCCTCCTGCGACCCCGAGCACGGCCGGTGGGGATAAGGAAGAGGGAGCGAGGATCAGAGAGAGAGCGGTGGGTGGTGTCTAAAAGAGGCTGTTATCTAACAGAGGGGCTCAGTATACGATGTGTAGGTCTGCACAGAGAGAGGAGAGCACTCGGCTTCATGTGCCGACTTCAAGGAGCAGCGACTCGATCTGAACTCAGCAGGACTCGAAACAAAGTTCTGAGACACTGAAATAAAGCTGCAGAGGTCTGCTGCTGATGTAGAATAAACTTTGTTGACTCTGAGATAGAAATACAAGACACAAAATGTGACAGCAATCAAAGCTATGGGATTATAGCAGTTTATTCCCTTTTAAATAATATTTAGTCTGTTTACTTCATATTGCAGGTTATGCCTACAAATTCATACTCGTTCATGCATACAATCATTCACTGATGATTAAAGGGATGCACAATATCAGATCAATATAAGTATCTGTAGGAAATTCCCTGAAAAGTTGAAAATCAACATATATGATCACTTCAGTTAATTGACCTGTTGTGATATTCTAACGGTGTGTTCCCACCGAAAGCGTTGAAAGCGAGTGTATTTGCGCGTCAAGTGAAATCGCGCCGCGTGAGATGCTCGAGTTTTGATGCTGGTACAAATATGCAAAAAAATGCTCACCGCTCGCCGCGACATCGTTGCACGAAAAGTCCGCCATCATCATTTCATCATATCATTTCATCGTCGAACATGGCTCCGATTACCACTGTACAGTGTATATCATGTTTGTAGGTATATTGAAATGTGCTTTCTCAACTTATAAACTTTTGATTTGATAGAGAGAGAGAGAGAGAGATGAGGGGCTTGCGATAGAAGTAAATGTTTTTACCTGGTGAGCGCCAGGTGCACACAGACGATCTTTCTGCTTTATGAGATCATCCCCACGTTATAATCCTTCACGATTTAATATCGTCATATCGCACACCACTATGTGCCAGGTTAATAAACATGTTTCCTGATGCTAACCGAGCAGCTTTTATAAATGTTGAAGCTAAAATGACTTGTGGCTGTAACACCTTTGATCAAAAACAGTTGAGGTCTTTTGATTTTAACCGGTCAAACTCTGATCTTCTGCTTAAGTTTATCTTTCGGTAAAAGAGTCAAATACAGGAGAAGCTGAGAGGATCAGCACGGGGAGCAGAAACAGACTTTCACGGCTCAGTAAATCAGATTTCTCTGAAACATGCTCTGCTTAATGTTCTCAGCAGTTTGTCCTGTTCGATCAGAGCGAGCCCGACCAAATAAAGGCAGTGAAATTGAACAATTTAACATTTTCTCAGCTCCGTCCGACCACCCGTCCGCTCTCCTGCAGACTGGTCCTGAGAAACACGATTAAACGGCTGTGATTAATGTGTGAAGGAGTCCATCGACTGTTCTCGCCGGGCTGCGTGACCACGGCGTCCCCGCCTCTCGCTCTGCACACAAAGGGAGCTGATGAGGAGCACTTCACGGCAAACAAACAGACCCTTTCAGCGTGTTTGTCTTTGAGCTGAGATGAGGTAAACACGTGGGTTAAGAGGCTGCGAGATCCTCCTCCTCGAGTCTTTAGAGCTTCACGCTGTCTCACAGGTGAGCCTCAGATCTTCACACCTCCACCTTCAGCAGCTTCACCACCTGAGCAGAGATGTTCGCTTCTTACACCCTCATCAAACTGTCAGCAACGTCTCTTTACAACCCCCACATTTAACTGTGAGGGCATATTATTAGGTACACCATGCTAATCCCAGGTTGGACCCCATCTGCCCTGAGTCTTCATGTCAAGTTTAACTTCGACCAAGGACGTCATGTTTTTGCTGATGTTTGTTTGTTTGTCGTTCGCGAGATTATGCACAGGCCTGTCACGATAATCAATAAATCAATTAACCAAACGATAAATAAAAACGTCCTCGATAAGTTTGCCTCGATAAACTGACCTCCTCTCTCTCTATCAAAGAGGCTGGATGAAAAGATGGCTCACTCTGTCTATCTTTCTTAACACCAGGATGCATCTGTTCTATTCCATTAAGAGTTGATACCACCGGCTGCTTCTCTGCACGTCCAAAGAAGAAAAAACTACCAAGTTAAAAGATCCATCTTTGGATTTTATGGATCGATTATGAACTATTTAACCCTTTCATGCACAGTGTTAACTACAGCTGACAGATATTCAGGAAAAAAATATACCCTATAAGCTGCAGAACCATGTCTGACTACCAGGTAGTGAATTTCCGAACCCTTCCCTTCAGTTTTCTAAAAATATTATCTTTGCCCAGTTTTAACATATGAGATATTGCATCATAAATCCAAAATACCTGACGAAGGGCAAACTGGGTCCGATGTCTCTATTCAGATTTCACATCATTTCATATTCTTTATTTTAAATTTTGGTGTAATTCACATGTGAATAGTTTAATTAAACAGCGTGATTTACTTCAGAGCCATTTACATTTGTTTATTTACTCTGAATAAACGTTTGTTAAAGTCATCTGTGTGGATCTTTATTAAATTCTAACTATTTACACCTTGATGCATGATGTCTACTGCAGTGGTCAGATGCACAACTCCCTCAAAATATAACATTTTAAAACAAATGACCATCATTTTTAACTTGTTTGAAATTTAAAAATTCTATTTTTAAAAGTATTCCTTAGTGATTAAATAATTCATGCATGAAAGGGTTAAAGGGAAATCGATTAAAATCAATCAAATAGATTTTTTAAACCCAGCCCTAATTGTAAAGCGTCTTGAGATAACACTTGTTATGAATTGGTGCTCTTTACAAATAAAGATTGATTGATTGATTTTATTTTACGACCACACAAACATATTGTGGCTATAATGAAAAGTTGTCTGCAGGTTTTTCTTGTTGGGTCTCGGGAGATTCTGGTCTCAGACTGGACCACAGCAGCCTAAAGTTTGGTGCGGGATGACTCAGAGACTGAGACTAAACCCAAAAAGTGATCCCAGCAGGGTCCGTTAATGAAGCACGGTGGACAGTGGCCCCCCTGGTGTCCAGTGATATTGAACATTAACTGCATCATAAAACAGAGAAATTAGAATTCCCCGTGTGGAGCATTATTTTCATCAGAACAGCCTCCTTCTCCTCCTCCTCCCTCTGTGGTCCTCCTCTCTGCTACCTCCCCGTCTCCATCAGACTCTAATTAGAAGTCTTGCTGGTTGCTGCAGGATCAAAAAACACCTCTAATCTGATATCAGTCAGGACGGTGAAGCCGCCACGTCTCATCCTTCGCTCTGACCCGGCTTTGATGAACACCACTTTCTGTTTTTGCAAACACAACACAGTGGGCTGCCGAGCCGTAATTGGAGGAGCTGTCAGAGCGGAGGGAGGCTGACGCTGCTTCAAACAGCCGGAGATTCGCAGGATCCTTCCAGAAAGAAGCAGCCCAACACCTGTCAGAGGGAAACTGCTCATCTGATGTGAACGTTTGTGCGGGGTGTTAAAAGCTGCTCAGAGTCGCTGCTACTGCTCCTGCTGAGCGTGCAGCTGATGGAGGAGCTGCTGCTGTCTGTCTGCAACACGGATCATGAGCCGAAACACTCCCCCAGCCCAGGAGCTGCATGCTAACACGTGCTGCTGCAGGTCAGGAAGACAGAGCTGAACATGCTAACTGTGAGCTGTCTTCTATGGAAACATGCTCTGACTCCCACACAAGCTAACACAGAAGCTAACACAGAAGCTAACACAGACGCTAACTAGGGCTGAACGATTTGAGAAAATAATCTAATTCCGATATTTTTCCCCAATATTGCAATTGCGATTTTTATAGTAAAACCAATACGACATTAAGTTAATCTAAGGATAAAAGATTTGAGAAAAAGTGGAGAAGTGAAGAACAGAAGCAAAATAGGTATGAAATTGTAACAACTGGGTTAAAAACAAATGGCATGAAAGCGAAAAAAGTTAATAGGTGCAAAATAGGTGTGAAATTGCAAAAGAAAAAGAGGAAAAATTGGCAAAAAAAATCAAAAAGTGGCTTAGGAAAACTGATTATGGCTGCAAAACTGCAAATTAAATTTGAAATGAAATTCAAAAACCATGCATAAATTCCAAAAATGGTTCCGACACTGGCCAAAAACAGATGAATGGGGGCAAAATAGGCATAAAGTTGTAAAAAAAACGGGTTACAAATGGTCCAAAAGTGGGGAAAAAGTGTATCAATAGAGGTAAAAAAAAAATAGGCATGAAAGTGCAAAAAACTACATCACAATGCAAAAATGTTCAACACATTTTGGGCTAAAAATATTGAACCTTCTGCGATTTGAAAATTGCAACAAGCCATATTGAGATTTAATCGAATTTGCAATCAATTGTTCAGCCCTATTATCGAGATATGACATTTTGTCCATAACATGTATGCATTTATACAAAATATGTACGCATCATTGAAGTTTTAAACTCATTATAACTGTCATTCTCAAACTGCTGAATCCATGTGTCATAAAATCATCTGATGAGTTCATACAACAGAATGATCAAAGTTTGAGGCACAATGTACGAGTTAGTTTGATAAAACAGATTAAACCCTCATGAAGTGTTTCCTTTTTTGAAATACTTTATCAACTTATTGATACAATAAAATTGGCGTTTTCTATTATGCTAAACACATTTAATGCTTTACTGGTGGATAATTATTGCATAAATTAATGATGAATTAAGAGTGTAAGGCTTCATTTGTAAGAAAAAAAAAATCTAATGAAAAGAAAAACTGGTCAATTAACAGTTAATACTTTTCCAATAAAATAATGCTGAATAAATACAAATAAAAATGTAATAAATCCGTGTTGTTGCCCTCATCTTGGTCGAACCTGCAGCAGTTCAGACTGACGTGTTTACAGACATGAGGTCAGGTCTTAAAGGCTCAAACATGTATGATAGACTTCCTGTCTCTGTATGTAAAATGAGCAATCACTGAGCTCTTAACACCTGATACACACACACACACAGAGCCCATTGTCAGGTGTAAATTAGCACACAGAGAGTGTCGAGGCCTCATTAGCATCCACAGACTCCATAATGAAAGTGTGTGTTTGTAGAAAAAAGTGAATCAGAGGTGATGATTGGTGGAGCTGCTCGTGCACGTCACGCCGTCAGAGCTTTAAGAATTTATCTATTTAGAAGTTAATCAATAATCAGCCATAATGAACTTCAGTTTGCACGTACAGTCTTAAAAAACTGTCCTACTGTCATTAATGGGGAACTTATTCAGATTCTCTGAGCAGAAGTATCTTATATTGTGCCTGATCACAAACTCAAATGGGACTGAAAGACTGACCGCAAAGTCCAAGCAAAGACTCTTTTCTTAAAGATGCTATGAGGAGTTTCTAAGTAATTACAAAAAAGTCTCCCTTTTAGATATCTGCCTGATGGAAATACACACTTTAAGATGAGTTTTATAGCATCTAAATAGGTTATATATAATGCTATTCCTTAGCTTCACGGTCAGGTCGGACAGGACTGGACTGGCCTGGATACTCAACTTCAGGAACAAGACAATTAAAACTAGAGCAAATTTATATTATTCAGACACATCTTAGAGCACCGGGCTGTAAGTAGAGATATATAGCCGGCTACAAAACTACAATACTAAGTTTTCCAAAAATTGCTTGTTGTCACACATCAAAAATTACCCCTACGTAACTAGAAAGAGATACATTACCTTGTCGCTTTGCATCCTGTAAGTTGTTGAAAAAAGAAGTTGTAAAGCAATGCAGAGTTCTGAGGAAGGTCCGAGCTGCATTCATTAGCATCACAACAAACACACACTTTGGCTTGGGTCACGTCTTTACCACAGTCACCGCGTTTGCTCATGGGTAGCAGAGTCTTTATGTCGCCGGAAATAGATTCTCCTCATAGTCCCATTAAATGAAACTTTTATCTTTTAATGTTGGCAGCAAAGTGCTCCAGTGTTACTCTGCTTTTATTGAGAGCGTCCTGTCTTTGTGCATCATCTGCTGGTTTGATAATGAAACAGAAGCACAGAAAAAGTCCATCAGGAAAATTATAACCGTGTCCAGTAAACTGACAGGCATCCCATTTTCAAATATGGACTGCACCTATAAACAGAGAACATTAAAAAAGGCACCCACTTGCCCCTTCATTTACACTGCTGCCCTCTAGGAGGCGTTACTGTGCTCCTCTGTTCACCAAAAACAAATCTAAGTTTTCCTTTGTTCCACGAGCGATTACATTTTTAAATAAATAATAAGGAACAGTTATAATCTAGACCAGCCTGCCTGTCCATAACCACATGGCTTCCTTTGTTTTTTCTCCTCTTTGTGAATGAACTAAACTAAACTAACTAAAACTGAACCATGTTTCCTCTTCCATAATCCGTTTTCTTCTAAATGTGAGTAATCAGATTACTTGCAGACCACAGCTCTCCTCTACGTGAACTTGTGGATATCATCCCGTCTGCCTTCGACCCTGCTGCTCCTCCAAAAACCAGACCCCATCAGCACGCCCCCTCAGATGATGAAAGGTTTGAACATGAAGAGAAAAAGTGTTTCAGAGCCGCCAGTACAAAGCCGCCGCTAATCATCGGCTAATGAAAGACATAATGTGATCTCACATTTTAAAGATTGAAGATTTAAGAGCTGGAAAAGTCTCTGAAGTCTTGTGAACGAGCCAAAATAATCCCCTGATGGGTCTGAGAGCTGCGTGCTGATTAAATCATCAGCTCGTTATGTGTTCTGATCCATCTGCAGACTGATCATCTGTGACACTTTCAACTCCTCAGCGCTGATTTACAACTTTTTAACATCGTCCTGACAGAAGTTATCGCCTCCGAGCCCTGCCAGCTGACAAACATGTAAAATTAACGTCAGATATGAGCGCAGTGGGAACCAACTCTGCAAAAATCACCTCCAATGCACCACTGATGCTGTTAGTCTGAACATAAGAGCGAAAGATTCACGAGTTTTTATTTTCAGCTAAAAACGTTTGATTTAAATGTGTTGAAAAATTCTGATGAGCCATCACATCAAGAAATTAGCCAGTGGTGACTTCATTAATAAAACAAATTAATTCTTATTTGAAGTAATGATACAACATTACATATAAAAATGAACTTTTTATGTTTATTATTTGCCGTAGTAAGCAAACACGTGACGTTGAATTCTCTAAAATGAAATCAAACAACTTGTTGATCACCACTGGATCTGAAGGGGAAGTTACTTTTAAAAAGTTGTGTTTGCTCGTTACTTCTGAAAAAAGTAATTTGCTACTTTACTTAGTTACCCTCTATGAAAAGTAACTTTTCACACTACTCATTACTTTTACATTGCTCAACTTTGGACAGAACCCAGTTTCTGTTCCTAAATGTGAAGGCTGACATAAAGTTCTTCTACAGAGAACATAACAGTTATTTATTTTGTGCTCTTTATTTTACAAAATGTCTCATACCCTGTGGAATCAGAGCTCCTGTCCAGAGTTTCCACATTTTTCTTCTGAAATAAGAAACCAGATCAATAAAAACAAACAACCTCCAGCTATTTTCTTTCCTAATGTGATATATTACTTTTTAAAAAGAGAAATCTACATAAACTGTGATATTTTTCGTCTACATTACATTTCAATATCACAGTGCCAAGCATCTATTCAAGAAAAGAATGTCGCTTATAATAAGCAGACCTGGCAACTTTGGCTCTGGAGCATGCTCCATGTGCGTGACTGTGTTTGATAACCTGGAAACGAGGAAGTGGACAAACTGCCTACTGCAGTCGTGTTTTGCTTTATTGTTAGGAGCTGGAAGATAATCAGGGGGATTCACACAGACAGAAGAGCCCCAAGAAGAAACTTCACGTTTAGAAACAAGAACAAAAAACTGCGACCCGCGCCGTGATTCACGAGATTTGCAGCCCTTAGAAGCTTATAATGAGCAGACTTGGCAACGCTGCTCGTGTCTAATGAGAGCAGCTGAGAAGACAGCTTCAGTGTCAGATTGATCCGTGGGAAAAGTAAAATTAAAAAAATTGGAAAAGGAACTATGATCCGTTACCAAATTTTCAGTAGTAGTGCGTTACTTTACTTTGTACCCTAAAAAAGTAATTTCATTACTGTAACGCGTTACACACAACACTGGTCGGCCATGACACTTCTTAAACAGCAACAGTCTGTAAGATAAATGTTTGGTGAGCAGATCTGAGTCGTTAGATCTTTGTTTGTGTCTCAAACTTATTTCATGCTGACACAGATGAAGATTCTTTTTAAAGGGCAGTAAAAGTTACTTTAATGACAAACTAAGACAGACATCAGCCCCACATTTAAAAAATAGTGCTTAACATATATATTAGTTAAGCTAATGTCAAATATAATACACCACAGCTGCCCTGAATTAACATTAACATATGTACTTTTCATGTTTCTCTAATAGCTAATACATTAGCATGTAGAAATGTAAAATCTCTTTGAATTAAATGATGTTTTTAATGCTAGAATATAACTATTAAACAAAAAAAACCAGAAATAAAACTAAAGCACATTATTATTTCTTGCTGAAGATGCCAAATTAAAGTTATTTACTTTCATCCCTAAACAGAAAAAGTAATGATGTTCATTCATTTCTGACTCCTCAGAGAAGCTTTGGGTAAAAAAATGTGAATTCAGTTTGAAAATCCTCGTTAATGTTCAAAACGGTGAAACATCAGAGCTCGGAGGAAATGAGAGAGACCTTAATGAAGTACATAATGATGCTGGATGGTCTCTGAGACAACGGGACAGAAATGTAGATGTATTAATACAAATTTAAGCCAGAGCACGAAATGGTGAGGTAAGACCCTAAACAGGTCACAGCCTGAGCCACCTGATTGGCTGATCTAAACTCAAACAGTAGCCAGGTTTACATGCAGACTTTTTTCATTCTGATTGAAGATCTCAGGTGAACTGTTTACATGTGACCTGATCTATTCTGATCTGGTGTTTACATGTGCCACAACATTTAATCAGAACAGCTGTTTTACAGACACAAGATACGCTCAGATCTATTTAAACATCACATGATTCATCAAAGATGGCCGTAAGTAGGTGTTTTATTGAATGATTTGAGGGTTGTGCTGTTTAGCCTTATAGTAGCCAGCCTTCAGAGTTTTCCTGTGGTTCCTTATTTGTTGACGTTTTGGTCTATCCCGGCTTCGCTGAGTTTTTTGTGGACTTTTTTTCAAAGAGTTCGGTATTTCTTGTTTTCCCACTGTCGAAACGTGCGGTCATGTTTAGTTCTTTGAGAGTTTGTATTAAAAACAAACTTCTACGAAGCAGGATTACTGCCTAGCGAGGTAGCTTTGAGGGTAGGTTCCGGTTTCCCTGTTCCACGAGACGGGATCACTTCTTAGCGAGGCAAGTCTCCATGGCAACGTACGTTGAACGGCTAACCTGCTCCGGGGCAGGTTAGGTTCCAGATTGAACTCGCGGACTATAAAAACCCCGCCCACTGACCAATGAGCTCTCTCAGCCAGCTCCTCTGCAGGAGTAAAATCTGGGGGAGGACTCTCATTGCTGTAACAAGATCTTCAATGCCAACACTTCTGCCCCATGACAATATTTTATTGCCCGTCTTAAAATTGTGACAGGAGTTCATGTAGGGCTCATGTGGGCTACATATCACACAAAAAATGTAAACACGATGGGAATGAACAAATGAATGAATTCATCTTGTAAATGAATCAGACATGTCTGGTGCATGTTACAGTAAAAGTGCATGTTGAACAGTGCTATTTCAGGATGATAATGGCACCAAAGCTTTTTTGCACGCTATACTTCTGCATTGAGACTGTCAGCAATTTTCTGCCAGCACTCCTTCCGTGCTTTTGCAGCGGTGACGGTGTTGCTTTTGACGTTTATTACATGTTTTAATTCTTCATATTCTGTCATGATCACCTCCTGCTCCTCCTGTGTGAAGTATGCGGTCCTTCACTCTCCGGCCTGCTCTGACGCTCCGGACTGGTCCATGTTCGCGATTGGTCAGATGCGGCGGGCTCCGATTTATATGCGTGCACGGGCTCATTGCAAAGCTGGATCCACTTATGAGGTTGATAACCAGTGTCGTCAAACTGTTGAGCGAGACTGCCGGCTACCGCGCTCAGTTCAGCGAGGCAGCTCCAAGGCTATCTCGCTAGGCTGAACTTGCTTCGTAGAACAGGGCCCAGTGCTGTGTGCTCTGTTTGGAAGCCGCCGTGTTTCCAAGTGAGTAAACGTCACTGCTCGTTTACGCCAAGACTGAGCATGTGCAGACAGAACCCAGCCTGACAACTTTCTGATTCACCGTTTACATGACAGGATTTTACTTTGAGAAAATGAATATACTACCGCTGTGCAACCGAATGACATTCCATTTGGATTTGTCCTGTTTATTCTGATTAAGGTGTTTATATGGAGCATTTTTATTCAGTTTGGGCTTCTAACCCGATTCTAATCTGAATATTAGGCTCCATGTAAACCTGGCTACTACGACAGGCTTCACCTCAGTTTGTATTTACACTGAAATCAAACAGTCTGAAATCTTTTAGGGCAGGATGATTATGGTAAAAATAAGAATCCCGATTATTCTGAGTGATATTGAAATCACAATTAATATACACAATTATTCATTTATTTAAAAACTTCAGTATTGATCTAAACATAGCTTTAAAGAACCAGCAAGTGGCACAAACAGTATTATTGATCCCCATAAGTCACACATACACAGCATATTAATTGTTTTACTATGATTATAATGTTTTTGATTGTCAGATGGTAAAATTAAAATCACTATCAAAATCCGATTAATTGTCCAGCCCTAACATCGTTCTGTTCCTGCTCTCCGTCATCGCCGACACTCTGAATCGTCTTCTTTGACTGCATTTAAACAAACTGATGTTTTCTGACCCCACACGGCGAAGAGACTGTTCCTGGTGATCTCAGTAAAAACAGATTAAAAAGAAAAAGTCACGGTGTGCAGCCACACTGAAACACTGCTCTGATTAATGTAGTGTTTGTTCATTCAGACTCTTCTGGTCATCTCCACTCTGAGATCGTGGTGAGTTTAGGAGAAGCTGAGGATCATGAGCTTTATCTCTGCTCCTGTTTGTTTGTTTTCAGCAGAGAGAGAGAGAAGGCCTCCGGTGAGCAGCGAGAGCGAGCGTTGGAGGAAAGCATGGCTCGTCCTCGGTCTCTGATGGCTCGGCTGATCTCTGAGGTGATTGTGTGCAAACGTCTGCGGGTTATCTCCGTCAGCTTTTCTGTTTATCAGGACATGAATGAGCTGAATGTGACTCAGTCCAGACAACATCTGAGCAGGCTCCTTAAAGGCCTCATCAAACGTCTATTTCTGTTATCACCGCTGTTTTGATGTTTGCTCGTTCTGATGCAGCCTCCTACTCGGGGTTTGGTGAGCTTGTATTATTTATATCTCCTTCATTTGAGGACTTTTTCATCTCACCGTGGAGTTCAGAGAATCGTTCCCGTAAATCGCTGATCTGATTTACTGCTCGGAGATGTTGCTCCATATCTCCACCAAAGCATCACACAGTTCCTGACGATCCAGGATGAGACTCTCCTGCTCCACCACATCTCAAAGGTGCTGTTTTGGATTGAGATCTGGTGACTGTGGAGGCCACTGGAGAACAGTGAAGCCAGCTTGAGATTGGGGATGTAACAGTTACCGGTAAAATGGTAAACCAAGGTAATCACTTCCGTGTCCTATTAAAATTAACGTTAAACCGTGTTTGATCACCACACTGTGTCAGTAACTCATGGTGATGCTGCTCTTTGACTGGAAAAGCCTGAACTACGAGTCTTTTCCTAAAGATATATAATCACACACTTTCTGTAACAGTCTACGACTTTGCACTTCAGGATTGGATGTACCCAGATAGCAAAATTCTTCCGGCCCATATCTGGGCTACAATTCACATGCCACATTACCTTATCTGGCCCATATTCGGTTTGGAATGATGGCACTTGGGCGGTCCACTCTTGTTTGCGAGAAGTGAGCCACAATCGAGCCATCACAATGCCAGATATAAACCAGAAGCACCCAGCAAACCGGACATGGGCCACTTTAGGCTCACATCCGGATGACCTGGTGTAAAGTTTGCCATGTCTCAGCCAAAGGTGGGCCGTATTTGTTTTTAGATATTTGGGCCAAATGTAGCATGTAGCACATGGGCTGTCTTAGGTTCATATCTGTTTCATACGGGCCAGAAGAACGCCTAAAGTGACAGACTTTTGCCGGAAGTGACCCACATCCATATGCTATCTGTTAGGGATGTAACTGTTACCAATGAAATGGTAAAACGCGGTAAAATTTCCCACAGTAATCATTACGTGTCCTATCAAAATTACCGTTTTACCGTGTTTGATCACCACACTGTGTCAATAATTCACAGTGATGCTGCTCTTTGACTGGAAAAGCCTGAACTACGAGTCTTTTCCTCAATGAAGCAGCTTCACTGGAGGTGCTCATGCACAGTTTGCATCGTTTGGCCTCTGAGTCTGAGAGTGAAAGTTACACAGCGGGGATTTTTCTCTCTTGAAACGGACTCTGAAGTCTGGTTAAATTTTAGATCTAACAAGGATGTGGAGGGGAAACTGATTGACCACAGTCACCCTGTCTAAAACACCAAACTGAAAGACAAAAATGTGGGTGATTAAAACTGCTGTAACTCCTCGAGTAAACGAGCAGAGAGAGAGAGAGAGGATTCAGAGAGCCATACCTGAGTGAATTATAGGAGGTTTATCAGGATTTTCTGAGTAAATAATGTATAAAAGTTGTAAATAACAGCATTAGTATCAATGTGGAGTGAGTTCCTGCCGTGTATTAGCCGTATTTCGTCGTAATTAATCGTCTTTTTCCATCATAGTTTGCGTTTTATGGATTTAGTCAATCATAATTTGGAAATATTAGAGAAGGAGATGTGGAGGAGATCTGCCATGGAAAGGGGAGACCAGAGGAGAGTCATGAAGGGGGCTAACTGCTTCAGGGACTATCCTTAGTAAAACAAAAATTAATAAATAAAAAGGCCTGTTCATGGTCTAATATAACGAGCTGTAACATGGACACTAATACTGCAGGAAAACTAAAATGTGTGAGTGTTTGTAAAATAGGTTATGATTATTTTGAACATGTTCATTTTCAATTGTTTATAAAGAGAAACCTGTTTAAAGTTCAAATCCGTTCTTTTCTTTTCTTGTAATTACACACTGTTTAAACATTTGTAACATAATAATGACAAATATTTGTCAGAATTGTTTACTTTTATTTCTCATGAAAGAAGGATAAAGGATTTACTCAACACGAAACACGGCAAATAAACGGCAAAAGAGCGGCAAGAACACACTCTAGATTGATACTAATGTTATTTACAACCTTTATTCATTATTTACACAGAAAATCCTGATAAACCTCCTATAATTCACTCAGGTATGGCTCTCTGAATCCTCTCTCTCTCTCTCTGCTCGTTTACTCGAGGAGTTACAGCAGTTTTAATCACGTCATTTTTGTCTTTCACTGCAGCTTGGTGTTTTAGACAGAGTGACTGTCATCACTGTTTACTCTACACATCCTTTAAAATTCAAACTTCGACCAGACATTAGACTTTTTGAGTCTGAGTAAGGCTCCAGCTGCTGAACTTTCAGAGACTAAACATTGTAAACTGCTCATGCGCGCCTCTGTTTGTGAGAGACGGCTGCTTCACTGAGGAGCAGACACACATAGTTCAGGCTTTTTCTAGTCTAGAGCAGCATCACCGTGAGTCATTGACACAGTGTGATGATCAAACATGGTTTAACGGTAATTTTAATAGGACACAGTAATGGCATGTTCCCACCGAAAGCGTTGAAAGCGAGTGTATTTGTGCGTCAAGTGAAATCACGCTGCGCTAGACACTCAAGTTTTGACGCTGGTACAAAGATGCAAAAAAACGCTCACCGCTCACCGCGACATCGTTGCACGAAAATTATCATTACCATACCATTATCATTTCATCATATCATTCCATCGTTGAACATGGCTCTGATTACCACCATCGCTGCTCTGTACCTGCTGTGGAGAAGTCAGCTGCGGGCTAGGCGCCGACGTCGATACTGGATGCATGCTACCCTACGGAGGCGGTGTGAGCTCGGTGAGTTCCGCGGTCTCTTGCAGGAGCTGCGTCTGGACAACGGCCGGTTCCGACTGGCTGACTGTTGCCCAGTTTGAAGACCTGCTAGCCAGGGTTGGTGCCAGGATCTCCCGCCTGGATACCAACTACAGGCAAGACAGTCCAGCTGCAGCTGCGGAGCGCCTTTCCATCTGTCTCCGGTGAGTTTAGCAGTTTGTCAAATTAGTAGGACTCCGACCCCCAGAATGCTCTGCGTCAGTGACGATCTCCACGCCGATAGGCTGTCCTGGCCCGACAACACGCTCGCTTGCTCGAAAAGTTCAATTATTTCAACTCGAGCGTCAAGCGGTGAGCGGCGAGCGTTTTTTTGCTGGAAACGCTCACCGCTCACCGCTTGAACGCTTGACGCCGCTCTATGCTCGCCCCGATGCAGCGTCAATTTGCGTCTTTAGATTGACTTTGTATGTAAGGTCAACGTGCGAAAAAATCACGACGCTTTCGGTGGGAACACGCCGTAATGATTACCGCGATTTACCATTTTACCAGTCATCCCAAGTTAGCACCTAACCAAGATGGCTGCCTCCTTACCTGTAGGTAATTCTTCAGTGTTTACTGTGAATCACTAAAGTCTAAGTTTAAGGGTCTTTTCCAGTCTGAGTTTTAATCAGCCCGTTATCACCCCGCTCCTGCAGCAGTGCTCACCTCTGACCCGCTCTGATTAGTTCTGGATTACAGACAGTGAAGGTGAGGGTCGGGACCACCCGGGGTCTGCGTTTCCTCACAGCCTCTGGGCTTACTGAAACAAAGTCTCCTATTGTGAAGACAGAGGCGGCTGCAGAGGGACAAACAATACATCCTGGTACTGTGCTGCACGGTGGGTCAGCGGTCAGCGCGGGGACGACGTTGGGCTGAGTGTGCCGCGGTGATGCCTCATATCTGAGCTGAAGACAGATTAAATTAGCCTCCAGCACATGAAGCATCAACCAGCAGAGTCCTGAGTGCTGCCTGGTGGAGGAAGAGGATTATCAGCACCACGCAAACATGACTAATCACTGGGATAAATCACTGCTGACGCCGCGTCTCCCTCGCTGATAGACGGAGGTTTACGGGCATCAGGTCACGTCTGAGTCACGCAGGAATGTCTGTGACCACTCGGACTGGTAAAAACCCCGACGGAGGCAATTCTGAGACCCTCCGATGCATGCTGGGAAAACCCCAGAAACCTACAAAGTATAAATCAATGGGTCTCAGCGAGGGGCCTGGGCGAGCAGCGGGGGCTTTGGATTCCAGAGGCCTGCCGGGTTCAGCTGATAAACTCTGAAGCACTTTTCTGCACAATCCAGAGTAATTCATTTAACAACTTAAGCTCTGGATTTGGAGGAGCTGCTCTGATGTTTGGTTGTTAAACTGGTAAATGAAGTCGGAGAATGTCATCCTGTGTGTTTGCTGAGCACTCTCAAATTAGCACATTAAACTTTTTTATATCTAAAGAGAGGAAAAAATAAAATGAGGGAAGCTGGAATTAATTATTGAGTGGGAGTAAAGAAAGAAGGCTCCTCGGGAAATAGAGATGGTTTTATTAGTCTCCTCTGGTGCTATTTAGTTTCCAAAGCCATTTCACCTTCTACTTTTACGTTAAAGACATTCAACACAAAATAATACAACAGGTATGTCATTGATTAAGTAAATTACTTTTAGAGTACACACTAAAATGTCTTTATAGTGCTGCACATAAAGTCCAGGAGGTCCTCTTTACTCTGATATCAGCTCCATATATCAGTCAAAAAGGCTCAAAACAACATTTATTAACCGAATTTGAAACAATATTAATACAAACTCTGTTCATTCACATTGGAAAAACAGGTAAGACTCCTCTGTCTCTGCCTGGGAATGCTCAAAAGTACAGTTATTTTGGCTTCATGTAGGGCTGGGCGATAGATAAAATCACACTCGATTTACAATTTTAATCCTTTTTCCCTCCTGAAAAGAAACAAAACTCCCAGTGACATAAAAATGAAACAAATCAAGTTTTGCCTGAGTACAAAGCTGAGTACACGGCACGTACTTTATAGCCTACTAGACCTGGGAAAACATCGATGGAATCGATTAATTTAAATTATTTTCTGCAGAAGATTTTAAAAAAATTAAAAATCAAGATTTTTTTTCTTGCCTTAGTCCAACTGTAAGTAGTTGCAATTTAAAAAAAACATACACAATTTTCATGATGGTCGGCCTTGTAGGGTTTGCACAAGCGCTTTTATAGGCTTGTATTTGTTATTTAAGTAGATTAAATATTGATCAGAGAGTTTCATGCTAATACTGTAAAAATACCTCAGTCTTTTAGTGTTTATGTGGACAAACCTGCCTACGTTTATACTACATAATCAACCTTTTATGACCCAGACTTTGACTTTAAGAGGGAAACATTTAGACAACAGAAAGGCAAAACTTGATTTGTTTCATTTTTATGTCACTGGGAGTTTTGTTTCTTTTAACAAGGGAAAAATCGATTAAAATCGTAAATCGAGTGCTGTGGAAAAAATTCTGGGGTTTTATTTCTAGGCCCTATCGCCCAGCCCTATATCCTACTGTATTCGTCATATTTTACTTACTTTTAGTGCTTGCAGCAGACAAATAAAATGGACCTCAGGCTGCAGTTGGACCTCAGGCCATAGTTTGGATCCCCTGATTTAGACTTAAGTCGTGATAACGCACGTGTAAAATGTGTTTTCAAATGAAATTTAAAATAATCATCGATGCTTTTTAGAAAACAGCATATATATAAATCAATGCTTCAGTACTGCATGGATAAAGCATCCATGAGGTTGTTATAAATTACATATATATCAAATAATATATTGTCAAGTATTCATTATTGATTTACTCATCAATCAATATGGTATTCATGACAGTGTTCATGAACGACTCAAATAATAAATAATGCTTTGTCTAAATGTTTCCCTCTTAAAGGCAAAGTCTGGGTCATAAAAGGTTGATTATGTAGTATAAACGTAGGCAGGTTTGTCTACATAAACACTAAAAGGCTGAGGTATTTTTACAGTATTAGCATCAAACTCTCTGATCAATGTTTAATCTACTTAAATAAAAAATACAAGCCTATAAAAGTGCTTGTGCAAACCCTACAAGGCCGACCATCATGAAAATTTTATTTTTTTTTCCAAATATTGCACTGCTTACTATTGGACTAAGGCAAGAAAAAAATCTTGATTTTTAATTTTCTAAATCTTCTGCAGAAAATAATTCAAATTAATCGATTTAATCGATTTTTGCCCCGCTCTAGTTTAATGCAATGCCAATGGTTGGTTATTCTAAACAGTCTGTATTAACTGATTTTGGGCTTCTAAAAGCTAGAAGATTGATCGCTCTTTTTTTGGAAAAATATACAATTTCCCTCCTTAAAGTTGTGGGTTAGTGCACTGGAAAGACTTACATATATTGTTAAAAGGAGAAGAAAACAATTTGTTGAAGTATGGAAATCTTTGGATGAGAGTGTTATCACCACTGCTGCTGCCTTTTTAATTAATTATTTTATTTTACTTCTGTTACAACTGTTATTTGTATTATTATTTTACATTATTAGATTTTATTTTTATGTATTTTCCTGTATTTTTGATCTTTTATTGTGCTGTACATTTATAGATTATAGCTACTGTTGTGGTCATTGTTTCTTTGTACTTTTTTCCTGTATGTAAAAACTTCATAAAGTTTCTCTGGTCTGTCTCTCCCTGCCACAGCGCCCCCTGCAGGCCTGGAGCTCTTCTGTTGTTTTACTTGTTTGTAGGTGTTTCCTTCTTATTAACTTGCATCGACCTGCAGTAGGCTGTTTGTACCCTCGTAGGCCACCGTAGAAAATGGTTCCTATGACTTAAACATGAGGACCTGCAAATTATAAGAAACTCAGCTGGTCTGGTTTTTGGTCTCAAACATTTCTCCAAAGAAAAGACTGATTTTAAACACAATGATGTTCACCTTTAGGGCATCTAGCTGCCACATGTCAATGTGTCTTTGGGCACACAGCCTCTATGGATGTTTTTGCTGATACTGATGGACACAGAAACTTTAACCATCATTGAGCATCATCAAACCACTCTAAGAAAGTCTAGAAAGCACTTGGGGGTGTACATTAGCAAGAATAGAGAGGTGACAACATGATAAATCACTTCATATCACAATACAGTCAGCATGGTGATATATCACTTTTGACTCAATCATTTTTCACACATTATACACAAATAAAAATGTTTCTTGTCAGCCTGACTTTTATAAATCACATAATTAAGAACAACTCTTCAAGACTGGCAGCTGGAGGCTAAACTTCAAAACAAAACAAATGCTCAAAAAAATCTACAAAATACTAACAAATAAGATATTGATGTTTTGCTATGAATGCTGAAACAGTGTTGCACTTTAAAATAGCAGGGTTTATTAGTCCGTCAATATTTTCTAACACCCCTATAAAGCACTAAAAAAGCTCATCAAACAAGGCCTGCTGATAAGTGTAACTCTAATTTTCATATTTTCTGCCTGATTTTGGTATTCCAGCACTGTCCACACAGAGATAGAAAAGGTCTGTTTCATTTTAGGTGTAAAAGTTTTTCCATAAAGTGAATCATTCAGGAAGTGAACTGCAGGTCTGTGAGAGGCGCTGTAATGCCGACAAAACCAGAGAAGAAGACACGGAGCATGAGCATAGACATGAAGGATGTAAACAAACACAAAGCCATAAGATCTTCAGTAGATTCAACACAAGCGTAAGACAGTATTCCATCTTATTTTCTGTTGTTGGTGAGGAAAACTCATGCAGAGACACGAAGAGGAGGGGCTTTAAGATATGATGTTACAACTAAAAACTTTAGTGGATCCTCCCAAACTCGTCTCTCGAGTGAAACCAACATCTCATTGTTTGAAGCAGAATAAAAACTTTTAGCCAAATCAGAATCAGGTAAGGTTTAGGTGTTGGACCAAAACCCAAACTAAAGAGATCAGTAAACACTCAAAAGGTGGTCTGCTAATGCAGCCTCGTGCTCTCGGGTGTAGGGTCATGTTTGGTGTGCATTTCTAAAAGCATTTTCAGACTCTGCAGTTGTTTTAATGTTCCTCATCTTATGTATTCTTAAACAGTAGATCTTTTTATAGTAAAACCAATATGACATTAAATTAATCTAAGGATAAAAGATTTGAGAAAAAGTGGAGAACAGAAGCAAAATAGGTATGAAGTTTCCAAAAAAATGGGGAAAATTGGCAAAAAAAATCCAAAAGTGTAGGACAATTGATCATGGCAGCAAAATTGGGAATCAAATTTGAAATTAGATTTCAAAAACCATGTTAAAATTACAAGAATGGTTCTGACAGTGGCCAAAAAAAAGATGAATGGGGGCAAAACAGGCATCAAGTTGTAAAAAATGGTAAAAATGGTCCAATAGTGGGAAAAAGTGTATGAATAGAGGTAAAAAATAGGCATGAAATTGCAAAAAACTACATCACAATGCCAAAATGTTCAACACACTTCTGCGATTCGAAAATTGCAACAAGCCACTTTGCGATTTAATCTAATTTGCAGTTAATTGTTCAGCCCTGAACAAGAGGCCGCTGGGCAAAAACTGGAGCCTCCATTTTACCCTCATAAAAAAAGTCGAACTTCATAACAGGGAGTGGGTTTTTGGAAAGTTAAAAGGTTAAAAAACAATGGACAATTCTGATTATACAGTATTTTTTTCACTATAAAAGGTGTTTTTTTTTTCATTAACTGAAAGCAATACAAGATTTCTGCATGATAGTGACGACTTATTAAAAATCCTGCTGTTGTGTTTACCCACGAAGCAAAGCAAAGAAATAAAAGAAGCCATGATGACAGTCCGACAAAAATGTGTATAACAGCATCAAATTTGACAATGTATAAACCCTAAACAAGTGTATCTGCATTTCAGTTAGTGCACCCTCTCTACTGGTTAATTTTCACCTAACAGGGAGGGGCCTCTGTTTGGGTCATTGTTTGGGGCCTCCATTTTAGTTTAAGCAAATCTGACTCTTAAAAAATGTTTTCAAACACGGACATTTTTCTCAGACTGATGTTGAACATCTGCCCCTCCCCTCTGGCACAGCAAGCAGGTCAAATCAAACACACCCAAAACCCTGCAGCGCCAAACTGAACCATCAAACCTGGACCATCAAACCAGGACCATCAATCCTGGACCATCAAACCTGGACCATCAAACCTGGACCATCAAACCTGGAACACCACCAACATTCAATCTGCCCCGAGTGGCACCACAGCTGCTCATCAGCGAATAAAAACATGTTTAAACATTTTAATACATGTTCTTAAAATCAACCTGAGCCAGAGCAGCTTCAACCAAAAACCTGAGACTGTAGTTTAATGACAGTGAGGACCAGGAGCGGAAGAGCGAGACAGTAAAAGAGAAGAAGAAATGAGTCTGGGTGGATCAGCATCTGCCACTCAGTGCGGGTCTCGCTCTCTTTTCTCACACTACAGAAGTGAAATCATGAACATTAATGTTTTAAATCTGGAGCAATTCAAGAGCTGGGACCTGGTTTCAAAGTTCACATCACTGTCAAACATACTGATGTTCACATTTTCATGTGCTGACAATTCTCACATCAAGACGAGAAATAAATATGTCCAACTCTGAGCAAACGGAACATAAAGTGGAGCTGCTTTACGCGCCCGAGCGGACGACCCGTTTACGCAGCATCCGCGCCACTGCCGGCTCTTCTCCAGCCAAACCGGAGACCGATTTCTACATGAACTTTCAAACACAGACTGTTGAATCTCTAAAAATGCACATTTTAGTCTTCAAACATCTCCCATTTCACTCAAACATCCTGATAACTCTAAGCCAAGTTCCTGCTGTGAGCGTGAAAACAAGTCTCAGCGCTGCTCCCGTCAGAGCGGCACAGTGGAGGGAGCGGAGCTGAAATGATGCTTGAGAGCAGGACAGAGTATCCACAAGGACGGAGAAGAAGGGTGGGCTTGATGTTGAGTTTCTAACGGACTTAAAGTCACGTTTTTCCTCACTTGAATAAAAAAAAGACGAACTCCGAGCCCCGCGTCACCACCGTGCCACCACCGTGCCACCCGACCTGCGAGCGTAGGCTGATCAATTACGCAGCTCCAAACAGCGAAACAACATCCAAACAGCAGGCACGAGCTGTTAGGGGAGAAGAGGAGGACCCCGTGGGCTGTTTGCTGAGGAATCAGACCCCAGTGAAGAAGAGAAAAAGCCGCGCGGAGTCGGTGCCACTTACCGCTGAGAGCCGAGGATGGAGCCGGAGACGAACTGCCGCTGCGCCCCGAGTCTGTGCGCTCTCCCCCGTCCTCACCCAGACCCGCTCTCTCTCTCGCTCTCGCTCTCTCTCTCTCTCTTTCTCTCTCTCTCGATCACCGCCGCGCACGCCCTCCACCCCTCCCTCGATCTCAGCCAACCCCCCACTCATCAAATCAACAAATTGAGGAGCTGAAACGGCTGCTGATTGGTCATTACAATACTAGTGGTGATTAAAGGGGCACATGCACGCGCGCACACGTCCAAAAGCAGAAATATTTCAATCAGGCTCCCGCTGAGTGCTCTTTTAAAGGAGAACTCTGGTTCGTCAAGTTTGAAGGCATGAAACACACACGCACGCACACGCGCACACTATCTCTCTCTAAAGAAGCTGGAGCTGAAGCTGCAGGTTAGAAGTGTCTCTGCTGAAGGTGGCTGTTCTAGTCTGTGCATATTTTAACCTGCTTTAAAGGTTAAAAATGAAGAAAAGATGAAGAATGACCAAAAAAGTGCAGTTCCTCGAGCGTCCACCAGAGGCTGCCTGCAGAGTTTTACAGCTGAGCTAAACCGACTACATCCAACAACAAAACTGCTGTGTCATTATTTTGTCACACTATAGGAGGAGTGAAATTATACTGGAGTCATGACACATTCATTCATTAATAAATTTATTAAAGGTTTCTAATTAGAGCCATGAAGGAGTCCTAAATCACTCAAGAGAGTAAACAATAGAGCACCTCTTGATCCCAGTGTTTGTAGACATTACAACAGCCTTCAGACTAATATTCCAAAAAGGTCCACGAGGGACACATGTGTACAAAACATTTAATTTGGTAACAGAAAATGGACATACTTAAAGGGACTGTGAGGAGTTTCTAAGTGATTGCAAAAAAGTCTCACTTTTAGATATATGCCTGATGGAAATACACACTTTAAGATGAGTTTTATAGCATCTAAATAGGTTATCTATAAATGCTATTCCTTAGCTTCGTGGTCTGGTCGGACAGGGCTGGACTGGCCTGGATACTCAACTTCAGGAACAAGACAATTAAAACTAGAGCAAATTTATATTATTCAGACACGTCTTAGAGCACCGGGCTGTAAGTAACCATATATAGCCGGCTACAAAACTACAATAATAAGTTTTCCAAAAATTGCTTGTTGTCACACATCAAAAACTACCGCTACGTAACTAGAAAGAGATACATTACCTCGTGGCTTTGCATCCTGTAAGTTGTTGAAAAAAGAAGTTGTAAAGCAATGCAGAGTTCTGAGGAAGGTCTGAGCTGCATTCATTAGCATCACAACAAACACACACTTTGGCTTGGGTCACGTCTTTTGGTGCGTTCCAGTTGTAGTCAGAAGTAGGAATTTCCGAGTTCCGAGTAGGAAACTGCAACTGGAACGTCCCCCGAAGTCTGAATTTCCTACTGGGAACTCGGTGAAACCTCACCACCCCCGAGTTGACAATGGAAGATGGATGCCCCCAGTGTGAACAGTTATTTAGCTCCTGTAATAATCCATTTATTTGCACTTCTGACTGGGGTGTCACTCTAGATCAGCTGTATACATAGTATTGTTAGACTTATATTTACAAAAATGCTGCCATAGTGATAATCACATTCTTCATGTGATATTTGTGAACAACAACGCAGGGCGTGCTAACAACAGCTAACAATAGCCTGGTAGATCGGCATGTTTTTTCTGACTTCAACTGGAACACCGATAAGTCGGAGATGATGTCACTCCCAGTTTCGAGGTTACTGGAACGCAGCATTACGAGTCGCCGTGCGTGCTCATGGGTAACAGAGTCTTAATGTAGCTGGTAACAGATTCTCCTCATAGCACCTTTAATTTGTTTTTGAAAACACTACAAATAGACGACTGCTCATTTTATCCATACATATCCCTTTTATGTAGTCTGGAACATTTTAAACTTACAACATTTTAATGGCAGTTCAGATGGATGCTGCTTTATTAACCTTGAGATTAAATTCATTATAGATATTAATGTTAACAGACTGATTTCTCTTTCTGTGGTTCTACTGTTGATACATCCATAGAAACTTTCTTTACAACCACATAGACATGAGGACCCTCCTGAAGATGAGATAAGGTCTTCAGCAGAGGCAAATGTGATATGGACAGATTTATAACCTGCGCATCCATGGGTTTGTCTCTGTTATAAATTCTTATTTTTAGTCCCTTTGTCTCTGCATGGGCGGATCCATCTCTGGATGCATGAATGTGTACATACAAACATATTTATTATATGTATTTGGATATATCCATGTATGTAGGCCTGTCACGATAATCAATAACTCAACTAACCGCACAATAAATAAAGACGTCCTCGGTAAGTTTGCCAGCCTTGATAAGTTGA
This sequence comes from Scarus forsteni, assembly GCA_036419115.1. Classification (NCBI taxonomy): domain Eukaryota; kingdom Metazoa; phylum Chordata; class Actinopteri; order Labriformes; family Labridae; genus Scarus; species Scarus forsteni. The sequence goes on along the minus strand of JAZDUH010000149.1, from coordinate 1,409,580 downwards.
CACGTGCATGCATGTTTGTTTTCCTCCTCTCTTTCGACCAAAGAGGCTGGATGAGAAGACGGTTCACTCTGTGCAACTTTCTCAACACCTGGGTGCGTTGGTTCTATAGCGGATTTATAGCAGAGTGAGCATCTGTCAGACATTCAATCATTGTGGAGGGGGTGGGGCCGCTCGCGCATACACACAGAGAGCTAAAGTGAGTGTCGTGCTAATATAAATGAAGGCAATGAAAGCAACAGTTCCTAAGCTGAATACCACAGCCCCAGTGTGGGAATATTTTGGTTTTAAACAGAATGAACAAGGTGTGAGCTCATGAACACCGACGAGTCGATATGTCATATTTGTTTGAAAGTAGTGGCGATGAAGAAGGGGAGGTTCAGCAGAGTCTTCGTCCTGACAGTCAGCGCTTATTGAGGTGTTTGGTCACCGAAGTAAATATAAATAAAACAGCAAAATGGTGCACGCTCAAAGACAGTGTTGTTCGCCACATTGCTAAAGAAATGCAGTCCACAATACGGTTGAAAAGCCAGAAATGTTACGAACGTTTGACAGACAGTGCAGATTGACCAGGAGAAAGTATGTGTCACAACAATTCTGGAACTGTATAAACTTCATTTTATTTTTTGTTTTTAATTGTTGTGTGTGTTTTTATTGGAGTTTTTTCCTTTACAGAGACAGGGTCTATTTTTTTTTATTGTTTTTGATTAGTATAATGATTTTCATTTAAAAGCAATTCTTTTACCCCCAAGAGAGTCCATTTCTTTGTTAAATTTATTATACTGTTTGTTTGATATATATTATAGTAAAAGCTCTTGACCTTCCAATTCCAGTTAAATACTCTTTAGGAATTAAAGTTTATTGCCTCTGATACGGTGTACTCACTTTATTATGACATATATTATAATTACATTAATGAAAAAATGATGTTTTAAAACAATATTGACAATAATATCGTTTTTCAGCAATACATTTTGGACAATTATCGTCCAGCATAGAATTTTATTGCGACAGGCCTACATGTGTATCTATAAAATGAAGAGTACATCTTCAGCCTGCTTCACTGTAAAGTGCCTTGAGATAACACTAACAATGAACTGGTTGATTGATTGATCACCCACCAACAACACAGACAAACATCCCTGATTAGTAGGTTTTTTTTTAGTTAGATGTCAGATTTGTCCAGTTTGAAGTTGTGCTTGGCAGTATTGATTCTTACTGATGAAAGTTCCAGGTAAGAAATGTTCAGAAAACTTAAAAAGCAGAGAGTACTTTAGATGAAATGAAGAGGTTTCCACTTCTGTAAGTCCTGCCAGACAGACTTTTCCATGAGAGAGGAGAAAGTTATTAATTTAAAAGATGTTAACTCAGGGTCTGTTGTAAACTTGACTCCTCATCAGGTTAAGAAACACCTGGGTGTTCGAATACAATGAACCTACATATCCTGTGGAGCAGAATCAACATTGAGGGTTGGGAATCAGATCCATTGTGTCTAAATCTTGTGTGTTGAGGCTCTGGGCTATATGTTCGTAGACCAGGTGTGGTGCTCCTGCACTGCGCCTATGCCACACCAACAGGATGCGTCAAGGGCATTATGCAATTTTTGTGCACGGCGCAGTCTGGCACAGCGCGGCGCACCTAAGCCTCCATCTCTGCAAGTGGCAGAAAGGGAGGAGAAAAGGCGCGAGTGGGTTTAACACAGCAGAGTGTCATCTTCACCAATCAAATGAACGCCTCTTGTAAGAGCCATGTCTTGAACTGAGTTAAAGGTGCTATGAGGAGAATCTATTTCCGGCGACATAAAGACTCTGCTACCCATGAGCACGCGCGGCGACTGTCGTAAGACGTGACCCAAGCCAAAGCGTGTGTTTGTTGTGATGCTAATGAATGTAGCTCGGACCTTCCTTAGAACTCTGCATTGCTTTACAACTTCTTTTTTCAACAACTTACAGGTTGCAAAGCGACGAGGTCATGTATCTCTTTCTAGTTACATAGTTTTGTAGCCGGCTTTATATCACTACTTTCAGCCCGGTGCTCTAAGATGTGTCTGAATAATATAAATTTGCTCTAGTTTTAATTGTCTTGTTCCTGAAGTTGAGTATCCAGGCCAGTCCAGCCCTGTCCGACCCGACCGGAATAGCATTTATAGATAACCTATTTAGATGCTATAAAACTCATCTTAAAGTGTGTATTTCCATCAGGCATATATCTAAAAGTGAGACTTTTTTGTCATTACTTCGAAACTCCTCATAGCATCTTTAATGATATACAAAGACAAATAATGTAAAAAGGTTTAAAAGTTAATTCATGGTTCATTGACAAGGCTTTGCCCCAGTCTCAAAAAAATCCCTGTACCCCTTTACTTTGAGATGCAGTGTTTAAGAGCCTCAGGGTCAGAGCTGGATCAGATAGAGCTGCAGCTACACACAGGAGCTCACCGTTTTCCTATTGTGTGACTGGAGTGTTATGTGAATTCTTCATTAAACATTGATTTTTGAATGGAACTACATGTCCTGTCATTCGCGAAAGACTAAGTTACTGTGTCTACAACTCAAGTGGTTTTTTCACCACACAGAACGCCACTACACCTCTCCTTGCCTTTAAATGGACTGCGTATGAGGCGCAGTGACAATTGACCGATGTGCTGGTCCTGGAGGTCTGAATGCAGTACCAGAACATACGGGAATGTGAACAAACCTGATGCAAAAAAATAGTTTAATAATGAAAAGAGAAGGGCCAAAAGAAAGCTGTCAGATCAGAGAAGGCACACAGTGGCCACCAGGGGAGCTCCTCCACCAGCCTCACCATGAGCTCAGCGGAGGACACCACATCCTCCACTCTCCATGATAAACTCTGAGGGCTTTGGTGGTATTGAAGTTAAGATTACGGGTAAGGCAGAAGTATTTTTTTTTTACGAATAAAGTCACATTTAGTGACTTATATTTAAAGCCCACATTATAAAGATGAGTGGTGTGGTCAGATCACAACATCAACAAATTATGACAAGCGTCTTTAATCCGACATCAGATGTTACAGGACAATTAATATAGATACAAATGTATATGCTGGTTCAGACGGTTACATTAAATAGTGGTTGTTGTGATTGTTTGTTGCATTGAAATGTGCCCGACACTCTGTAGACCTGCCTCTGAGGCTCCAGTGGCGTGTGCGCCTGTCAGCCAAATTACCACTAAACCAGGTGCGCCTGGGGAATCAACCAGGTTGGAGCTAGCGAGCTTTCAGCGCATCTTCTGCAGTTTTTTGGCATGAAATTGTCACTGCACCAACCTGAATATGTTGACACCTCCCCCTAATGCGACCGCCACACCCATCTTGGCGCAGCTGGTCTACCAAATTGTCAAATTTACTGCACACGATGCCACGGCGCCACACTCCGCCACTTAAATTTGAGATGCTTAAATTGATGATTAGAGCTCTTTTGTTGCTGCATCTGTGACATTTTCTTTCCAAATTATCTGCCATTTTAGACTTTTCCACTTTTCCTGACAGGGTCTTGGCATCCTGACCCTGAGAGCACCTGCACACCTGGACAATCATAGATCGTAAGCTCCAGGACACATCTGAGTGAATTTGTGGTGTTAAGTTTGCTCTCGGTTTATTTGGGAGCTGATTTACTAATCAAGGAAAAAACTGAGGCTGTGTCATCTTGTGAGGGAAGAACTATCTCACGGGACATCCTGCAAATGAAGACTGCACATGATTTCAGTGGATTTTAAGCACAACCTCAGAGAGTAGGGGGGCTTTCATAGGCTGGAAGTTGTTTGGCAGCTGTCAGGGAGGGGAAAACTGAAGTGACAGCATCCCAGTCCATAAAACAAGATTCCCCTCTTAATGTTTTTAATAAACAATGATACATAGGATCACTGGATTAGGAGGAAATCCTTCAACAACAGCGTGATGTTATATGTTGGAAGTGTTATTACTGCTCTGAGACCCATGCTCGTGTTTTAATCTCCCTGATCACGTTTGAGCTTTAAAGGACATGTTGAAGGGGGGTTGCTCGAAGCCTATGGTACTGGTATGATAGCAACTTGTAAGCTTTGCAGCAGGAGATATTCAGGGCAGATGTTTGATGGTGCCAAATGCCTCCTTATTTACTCACTTTTAGGTCAAAACTTCACTAGAACTGAACTAAAACGGACCGAAATTGCTATAAAGATGTTTCTAACTAACTAATTACTCATTTTTGGATATATGCCTGATGGAAATACACACTTTAAAGGGCAACTTCGGTATTTTACAACCTGGGTCCTATTGCCCCAAGTGTATGTGTGTATATGATTGACGGGTACAACTCTTTTTAAAATTGGCTCAGTATCAAGGGAGCGGATGCAGCCGGCAGCCGCGAAGCTAGATAGGGGGGCAACTGCATCTCATATAAGTTTGAGCATTAAAAAGTGTTTATTTCGCCACAGACCGGTTGTGATCGCCAGTGCTAGCTCTCTAATTAGCATTGTAAGCATTGTGTTTTCCTTCACGTCCTCTGACCTGTGTGACGTCATCTCCTGTGAGCTTGTTGCTGGAAGAAAACAGAGGAGCCATGCAGCGCGCCGCTCATAGTGGAGCTGCTTATCCCAGAGGACAGTTGAAAGTTTTACTGCATCGGTATCATGGCTGAATATTTACCAGATTTCGAGAGTGAAGACGAGCCTTTTCATTGCGACGGCCACCCGTATTTATTTGAGCCAGAGTATACGGACAAGGAGCTGCTACAAACTCAAGAGCTAACGAGGATAGCAAGAGAGGGCCAACGAGCAGACGAGGGTGAAGCAGCGGCGGCACGAACGCTCTAGATTTGTCTCTGACACACACATTTACTGTTGCCCTAAATCCTCTTCACTTTTTCCTCTCGTCCAGCCAGTACAGACTTGTGGCCTACCGTGTTACAATGCTAATTAGAGAGCTAGCAGCGATACATAACCGGTCTGTGGCGAAATAAACACACAATACATACAATACTTATAGGTATTGTATGCATAAAAGACATATTAGTTATACTTACTTAATGGATAGTTGACCATTTGGTCCCTGTGGTTTTAATTAGCCTCCTCCATTTTACTTTGAGTACATGAACAAAGGTCTCCAGCACTGCCCTGTTGACCAGAGGGGGGAAATCCTCTAATGTAGTTACACAGCGTCGGGTACTTTCTGTATCATCCCACGACACATCGAGACCACAAATATTGGGCAACAGGTCCCACTCATTACACAGACATTCTTCCTCTGTGGGCATAGAGTCACAGCAACCACAGGAGCACCACCAGTCCTCAGAAATTCGCGTTCGTGCCGCCGCTGCTTCACCCTCGTCTGCTCGTTGGCCCTCTGTTGCTATCCTCGTTAGCTCTTGAGTTTGTAGCAGCTCCTCGTCCGTATACTCTGGCTCAAATAAATACTGGTGGCCGTCGTAATGAAAAGGCTCGTCTTCACTCTCGAAATCTGGTAAATATTCAGCCATGATACCGATGCAGTAAAACTTCCAACTGTTCTCCGGGATAAGCAGCTCCACTCTGAGCGGCGCACTGCATGGCTCCTCTGTTTTCTTCAACAAGCTACAAGCTCACAGGAAATGACGTCACACAGGTCAGAGGACGTGAAGGAAAACACAATGCTTACAATGCTAATTAGAGAGCTAGCACCGGCGATCGCAACCGGTCTTTGGCGAAATAAACACTTTTAATGCTAAAAAAAAAAAAAAAAAAACCAATTTTAAAAAGAGTTGTACCCGTCAATCGTATACACACATACACTTGGGGCAATAGGACCCAGGTTGAAAAATACCGAAGTTGCCCTTTAAGATGAGTTTTATAGCATCAAAATAGGTTATCTATAAATGCTATTCCTTAGCATAGTGGTCGGGTCAGACAGGGCTGGACTGGCCTGGATACTCAACTTCAGGAACAAGACAATTAAAACTATTTATAACTAAATTTATATTATTCAGACACGTCTTAGAGCACCGGGCTGTAAGTAGAGATATATAGCCGGCTACAAAACTACGATAATAAGTTTTTCAAAAATTGCTTGTTGTCACACATCAAACACTACCGCTACGTAACTAGAAAGAGATACATTACCTCGTGGCTTTGCATCCTGTAAGTTGTTGAAAAAAGAAGTTGTAAAGCAATGCAGAGTTCTGAGGAAGGTCCGAGCTGCATTCATTAGCATCACAACAAACACACGCTTTGGCTTGGGTCACGTCTTTTGGTGCGTTCCAGTGTAGTCAGAAGTAGGAATTTCCCAGTTCCAAGTAGGAAACTGCAACTGGAACGTCCCCCGAAGTCGGAATTTCCTACTGGGAGCTCGGTGAAACCTCGCCACCCCCGAGTTGACAATGGAAGATGGATGCCCCCAGTGTGAACAGTTATTTAGCTCCTGTAATAATCCATTTATTTGCACTTCTGACTGGGGTGTGTCGCTCTAGATCAGCTGTATACATAGTATTGTTTGACTTATATTTACAAAAATGCTGCCATAGTGATAATCACATTCTTCATGTGATATTTGTGAACAACAACACAGGGCGTGCTAACAACAGCTAACAATAGCCTGTTAGATCAGCATGTTTTTTTCCGACTTCAACTGGAACACCGATAAGTCGGAGATGATGTCACTCCCAGTTCCGAGGTTACTGGAACGCAGCATTACGACAGTCGCCGTGCGTGCTCATGGGTAGCAGAGTCTTTATGTTGCCGGTAATAGATTCTCCTCATAGCACCTTTAAATGATGCATGATGCATAAACTAGGAGGCCCATCGCTATAATGAGTAAGATTAAGACACAACACTTCATCTGGCTCTTTTTTTCTGGTAAACCTTCAAAATGCTGTCTTAGCTCTGACAAGTAAGGGCACAGCAAATAGAGTAATAAACTCTATGACTTTACTTTGAATAACTTTTGAAATAACATTTGGATTTTTGCACATCCATCTCAGTAGCTTGACTTAACAGTATGACCTGAGATAAACTCACTGTCACACCTCATGTAATCTACAAAGCAGGAAAAACACACACATCCCAAATATAATACTAATAAATATTGGGTGTTGGAGCTGCTCCAAAATCAGTTTTAATGAGAATAATCACAAGGAATGTGATGTTTTGGGTTCCAGCCTCGTGTCTGATGACGGGCTAGGGCTGACTTCAGTGCAGTTTTCCCTTTTCTCTTGATATCTTATGCTAGTCTAGTTGTACACTGGAGGACACTCAAGGCAAACAAGCGCACACAACTATGGAACCCCAAAAGAGTCATAATGAAATAAATAAAAACAACATTGTGAAATAAATACCATTTTGATAAATAACAGACAGATATGAAATATGGCCATTAAATTGTAAAATAAGGCAATATTATAATGAAATATATTTTATTATTCTTTAATATTGAATTATTATAATTGAATATTTCAGAATGAATATTTTAAAATTTTCATTCTTTTTTAAATGATGACTTTTTACATAATTTCCAAGCTTTATTAAATAAAAAAACGTTTTTAACAAAGTCATTTGGATTTCATAATGCCATTTTCCATAATGGGCTTTTTATTTTCATAATGTCATTTTCCACAATGGCCTTTTTATTTCATAATGTCATTTTCCACAATGGCCTTTTTATTTCATAAATGTCATTTTCCACAATGGCCTTTTTATTTCATAATGTCGTTTTTCAGCAGAATGACTTGGTCTGTCAATCAAAGCACATAAGGCGGAGCCAGTTCAGTGATTGGCTGATCCTTTACACAGACACTGCAGCAGAACTTGTACTATCGATTTTAACGTGGAGATTATCACAAACGATGAGAAACCTGAAAACATGACAACACGAGTTCCTGACATGTTTGAGACAGAATGGCTGCAGGAGCGAGGTCACTTTCAGAGTTTCTTCACTTCAGCCTGAGAGAGGACCGCTAACGCAGGTGACCACACTACAACCCAGTACATATGGGGCCCCGTGGAGTGTGGTCACCTGCGTTAGCATTTGTGAGCGTCGATGCTGGGCTGTAGTGCTGGGAGTAACTCTGTTACTTTTGCCAGTAACGGGTAATCTAACTAATTACTGTTTCAATAGTTACTACGCCGTTTTAAGTAATTTGTTGTAATTAGTAGTTACTTTTCCAAAGGGACAGTTACTAATGCGTTAGTGTTTTGAAAAACTTTTGCTGCTTGAACTGTGTGGCTCTGTCTCTGTGTCCTTCCTTGTTACCTGGCCTGCTGCAGCAGCACCATCATCACCATCATCATCATCAGAGTTCTCTGTGTTTTTGTCACAAGATTTTTAGATTTACTTACGACAAACATTTAGCTTTAGGACATAATGTACACCCCACATGTATGTTCTTGCCCTTTACTTTTATATTTCCATCATGAAAACGTCAGTTTTAACTCTACAGAGTGCTCCAGACTCACCATTGCTGCATATAGCCACGTTGCCAGGTTTAACGATTGAAATAAGCATTTTAAAGAGAGAACCGTTCTCTCTTAATTTATGTATTCAACATTTGTTTGTTTGGAGGTGGAACAACTCTATCTTTAAACAGAAGTGAATTGATGGGCTACTGCTATTAGTGCCTCCATTATTGCTAACAGTTTGTCCAACCTTATTTGTGTTCCCAAAAAGACATGTCAGGCTTTTATCTAAGTTTTATGTTAATCATCTACAGCTTTAGTGCGGTGAAAACAGTAATGGCTAGATTGGAAATAAATAATTTCTGGCTACATTGATGTCTTTTGAGTGGAAAAACAATTTTTACAGTAAAATTTTAATTTGTTATTAAAGTTGGATAAAATCATTTTTAATCTACTAATTTTTGTCTGAACCGGGTTTATATTGATGGTAGATCATACACCAGATTCCTCCTGCAACTGCACTATTGGAACAAGCCCAAAAAACTGCAACCCACAACTCCTAATATATGCATGCAAGTTAGAAAAATAAGAAGCCGACAGTCGCTTATAGTAAGCGGACCTGGCAACTCAGGTATCTTGTTCTCTAGTGTCTGCGCGAGCCAGCTCCTGCCCTGTGGGCTGAGTGGATAACAGCAGCAGATGGGTGCTAAGTAACAAGTAATTTCACAGTCGGTAACAGTAACGGCGTAGTAACTATTGAAACAGTAATTAGTTAGATTACCCGTTACTGGCAAAAGTAACAGAGTTCCTCCCAGCACTACAGCCCAGCATCGACGCTCACAAATGCTAACGCAGGTGACCACACTCCACGGGGCCCCATATGTACTGGGTTGTAGTGTGGTCACCTGCATTAGCAGTCCTCTCTCAGGCTGAAGTGAAGACACTCTGAAACTGGCCTCGCTCCTGCAGCCATTCTGTCTCAAACATGTCAGGAACTCGTGTTGTCATGTTTTCAGGCTTCTCATCGTTAGTGATAATCTCCACGTTAGAATCGATAGTGCAAGTTCTGCTGCAGAGTCTGTGTAAAGGATCAGCCAATCACTGAACTGGCTCTGCCTTATATGCTTTGATTGACAGACCAAGTCATTCTGCTGAAAAACGACATTATGAAATTAAAAAGGCCATTATGGAAAATGGCATTATGAAATCCAAATGACTTTGTTAAAAACGTTTTTTTATTTCATAAAGCTTGGGAATTATGTAAAAAGTCATCATTTAAAAAAGAATGAAAATTTTAAAATATTCATTATGAAATATTCAATTATAATAATTCAATATTAAAGAATAATAAAATATATTTCATTATAATATTGCCTTATTTTACAATTTAATGTCCATATTTCATATATGTCTGTTATTGATCAAAATGGTATTTATTTCACAATGTTGTTTTTATGTATTTCATTATGACTCTTTTGGGGTTCCATACACAACATCCTGCCATAGATAGGCTGAGTTCAGAGGTCAGAACTAATAAACAACCATCAACAACCAATAAAACATCAGATCAACATGGACTGATGGATGGAACACTCAAATTACTAATTACCATTTTTGCTGGAATTTCCATCATGCTCAGATGGTGTTGAAGTTCTTTTGGTTACCGTGTTAACTGGTGACTTTCAGAATACAGTATTAGCATGAGCCCTGGTCCTGCAGTCTGGTGAATTATTGGACTGGGATGTGGTTTTAAAAAGGTTTGGATGCTGCTCAGCTGAGAGATACAAGAATTTTCAGATTAAAAACTATTTTTTAATGCTTCACATTAAAACTACACAGAGGGACAGAATGTGTTTTATTCAGCTAGATAGATCCAACATATTCCCCTTAAATCTTCCAGGCACTCCAGACAAGCCAATATTTTTTATCTAATAAAGAGAGAGTTTCTTGTCCTTCCTGCTAAAAAATGCTTCTTCTGTCAAAAGTAATATGTTGGTTTCGGGCAGACAATCCAAAGTTTAAAACTTCTCTTTAAAAACATTCACAAATATTCTTTCTGTGATGATTCAGGCATGTCAAATAATAACCTGAGTGTAACAGCTAAGAAGAAACGCAGCTTTGAATGGACCGGATTTGATCGGGTCAGCCTGCCCTGCAAGAATAAACGAATTCAAGAGAGCTTCGCCAATTACAGGAACATCGTAACTTTGCAGAAATGATTGTCAATGTTTGTTCTTTGTCGAAGTTTCTTTCCTCTGAAGATGAATGCATTTGTATTTCAGGAAAAATGTTCCTCCTCCTTGAAAGAAGTATCTGGAAATATTAAAAGATTTTGTGTCTGTGTCTCAGACTCTCTTCACTCCACTCAGAGCCAGAGGCCACTGTGACAAAGAGAAAGGATGATACAGGACAACCTGCTGAAGTCCAAACTGAGCTTTACAAAAGAGATGATGAGAAAAGTGCTCTACTGGATTGAGGTCTGGTGACTGGAGGCCACAGGAGAATAGTGTGATGTTGAAGGAAGAGATGATCTGAGCTTTAGGACATGGACGTCTGACTGTGGTCGTAAAGGCATTCAGCGACAATCCTCAGGTGGGCTGTGGGCTTTAAACCACGATCAGGTGGAACCAAGTGGCAGACGATTGGCTCGAGTCACTAATTTGATGACTAGCAGGTCAGCTCAGACTTGGGAGGTAAAAATTCAAGACTTGACTCGACTTGAGACTAAATGAGTCGGAAAAGTTGTAGCATATTTTTTTTTGTAAGTTTTTTTATTCAAATGGATACAATTGTAGTATGAGCAGAGCAGAGCAGTCTGTGTGCATGCCCCGCGAGCAGGTTCAGACAAGCTCGCTTACTTTTTGTCATGTAATGTAATACTCTACTCTACTTGACTCTACCCGGCTCTACTCTACTGGCCTTGTGCTGCTTTTCCATTAGCCCCAGTCGCCTGCCCCACAGGGTGCAGTGTCGCTGTAAACAAAGAGCAGCTCTGAGGTGATATCATTTTGAGCGCGACACAACAATCTGTGGCTTTTTGTCACAAACCAAGTAAAAAAGGAAAGCAGAAGAAGGCTGCAGGTGGTAAGAAGAAATACCCCTTGAGAAGCACAGGAGAGTTTTGGAAGCTATACAACAGAATGAAGCCGAGGACGAGAGCAATCCAGCTGCAAAGAAAAGACGTATGAGGGTAAGCTAATGGTAGTTACCGCTAGCATGCTAGGTCGTCGCGCTTATGACTCATCAATGACGACATTGTCTGACCAATCAGTAGCCGGCAGTCGGTGACGACGGAGTAGGTACTAAAACTAGCTTGTTTTAGGAGGTACCAGGCTAGTGGAAACACGCTGCTAATCGAGTAGGGCCAAGGCGTGCTAGTGGAAAAGGGCCATATGTGATAAACACTGGCAGCCTGCACTGTGATGATCACTGGGTGCAGTAAGGGAAACCTGAAAACGTTAGCAACACAACTCTTGTGACTCAACTTGACTTGACTTGCCCACAACACAAAAAACTTGGAACTTGGATCAGAAGGATTTGGGCACTTGTCTGCTTAGGGGCCCAAAGTGTGTCAAGTAAATCCCCCACACCACCGGCAGTGGCCTGGGGGCAGCAGTAGCTCACTCCAGAAGGACTTGGTCTGAAGACTGAAGAGTGGCTGGTTCCAATCCAGACCAAAACATGTTTGAAGTTGGTTTGGTCGCTGGAGAGGTGCCAACAGACTCCTTGAGCACTGCCAAAGTGCCCTTGAGCAAGGCACTGTAAGACTTAACTTTTCCCAAGTAGGTGTCACTAAATATAGGGGTTCTTTTCAGAAACTAACAAAACATAACAAAAGACATACCAAGTAAATATCCAAGATCATAATTGAATATAGGCTTTTAAAGTTTCGTAATGTTCTTTACTTTGTTGTATTTCCAAACAACACAAATTTCACCGTCCCCTCCCCCCCCAAAAAAAGTTACATAAACATTTCAGTTTCAAATCAAAATTTATAATTTCTAAATTATCTTAGCAGCTTAACCTGAAATTATAACTCAATCTGTCTTCTCCAAATGATCTTTAAAATAATTTTTCCCCAGCAAGTCCTCATGTCGGCGGCTTTTCTCTTGTCTGTGCGCAATAAAAAAAAAAATGGTAATCCGACTCAAAAAGGAAAGTATGACAAACAAAAAAAAGCGATCGATTGACGAGAAAAGCACTGGCATACCAGGAAAAAAAACAACTATCAAAAAGGGTGGATCTTACCAGCATCCAGACTCCTGGAGAGATAATCCTTTGTCTCGGTCTGGCGTTTGGTCAGCGTCCACGCCAAGATTTGGACGGTCGGGAGGATCGTCCGCTTTGGATCAGGACCGCTCAGATCCTATTTCGTAGGTTTAAGGCTAATTTTTTCTCAACAACCACTTTAAATTGTAAGCTTTGGATTGGATATTATGTTTCATTAAAGGACTCTTTCACTGTCGTGGGCGTCTTGTTCCTCCTGCTCACGCCATGTCTCCCCCATTTCCTCTACGCCGCATCCTCCCTAAATAACCTCTGTTCGGACACTTTAAAGTTATTATTTTGGCCCCCCTACCTTATGAATAAACAACACAGTGAATATTAACAAATCAACCAATATCTGAAAACTTTTCTTTTTGTTTTCCACATTTTGTTTTATGCACCATCTTCACTAATTTATAACTCACAGCACTGAACCCCAGAACTAGGGATGTATACCCCAGACCGGTACTTAATGTACCCGTCCCTAATTGGGTCGGTACCCGAATACTGTTAAGAATCTGGAAAAACTGTACTGTTATTGGTACTTAACCATCTCTTCAACTGTCACGTAGTTATGACACTACCACCGTCCGGCTCAAGCATGTCGGTGAGGGCTAAGTGCTCGAAGGTTTGGGCTCACTTTTGCAAAGTTAATGAAAACTCGGCCCGATGCAATCTTTGTCAGAGAGAAGCTGCGTCCAAGGGGGGAAATACTAGCAACATCACCAAACACTTGGAGCACGCGCATAGTATAAAGTTAAAGGAGTGCAGGCTGTTTGATTGCTATAGCAACATGAGTAAAGTTAGCAGCCCGGCTAACACTAAAGACTGCAGCACCGACAGAGACAGAGACTCTATTATCCTCCCCTTTGGTAAAAACCCTGCAGAAAACAACACAGTCACACGGGGTTAAACTCTTGACGAAGCGCCGCTGCACTCGGCCGTATAACTTGAATGAAAAGCCGACGGCACAGCTCTCCTCAGATGATTCAGAGCTGTTAATGTCCGCTCGGAGCAGAAACTCTTTGTTTACTGAGGTCAAGAGAGCAGCGGATGTGACTGACGGTCAGCGCCCTCTGTTGGATGAAACAGTCCACTGCTCCAGGCGCCCTGATGTGCAGCTACACTCAATATTTTACATTTGAATATTTATTTATAATTTGGTTACGGATATTTATCCCCATATTCAAATGGTTATTCGACTATCTAATATAAAGTGACAGCCCAAGTAGTCATCATCACAGCATTGATTTTAGCCCCTCTGATATCTGGGTCTGCCTGTACATGCAGTCTGTTGGGTGGCATGAATGGGTTATGCCGTCTCCTTAGCTTTCTTTTTGCCTCTGAGAAGCGTTTGTAATGCATTACTTCTATTCTGTTGAAGCTTTATTATTACTTTATGGTAATAAAAAAAAGGTTGAATCTTTTCATATCTTGTAAAGTCTTTATTTTTTACACAAAAGAACGTGTTGTAGTATCAATAAGAGTATCGATGAGTATCTATACTGATAAGGAGTATCGGTATCGATAAAATCATAACGATATACATCCCTTCCCAGAACTGCTTGGAAGTGCTTCTTCAGGAGCGGTAAGCCGTTATCTCCCCATTAGTGCATGATCATAGGACATGTTTGTGCATGTGTATTTCAACCTATGTCTGTAAAAAGCATGTCTCAACAACAGAGTGTAAAGAATTGAATTCCCATGAAGGATGAATAAGAAAGTATGTCTTAAAAATGTTGTTATATGACAGATGGATTCATGCTTTCCTGATAATGAGTGGATAGTTTTGCCTTTCTATGACCCCACACTGACTTTTGGCATCAGCGAGGCCTCATGACCCAAAGAACTTTTCGTTTTCCCTCCGTCTTACCATTCTGATGTCTGTGTGAGGAAAAGACCAGCCAATGTGACACCAACAAATGTCAGATGATCAGTTTAACAGGTGTACCTAATAAAGTGTCCAGTGGTTGAGCTATCATACAGTTCATGTGCATTTGCAGTGAGAGGGTGAAGCTCCCCTCAGCAGTGAGCCCAGCCTAAGACTGTACTTTCATCACCAGTGAACAGATACAGTATAATCCCTGACTCAGTGAAATTAGCTCAGCCCACCAGGACCCTGTGTTTTAGGAGCTTGACCCATATTTCCTCTCTAATCTCTCCCCAAACCCTTCTGGAGGCAAGAAACCTAAATCAGAAGAGTCAGCTTTAAACGTCTCCCTGCAGACAGACGCTCATCTCTGATACACTTACTCTCTCTTACAGTAAAGTCAGAGCCTCAGAGGAGCTGACACACAGAGGAGCAGATAAAATAAGAACATTTAAGACCCTGAAATTAAAAACAAAGTTTCCTCAGCTCCAATCAGCAGGTAGTTTGGTTAGAGATCATCAAACCTGAGCTGGTCTCAGCGTGCGGCTCTTCTGCAGCAAACAAGTGAGCACCATCATTACAGCTTCACACATCTCTGAGGTGTTGGCGTCTGAGTCGATGATTTCACACTGCGGTGCAGCGTCACAGGAGCAGCACATCTTCCAATCACACAGCAGGGGCTTCACAGCCTAGAGCTGCAGACTAAACTTTGGCTTTAACAGAGGAACTCCATGACTTCTTCATGTGTGGCAAATAAAGTGCACCCAAGGCCAGCTCCAACTCTTATGCTACGGCCACACTGCATGCGAATTCGCGAAGACGCGCATTGAGATTACATACAAAGTCAATGCAAAGACGCCTTTGGACGCAGATTTGCCCCGGGTGGCGCGTTGGACGCGTTTGGCGTGGAGTGTATGGAGCGTCTGGCACGTATGGAGTGTCAAACGCCTCTACGCTCGAGTTGAAAATGTTGAACTTTCGAAGCAAATTCGCGTGACGCTGTGCTGCGGCAGCCAATCAGCGATTACATTCCCCCCCGACGTCATTGATTTGATGACGTGTGACGCTCCGGCCATCTGCTACGGCTCAAACCCCGCTGAAAGATGGAGGAGAGGTTGATCTGCGCTGTTTGACATCATCCGGAGCTATACGATTGGACGTGTGTTCTCTACAGAGACCGGAACAAAAAAGAGCAGACTTGGGTGAAAGTCTCTGAGGAGACAGGTTTTGAAGGTAAGTTCTGTAAATATTCATTTCCAGTTGGATTCGCCTGCACGGGTCATCACTGAGTCCGACACCCCGGTTCTCTACTGCGCCTGCGCAGTGACGCGTGTCACCCCTCAGCTTGTCAAAATGGTCCAGCATCCAGCCTCGGGTGTTACGTGCAGTGCGTCACAGGCACTATGCATGTTTAAATTCGCCAATTCACGTCCGGTGTGGCCGTAGCATTATGCTGCATTCACACTGGACGCTTCTTGTACTACTTCGGCAACTCTCTATGCAAAGTCAATGTACAGCCGCGATGGGGCGGGGCTAACCCTCCCGTGATGCGACAGCCACTTTTCACATTACCACATAGCTTGTCGTGCAATGTTAAAGTAAAAAAAAGTTGATCTTTTCAGGGTGTCATGCTTGGCTGTGCGGCAACAGCCAATCAGCGGTGTGTGCACGTGTGACGGTGCCCGTGACAGACAGTTTTTCATCCGGACTACAGAGGAACAATTTATGTCGGTGTGGATTAGTCGGTGAGGACATTAGTTCCGCCTAGACGGACCGTGGTAAACTCTCAGATGATGCTGCTGCATCATCAGCTGCAGTGTTTTGTGTTTGATAAGAGAATGAAAGGATACAGCTGGAATAATGTCCGCTTATACAGTACAGGCCCAAAGTTTTTATTTGTTGATGAAAATGTCAGTTAGTTTAGTTTGAGTTTTTGTCCATGTGTTCTTGTTTTTATTTTTTACTGTCCAGTTTTAGTCAGAGGCAAAAGGTTGATGGAACTATGAAGAAAATAATTAGTCAACAAAATTAGCACTGGCCCACAGAGTTCTAAGCTTTGCAAAATCAGGAATACTCCCCTTTTCCTGTTTTCATGGCTGATTCTCCCGACCTCCAACCTACCAGTGTGGCGTCCTGTCATTGTTTAACATAGATATACATAGAACATTAGATACGTTGCAGCCCGCTAAGCGACGTGCCTCAAGGTGGCCATCTTGGACGGGGCAACATTCCCATTCAAGGCAATACATCTCCATTGAAAATAAGTGCTGCTTGCTCATTTCTAACCCGGTTTAAGAAATGAGCAAGCCTATTTAGATGTATCGTTTTAAGTATAAAAGATGGTGTGTGTGTGTGGACAGACAACACGTGTGGAAAACAACACACTCGGTGGAGATAGAGGCCAGTTCATCCTCATCATTGTACAGCCTCAACTCCAATGCAGTGAGTTTGGGACATTGTGTTAGATGTGGCTCTGTTGTCTGGCCTGTGCTCAGTTGGCTACAAAGCAAGGAGAGGATTTTTTACAGATTACATTTTTACAAGTTATTTACATTTACTCATTTATTTATTTATTTATTTATTTATTCATTTATTTAAGTTAGGACAATGCATATTAATCAACATATCAGCAAAACTTCAATGTAAATATGCCGGAGTTAGCACAATAGCTAGTTTACATCCGCAGTCCTAAGGCAGGTAAGGACAGTTAACAGTTACACACACACAAGAGAGACAGAACATACTCACAGACATTACACCAACAACATGTAGTTACAATAACACATTAAATCATTATCACAGAGTTTGAGAGTCCCCAAAATATTTTATTTTAAAAATGAAAAGGATGATTTAAGATTTAGTGTGAGCATTTTTGGTTGGTTTTTAACCAATAATGTTTCAACCTCATGACGAGAAAGAACCTGGAAGGACTGTTGTATGATGTCTTCTTTTAACTTCCACCTTGTAAATCAAGGGACTTTAAATGCTACTTTGTACTTGTGCTACTACTTAATCTCCTGCTTGTGTAACTGTACTAAAGGCACTATTAATCATCTAATACTAGGAGTGAAAAATAAAATACCACGAAATTAAAAAAAACTTACTAAAAAAAACTAAAAATTAAAAAACTCGCCTTAAAAATAAAATACTACTTTCAATTTGGAATGGAGGAAAAAAATAAAAAATTAAAAAAAGCTTTTTCAAAAATTCAAAGTTGTGTGGACCTATTTTGGCTTCCCATGTTAAAGACGAGAGAACGGTGAGAAGATTGCGGACAAAACAACAACCGTGTGCAAAATATGCCGCTACAGTTCGCCGTATACTGTGGCGAGTACAACTACCAACTGTAGCAATATCAAACTGATCAACTTTAAGGAAACTCTAAAAGGATAAAGAACATTCCTCTCTGACTCTGTGCCTCCATGACCGTAAATCCATGAAGCCATGAAGCCTGTGTTTTTCTCCTAAGGACCACAACAAGAAGACATAGGCATCCGATGTGTTTACTTCTGATTGGCTGAGAGAGTCCGTTCACAACGTCATAAACAATTCTTGGTGACACCTAAGTTGACCTTGGACCTCCCTGGACATCTTGGACCCCTCATCCACTCCAGATGTGGTCTCTGTCTAGCACAGAAAACCACAAAACTTTCAAACTGTTTAAATGAAATAACGGACATGTGTAATAATGTAATAATTTGTCCTGTCATGACAAATGCTTTCTAATGATGTGACTTGTGTGTTTTTAGCCCTAAAGATCCCCAAGTTAGGAGAAAGTTAGGTTATCACTCTGTTTCATTGAAGAATGTTAATAATAGGATTGCTACACCTTGAGTTTGGTTGCATACTATTCTCAAAGGCATGTTAACTTGTATGTCTTAAGTTAACTACCTCTATTGTGTTTAATTGACTGTTTAATAGGATTTGAATTGTTTAATTCGTTCTTATACTTTAGATATATAGTATTTGGTATCAAATTGATCACCGTGAGATTTCCTATCCAGTTGGAGTGCTTATATTGGATGTTTAATCAAAACACAACTTAATATTGGCCAAATATTAGTTGATAAAAGTTTTGATCACCACAGAAGGCCCTCCTCCTCTGAGATCCTCATCAGGAGTTAAAACAGAGAGACATGCGGTCTTGCTCTCTGCTCCCCTCTTCTCTTGTCCGTCTCCTTCTTCCTCCTCGTCTTCGTCACCACTTTTGATTTTTGGCTCACATATTTTTCCTTAACTCTTTTGTCTAAGTTTTGTGACATGCCCGCCGATTCTTTCTTTATAAGCCAGTAAGACTTCAAAGATTTGCTTCATAGTAAATGGACTTTTGTTATTAATTTCAGAATAGAATTTGTTTGGCCAATGAATTCTTGATTTTTGGAATTAGTTACAAATCAACTTTTTATACAATCGAGACACCAACGCCCAAGCTCCAGCTTCACCTTGACAGAATCTGCCAGTCCAATCTAAGACTTCTCTCCCGGGAAACCTGGGACCACATCGGACAACCTCTTTGGATCCATCGCACTGGATAGAGTGTGGACTTCAGCCCTCTGGACGACAACCAGAACCAGAACAGTTCTTCTCTCCAGTAGCTCCAGGACCAGATGAGGCCCGATTAAGTAGAGGCAGTTCTATCTTCTTTCAGATGGGCTTGGCGTGTCTTGGTTCAATTCTCTAATAATTTCCCTTGATTTGACCTTTTACAAGTAGGTTAATTAGGAAATTAATCCTCTATAACCACTCCATATGCTTAAATGTTCCTTGAGGTTCATATCTTCTTTCCTGATTGATAGCATCATTGATTTAGTACATCTCTGTCATTTGTTCCTTCTTAAGTGTTTATTTTATTTTATTTTGTCTTATATATTCATTTTAATAAATCACCCTTATATATTTAAAGTTCTGTCTGTTGGTATTCTATTTGGAAGATTGACATCACTGCATGAGAGTTCTGTCTTTAGATTTGAGATTGATTAAACAACTGAAGTTTGACTTAATTGATTAAACTGATAAGTTTGACTTAATTGATTTATCTAATTTAAATGAAATAAATTAATAAATCAGCTAATTAAGTTAATTTTGCCTTTTTTGTATAAAAAGGATGGTGCCCCCTTTAATCAACGAGAGCAAACCTGGTTATTAAATGAATATTAATTACTTTAATTAATATCCAGTAATATCCAGAAAATAATTACTACACTACTACCTACTACTTTAAACTGGAGACAGGCAGCAACTGTATGTTTGTGTAAGTCTGCATAAAAAACAATATTTGATTTTTGCATCTACTGTTGAGTTGACAGAATTTGATCATACTTGAAGATCAGAAGTATATGCACTGTTATAGGCTAAATATTATAGTTCACAGTTAAACTGCAGCTCTGAGGACTGCTGTTTGTTTTCCTTTTCATTCAAGAATGTACTTATCAGTGGCGGCTGGCCAATAGAGGGCGCTAGGGCGCCGCCCCCCCAGTGGAGAGTGTGATATTCAATGTATTTACTTTATTTTGAAAAAATGAATATTACCAAAAATTACTTATCTAAATATGTAATATAACATAAATATATACCCATTAAGATATAAAGTAATTAATTTTCATGAATGTAAAACAAAAGTAAGCCTTCTCGTCTCTGTCTCCGTGTCTCAGGGGCGCTGGAAATATCGCCCCTGAGACAGTGACGAATAGCCAATAAGGGACTGTTACTAGGGCGAGATAAGCGCATATCAACGTGAATTTGGCCAATCAGCGTGGTTGAAAATAATCTTCGAAGGGCGATTCTTATACGCCCCTCGGGTTTATTCGGCTTGTGTCAGCCATGCCCGGAGTGACTAATCGGGAGGACCGGGACAATTTCTGGTGGGCCGGCCTGACGTTTGGGCCGCGAGGGCCGGTGTTAATATACATTTTTTAATATTATGATAATTTTTTGGTTTGGTGTTCATTCATGGCACTGAGTGAGTATTACCTCCATGCTGTTACTGCTGTTCCTGTGGGCCGTCTCCATCGGCAACTTTTTTTTTTCAGAGGCATCCTGACGTAACAACACGTCCGCGCAGGCTAAAAACAATTAGCTCCGCCAGTCGGAGTCTGTGAGATGAGCCAGATAGTAGCCGCGGTGCTGGACTGCCGACAAGATGGACAAAAAGCGCAAGGGTGGCGCGGAAAAGAGAAGAATTAAAAAGAGGAAAGCGCTTGAAAATGACGCAGCAAAATGTGCATAATAGCGACTTTTTTTTAACAAAAGCGGGCTCGCGGTCTGAAACGAAAGAGGATGACGATGAATCTGGTAAGGGAAGATGTTGAATAAAATGACACTTGCACCGTCTGATGATGACGTCACATAACTGGGGAAACTTTGTCTTGTAGCCCCTCAGAAGAGATGCAGCAGCACCAAGCAGCAGCCATGAGCCCACCACAGGTGCAGAGTGGGCAGGTAGGACTGTTCACTGAGTGAATGTCAGAATTAATGTCAGAGTAGGGGAGAGTGGGGTAAATTGAGCCAGTGGGTAAGTTGACCCAGCCCTGTTTCTGGGAAACAGTAAATAATTCTTGTCATGAGACCCTAAAATCAGAAAGCCCTGATCATTTCACCCTGCCTCTGTTGAAGAGAAGCACCTGGTACAAACAGTTGGTACTTTAACACAAAAAACTCTTTTGGTTTGTCAGAGTATATTTACAGCATGTCTTTGAGCTTTTTTTATCAGTTCCAATTTATCCAGGTCTAAAATGGTGTAATATACATATTTGTTATTTACCAATGTATAAAACTATATGACTCATTTGGCTACGGATGAGCCTGTAGTTTGTGTTGAATCGTAGTGGGATGGTTGTTAAAAACTGAGTGTTGCACAGTACTGCCCCACCAAGAATATTTTTCACCAGCTGCCACTGGTACTTATCCTGATTGTTACAACAACAAAGCACTTTTTATTGAGATTTTATGATTGTATTTGCACTGTAGTCTAAATAAGGGGAAAAAATACCTTTTTTTTTCAAAGAGCATTTATTTTGTACTGATGCAGCAAAATTTTTTGTATGTCTGCATTAGGAAGAAAATAAAGAAAATGAGATTTTTGCACAACTTCCTACTGTTGGGGATTTTCTATAATCTTTATTTTGTATCGTGAGCTCTGTTTCGTATTTCGTATCGTTTTGTGAGTTGACCATTTCGTTACACCTCCTATCTAATACTATCAATCATCATCTTTAATCAAACCACCTATTGTCAAGCTGCTAGCTCGCATTAGTGTTTTGCTAGTAGCAAAGTAGTTACTGAAGCTCTCATAGATTGGAAGCTCTTAACAAGATTTAATAATGAAGAGAGAGCAAAAACTATTCTTACTTATGAAATGTTATTCCTTGTTTCCTTGTTCAATTGTTCAGTGTATTTTACAATTGTATGCAACGCAATGTGCCGGCATCCTTTGACAACTATGGAGTGCCCTGACACTTTGCCCCCACTAGCTTAGCTTCGACGTAGGCACGCACCTAAGAGTGTTCTATGTGTATCTATGTTGTTTAAGCCCCGAGACGAAGGTTCTCTGTAAAGATGGCATCATTTCAGTTAACATGTGAAAACACTGAAGATGGTGTAGTACATATTCCAGGCCTGTAATGCTGTAACACTGCTGCAGTCAGACCCCAAAACCATAGAAGAAGACATGGAGCGTGCTTAAACATCATGAGAAATGTAAAAAAAAACCCTGGCATCTGCTTTTCTCTGTGTCCTCTTGTTGCTCGATAAGTGGTAGAAGAGCTGATTTTTGATTGGCTGTCCGGCTGCTTGCTGCATTCAGAATGATTGAGTCAGTGTGAAGTGCCAATAAGAATGTGATATATTTTTACCTTGAGCATGAGTAAATTTAAGGGAGAGGTTGGCATTAAAGCACCTCAGAGAGAGCACCTACAACATGATATCACTCACACTGCTGGATTTGTCACAGGGCCGTTTTCAAAGGGAACGTCGCTAACAGTTAACATTTTAAAGACAGCAGGACTCGGCTTTCAAATCAGCTTAGAGGGCATACGTGCACTCCAATGAGCCGCATAACAGACAGGAGGGGACGGCAGGTACCTGCTCAGCTGATTATTACATTAATAAGGTGAAGTTAAGATATTTACAGACCTGCAGCGGTCTGTAAAGCGTTATTAGCCTGCTCTGTGGAGCTGATGAGGGAATTGTACATTTTGTCGGACAGATGGATGAACAGAGCGTCTATCAGAGAGATTGTCGTTATTGGAGTGATGTGTATGTCCAAACAGATGTTTGTGTGGCTTGTTGTGGCCTTCAGCTATTGAGCTGTGCTGCTGTTGTGGTTGAGGAAAAAGCCTTTAGCTTCTTTTATTTAAGCCTCTGACAGAGAGTGTGCAAACTTTCTCTTCCCATCTCTTGTTCTCTGTGTGTGTGTTTGCAATACAGTCCTACTCATCATTATTGGCACCCATGAAGTTTAAGTGCACAATGCAACAGTACAAAAAGTTTCTTTACAAACCTCTCTAACTTTGCTCTGCATCACTTTATCAGACTCAAACTTGGCAGAAGTAATGTTCACATATTAAGGTTTGTAAATTATACTTCATTAGCTACTATGATCATGCAGTCATATTTAGATTAGGCAGTGTTAATTGCAACCACTTGAAGCCTACAAGGAAAAGAACACCCTACCAACACTTAAGCATGGTGGAGGTTCCATAATGGTTTGGGGCTGCTTTGCTGCATCAGGTACTGGAGGCCTTGACCGTATCACAGGAATCATGAAATCAGAGAATCATCAAGAAATTTAAGAGAGTAATGTCCTACCCAGTGTAAGAACACTTGGTTTGAGTTGAAGATTGTGGGCCCTCCAGCAAGACAAAGACCCAAAGCACACATCCAAAAGCACACAGGAATGGTTGAAAAGGAAAAAAAGGGCTTGTTTTAAAATGGCCCGCAGTGAGTCCTGATCTCAATCCGATTGAAAATCTTTGGTATGGCTGAAATCTGCCATTGGGGAAAAGAAACCTGCAAATGTTCAAGAGCTTGAACAATTTGCAGAGGTGCAAGAAGCTTATAGATGGCTACAAAAACATTTGGAGGCTGTCATCAGTGCCAAAGGGTGTGCAACTAAATACTGAAGAGGGGTGCCATTATTGCTGCACATGATTTTTTTCAGTTCTCTCTGAAATTACAAAATGTAACTTGTAAGAATGATTTTTTTTTTTTTTTGCTAAAGTATTTTGGACCTTCAATTAAAAGATCCTGATGACATAAATTTGGTACATTTCAAATTATTTCTGAAGATATTGTTAAAGTAATGAAAATAATGAAGGGGTGCCAGTAATACTGAGCAGGACTGTACATGCTACAAGAAACTACTCTGGAGAATTAAAAAAAAAAAGAAATTAGAAAGAAAAAATATGTGACAGCAAGATTGAAGACATATCAGTTGAGGGCTCATCTCTGTTAGCTGCTGGGGGGCCTTGTGTTGGTAAGACTGAGTTTGTTTGGAGGTGGGCGGACGTGAAGAGCGTCACAGCCCTGAGAAAGTCCGTCATCATGTTTAATGACCTTCAAACACTAATCCGATGAAAGTGGACAAACTGTTGACAACTCTCATAGTCCTTAATTTCATATTTGCAAAGACTAGAAATCTTAGGGGGAATCTAACATAGAAAATAACCACATTTATGCAGTATTCATACAGGCTAGCTGCATGTTCAGCTGAAGATTGCTGATGAATAATGCTGTGCAAGACTGTTCCTCATCTAACGCATCCGTCTGCACGTACAAGAGGGAAAGATGAAGCACAGCAGTGAGGTTCATTTAAGAGGAAACAGCAATCTGTGGTTAGCTCTCAAGCTAGCTGTCAATAACACACTCACTGCACTGATTTCCCAAGTCTTCTGTATTTCTGCCATTTGTTTTTGCTAGGCGTTCTTCTGTTGCTCTAACCTTGTGCAGCAGCTGGATCTGCCTGATTCACTGTCTGTAATCAGGCTCCTTCTTCTTCCACTCAGCTCTCTCTAAACACCCTTAAACTGGTAAGGAACTATCTTACCAGTAGTTAAGTTAAGGTCTTACTTCTGTTTTTTGGCTGCACCGGGTCCATGGAGATAAGCAGCAATGTACCGCTAACTGACGTGTCCAGCCTCCTGATGTTAAAGGCAAAAACGTCTTCTTCTTTGGATTTGTGAAGCCCTAGTGTGTAAGATTCCGGCTTTTTGAGCTCTAGTGCCCTCTGTGGATGTTGAGTGTAACTGCACTGTCGTGAAACAGAGCGCCGTACACCAACGTGCCTTTTGTTGACATACAGAGTGAGGAGAAGCTGACAGGACGTCCAGAGAGACAAATAAACCATGTGGACTGTTAAGGTTCAGTCTGATCATGTTTCTTTTCAAGCATGCACTGTCAGCTGTGAGCTCAGCTTTCACGTGTGTTCTGTAACTTTGACCGTAGCTCATAGGCTGCGCTGAATAAATTACACCGGGTGTTTATTTGGAATGGGCGTCTATTTGTCAAAATGTACTGCTACACTTGGCGTTTATTTGGAAACCGGCAATTAATTGAAAATGGGCGTTTACTTGGTATTTTACGATATAAGTGTTAAATGAATCATCTGTGTGGTTCAATTTAGTCAAAGATGATTGTATAAGGCCGTTAGATGTTAGCAGCTAAGTTAGCGGCTAGCGGCTAATGGTCATTAACTGTTGTTAGCTTTTGGCGGCTAAGTTAGCTGCTATGGCTAACGGCCATGAACTGTTTTTAACTGTTGTTAGAAATTAGCTGCTACATTAGCGGCTATGTATGCTACATTATATGAGGCAACCCTGGTTGATGTGGATTGGTCTGTGATGAATGTGACGAGCCAAACGATTGTCCAATCACAAAGTTGTGTGTTTTTTTTTTTTCAACGTTCTGTCCTTGAAAACAAATTTAAAGGGCTCCTACCCAGATGGACTAGTGAAATATTTCTGGGGCAGATATATGGAGCTGTCCATCTGGGTTGTCAGGTTAGTTAGGAACCCTCCCGCTCTGCTCCTTACCACTCCTCATTTTCATACAAACACACCCTTTGGGCACAAAATAGCGCATGATCGCTTGCTTTCTGAAATCTGGGAAGAGGCCTGCGCTTTTCTAAAGCACTTGCGCTGGGTATAGAATAAGGCCTGTTACTTTGATTATGCTTGAAAACTTGTGGTTCTGCATGTATTATTACAAAAACATACCGGACCAATTGGACCATCTTGGAGTTGTCAGGTTAAGAAGGCTCTCGTCCAGGATGCCTGTGTCTGTGGGCGTCATCAGACTTGGGTTTGGACCAAACATACCAGATAAAGATGATGTGAATTTATTTATATATGACATAATCCAAAGAATAATCCAGTAAAAGGCTTTTGATAAAGAAATGTGTGTGTGCTGAGCTCTTTTAAAGAGGACATATGCTTGTTTCTCCTTTTCACTATGCCAGACTAGGATGCCTGTAAAGCATTTCTGCCCTCAGTACAAGTCATTTAGTTCCTTCATTGCCCCACAATAGCGTTCTCAAAATCCTCATTTTAGGCCATTATGAAGCGCTTGTTGAAACACTCGGTTCTCAGGATGACCTACAGTTACCTCACAACGTCACAGCCCTTTGTGCTCTGATTGGTCAGGTCTATCGGGGGTAGAGCCAGCCTGTCCTTCTTCTTCTACTGTATTTTCCAGCAGGCTCAATGCAGCGACCGCGTATTGAGTCCCCCTACAGGCCAGAGCTGGTAATGAGTGAGTGTGAGCTAGGGATCTATATACCCCTGCTGGTGGATGTGTTCCTCGGTGACGGTTTTGTGGCTAACGGACATCACAGAGGAGGAAGTGTTTTATCAGATTACTCCAATAAACAGAAAGGTACCTCGTGTCGTCACGACGATTTAAATCTCGCGGGCATCTCGCAATGACCTATTTTCAGAGGCATCAAATCTCGTTCTAGGATATCAGAAAAAATACAATATCTCATTTTTTGAAAATTAAGGGGGTGTAAGGTCTTGTTTTCAAATTTATTATATGTAAGTATTAAATCATGCATCAGCATGATATGTCTCCTTCAAGGAGTAGGCTCTCATGGTTGTTTGGGTTGGGACGACATGCATGATCGAAATTTAATAGTGCAGGAGAACAGAGGGAATGAGAACAGACCGTTAATTTTAAGCTATTGTAGACTTTTTTTTATGATAAACCTTTATCTGAGGCATGTCCAAACACTTGGCATGCTTTATTCATAAGCGTCAAGTAAGGACAAATTTTTAATTCTGCAAAACTCTCCTCTACAAATATCCTTTATTCCCTCTGGAGTTCAATTATTTAGCTGATTTGCTTCCAAGTATTTTCCTCTGCGAACGTGCAATTTAAAGCTCTCTCGTTGTTTCCCCTGTCTCTTTGTTTCATGTGTTTTCAGTTTTCTCCGCAGAAGCTTACAACTCCATGGCCTTTAGTATTTAATGAAGGCTGAGCTGAACAATCGCCTGATTCAGTAAAGTATGAATTAGAAATTTGTCAGAAAAGGAAGCTGTCCTTCTGAATCATGAGGATGTGCACACCTTAAGTTTTGATGTTCACCAAATAGTAAGACTCATATTTAATCCAGGACTGTTTGAAGATGTTTTAATGTAAATGCTGATCAGATGAACTGCAGGCTCTTACCTGTGAGAGTCTGAACCTTCCAACAATACACCAGGAAAAGGACTCACAGCTCCATAAAGCTGTCAGCAGAGCACTTAGAGCAGTATCAGCCTCAGAGTGAAAGGATCCTGCGAGGGCTGCAGGTGCATTAAGGCCACAGAAGGACAGGCAGCTCCTAAAGAGCTGAAATGGATGAGAGCAGTGGATCTATAACCGACGAGGCTTCACGGTCTCGAGTGGCTCTTCACGGTGAACTTCACACATAAAGGTCATCAAGTATGTTCACTGGTGGGGTGAAATATGGCTGCTCGTCTACAGCCTGGCTGCTATTTCGATGTCAGAAAAGTATAAGTGAGAGGAGGCAGCATCGCTCTTCAGTCTCCATCACAGGGGAGACTTTTTGACCACAGATGGTGTTGAGCCTCATTTCTTTATTTAATCTAACAAAAATATAACTCTTCAGAACTATCAGACTACAGTGATCCTCCCCACAGACATCAATCCATCCATCTATTTATGTCATCTATCAGCCCCATCACTCATCAGCCATTTACTAACATGATCCATCCGTCCACTCATCCATGCAAGAATCCATCAATCAAATCCGTCCAACCATCCGTCTACCCATCTATCCATCAGTCCCTCTCTTTGTCCACTCCTCCATGGATGATTTGCTATATCTTATTATGTATTCATCCATCCATCACAATGTCAGTTTTTCTGTCTGTCCATCCATCCATCTACCAATCCATCCATCCATAATCCATCTGTTCAGCCTGGTAGGCTCCAATGAAAAATTTGTCAATCTTTGAAATTGTGCATCCATTCATTAAAAATTCATACATTTTTGAAACAGTCTTTCTCTTTGTTCATTGTTTATATCCATCCATCCATTAGTTTGTCGGTCTTTTTATTTGCTCATACCTCCAATAAATAAATTGTCCATTCATTTATTTATGTATCCGTCAAGCTGTCAGTCCCAATGTATTTTGCCAGCTGCATTTACCAGTTTGTCCATCCTTTCTTATATATGAATATCTATCTATCTATCTATCTATCTATCTGTCTGTCTGTCTGTCTGTCTGTCTGTCTGTCTGTCTGTCTGTCTGTCTATCTATCTATCTATCTATCTATCTATCTATCTATCTATCTATCTATCTATCTATCTATCTATCTATCTATCTATCTATCTAATGTAATTTAGCCATTGTATAATGGACAGTTGGCCTGGGAGCCGCACTTGGCCCTGGGGCCGCCACTTCTGCACTGCCTCTACTTCTCCAATCCAGGCAGACTAGTCTGATGCTGTTTTTTTTACATTAACCTTGGGAAGATAAGGTTTCTCTCTTCAAGATAAAAATCTGAGTGCTTTATGGGTGGACTGGGGAACAATCGACCCGTTATAACCTGTGACTCGACTCGCCCAATACAGGAAAAACTTGGGACTTGCTTGTGACTCAAATCGGAGGGACTTGGGCAATTGTCTGATTGTTTCTAGTCATCCATCTTTCCACTCATCAGCCTTCTTTGTGCATTTCTCCTCCATTAATCAGTTTGTCAGACTTTTTATTGCATGTCTCTCCATTTATGCAATTGTATCTATCTGTCCATCTATCAAATTATCAGTCTGCCATTGTCCATATCTCCTTCTATCAGTTCATCCATCCACCCATTTATCCTAAATGTATCCATCCACTCATCCATACATCAGTTGGTAAGTCATTGAATATGCACATCTACCATAGATAGAGTTCACCATTCATCCATTTAAACATCAGTTTGTCAGTCTTTCCTTTGGATCATCTTTTCATCCATCTGTCCATCCATCATTTGAAATGTTAGTTACTGTGGTTTTGCATTGTCCGTCTATTTATCTTCCATTTAAAGCTAGGGTCTACGATCTGAAAACCAGTTTGGATGTTGAGACAGATTTGAAAAACGCAGCCTGCCCCCCCTTCACTCACCCCTCCCCTCTGTGTTCGCCTCCTAACAACACGCCCCTCCGACAGAGCAAGAAGCCGGCCGGCAGAAAATATTCATTGGCGTTGAAGATAAATGAGATGAAGCTGAAAGTAACAAACACGACGGTCATCCCCCTTGTAACACACAGCAGTAGCCATTTCGATTGGACCGGCAGCGAAGTGGGTCTGGCGTCACCACTGTTAGCCGATCAGGGCAGAGCCGATGCGGAGGATTTACGTTTCTCGGTGTGTCTTCACCAGCTCAGTTTACAATGTTACAGTTTTTCACGATTGTTAACACACAAAAATCTAAACTTTGGCACAATTTGCACAACCTTAACTTCACCTACCATTCGCTCGACCCAAATTGTCACTACTTCAAACTCCCTTATGACTCCCCTAGACTCTGACTTCCTTCTTTACACGCTGACACCAATTGCACATCATCTTGTTGTCCAAACACTACACACAATGTTCAGTTGTTACACACACTTCTCATGTAACATCTCAGTGGTATCAACCTATAACACACAAGTGTTCAAAACTCAACAAATTCAGGTCTGGTGAGCAGTTAGCAATCAGGACTGCAGCATATAAGTGCATTGAGCCTCCTCCTCTGTGTTTGGTGAACAATGGAGAACCTTGAAGAGAGCAACCAGAGAAGGAGAAGTGTAAGAGTGAGAGGAGGAGGAGGAGGAGAACAAGGAGAAAGAGAAAGAGGACAAGGAGAAGGACAAAGAGGACAAGGAGGGGAGGAGAGAGGAGAAGGAAGGCATGGAGGAGGACAGAGAGGACCAGGAGGAAGACAGATTGGAGCAGGAGGAGGACAGCTTGGAGCAGGAGGACAGAGAGGAGCAGGAGGAGGACAGATTGGAGCAGGAGGACAGAGAGGAGCAGGAGGAGGACAGATTGGAGCAGGAGGACAGAGAGGAGCAGGAGGAGGACAGATTGGAGCAGGAGGACAGAGAGGAGCAGGAGGAGGACAGAGAGGAGAAGGAGGAGTAAGAAGAAGGAGAACTATTATATCTAATGAGATTCGGGCCACTGTAATAGACCATGTGCTGAACCATGGCTTGAGGGTCCAGCCCAATCTCAGCCGATTCACAGTTGGTGCCATCATAAGAACATTCAGGAAGGAGAACAGGTACTAGTTCATACTTTACTAAGTCTATTTGTCTTGTGTACCGTATATACTGTGTACTGTAATACAATACTCCATTTCAATACAATCCAGTGTGCTCACAGTGGTTACATTTTGCAGGACTGAAAGAAAACCTCACAGTGGGGGAAAAAGACGTATTTTTACACCAGAGCAGGAGACCCTAATTGTGAACATGGTTCGAGAAAACAATGCAATTACCCTAAGACAAATTAAACAGAAGATCCTAGCAGATAATGCAGCTTTCAGTACGATCCAGAATGTCAGCCTGGCTACTCTGGACCGTGTCCTCAAGAGGAATTCATTAGCTATGAAACAGGTCTATAGGGTTCGAAAGAAACACAGACCACGTGAAGGAGCTATGGCGCCAGTTTGTGCTTGTAAGTCCCATACATTACAGTAAGCACTGATATACATGTATTGTAGCCTACCTGTGATGTACAGTAATATATATATTTTTTTCCTTTTCTACAGTGTCTTTTGACCTCTGTGTCCATACAGTAACTTGCATTGTCTTTGTTTCAGTGAATCCAGGAGCTTGATACGGCAAATGAACTTCATGAATATATTTTCATAGATGAAGCTGGGTTTAATCTGGTCAAGACGAGGCGCAGGGGAAGAAATATCATAGGCCAGCGGGCCATTGTTGGGGTCCCCGGCCAGTGTGGTGGGAACATAACCATGTGAGCAGCGATAAATCACCATGGTGTCCTGCACCACCATGTACATCTTGGTGCCTATAACACAGACTTGCTGCTGGCCTTCCTTGATGACCTCCACGAACAACCTGTTCCACCAGGTCACATTGATGATCCACAAAGAGTTAATTATGTTGCCATCTGGGACAATGTCAGTTTCCACAGGGCTCTGCTTGTACGTCAGTGGTTCCAGGACCACCCACATTTTACGGTGTTGTACCTCCCGCCGTACTCTCCATTCCTCAACCCCATAGAGGAGTTCTTCTCTGCTTGGAGGTGGGCGAAACCCCCGCACCCAGGTCCCTGTCGTCCAGGCCATGGAAGAAGCCTGTGGTGCAGCCTGGCTACTCTGGACCGTGTCCTCAAGAGGAATTCATTAGCTATGAAACAGGTCTATAGGGTCCCGTTCGAAAGAAACACAGACCACGTGAAGGAGCTATGGCGCCAGTTTGTGCTTGTAAGTCCCATACATTACAGTAAGCACTGACATACAGGTATTGTAGCCTACCTGTGATGTACAGTAATATATATTTTTTTCCTTTTCTACAGTGTCTTTTGACCTCTCTGTCCATACAGTAACTTGCATTGTCTTTGTTTCAGTGAATCCAGGAGCTTGATACAGCGAATGAACTTCATGAATATATTTTCAGAGATGAAGCTGGGTTTAATCTGGTCAAGACGAGGCGCAGGGGAAGAAATATCATAGGCCAGCGGGCCATTGTTGGGGTCCCCGGCCAGCGTGGTGGGAACATAACCATGTGTGCAGCGATAAATCGCCATGGTGTCCTGCACCGCCATGTACATCTTGGTGCCTATAACACAGACTTGCTGCTGGCCTTCCTTGATGACCTCCACGAACAACCTGTTCCACCAGATCACATTGATGATCCACAAAGAGTTAATTATGTTGTCATCTGGGATAATGTCAGTTTCCACAGGGCTCTGCTTGTACGTCAGTGGTTCCAGGACCACCCACATTTTACGGTGTAATACCTCCCGCCGTACTCTCCATTCCTCAACCCCATAGAGGAGTTCTTCTCTGCTTGGAGGTGGAAGGTGTATGAGCGAAACCCCCACACCCAGGTCCCTCTCGTCCAGGCCATGGAAGAAGCCTGTGGTGACGTCAGCCTCGAGTCTATTCAGGGATTCATGCTCCACTCAAGGCGGTTCTTCCAGAGATGTTTAGGAGAACATCGCCTGTGATGTGGACGAGGCCCTCTGGCCTGACAGAAACCGAAGGCATGATGATGCTTGATCATGATGATTCCTCAATCATGTACAAAAATAAAACATTTTTGGCTGCATATTTGTGTGCTATTTTAAGTTTGTTTTATAAAAATAATTAGGCTACACTCAGTCATTTTTATTAAAGGAGAAATATCTTATTTTCCAGAGTCATTGTCATTCATATAGTGTGTTCCATTTTGCAATAGTGTTTTCAATTTTGCACCACAATGTGCTGTAAATGCTTGGTAGTGTGCAGCAAAAGCTTAGTTGTGTGTGCTCAATGAATGGTATGTGTCATTGGAAAATACTACTGTGTGTAGCAAATGAAAACATGAGTTCCATTTTGTGAACACAATGTAGAGATTTGATGGCAAGAGTCTTCTTGCAAAGGGAGCGTCAGGTTTAGCATTTTGTGTGTGCAGTATTGAGGAAGCAGTTATTGTATTGAGAAACGTGTGTTGACAATCGTGAAAAACTGTAACGATGAGTGGCTAACTTATGCTAAAGTCTATTGACAGAGCCACCCTCTCCAGAAGCGGCCTCCGGTGCTGGTCTTCTTCGGCTCCATGATGCTTCAGTAGCTGTGCAGCTAGCTGCTCACCGGTATATGAGGGAGGTAGTGGGGAGGAGGCGGGGCGGTGCGGAGCAGGGGAGACAGGGGATTGGATGGACTCATGGACCAACGATTGGTCAACTATTATGCTGCTTTGCAGCAGATATACTGAATGGATTTTTTTCATTCTTTTTGGTCTTTATATTGCGTAGATCGGACCATAGGACCACAACGGCCTTATATACGGTGTTATTAAGATGTACCAAGCTTCCAAATCGTAGACCATAGATTTAACCATCAATCTATCCATCATTTTGTCTTTCTATTCATGCCTCCCTCCCTCAATAGAAACATTTACATCGTCCATACACATGCATTTTTGATATGAGGGTCAGAGTTTTGAGCCCAGCTCCAACTGTCACATGTTTATGTGTCCTTGGGCATGAAACTTATGTCCATGTTACTCCTACTGCTGCGTTGGTGAGGTTAAGATGGGTATAGCTGATGGACAACCAGCATAAAAACTGACAACCATCACTGACTGAATCATGTGAATGGGTAGGTGTGACCTGCAGTGTGACAGCGCTTTGAGCATTCAGAAACACAAGACAAATGATGGAGCAGCCAATCACAGGGCTGATATAGAGCCACAGGAAACCATTCACAGACCTTTTTAGACTCGTCGAAACAAGCATGACGAGCATGCTCTTGGTCTGTGGAAGTTAAAAAAAAAATCTATGTGAAGAAGTTAACAGACCTGACCTCCTGTTTTGTATGTATGAGATGATTGTGTTAGCACAGGTCTGAATGTTTGTTGTTCTTTTATCTTTGTTTTTCTTCGTGGACTCCATTGATTTAGAATTTAAGGTGAATGTGCTTAAAAAATAAACTTGAAAAGAATGTTTGGTCCCAACAGTCTCAATGATTTTGTAACAGATGAAAGTGAATGTATCTATAAATCAAACGGTCCATCAATATTTCTACCTTTAAAGCTAAACAGTAATAAACATAAACAAACCCAAACGTTAAAAGCTTTATTAGTTTTCTCAGTCATCAATATCGACTCCCACTGCTCTAAACAGTGCTGAAAGTACCTTTATCTATCACGCTGCCCAAATCAGGACCAACATGTGACCCGTGTCTGAAACAGGACTTTGTGGATGAGCTGAGAGCCTCGCTGGAGTCTGGAGTGATGTTAAGATTCCTATAAAACTTTTAACTCTGTCTGGTGATAAAGTTAGCTCTGATAATGAAACTAAAAGACCCACAGAAGCATCTTCTTCCTCCTTCTCTGTTCCCATTTCCTCTTGTTATCTATATTATGATTAGAGTTGTATCTCTTCCGACTCGTCTGCCATTGAATCACTTGCACTCTGAGTAAGAGCTTCGACTTCACTGCCAACATTACTTCTGCTTCATGAGCAGCTCTGCCTCACAGAGATACCGTGGACACTAAAACTACTCAGATTCAAAGTGAAGCCTCGAGGATTAAAAAGAAAAAAACCCACCACCCACTGCAGCATCACAAACCGACCACATGGGGAGCACAGCCGCACCAACGCTGCAGACCCAGACGCTGTACATGCAAGCCTTAGGGGGTTCTTACATTGATTTTACCTGCCTTAACACAACACGCCTTTATAGTCGTACATACCATTACTATGTCAACCATTTCACTCGAGTGGAGCTGCAGATTTCAGTCAGCTGACCACACTCAGCCTCTTCACCCTGCATCCAAAAACACATCTAGATATTAAAAAGACAAGATTCAGACACATTTTTATGTTCTAAATTTCTTCATAGTGGAATTTTCTATGCCAATGAAAAGCTCCTTTTTTACATCCCATAAAAAATGGGATCTCATGTCATAGACCAGCCAAGACTCAAGGAAATTAAAATGTACGAGGACGAGCGTGAATGGTTGTCCATCTCAGTATGTGGCCCTGAAATTGGCTGGTGATTGGGTCACGTGATTCCCAGGAGTCATTTTTTAATTAATCCCATGATCGGGACGGGACGGGAAAGAAAGCAATGGGAGTGGGAGCGACATTAATAGATGATCATTTTCAGCCGTGTTAAACAACCAGATGAACAGATGCGTCCATTTTTGTAGTCATCTCTCAGTGAGAGCCAACACTCTTGACCGTGCTAGCAACACAAGAGAACTACAAAAGTGGATTGACTTCCTGTCACCACCGGAGGTGAAAAGCGACTCTGAGGGGCCTGATGTGGGTTGCGAGCCGCCAGCTGGTGATCACTGATCTAAACAGGGGCAAAAACTGCAACATGAACACATCCTTTAAAAAAGCATACATAGTCTATTCACCGCCTTAGTCTTATCATTCTTAGCTTGTGCCATGACCATCTTCCCCCGACAGTTTTAAGTTGTCAGAAGGAGTGTTCAAAATATTTCACCAGTCCATCTGGGCAACAGCCCATAGAGAGTGTTTGGGAAAGGCCTGAGCCGTTCAAAAGCATATCTGGCCGGTGATTGATCAGCTGTTTTCACCAAGCACATTCATTACAGGTCAATTAAATTAGGTAACAGAGCTGCTGCTGCTGTGTAAAGTTCAAAACTAAGCCACTTATTAGATATTAGGAGACTCAGGAAATATCCTTTCTATGCAGAAATGCATTCACTGTTGTTTGTTTTTCATTTGATAAATAAATGTGGGCTCAGTCTGTTAAAGCTGCTGCTAAAGCTGTTAACATTTATGCTCATCTCTGCATGAGCAGTTCCTTCCTTCCTGCTGTTTTCTTGCTTTTATTTCCATCTTTCCTGCTCTTATTGATGCTGATTGGGCTGTGTGTGTGTTTGACATGACTGCCGACATTGAAATCAGAGATTCTGGCGCGCGT
Organism: Scarus forsteni; assembly: GCA_036419115.1. Taxonomy (NCBI): domain Eukaryota; kingdom Metazoa; phylum Chordata; class Actinopteri; order Labriformes; family Labridae; genus Scarus; species Scarus forsteni. Next base: position 1,373,988 of record JAZDUH010000149.1, on the reverse strand, counting down.
TGTGGGCGCTAAGCCACACGGACGCTGTAGCATTTTGCTACAGCTGGTAGCTGTATGGGTTTGTCGCTGGCTGGTGTTGCGGTCTGAGATGGATGTTTGGTTGGTGGCCCATTACATTGTGCTTTGTTTTGTTTGTGTCGCCTTTCACACAACTAGGATAAACGGTGAACAGCCGCTTTGCGCATGCTCCGCTTACCGCTAAGCATGCTGGGTAATGTAGTCCGTGTAATAAATCTGAGCTGGCTTTAATATGATTGGGAATGACCATACAGGCTTCTGTTTTTTCATTATTTTGGACAACTTATCAAAAGTAAATATTGTTTATATTGTAATTCAGTTTCCCATTTTATTCTGTTTCAGGTTTATGACCTGTGGTCATTAATCGAAATAAATACATGACTAACACGAGTTAACCCAGTGTGCGGCTGTGAATGAAAGATCCAAACAATTGTTGTAGACTGGAGCTTGGCAAATGGATCTGTCATGTGGATCCAGCTGCACTGCAAGGATACCTGTAACATAGAAAATAGCCAAGCAAAGTACAGCAACTTTGTCTTGGCATCTGGGTTGAACACACTTCATTTCAAAGAGGCCCAGACCTCAAATAGCCCCCCTTTGAGGGTCATTGTTAGGATAAAACAGCTTATAGACAATTCTTTAGGATTTTAAGTGCCATTAAAAAATAATCAAATACAACAGTTCAACAGTTCATCAGTTTTTTTATCTGAGATATTAAAGTCAGAGGATGTTTGGCTCTGAGTATTTCTTGGCTCATGTTTCCTTGGATTTCCCATTTCCATGTCTAAAATATTTAAACTGAATAAAGGTTGAATGGATGCAGTAAATAAGCAGTGTGATGTTTCTTTTCTCATCCTTCTCCATATTCAGCAGCAGTGTTTAAAGCTCTCGGTGATTACTTGCATGAGGGAAACAGGATACTGCCGAGCATATTTGACAGTTGTAAACTTGGAGTAATTTCACTTCCTCTGAGCCCAAAGCTTTTCCAGGAATTAGTCAAAGTCACAGAGTCTAAACTTTTTGCTGGAGGTAAACAGAGAGGATTTTGTCTTTTTTTGTGTGTGAGCAACCGGTGATGTGTATTTTTAAATCATGTTCTTGTTGAAATTGCATAAAGAACTGTATGGATTAGAGCGGCTTTAAAATATAATCATGTCATATGTTCTTGAGCCTTAAAGTCAGCCACCTACAATGGCTGCAAATATCACAGGACGCAAACATTTTACATAAGATGCATTGAAAATGGCCATTGTTTCTTCCACTAATTCAGTCCGTCTGTGAATATTTGAGAGGATTCTCTGAGGCTTAGCGCAGGAATCTCTAATCCGCCTTAAATCAGTTACACCATATTGACTGGCTGGCTCTGGTGCTGCTGTTTACTGCGCTTTGCCAAGACACAGAGAAAACCCACAGCTCTGACTGAATGAGGGTGAGGGGAGGAGGGGGAAATTAGCTTTCCGTTGGGGCTCTTTCTGAGGCCATCTAAACACGGGGGTGGACGTTTTACTGCATGATGGCACCGACGCACATTCTCTTTCTAATTTGGGAGTTGTGACACGGGTAGTTTTCATTAATAACTCTGTGTAGCCTCATAGTAAAATGAAGGCTGTCCCACGCTTCCCCTGCAGAATTAACTGAACACAAATTCATGTTTGAATCATAAAGAAAGGCATCACAGTCAGACAACTGGGGTTTGTGTTGTTTTAGGCATTAACGCAGCAGAGCAAATCAAACTTTATTTATAAGGCACTTTTCATACTTAAAGGGACTGTGAGGAGAATCTGTTAGCGGCAACATAAAGACTGTCGTAATGCTGTGTTCCAGTAACCTCGGAACTGGGAGTGACATCATCTCCGACTTATCGGCGTTTCAGTTGAAGTCGGAAAAAAACATGCCGATCTACCAGGCTATTGTTAGCTGTTGTTAGCATGCCCTGCGTTGTTGTATGAAGAATGTGATTATCACTTTGGCAGCATTTTTGTAAATATAAGTCTAACAATACTATGTATACAGCTGATCTAGAGCGACACACCCCAGTCAGAAGTGCAAATAAATGGATTATTACAGGAGCTAAATAACTGTTCACACTGGGGGCATCCATCTTCCATTGTCAACTCAGGGGTGGCGAGGTTTCACCGAGTTCCCAGTAGGAAATTCCGACTTCGGGGATGTTCCAGTTGTAGTATCCTACTCAGAACTCGGAAATTCCTACCTCTGACTACAACTGGAACGCACCAAAAGACGTGACCCTAGCCAAAGCGTGTGTTTGTTGTGATGCTAATGAATGCAGCTCAGACCTTCCTCAGAACTCTGCATTGCTTTACAACTTCTTTTTTCAACAACTTACAGGATGCAAAGCCACGAGGTAATGTATCTGTTTCTAGTTACGTAGCGGTAGTTTTTGATGTGTGACAACAAGCAATTTTTGAAAAACTTAGTATCGTAGTTTTGTAGCCGGCTATATATGGCTACTTACAGCCCGGTGCTCTAAGACGTGTCTGAATAATATAAATTTGCTCTAGTTTTAATTGTCTTGTTCCTGAAGTTGAGTATCCAGGCCAGTCCAGCCCTGTCTGACCCGACCACGAAGCTTAGGAATAGCATTTATAGATAACCTTTTTTGATGCAATAAAACTCATTGATAAGTGCATATTTTGATCAGGCATATATCTAAAAATGAGACTTTTTTGCAATTACTTAGAAACTCCTCACAGTCCCTTTAAAAGCAACACAAAGTGCCTCACAGAGGCTGAAAACAACATAAAAACAGAAAACCCAGCTAACCCCCTCCCACAAATAAAGAGACATATCAAGACACACACTGGCAGACATCAACATACACACACACACACAACATTCATACGAGCTGTCATAAAGAGAGACAGAGAGACATGTGCACCAAGGACTGAGGTAAGGAATAAGCTACCTTTGGGGGCCATCAACACTGAGGAGGGCTCCCAGCCCACAAGGAGTGCAGCCGGAGACTTCCATCCTCCTGCACAGACACGAGGCCCCACAACACAGTGCAAGGGCCTCCGGCCATGCAGACGGAGCCGTCCCCCGGCAGCTGCCCCAGAAATGGACCAGGAGCAGCTCCCAGTGTGGAGAGCCCCCATGAGGAAGCACTGGAGCTAAAAACCATCATACTAAAACAATGATAAAAATATAAGAAAAGAGATAAAATAACATAAAATGGATTAAAAATCAAGAATTAAATATGATAAGAAATTTGACTAAAAGAATAAATAAGTTATAAAGTAATAGAAGAATAAAGAGTAAGGAATAAATAACTTGATTAAATCAATTAAAAGCTTGATTAAAAAGGTGGGTTTTAAGCCTCTTTTTAAAAGTATCAACAGACTCTGCAGCCCTGAGATTCTCCGGCAGGCTGTTCCACAATCGGGGGCCATAAAAACTAAAAGGCACCTCCCCGTGTGTCTTAGGGGCCATTTACATGACAAAACGATCGATTCCGCAAACATTTCGTTGCGTTTTGGCCTTCCGTTTAGATGAGACCACGTTGCGTTTCCACTGAAAACGCAAACTTTTGAAACCGCTCCCCAGAGCGGAAAGATTTGATTCCGCTCCTCCATCCGGCCTCGTGTAAACACAGAGCAGAGCGTTTCAGGGGGAAACGCTGACGTCACCGCATGCGCAGTACTCTTTCACATGGAGGCTGCGCACGCATACCAGGAACAACAGCAGCTTCCTCCGTCCGCCGAGTAACGTGTGAGCGTCTTACCGTGCTCGGTTTGTTATCCAGAAAAAACTATCCAGACAGATTGTTGTCCGAACTGATTTGTTGTCCAAAACAGAAACTCCTGCTTCTCTGTGCGTCTGTTCGCCATTGTTGTTTGTGAAAGTTTTTCTTCTTCGTTCGTGTGTTGTAGCAACGCTGCATCTCTGCAGACCTACACCGCCATCTACTGATCCGGCATGCACACTACAGCGGATTTACAGGGGATTAACTCGTCTCCGAGCGTTGTCATGTAAACGCAGAAGAATTCGAAAACGGAAAGGAAGAATCTCTGCGGCTTCAAGTCAGAAGTTTCCATGTAAACGACCCCTTAGTTCTAACTTTTGGTATGGTTAAAAGGCCAGTGCCAGAGGACCTCAGAGTCCATGAGGGCTGATATGGTAAAAACAGATCAGATAAATAAGAAGGCCCAAGGCCGTTAAGACATTTATAAACCAGAAAAAGAACCTTAAAATTGATCCTGAAACGCACGGGGAGCCAATGCAGTGATTTAAAAATTGGAGTAATATGTTCCCGCCCTCTGGTCCTCGTCAGCACTCGGGCGGCAGAATTCTGCAATAATTGGAGGTTGGGTATTGTCTTTTTGGGAAGACCAGAGAGCAGGGCATTCAACAAAGTCTGAGTTTAGCCTCTGGGCCTCATCACCCTTACAGATTTGTGTTACAGATATTAAATCACACTGTTGTCTTTCCAACCATGTTTGTTCTTGACCAAACAAGCTCACCTTTGCATTTTGGAATTTTTTTTTTATTTGGATTGGTGTGAAAGTGCACATGGACTGTATTTAAAGTCATCTGAACCAAACAAGGGCCAAACTATAAACGCAGAAATGAGTTAAGGCTCGGTTATGCTCTACGGACAGTCTTTCCAAATTGCTACAGACTCATAATGAAAGATTGTATTTATTCTCTTTGCATCTTGCGACGATATTTTTCCAAATGTCACGTTGCAGTGTCTTCAAAAAGTCATGATTGTTGCATGTTAGTGAAAGATTACTTGTCAAGATTCAGAAACATGAGGAGAAGCTTTTTGTTTACTCAAGTTATACTGCGTTCACACTGCAAGCGACCCAGCTACCAAAATCGCGTCGCCCACTAACGCGCATAAATAAATTCCGTATTTTGGTCACCGTTGCCGTCGCTCAGTGACGTCACGTCCGCTCGAGTTTCACCGTGATCATATCATAGATCATATAATAGGATGTATAAGCAGACATTATTCCAGCTGTATCCCCATCGTGGCTGTACATTGACTTTGCATGGAGAGTGAACGCCGAGGTAGTACAAGTAGCATCCGGTATGGACGCAGTATTATTGAGATCAAAAAGGGAAAAGGTCCTCTATTACAAGAGAGGATAAGACGTGGACAATAATTTGCCATAAACATGCCATAATTTCACACATCGTGGGGCGTCGGTGGTGCAGTTGGATAGTTCACATGGTCAGTGGTCGGGAGGTTGTAGGTTCAAGCCCAGCTCTGGTCGACACATGGTGATGTGTCCTTGTGTGTAAATGGGCATGAAAGTGCATGAATGTGTGAGAGATACTGATAAGTAACATAGAAACTCTGAACCATCAGTGAGTGAATGTGAGAGGGTTGTTTTACCTTTAAAACTGTAGTTTAAAGAAGTTTAATTACTGTTTTGGCATAAAAAAATACTATTGGAATAGGATTGCTTTTAGAAGTTTGTTAAACTAAACAATTCAAGTAGAGCATTAGTAGTAAGTTTACTGAACTTTAGAAGTTCACTTGATCTGAACCGTTCTTACTTCTTACTTCTAAATTCAGAAAACTTAAAATTTTAAGGCAGCCCTGACACTAACTTTTTTAAGTTAAAACAACTAGCCTTTTTTTACAGTGTACAGGCCAGACGGTAGGAACAATAACAAGAGTAACAGCCCCAACAACTTCACCTCTGAGCCTGACAAACTGTATATGTGAAAACAGCAGAGAACCCCAGTCAAAGCCAACAGGCTGATGCCAGGATGATGGAGGGATAAAAGCAAGAGTGCAACACTAATGCAGGGCAGAGCTGGCAGAGTTGGGATGATAAAGCTGAAATCTTGCCATTAGAATCACTTTCTGACTGGTGGGTGAGTGATGCATGTCAGACGTGAAGTCAGAGAGATAAACCTCCTCTCCACTTGGTGTTGATGTAACATCTACTGTATCTGGATGTGGTTTGAATATCATCGTATTGATGATTAATTATGAAGTCTGTCCATTCACTGATGGCTCTCTGCCCTGGTTGTGATTAGGTGTAGTAATGTAAATTTAATAGTTTAGGCTCACAGACAGAAAACTTGATTCAGTGTCCAATATGAAGGGCAGCACTGAAGGGTGATATGAAGGTATTATTCACTGCACAATGACTGAGCACAGTGAAGAGCTCCAAACTGTAATGAATAAATCCTTCAGTAGTTTAGTTCGGATGACCGTAATTCTGAAAACTCAATAAGAGGACCCTCAGCAGCATGTGTTGCATCATGACAGTCCCTATTTTGACAGGTAGGTACACTGGAATAATTAGAGGTGTGCTGATACATCGATTGTTAGATTCATCGCGATGCGACACATAATGATTCGATTACAATAACTAGAAGCCGGGAGCACATACGCCACTTGCGGAACAAAAGTTTTAGTCCTACGTACCACCCGGACACCTGAAGTGACGGACTGGTGAATATGGCGGCAGCTAGTTCTTTAGCCACAGTCACAGAACGTGAATGTGAGATTCATTCTTATGGATTAAAAGCTAGTGTTTGGAAACATTTCGATTTTTATGACGAGGAGAATGGAAAGGGCATTGACAAAACCTCCTCTATCTGTAAGGCGTGTAAAGCCAAAATTAAGTACAGTGGTAACACAACGAACATGCGCCAGCACCTCCCGCACTTCAACCCAAATTAGAGAGGGAGAGGAATCCACCGGTTGTTGCTGCTAACCAGCAAACAAAAGAAGAAGGACTATCAAAACTCCCTGCAGCTCTGAAAGGGCAAAACGAATCTCATCATCCATTGCAACCTTTATCACCAAGGACCTGCGTCCATATGCTGTCATCAAAAAGTGATTTAATAAGTCATGCATGAAAGGGTTAATGCTTAAAACTACGGAAGCCCATTTCTGCCACTTTTCAAAATGGAATTTAGGGAACTAAAACAAAATGATGAGATAAAAAGTCATAATTATGAGATAAAAAATCTCTTACGAAATCCATAAAACATGAACCATGTTGAAAAAGACAATGACAAAAAAGATAAACACTGCAAAAAAAGAAAAAGCAAAAGAATTTCAAGAAATCACTCAAGAATGATACAAGTTATATTATTGACAATATGTTTACGTAGTCAGCTCACTTCCCATACCTCCCCCTCAGAAAAACCAGCGTTTACCGTAATGCACGGTATATTTCTGAAAAGCTCTCTTTCTCACCTTTTCACCAGTTTTATAAATTCTCCGGACATAATTATTTACCAAAAAGGAGGACATGTCTGGACAAGAGAGGATGTATAGTCACCCTAGGTTAAAGATGCTATAAGAAGTTTCTAAGTAATGACAAAAAAAGTCTCACTTTTAGATATATGCCTGATGGAAATACACACTTTAAGATGAGTTTTATAGCATCAAAATAGGTTATCTATAAATGCTATTCCTTAGCTTCACGGTCGGGTCGGACAGCCAGCTACAAAACTACGATAATAAGTTTTCCAAAAATTGCTTGTTGTCACACATCAAAAACTACCGCTACGTAACTAGAAAGAGATACATTACCTCGTGGCTTTGCATCCTGTAAGTTGTTGAAAAAAGAAGTTGTAAAGCAATGCAGAGTTCTGAGGAAGGTCCGAGCTGCATTCATTAGCATCACAACAAACGCACGCTTTGGCTTGGGTCACGTCTTTTGGTGCATTCCAGTTGTAGTCAGAAGTAGGAATTTCCAAGTTCCAATTAGGAAACTGCAACTGGAACTTCCCCTAAAGTTGAAATTTCCTACTGGGAACTCGGTGAAACCTCACCACCCCCCGAGTTGACAATGGAAGATGGATGCCCCCAGTGTGAACAGTTATTTAGCTCCTGTAATAATCCATTTATTTGCACTTCTGACTGGGGTGTGTCGCTCTAGATCAGCTGTATACATAGTATTGTGAGACTTATATTTACAAAACTGCTGCCATAGTGATAATCACATTCTTCATGTGATATTTGTGAACAACAACGCAGGACGTGCTAACAACAGCTAACAATAGCCTGGTAGATCAGCATGTTTTTTTTCTGACCTCAACTGAAATGCCGATAAGTCGGAGATGATGTCACTCCCAGTTTCGAGGTTACTGGAACGCAGCATTACGACAGTCGCCGCGCGTACTCATGGGTAGTCTTTATATCGTCGGTAATAGATTCTCCTCACAGAACCTTTAAGTACAGTGTCATTCATTAAAGGTGTAGTCAGCGATCCTCTAATCTAATGCACTACTTGTCAAATTCACCGTATTTCTCCTCTCCATCCACAAGATGTCACCACTGACAGCATGTTGAAAAAAAAGTCTGGTTTCAATACACAGCCTTGGCTCTGAATTTCAGCAGGTAAATACTGTGGCTCAGGCTGAGTTACCAAAACAGGGTACACCCCCCCACATCCAGGGGGCGATCATACTCATGCGCAGATCAGACAGAGGGGGGAGGGGGGGTCGTAGGTTGCGTAGCGTGCACAGTTAGCGTAAGAGAGAGATACAATAGGTGCAGTAGCAATGGCTGAAAAACAGCCCAAAAGAAAAAGGTCAGAGGAGTGAAAAGTGAAAAAGAAGGGCTATGACCATGAAAGGGTCAACATTGGTGTTGCTTTTCCGACGGTGGAGGGAACTTGAAATGCGAATTTAAAGACCTGAAAACGGACGCAAATGTCGCCGTCTTTCTGCTGGATAGGTTAGCAACATTAGCTTTGTGGTGCTTCACATAACAGTAACAGCCGTCGGGCATTCATCTTATTGTCTGATCTGCCAGAATGTTCTGTTGTTGTGATGTTATCAATAATGGCAGTCGAGTTGTCTGACGAGTCAGGCTTACCTTAGCTACCTTGGTCAGCTATGCAGCTTCTATGGCCGTTTCCATGACGATGCACATCCATCAGCTTTCAGGGGTGGAGCCAGGGGTGAGGTATGAAGGGAGAGACGGGTCTAAATTTGTTTATCAACAACCTCTGCACTCGTTTTCTCCCACATCGCTGACTACACCTTTAATGATGATTTACGCTGAAGAATCCAAACTAAAACTGTCTATGAGCCAAAAGCCCAATATTAGTTTGCCTGACAAATCAATAATAGTTCATATCTCTGGAGAGATGTGCACACATGAACAGCGTCTTTGTTCTCTCTCTACACAACACTCAGCCATAAACTGTCAGTGGAGAGCTCTTTGTAAATTAAAATATTTAAACTCCTGTTCCAATGAAGTTTGGACATTGTGCCAAGAATTTAGTCATATATATATATAAGGGACAGAGCGGGAGAGTAAGAGAGGGCTGTAGCAAACAGCACTCCACAGAATAAGAGACAAGCATGAATCATGTGTTTTTACACTGTTTGTATCATGATATCTGATAAAACTTTGCTTATTAACACTCACACGACATCTGTAATGGATTCATCAGGCGGAAATAACAGTTTTCAGGATGAGGAAAGTCACAGGTTTTTATCTCTTTACTCGCACATTGAAGAAAATTCAAGCTGAAAATGAAACAGCTCGACATAAAAACAAATAATTCACAGTGAAGATGTGTTCCTAAGCTTTTTATAATTAACAGATCAGTGGTGATCCACTGTGGTCTGTCTCATCAGTGTGCATTTGTGCACTACTGTATATTTCTATGAGGCGCTAAAACAAAGAAAATGTATTTCCACACAAGAACTCCAGATCTGCTATCCGGACTGATCACCCGTTGCCGACCTGTGCTGTTCCTGTTTCCACCTTTATCGGCTGATCTTTGGCTAGACTACAAGGTACCTACCCATTTCTGTCCTACACCTACCTGCCAGCCTGATCCCCGGTTGCCGACCTTGCCATCTGTTCCTGACACCGAGTACCTGTTCGTGAATCCTGATCTGTGGTGGCCATCTGATATCCGGTATCTGACCCCTCTGCCTGTTTGTGATGCCGAGTACCCGTCTGTGAGCCTGAATCAGTGGTGGCAGCCTGATCTCTGGCAATCAGAGCCGTTTCCTGCTCTGAAAGACAAAGTGAGTCCTAACCTGCTTCTCCTTAATAAGGGAAGCCCGCTGTGAGTCGTCCCACAGCCCCAACCAAGCTCCAGTATCCCTCACATTTTAAGACAGGTGTACAGAAATCTAAAATAAACTATTTGTTTTTCTAAGTTTGTTCTGCTGCTCTAATCTCGCGATAGCTGCCACCCAGGCTACTGCAGGTGGACGTTCTCGTCTCGGATTTACATCCATCATTTTGGAGCATTACCGCCCCCTTCAGGCTAGAGACAGAGTTCAGTTTGGAGAGGCAGAGGAATGTTTTTATTATTATATCATCACACGGGAGATTTACAGGAGGATACTGATACAGGAGGATGTTGGAAAATAAATAAAATACGTAAAATACGGTAGTTTCATGGCCAAAACGGGAGACTTGACAGCTATGTGGAGAATGTCAGAGGAACTGAACTGCGTACTAACTAACTTTACATGTTTGTTTGATGTTTTCTTAACGCTGACTGATGGTACTTGCTACTTTCGAATTCATGCTAGTTTTCCAAAATCGCCAACCACAGCTTTAAATAATAAAACCCAAAAATTGGTTTAAAAAAAGGAACCCAACCTCATTGGTTAAAACAACCCAAAAAGGGGTTCGTCCTTTTCTGAACCAGCAGTTGGGTTAAAATTGGGTTATTTTTTAACCCAACTGTTTTTAGTGTGTAAGCTGCCAACAATGCTATTTGTAGTGACATCACTGCTCAGCTCTGCTGGTGGCCTTAGCCAACCAGAGCCTGTGGGATCACCTGTCCATCTGACACCTGCACATTGATGCTCATTTGCTTCCTAAAGTCAGTGATGAAGAGCTGCGACAAAGGTTGTTTTCTTTATGTTTTCTTTCCATGTTGAACCTGAGGGTTTGATTTCTAACTCTAACCAATGCAGCACACTCATCAATGTTTTTTAAAAGTGGTTCACTGCTAAATAAAGTTTGGACCCTCCTGATTTACAGTGTTGAGCTGCCGGAGCAGTGCAGAAAGACTTAAAACTGAAATTCATGATTCAGAAAACTGACTGTCCCTTTGGCACAGAGCTTTTCATTACTTATGGTGTTTAGATTTCTACACCCAAAAGTTAAATGTACAGTTTGGTCTCGTTGGCCATGAGTAAATATACTGAACTTTGTATAAATGAAATAAAAGTAGCTCAGCAAAATGATGCCCCTGCCGCGCATTAACTGCCTATAAATTCTCAAAAAATGTGCAAATTATTAAAATGGAAAAATCACACCTGGTGTCAAAGGCTTTTAGACCAGGGTTTGATAACTCATGTGCCCAAACACTAACATCCTGAAAATAAGGGTGAAGCTTCTAATGTAGGCAGCAGTTATCTGTTTGTTTGACAGCAACATGACTCAAAATAATCTCAACTGATTTTACAGAAGTTTTTGTGAAACGTTAGCCAAAATGAATAATTGATTGGATTTGAGTTGTGATCTGGATCCAGATGCAGAACCAGGAATATTTTGTCAAACTGGAGCGATTTGGCAGTTTTCCATATTTGGCTAACTGTCAGAAATGCCTTTGCAGAAGTTTATGCTCTCTGGGAACCTCTTGTTTTTTCTTTTTTTCTGTTTTATCGTTAATGCGCTCTCATTGGCAGCCTGGCTGCAGCACTCATCCAGTGAAGCCCTCTTTATTATTGACATTTGACAAACTCTCCTGTGCATCACTTTAGCTGACAGCTTTCAGATGAACATATCTGTGTTAGCACAGTATTCTCAGAAAAAAGAACATGTAAGACTTTATCTGGTGTTATAAAAAGTGAAACTAACAAGCTAGTCTGAAACTAAAGTCACTAGCCAAAGTCTAGACAACAGATCTCAGGAGCGAACAAACAGATGTGGAACTTTGCACATGAGATCTTCAGCTTCAGTTAAGAGGAAGAAATCTCAGCAGAGGAATAGTCAGAAAATTCATGCTTTTATTTGTTTACAGTTTTTTACTGTTCTTAACACACACTAATCGATAATTTGGCACAGTTTGCAAAACCCTCACTTCAAGTACCAATTGCTCGGCCCAATTTGTCACATCTAAACACTTCCTTATCTGCATTAGACTCTGACTTTCCTTCTTTACACTCTGATGTCAATCACACATCACCTTGTTGTCAAAGCTGTACACACAATGGTCAGTTATTGCACACACACCCCAACTGAAATCTCAAAGCATCAACCCACAACACACAATTATCCAAATCTCTAAACACACAGGTCTGGTGAGCAGTTTACAATCAGGAGAACTGCAGCATAAAAGGGCCTTGAGCCTCTGCTTTGTTTGGTGAGCACTGAACAACAGACAATGACAACCAGAGAAGGAGAGGGGGAAGAGAGAGAGGAGGAAGAGGAAGAGGAAAAGGAGGAGATGGAGGTGTAAGAGGTTGAGGAGTAGAAGGACAGGGAGGAGGAAGAGGAGGACAAGAAGTCCAAGGAGGAGGAGGAGGAGAAAGGAGGAGGAGAGCAATATTTTCTAATCAGATCGGGGCCACTATTGTTGATCATGTTCTGAATCATGGTCTGAGCATGAGAGCGGCTGGCCTGATAGAAACAGGAGACTTGATGTGGTCTAGTGCAACCTTTTGACTTTTTTTTGTTTGTTTACATACATTTTCTTGAGAAATGCCTGCACACTGAAAATAAAACAATGATTTGTGTGATATTTTATTTTCCAAAAGGAAAAATGGGTAATTCTCATGAGTCATTGCCATTTCAATTTTGCACTTCAGTGTGCTGTGAATGCTTGGTAGTGAGCAGCAAATGCTGAGCTGTGTGTATCAATTGACTGGAATGTGTGTGTCATTGGAGAATGTGGCTGTGTGTTCCAAATGAGAACACAAGTTCCATTTTGTAAACAGTTCAGAGATTTGATGGTAAAGAGTCGTCTTGAAAAGGGAGTGTCAGGTTTAGCATTTTGTGTGTGAGGTTTTCAGGTTTGTGTGCACAATTTGAAGGAATCAGTTAGTGTTTTGAGAAACGTGTGTTAAGAACTGTGAAAAACTGTTATAGCAGAGGGAATGAACCATTGTGACCATTGTGTGTACAGCTTTGACAACAAGGTGGTGTGTAATTGACATCAGAGTGTAAAGAAGGAAAGTCAGAGTCTAATGCAGGTAAGGGAGTGTTTAGATGTGACAAAATGGGCCGAGCAATTGGTACTTGAAGTGAGGCTTTTGCAAACTGTGCTAAATTATCGATTGTTGTGCGTTAAGAACCCTGAAAAACTGTAAAGCAACAGGATAAAGTAAGTTCCTTACATAGAAAACTAGTTTGTATGATGCTCTTAGTAAGACTGGGTAATGGTGGATGTCATTTCAGACTCTCCTCTGCTTGAATATTATGTGATTTCACTACTTGTATCTATCTCTGTAACAAAATGAATTGCCTTATTGTTACAAAAAGCCACTGAGGGGCGGGCAGCTCTGTCGCCTTGATTCCCTCCTTTGTTTTTGTGAAGATGCCATCATAGTTTTACACTGCCCCACTATGACAGTTCTGCCTTCCTTACAGAAGTAGTCTAAACTATGTAAAGTTCAGCAGATAACACAACTGGAAACACACCGACTGTGTTCGAAAATGCCCTGGTGGGTGATTATGCTGTCAGCACTTCAAGTTTTTGATCAGTTTTGATTTAAATGCTTGGCTTAAGTTTGTTGAGAAAGCAAACCTGAGATAATTTAACACTTTTTTTCTGTGACATGACATGGATCTGGGTGTCTACTTGTAATTTTAAAGCTTTTAAACTGGATTATAAGTTTTCTACTCACAAGTATCTAACGAGGACGACAGCTTCATGAGTAGATATGAACTATTATTTTTGGTCATCTTTGAAAAATGGATTTGCACTCGAACTTGTCCACTTCTTTAATCAGGTTTGGAAAAGTGCCATATGGGGAGAATTATTTATTGTTCCTCTGTTAAAGGATGGCAAGCAATTTGTATGTCCTTCTTTGGCAGCCTCCTGGGATACCATGCAGACCTGAAGGTGAAGCTTAACACACTGCAGTCTCCTACTGGGCCAAAGCATGGTCACACATTTTATCCAAGCTCCCAACTATCCAGTCCTGGACTTTCTTCTATTTTTTCTGCTGTATTTTGTTCTGGCAGCCTGCAGACTTCTCTCAAACAAAGATTAAGTTCTTGTTGTGATATACAGCCAGATTCAGACTATTTATTGCCACATGCCAAGGAGAAAGATCACACATAGTTCTGCCATTGTTATTCTTTCTGTGCTATGCAGTATACAGGCTAACAATCATCCTCTGGCTTACAGCCTTTAAGTGAGGATTAAGCTGGAAATGCAACTAAGATCAGGGCCGACTGCTCCATTTTCAGCAAATAAAATGTATGGAAACAAACCGGACTCCTTAGTGGGGACGAGGCTGTAAGGGCCACTACAGCAGAGAGACATGGAAGCTCATGAATAAGAACAAAGGCTGTAACTTAAATCTTAGAATTGATACTAGCTTGTGGTCAAAAAACACTATTTAGTAGTTACTAAAGTAACAACAGGGCTAATGGGCCATCCAGAAATCACTGACTTATTCTGATGACAATAGCCAGGTTTACATGAAGCCTAATAAGCCGATGGAATTGAGTTAGAAGCCCAAACCAAATAAAAATGCTCCATATAAACACCTCAATCAGAATAAACAGGCCAAATCCGAATGGAATTTCATTCGGTTGCACAGGGGTAGTATATTCCTTAAATGAATGAAATTCTATTCGGATTTGGCCTGTTTATTACGATTGAGGTGTTTATATGGAGCATTTTTATTCAGTTTGGGCTTCTAACCAGATTCTAATCTGAATATTAGGCTCCATGTAAACCTGGCTTCTGCCTGCACATGCTCAGTCTTGATGTAAATGAGTAGTGATGAACTCTCAAAGAACTAAACATTATCGCATGTTTAGACTGTGGGAAAACAAGAAATACTGTACTCTTTAAAAAAGTCCACGAAAACTCAGCAAAGCCGGGATAGACCAAAACGTCGAACAAATAAGGAATCGCTGGAAAACTCTGAAGGCTGGCTATTATAAGGCTAAATGGCACAATCCTCAAATAATTCATTAAAACACCTGCTAACCTCCATCTTTGATAAGTCATGTGATGTTTAAATAGATCTGAGCGTATCACGTGTCTGTAAAACAGCTGTTCTGATTAAATGTTGTGGCACATGGAAACACCAGACCAAACAGCTCACCTGAGATCTTCAATCAGAATGATTTTAATCAGAATGAAAAAAAGTCTGCATGTAAACCTGTCTAATGACGTGTTTCAGATGTCTTAATGCCCATCTATATCGCAGGTCTTCCTTTGTCCCACTGTTTCATGTCTGATACTCTCATGTGGTCAACTCTGAGTTCTTTCAGTCTGGACAAAGTTTGCTTGACTTTTAGAGCTTTTATCAACGTTATGAAACCTTTATTGCAGGAGAAAAACTCCCACTGAGGTATACGATCACCTTTAAAGTGGAGTCCTGACCAAAGAGGCAGCATTAATGTTTCACTCAAAGAACAAACAACAGACCATAACAAAGAGGAATTACATCAGACCCTAAGAAACGTGTCCTGCTTGACTCGACTGTTAAATGTGTTTTCATGTCTCAGAGCCGACAGCCGTGAGTGGAGGCACCTGCAGAAGTGTCTTTTTAGGCACAAGCTTGCACCGGACAGAAGTTGCTCCCAAGATGCATCTTAAATCTTTAAATGGCAGACAGTTCCAGTCAGATCTGTAAATCCATGACATGTCCAAATCACTGAAATCAGGTGGTCCAGTCTCCTCCAAGTCCACAGATGTATAAAATCACCTCCCGTGAAGGAATTTTGCTGGAAAAATGTTATTCATTTCTTTATTACTCCACACATGAAAGCAAAATTTGACAAGGGTAGCTCTCATTGTTGGAGGAGATGTGGTAGCCAAAATGCAAATCATTATCATATTTTTGGGAATGCCCAATAATACAGAAATACTGGAAGGAAATACATACAGCAATGCAAGATATTTTTAAGGTTAAAATACCCTTTGATTTTAAAACTATGTACCTTAATTATATCTCCTCTAAGGTACTGATAATTATTTAATGGCTGTTTTGCTTACAGCAGGTAAGAAGGCTCTTACTAACAGATGGATGACACCTGTTGAACCTTCAGTTAATAACTGGATTGATGTGACAACAGAAATTTATGAGATGGAAAAGATAATTTTTTTATTAATTTAAAATTTGACAAATTCAAATCACATTGGACAAAGTGAGTACAATATGTTAAGTCTTTGAGATCTGATATTATGAATTTTGCATAGTGTGGGTGCATTGGATTTAGCAATTTATGTTCTGTCTCTCCTTTTATATTTAATCCATGATTATTGTCTTTTGAAAATTACGAGATGAAATCTGCCATTTTTGTCAGTTTGGTTTATATCTTTATTTTATTTTACTCTATTGTTTTTTTTTATTCTACTCTGGAGCACCATCTCTCTGGATGTACATAGTTTCTTTTTCCTGACTCTTTGAACTAAAAAAAAAAAAAAAAAAAGTACAGAAGAATGAAAATCTTGAACTTGTATTAAGGTACATAAAGAACTGTTGGAATGTCTGATTATACACATTTTTGTGATAATGTACATTTCTGTTTTCCTTACTTGTAAATGTAAGGTCTTTACAAATGGACAATAAAAAATGAAAATGAAAAAAAAAAAGAAAATCACCCCCCGCTCTACGGAGCTCAGTGAACTCCAGCGTGGTGCCTATCAGGAGTAAATGTTCCACAGTCAACTGTTAGTGTTTTATAACAAAGAAGAAGAGACTGGAAACAACAACAACTCAACAACAAGTGTTCGGCCATGTAGAATCACAGAGGGGGGTCAGTGGATGCTGAATCGCTACAGACTCAAACTTCATGTGGCCTTCAGATCATCTCAAGAACAGTGCAGAGAGCTTCATAGATGGGTTTCCATGGCCGAGCAGCTGCATCCAAGCCTCACATCACCAAGTGCAATGCAAAGTGTGGATGCAGTGGTGTAAAGCACGCCGCCACTGGACTCTAGGGCAGTGGAGACGTGTTCTCTGGAGTGACCAATCACACATCTCTGTCTGAAAGTCTGGCCAGGAGAACCATACTTGTGGGACTGCATTGTGCCAAGTGTAAAGTTTGGTGGAGGGGGGGATTATGGTGTGGGGGTGTTTTTCAGGAGCTGGGCTTGGCCCCTTAGTTCCAGTCAAAGGAACTCTGAATGCTTCAGCACACCAAGACATTTTGGACAATTCCATGCTCCAACTTTGTGGGAACAGTTTGGAGCTGGCCCCTTCCTCTTCCAACATGACTGTGCACCAGAGCACAAAGCAGGTCCATAAAGACATGGAGGACAGAGTCTGGTGTGGATCAACTTGACTGGCTTGCACAGAGTCCTGACCTCAACCCAACAGAACACCTTTGGGATGAATTAGAGCAGAGACTGAGAGCCAGGCCTTCTGGTCCAACATCAGTGTGTGAGCTCACAAATGCTCTTCTGGAAGAATGGTCAAAAATTCATAAACACTCCTAAACCTTGTGGACAGTCTTCCCAGAAGAGTTGAAGCTGTTATAGCTGCAAAGGGTGGACCCACGTCAGATTGAACCCTATGGATTAGGAATGGGATGGCACTTAAGTTCATGAGTGTGAAGGAAGATAAGTATAGTGTATGCTCATATATGCACATAGCTAACATTCCTTAAATAGTTCCGTATGCTTTTGAAGACAGAGAAATTATCAATTTAGCTGACACAGGTTGGATAAGCCATGAGGACTGTGTGAAGGGCTGTTGGACAGGTAAATGAAGATCCACGGTCTCTTTTACTTTACTTATCTTTCAGAACCGAGGGCTGTGGTGGAGAAAAGCTTCACTCCATAAGGTGTATTCACTAAAGAGCAAACCAACATTTCTGTTTCACGGATGCATTTTATAGTAGCAAGCAGAGGTGGGAGAAAGTCACTGTTTTGCAAGTCTCAAGTCTTAAACCCAACCCTCTCGAGTCAGATCTCAAGTAAAGACAAGACAAGTCAAGTCTGAAGTCATAGGCTTTAAATGCTCAAGTCCTTCCAAGTCATAAGCACCGTTGACCAAATAAAAAAATAAAAATAAAAACCAGGACAGTTTGGTCACTTTATAAAAACCAACCAGGACAGTCAGGGCAGGACATGAAAACAGGACACTTGGTCACCCTGGGCCTTAACTTTACAATTATTTTCAGCTAACATCAGTCTCAGCTTTTAGCCACGGCGAGTTTACGAGCTAACATATACCTTTGTTGCATACAACGGATGCTAAGCTAAAGTTACCCAAAAGGATCTCACAACAGGTACCAGACCAACTTACCTTTCTTTGTGCAGCTTCAGGTGCTGAACAAAGTTCAACATCGTTGCCTCTCTGTCTGTTATTCTCACGCTGCAGGTTTGGCAAACGACAATTTGTTTTTTGTTTTTGACATCGTAGTTTGTGAATGCAAATGAAATTATCCTCAGTAGCATGGTTCAGCATCTCTGGGTTGTTCCTGCACTCCTGCAGTCTTGTGCTCAGTGAAGTAACTGTGTAATCCACACCCTCTTTGTTTATTCTTCTAAACCCTGATTGGATGTTAATAGATGCATTCAATGGGGCATATCCTGTGGGACAAAATACTGTCTTGCTGGAAAAGACAAAAATCAGTCACTTAGTGGAATACTTTGAATGTTGAACATTTTATTCAACAGTCTTACTGAAAATTTCAAGTATTTTCAAGTCCTCAGACTAAAGTCAGAGTCAAGTCCCGAGTCACTGATGTCCAAGTCCAAGTCGAGTTGCAAGTCTTTGATGATATTGTCAAGTCGAGTCCAAAGTCATCAAAATAGTGACTCGAGTCTGACTCAAGTCTAAGTCACATGACTCGAGTCCTCACCTCTGGTAGGGAAAGAAAAAAGCCCTGAAAGAGGACTTCCTGTTCCAGAATGTTGAATTGGGTATCGGGTTGGCCAATCAAAATTAAAGGTGCCCCAACTTGGCCATCCCCTTTGTTCTTCTCTTGTCTGTCTGATGACTCAAAGCATTTTTACACCACAGGGCACATTGACTCCTTCACTCACTCGCAGTCGCTCACTGGTGGCTTTAACACATTTTGAACATATCCAAGCTCTGTGATATCCATTAACACGCCACTGACGCAGCAATGGGAGCAACTTGGGGTTGAGTGTCTGCCCAAAGAAACATTTGAACCTGCAACTTTCCAATAACGGATGGAGTTAACTTCAGACTGTTCCACTGACCCCCACTTAAAGCTATGGTCTGCGATTTGGAAGCTTTGTACATCTTGATAACACCATGTATAAGGCCGTTATGGTCCTATGGTCCGATCTACGCAATATAAAGACCAAAAAGAATGAAAAAATCCATTCAGTATATCCGCTGCAAAGCGGCATAATAGATGACCAATCCGAACCATGGGGAACGGCGGTTCAGATTGGTCCATGAGTCCATCCAATCCCCCGTCTCCCCTGCTCCGCACCGTCCTGCCGCCTCCCCACTACCTCCCTCATGTACCAGTGTAGGTACCAGATCTGCTCGGGCTGCCAGATCGGCTCGGGGCCCTGCGCCTATCAATGACGTCACGCTGTGCTTGGTTAAAAGACCGTCACAGTTTACTTTATTTCTGTGTTCTTTCTATTCACCTCAAACCCCTGGCCATTTTCAAATTTGCATACTATACTAGCAGTGAGTACTGATTCAGGAAAAAATTCACAGTATGCATCGGACCAGTCTGCTTCGCCTACTGTTACCCACAATGCAATGCGGCCGAAGCGAAGCTTTAATGACCGGAGCACACGAAAATAAACATATGAGCCACTACTTGTTATCTTTACCTTTTCAACAGGTAATAGTGTGTAACAAGTTGTAAACTTGTAAAAAGGTCAGTTGTGGTTGTTTTTCTGTTAACGGTTCGAAAGGGCCGGACGGTGGTGTTACGTCCGTCTGTGGCATTATTAGCGTAAACCACAGACAAGTCTTGCATTTTACCGTTAGGTTTTGTATTTTTCTTACATTTTCTGCTTCTCCTCATTCTTAATACTGTATTGTGTGTGTGATGTTTATTCTTGAACTGTTTTTTTTTTTCTTTTAAGTGGCCCTAATACGCCATTGTACGCCATCACACAAAAATAATTTCTCACTGAAATAATACCTATTCTAAACCAACTCTGGACCAATCACAATCTTCTACGTCATTTTGCCAATTTCTAGCCAATTATATAGCGTGACGTCATCGGCAGGCGCAGGGCCCCGAGCCGATCTGGTACCTATACCGTTGAGCAGCTAGCTGCACAGCTACTGAAGCGTCATGGAGCCGGAGAAGACCAGCACCAAAACCGGGAGGCCGCTTCTGGAACGGGTAGGCTCTGTCATTAGATTTTAGCATAAGTTAGCCACGCATCGTTAGCATTGTAAACTGAGCTCGGGAAAACACGCCGAGAAACGTAAATCCTCGCCCACAATCGGCTCTGCTCTGATGGCTACCACTGTGTGTTACAAGGGGGATGACTGTCGTGTTTGTTACTTTCAGCTATGAGAAATCTCATTTATCTTCAACACCAATGAATATTTTCTGCTGGCCGGCTTCCTGCTCTATCAGAGGGGGCGTGTTGTTAGGAGGCGACACGAGCTGGGGGGCGGGATCTTGGAACACGGAGGGGAGGGGTGAGTGAAGGGGGGGCAGGCTGCGTTTTTCAAATCTGTCTCAACAGCCAAACTGGTTCTCAGATCGTAGACCCTAGCTTTAAGGGGGCTTGGCTCACCGGGCCACATTTTGGCTCAATTGCGAGAATCCTTTCACCTCATCTCTCTCCACCTCTCCTCGCAGGCTCCTTGTTGGTGTGCTCTTAGGGGGTATTTCATTTAAATGAGGTATCCCAGCATGCTTTGTGCAGGTAATCAGCTGCATGAGCCACAGCTGAAATGAGCTGACAGAAATCTAATGCAGCTGCAATACTAATAATTGTATTTTCCACAGCCCAGGTAGGGATCCAGGTACTGATATTAATCCAGTTAAAATGAGCTTGTTGTCTCAACGCTGACATTTACAGCAGTTAATTTCTTCTGGTATCAGTTACCTTCTCCACGGGCCTTTCCATTGTGCAGTTTAAGGCACATTAATAAAGTCTATTCAGTCTGTTTAACACCGACTAAAGGGCTATTTTTGTCTCACTCACAAAATGTCAAATGCAAATTTTATGCAGATTTTCTGCTCTATTGAGTTTATGGACATAATGAATTGTGCATCACTTTCTCAGTTTGTAACAAAGTTTTCTTGCTGTCGCCAGACTCCTCAGACTGTTGTGCACGCTGTTGGTCCGTCATTTCTCATCCTCTCTGCTGGAGCTGATTATGGACAGGAGTGTGTTCTCGGTCATCCATCTTTCTGTTCTGACTGCTCTCACTGAGATAACACAATATCAATATTTCTGAGCTAACTTCCAAACTGGTCAGGCATTAATAACGCAGCATCACTTCCTGTTATTCTGGGTGATATATTATTTAAAGGTTACCTCCCACATTGTCCAACTCATGAGGAAATATTCATTTAAAAAGACTATGACAGAGTTTGACAAAGACTGATGAAGACAGACATAACCACAAATAAATATTGATCAATGAGGCCAAGGTGCTGATTATTGTGTTGTACACATGAAGGGAAATGGACATGCATGTAGGCATGAAGACATGGTCGGGATATCCTGCTGAAGTTCATCAAGATAGAGAAGAAAGGGATTTAAAGGTGCTATGAGGAGAATCTATTTCCGGTGACATAAAGACTCTGCTACCCATGAGCACGCGCGGCGACTGTCGTAATGCTGCGTTCCAGTAACCTCGGAACTGGGAGTGACATCATCTCCGACTTATCGCGTTACAGTTGAAGTCTGAAAAAAACATGCCGATCTACCAGACTATTGTTAGCTGTTGTTAGCACGCCCTGCGTTGTCGTATGAAGAATGTGATTATCACTATGGCAGCATTTTTGTAAAAATAAGTCTAACAATACTATGTATACAGCTGATCTAGAGCAACACACCCCAGTCAGAAGTGACAATAAATTGATTATGACAGGAGCTAAATAACTGTTCACACTGGGGGCATCCATCTTCCATTGTCAACTCCGGGGGTGGCGAGGTTTCACCGAGTTCACAGTAGGAAATTCCGACTTCGGGGGACGTTCCAGTTGCAGTTTCCTATTCTGAACCCGGAAATTCCTACTTCTGACTACAACTGGAACTCACCAAAAGACGAGTTAATAAACTTGATAAAAAGACATCAAGCCTTTTCACACATGCAGAAAACTCCCTGATGAGCTCGTTCACTGTCGTCCACACAGCAGGAAGTCCTCCTGTCAGCGAGTGCAGGGTGGGGGAGGGGAACTCAGCAGTGAGGGGATAAATCAGTGTTAAACCGAGAGGGAAGAGCCCTGCTGTTTGTTAAAGGTGGATGGACTTGACCTGGTGTCGAGCTTTAGTCCAGAGACAAACAAAACTATTTTGATTTTCTTGTCAAATAATGCCAACATGTTTTTTTTTCCAGTTCTGATGTTTTTTTACTCTGTTGTGTTTCTTCCATCAGGGATCATGTCTAGTACCTGACAAAGGTTTCTGTATCAGCTCCAGAAGAGATGAGGCTGAGCCCACACTGAGAGGCTGTATAAGTTTATAAGTATTCGTTATATATTCACAGTATACATTTCCTTACATAAACATGTTTTTTTTACTTGATGTGTGTGTGTGCATCTATATGTGGGGTTATCAGCACTAAAAGGTACTTGCATGCATTTAGTTATAAATGTGTATACCATACTTACCCATAAATCATGCAGCTGTGTTTATATGTTGGGTGTTTAAAAATACTTAAAAATATTTATATTGATTCAGAGCATAGGTTTGTAGATATACATACGGGTTGACAAGTGTATATACCGTGTATATAAGTGTATATCTATGACATATCTAACATTTAGATTTATAGCTCATGAACTTATATCATTATAATAGATCATTCAGATTTACACAGTAATGATAAAAATAATAATGAAAATAAGAATACTGACTGGAATCTTTTCATTATTCAGCAATGGAGAAGGGGTGGAAATTTAAAAGTTTTACTTCATTCCACTCCTTTTTTGAAATGTAAAAGAAGTTAAAGGTGCTATGAGGAGAATCTATTTTTGGTGACATAAAGCCTCTGCTACCCATGAGCACGCGCGGCAACTGTCGTAAAGACGTGACCCAAGACAAAGTGTGTGTTTGTTGTGTTGCTAATGAATGCAGATCGGACCTTCCACAGAACTCTGCATTGCTTTACAACTTTTTTCAACAACTTACAGGATGCAAAGCCACGAGGTAATGTATCTCTTTCTAGTTACGTAGCGGTAGTTTTTGATGTGTGACAACAAGCAATTTTGGAAAAAAACTTAGTATCGTAGTTTTGTAGCCGGCTATATATCTCTACTAACAGCCCGGTGCTCTAAGACGTGTCTGAATAATATAAATTTGCTCTAGTTTTAATTGTCTTGTTCCTGAAGTTGAGTATCCAGGCCAGTCCAGTCCTGTCCGACCAGACTGTGAAGCTAAGGAATAGCATTTATAGATAACCTATTTAGATGCTATAAAACTCATCTTAAAGTGTGTATTTCCATCAGGCAGATATCTAAAAGGGAGACTTTTTTGCAATTACTTAGAAACTCCTCATAGCATCTTTAAATACAAATGCCATCAGAATGTCAATGGGTTTGCGACATGAGGGGCTTCCCGTACATGGACTTTGTTTTTATTGGATCTTGTCATGTCCCACCTCCTCTGTTGCAGATTTGTGATGTTTATCTTTATTCAATAATGTAAAAGTTTATGAAATTTAGCGTTTGGATGGAGGTTGCTGTGAGAAACATCAGACATGTTCCTCATTTAAGACCACATATGAAAGTGGCCTGGGTCTGATTTTTGAATATCTGATTTGTGTCTTTAAGACTGTAATACATTATCATTTGGCCTAAGGGCCTTGACTGACTGGAGCTCTTGTATTTTGTCAATTTTTATTCAATTTCTCTTTATGAACTTTTTTGTGCAAAAGGTTTTTAAAGATCTCTTTTCTTTTGTCAAACCGAAAATACCAAACTCTTTCCACAGAAAGGTAAAATACAGGCATCTTCACAGCTTCTGTAGAAAAAGAAACCCGATGAACTTTTCTTTGGGAATAGTTTTATATAAATAGTTTTGCTGTACCACAAAGCATGTTGAAATATGTTGGTCTTTAGAAAAAAAAGAGGTTACAGAGCAAAACAAATGTTTAATCCACCAAAGTTTTTTAATTGTTCATAAAGGTGAAAAGGTCAAAACTCACGAGGACTGACTGTACAATAAACAAAGAAAACATTTTAACTGCTTGAATAGCTCTAAATGCCAGAAAGATTTGTACAGTACTTTTTTAATTTGCCATTTATTTTGTAATTTCATCTGAAGAGAGAGCTTTATCCACTACTTGAAACTAAACAGAATATCCTAACACTTATCGTCATAAGTGGTCTATTAAAAAGTATTTTCACCATGTTTATTCATCATTTTGTTTAACAGATGCTTAATTTCAGAAACTGTGCAGAGCTGGTTTGAGATAGTAAACAGTCTAATTTCCTATCATGAGGTCCAAAATTACTAAAAGAGGCAGCTAAAAAGAGGCAATAAGATGAAGGGGGAGCACACGCAGCCAGCAGGGGAGAGCAGTGATGTATGTGTATGTCTTCCCTTGTGTGTTTGTTAGTTGTTCGAAGTGTTCAATACAATTTACTTCAATTTTAGTAGTTGAAGACAAAGAAACAGACAAAGAAGGCTAAATTATGGTGATGTGCAGGGATGGCAAAAGTGGAGTGACTTGAGGAAGTTGTTGGAATCACAAGGATTGCCTGAATTAGTTGTAACTGTTGTAATAAAAAAAACACAATTTCCTGGAGGGATTGGCTAACATCGTGAGAACTTGATGATGCGTCCTGCATATTCTGGGAGTCAGGAGATTATCAGATGTTGTGCAGTTTGTGATGAAGGTGGCTTCACTTGGGGTCATGATGGAATTCAATCCAACACTTCTTTGCTGGTTGCACTGGTGTCCTGGATACATCAAACATTTGATGAGAAAAGGGTAT
Organism: Scarus forsteni; assembly: GCA_036419115.1. Lineage (NCBI taxonomy): Eukaryota > Metazoa > Chordata > Actinopteri > Labriformes > Labridae > Scarus > Scarus forsteni. Next base: position 1,348,787 of record JAZDUH010000149.1, on the reverse strand, counting down.
TTAAATGTCATAACATTCATTGTACACGTACACACACACACACACACACACGTGTATACATATATATATGTATATATACCAAATAAATGCTGAGTTCCAATTAATCGCTTCCAAATAAACGCCGAGTGTAGCAGTACATTTTGACACATAGATGCCCATTCCAAATAAACGCCCAGTGTAATTTATTCGGCGCAGCCTATGAGCTACGGTCGAAGTTATAGAACACACATGTGAACGCTGAGCTCACAGCTGACAGTGCACGCTTGAAAAGAAACATGATCAGACTGAACCTTAACAGTCCGCACGGTTTATTTGTCTCTCTGGACGTCCTGCCAGCTCGCTTTTCCTCCCTCTGTTTGTCAACAAAAGGCATGTTGGTGTACGGCGCTCTGTTTCACAACAGTGCAGTTACACTCAACGACCACAGAGGGCACTAGAGCGCAAAAAGCCAGACTCTTACACACTAGGGCTTCACAGATCCAAAGAAGAAGACACTGCCGCTGCAGGTTATTTGCCCTTAATGTCAGAAGGCTGGACACGTCAGTTAGCGGTACATTGCTGCTTATCTCCATGGCCCCGGTGCAGCCAAAAACCAGAAGTAAGACCTTTAAAGGTGTAGTCAGCAATGTGGGAGAAGACGAGTGGAGGGTTTGTTTATATTCGAATTTAGAACCGCCTCCCGAAAGCTGATGGACGTGCATCGTCATGGAAACGGCCGTAGAAACTGCGTAGCTGACGTAGCTAAGGAAACCCCGACTGGTCAGACAACTCGACTGCCAATATGGAAAACATCACAACAACAGTACATTTTGGCAGATTAGACAATAAGATGAATGCCCGACGGCTGCTACTGTTATATGAAGCACCACAAAGCTAATGTTGCTAACCTATCCAGCAGACGGACGGCGACATCCGCGTCCGTTTTCAGGTCTTTAAATTGGTGGAGTTCCCTCCACCGTTGGAAAGCAACACCAATGTTGATCCGGCTCTTTGCTCTTTTGGTCATAGCCCTTCTTTTTCACTTTTCACTCCTCTGACCTCTTTCTTTGGGCTGTTTTCAGCTATTGCTACCACAACTATTGTATCTCTCTCTTACGCTAACCGCGCACACTACGCAAACTGCGACTCCCCCTCCCCCTTCTGTCTGACCTGCGCATGTGTATGATCGCCCCCTGGATGTGGGGGGGTTTATTTTGTTTTGGTAACTCGGTCCGAGCCACAGTATTTACCTGCTGAAATTCAGAGTCAAGGCTGTATATTGAGACCGGATTTTTTTTTCAACATGCT